>OY288278.1:45277937-46510548 GCA_958450335.1 Hibiscus tridactylites | reverse complement strand
ATTCATCGTGAGCAGGGGAAATCGGTTCTGCATTGAAAGGTACAAGACTGTGAACATGACTGGTTGGCATGGCACTCTCATCGGCAAAGAGCTCCTCCAGGAAGGCATGAAATGCTGGTAGAATGCCCAGAGAAAGGCTCACCAGGGTTTCTTTTATGGCAAAATCTCGGGCATGCATATACCACCATAGCTTCTTCTGGTTCTCCTCAGTTTTCTCCAAATTAAGGAGAATCAATTCTTAGCGTTGGGAGATCTCAGAAAGCAGTGCCATCGAATTCTCTGGCATTGAGGCGGATGGCATTGAGGCTGATGGTTTTGTCCTTGGCGTTTTAGTCCTGGGATTTGGCGAAGCAGCCTTGCCCTTACCCTTGTCAGACACATCAATTCTAGTTAGGTTTTTCCAACCGACCAGTGTGATAGTGTAGCTCTTCACCTCAAGGGCAACGTCTTCTTCTGTCGTGGGCACCTCGTAGTGCCTGCAAATGTTACAAATCAATAGCAGGAAGAAAAAACCTCTAGTCGGCTTATTTGAACACTTGTAGATTTCATTAATGATGATCCGACCAACATTAATTTTTTGGCCAAAAAGAATGGAATACAGTAATGCAATATTGTCCTCCGAAATAGTCCCGTTGTGTGTCGTCGGCATCAAACTAGCCTTGAGAAAGTGATTCAAGCCCTTTTCTTGCGGTTGAAGGCCTGCTCTCTTGACCGTTCGGGTGCCCTTGGAGGATACAATTCATTCAGTGCCCAGCTCACATAAATCCTTTAACAACGTTTGGTGTTTGGCATCCGTCATCTTAGCCACGAACTTGCCATGGTCATCTTTTCTGTCTAGTTTGAGCTTCATCAAACCTTACACATTCACCTTGAATCATTAAAAAAGATTTGACTTAGTAGTTAAACGTACATAAACTTCTTGAACAAGATTTAGAAAGATCTCACTCTTTTGTTGGCAAAACGTTTTCCATTTGTGCTTGGTGACTATTTCCATGAACTCGGGGGGAAATACTTGATTCTTCTCAGGGTTGAAGTCAAAATTCCTTTCGAAGGAAAAAGATTTCGAGGCGAATTGATCTTGGTACATCTTCTCTATCTCTTCGTTTAAAAATCTTTGAAAAGGCTTAGATGAAGACGTCATGGCTATGGAGAAAGAAAATAAAAAGCTTGATTTTCTTGGAATGAGGAGAGAGAGAGAGAGAGTAAACGGCTAGGGGAAGAAGTTAAAGTGAAGAGGGTAAAAGTTGTAAGAGTTGAGAGAGGGAAATGTTGAGTGTTATGGTAGGTTTTTAATTATGAATGGTGTAAGAAGGGTAATAATGAAAAGATGGAGTGTTATAGGGAGAGTAAAAAATGGATGATGTGATAAGTATGGAAAGGATAAGTGATAAGGATAGGTTTTAAAGTGATAAGATATGGAGTGATAAGGTGATTTAAATTTAATTTTAAATTCACCTCAAATTGTGGGCGGCTAGGGTTTATTTTCTCTCTCATAGTTTAAATTAAATCAGACTAGGGTAATTTTCTTTTTCCAAAATTATTGCCGCAGCATGCCAAGCTCAACTACTGGCATTGCTCCTGGCATGGCATTGTGCCCATTCTCTCGTCATGCCAATATATGTCTCTGCACATGCATATTTCATGGCACAAAAATCTGCATGCACTTCAAACAAAAACCCTTTAACACAGAAAAATTCTAATCCTACTATTTACAAGAAAATACCAACTTGGTGGCATCATGGTAGTTCTGCCAAGAGGATGACCTCCTTGGTAGTATAATTCTCTCTATCCCAATATTGCTTCAGACGTTGCTCATTCCTCTTGAAAGTATCACTAGTTTTTATGTCCTTAATGTCCACCGCTCCGTGGGCATATGGTTTCACAACCTTGAAAGGGTCTGGCCATCTTGACCTGAGCTTTCTTGGAAAATTTTTTAGGAATGAGTTAAACAAAATGACTTGTTGACCTACCCCAAAGTTTCGTGGTAGAATCCTCTTGTCATGCCAGCGATTGGTTCGTTCTTTATATAACTTGGCATTCTCATAAGCATGCGCCCTAAATTCTTCCATTTCATTTAGGTCCAACATTTGTTCTTCTCTCGTGGCTGCCCATGCCATATCCAGTGTCTTAATTGCCTAGTAAGCTTTGTGCTCGAGCTCTACCAGAAAGTGGCATGACTTACCATATACAAGCTTGAAAGGTGAAGTGCCCAACAGAGTTTTGAAGGTGGTCCTATAAGCCCACAAAGCCTCATATAACCTCAAAGACCAATCCTTCCTCAAAGTATTCAAAGTCTTTTCTAGGATATTCTTGATTTGCTTCTTAGAAATCTCGGCTTGCCCATTTGTCTGTGGATGATAGGTCGTGGCTATCCTTTGTTGTATTTCATACCTGTACAAAGCTTTAGAGATTAGATTGCATTTAAAATGGGTGCCCTCATCATGAATGATCACTCGAGGAGCCCCAAAACGTGTACAGATATACTTGTGCAAAAATTTGTCAATGACCTTGGCATCATTTATTGGCAAGGCTATAGCTTCTACCCATTTGAAAGCATAGTCAACTGCCACTAGAATATATATATTGCTAAAAGATGGGGGAAATGGACCCATAAAGTCTATCCCCCAAAACATCGAACAAGTCAATCGACATGATGTTCTGGAGTGGAAGTTGATGTCTGCCAGAGATATTCTTAGTTCGTTGGTGTGGATCACATGCCTTGGTGAAGTCATGAGCATCCTTATATAGCGTGGGACAATAAAATCCTGACTGCAGCACCTTGGCATCAGTTTTTAGTCCCGCAAAGTGTCCTCCATATGGTGCGGCATGGCATGCTTGCAAAATAGCATGTTGCTCATCTTCTGGAACACAACGAAAGATCACTTGATCGGCACATTGCTTAAATAGAAATGGCTCATCCCAATAATACCGTAGAACATAGCGCAAAAATCGTTTCTTGGCATTGTACCCCAAATCTGGTGGCATGATCTTACTTACCAGATGATTGACTATGTCGGCATACCATGGCGTGGCATTGACTGTGAGTAAATACTCGTTTGGGAACTCATCTCTGATGGCATCAGTCTTACCATCCTCTAGGTGATACTCTAATTACGATAAGTGGCCAGCTACTAAGTTTTCACTGCCCTTCTTGTCTCGGATCTCGAGGTCAAATTCTTCAAGTAAGAGCTTCCATCAGATCAATCTCGGCTAGGCGCGTGGCCACGCACGTCTTTTCCCCTTTTTATTTAGTTTTTACTATTTTTTTGCAGTTTTTTAAATTTTTTCTTTTTTGTTGTTTTTTATTTGGCTATTTTTAACTTCCTTTTTAAAAAGAACTAATGTTTTTTTGAATGTTTTTTTAAATAAATGAGTTTTATGGGTTTATTATTTTATTTCAAAATGGGTACTTTATTTCAAATGGGTTTAAATAAAGTTTTATTGAAAAAGGCTTTTGGGTTTTTTATTTTGGAATGGGCTTTTATTTGAAATGGGTTTAAAAATGGTTTTTTATTTATTATTTTTTTGAAAATAATGGCTGAAAATCTAGTGACAACACTGATCATTGGTGAGACCAGTGGCAATAATCACTGGTAGAGTTCAGCTATGCCGTCATAAAATTCTGCATCCTGGGAGAACTGTGTCACGTCCAAAGTATAAATGGCCTCCATCATCTCCTCGGCTTGACATTTATCCGAATCATCTGCACATTTCAAAGCTTGAAACACGTTAAAAGTAACATGTTGGTCATTCATTCGCATGGTTAGTTCCCCTTTATGAACATCAATAAGAGCTCTACCCGTGGCAAGTAATGACCTACCCAAAATAATTGGCACATTAGTGTCAGCTTCATAATCCAAAATGATAAAATCAGCTGGAAATATAAATCTGTCTACCTTTACCAACACATCCTCAATCATACCCTTGGAATGTGCATAAGATCGGTCTGCCAACTGAAGTTTTGTTGTGGTAGGTTTTGCTTCTATGGCAAGCTTCCTAAAAACAGATAGTGGCATCAAATTGATACTAGCTCCTAAATCACACAATGTCTTACCCCTGAATTTATTGCCAATTGTACAAGGGATAGTAAAACTCCTTCGATCTTTCAGCTTTGGTGGCAATCGATTTAGGATCATGGCACTGCATCCTTCAGTGAGAGCAACGGTTTCAAACTCTCCCAACTTCCTCTTTTGTACAAGATGTTCTTCATGAATTTTACATAGTTGGGCATTTGCTCAAGGGCCTCTACCAATGGAATGTTAATTTGCAATTGTTTAAGCACTTCCAAGAAGCACTTAAATTGATGGTTCTACTTGTGCTTTTGAAGTCTTGCTAGAAATGGTGGTGGTGGATACACATACGCTAGCATTGTCATCATTGTTAACATCATCGTTGGCACTAGAACTGGCGTCATGTTGAGCACTAGTACTGGCATGAGCGTTGGCATCATTGTGGGCATAACCACTGGCGTGTCTGTTGGAACAACCTAAGCATCTTGGCTATCAACTGGCTTCTCGGAAACCATCTTAGCTTCGCACTGCTTACCACTCTAAAGATTTATTGGGCTCTCCTTAATCGAATTCAGAGCATGTGGAATCCTTTTGGCGACATGAATCTCATTGATTTAGACAATGACTATTTTCTTGTTCGTTTTGCAGAAGAAGAGGATTTTCACAAGGTGCTTGCTGGGCGACTGTGGTTAATATATGGTTGTTATTTGACTATGTGGCCATGGAGCCGTTATTTCTCTACAATTGATGTTCATCCCTCTAATATTATGGTTTGGGTACATTTGCCCATGCTTCTATATAGATACTACACTAAGAGTCTCCTTCGGTATATCGTTGCAGCCATTGGCAAGGTTGTTCGGGTAGATTACAACACTATGGAAGGGAAGAGGGGTAGATTTTCCCGCCTAGCGATCATTGTTGACCTTAATAAGCCGCTTGTGTCGGGAATTGTTCTTGGATGGGTTAGGCAGGATATTAAGTACGAGTGGTTACCATCGATTTTTTTTCAGTGTGGTAAGTTTGGACATTTGAAAGAAACATGTGGTGTGGAATCGTCACCATTGCAAGCAGGCGCAAAGGAGAAAATCAAAAGGGATCCTTCTGAGTTATGTGGACCTTGGATAAAAGTGGTGAACCGTCGACGAAGACCAATTGAGGTAAAGAAGGGGCCAAGTGAAGCCGATGTTGGATAAAACTGGTTCTCGGTTTGCGGTGATAGCAGATGATGAGGGCGTTGAGCATGGTCGTGATAAATTGTTGCCAGCTCCTAAGAAGTTGGTGAAGGGTGTGGGTAGTGATGGCGTTCAGGGGCCAAGAGAGGTGGTACCAAAGGGAAGGGAGATTGAGCCGGTCGTGGTTCCTTCTAGGAAATCGAGCAAAGGCAGTGTGGGGCCTGACGGTGTGCGTGAGGCTGCGCCAAGGGATGAGCTATCAGAAGTTTAGAAGGGGGTTTTGGAGATGGTTGCGGGCCAGGGAAAGGTAGTGGCATCTAAAGTCACTTTGGATTCTTCCAAGCACAACGCGGTTCTGGTCGTGGAAACGAAGAAAGACAAAATGGTCAAAGGAGGTAAGGGAAGAGTGTTGCCAAGTTCAATACGGAGTGGATGGGTGAGTTAGGGATTGACCAAAAAAGGCCATAGGACTACATGGATTAAAAAATGATCTAAAAAAGAAGAAACGAGAGACTCGAGGGCAATCGAATCCGGTCCTGGCTTCATGTCTAACAAAGCTTGTCTCAGATCTCGATAGAGCAGAGGCAGTTGAATGGGAGAAATAGTTAGAGTCCCTGTCAGAAAACGGGATGAATGGAACGAGGGTCCAATGGCGAGCGAACTCGGTAGTTGAGTAGCCTGGGGGTTCGGATATGAAGGTTTAGCCTGATGCTCTCTTTTCTCTTTTGATTTAATGGTTAAGATTATTTTTTGGAATGTCCAGGGTGCCCTTGACCCTGGCTTTAATTGTTCTTTTAAGTTGTTAGTGAAGTCACAAAATCCAGATATGGTAGCAGTTATGGAGCCTCGTATTAGTGGGGTTGATGCGGATAGATTCATTCGCCGGTCGGGATTTGAGTTTTTGTATAGAGTGGAAGCTCAGGGTTTTTCGGGTGGTATTTTGGTCCTTTGGAGAGATACAGTTCATTTAATGTTCTTGCGGTGTCGACTCAATACGTGCATGGTGTGTGCTCTGTCGATGGTGATGGACGAGGATTCTTTGTTTCGTTCGTCTATGCTAGTCTGATTGCTGTTAAACGGAAGAGTCTCTGGGAACACCCAAAGATATTGGAACCAGAGAAGGGTTTACCATGGATAGTGGGTGGTGATCTCAATCTTTATAGTAGCTCTGTAGAGTGGAGAGGTGGCTCTCAGAAGAGATCTGGTATTTGTCAAAGGTTTCATGAGTTCATGTTTGCTACTGGATTGATTGACATGGGTTTCCATGGGCCTAAGTTTACATGGCGGCGTGGTTCGTTGTTTGAAAGGCTTGATAGGTGTATTTGTAATATATAATGGTAAGAGGTTTTTCCACAGTCAGAAGTGTTGCACCCGCTGAAGCTTGGATCAGACCATAGGCCAATCATGCTTGATACTGGTGATCGACTAGAGATGAAAGAGCAACGACCATTTCGATATATTGCTGCTTGGAATGATCACCGCAATTCTCAGATTTTCTTTCAACGGTATGGTCTCCGGATATAACTTTGTTGACAAATGTTGAAGCTTTTCAGGATGAGGGTCGGAAATGGAACATGGATGTGTTTGGCCATATTAGGAGACGGAAGTCAAGGTTGGTGGCGCGCATTAAAGGGATAAAGAAAGCTTTGGAAGATACCGATGATCCTTTTTAGAGACTTTGGAGGATGAGCTAAAGAAAGAGCTTGATGTGTGTTAGAGCAGGAGGAAAGTCTTTGGTACCAGAAGGCCCGGAACAATTGGATAAAAAATAGTGATCGAAACACTACGTTTTATCACACCGCAGTGATGACCAGACGAAAAAGGAACACGATTCGCATATTGCACTTGGAGGATGGTAGATGGTGTGTAGATCAAAAGACCCTCAAGGTGCATGCGATTCAGTTCTTTTGTAGGTTGTTTACAATAGAACGTCTATCGATGGCTATTGTGGATGTCACGAGTACATTTAAACAGTTTAAGGAAGAGGAGTTAAGGCCATTGATTGGGGCGGTCACGTTTGAAGAGGTGAGGCGAGTGGTTTTTGCGATGGCACCTCTAAAGGCCCTAGGGTTGATGGCTTGCATGTTGTTTTTTATCAATGGAATTGGAACACAATAGGAAGTACAGTGGTAAGCTTTGTTCAATGCTTTTTTGAGGAGGGGTTTTGGAGGAATGAGTTAATCAAACTCTTCTCGTTTTGATTCCGAAGGTTGATGTTCCGGAGTCTATCAAGCAATTCCGACCTATAAGCCTTTACACAGTTTTGTATAAAATTACTACCAAGATAATCCTTGACAGTTTGAAGCCTTTCCTTCCAGATTGGGTTGCCAAGACTCAGGCTAGTTTCATCCTTGGACGTCATATTACGAATAATATAATCCTTGCCCAAGAAGTTGTGCATTCAATGATATCTAGGAAGGGACAGAAGGCTTGGATGACAATTAAAGTTGATCTCAAAAAGGCATACGATCGCCTGGAATGGGATTTCATAGAGGAGACTTTAGTAGCAGTAGGAGTGCGGGACAAGCTTCTTCACCTCATTATGGTGTGTGTTCGCTCTGTATCCACTCAGATTTTATGGAATGGCGAGTTGTCTGATTCGTTTCGTCCTACCAGAGGTATTAGACAGGTTGATCATCTTTCACCTTACCTTTTTGTCTTGTGTATGGAGAGGTTGTCGCAAGAGATTGAAAACAAAGTTAATGCGAGGTTATAGAAGCCAAACAGGTTAGCTCGGAACGGACCGCATTTGTCTCACTTATTTTTTGCTGACGGCATGGTGTTATTTGCGGAAGAATCCAAGGAATAGGTTTTGGTGATTAAAGATGTCATGGAATGGTTCTGTGCTATTTCTTGTCATAAGGTTAGTATCGCAAAAACTCAGATATTTTTCTCTCGTAATTACCCACTTGAGGAGAAAGCAAGTATCGCCCATGCTTTTGGATTTGAGGAGGTGAAGGATTTGGGTAGATATTTAGATGTCCCGTTATTGCATCAGAGGGTGACTACGGAGACATATTCATATCTTCTTGAAAAGATGCGAGCGAGATTACCGGGATGGGTGGCGAAATTATTGACTCTGGCAGGTCAGATAACCTTGGAAAAGGCGGTCCTGCAGGCTATTCCGGTGTATGTGATGCAGTCAACGTGGTTGCCGAAAGGCACGTGTGAGGAGATGGAGAAATTAATTCATCGATTTGTATGGGGTTCCAATGATGTTAAAAGGGCATTAGTTTGGTACCTTGGAAGACGGTTCAGAGGCCTATGGATGGGGGAGGTTTGGGTTTTAAAGATATTTTTTCAGCAAAATAGAGCGTTCTTGATGAAATTTGGGTTTCAACTTCTAAAGGATGTGGATAAACTTTGGGTTCAGGTTCTTCAGGCGAAGTATAATTTGGAGGAGGTGTTGTCGCTGTCGATCCATCGCACAAAGTGTTCGAGACTTTGGAAGGGATTGATGAGTGTGTGGGAGGATGTTAAAGAAAGCGTATCTTGGGAGATTCGCGATGGAACATCTATAGATTTCTGGTATGATAATTGGCTTGATCCGACTGGATGGTTAATTTTTTCTTGGTTATCCGACTCTGCGCCAAGGCTTGGGATGGTCGCGGATTTGGTTATGGATTTGGGGGACTAGGACTCAGATAGGTTAGCATCGAACCTACCTAAGGATGTCTTGGAGCAATTGGCTGCAACAAAACCACCTCGAGCATCGTTAGGGGCTGATTGCCCTAGTTGGCGATGGACTGATGATAGGGTATTCACGCTTTTGCTAGCTTATGACTATCTGGTTAATAGAGTGGTGGTGGATCCGGGAAATAAGTGGGGAATTATTTGGCAGTTACGTGTTCCTCAACGCATAAGAGTCTTTATTTGGCTTGCGGTTCATCAGAGCCACCTTACAAATGTGGAAAGGGTAAGTCGACATTTAGCGTTGTCAGAGGAGTGTGTTGTTTTCCGAAAGGATGTCGAGGATTTGGATCATGTCCTTCGACATTTTTCCGATAGCGGTTGAGCTATGGAAGCACATAATTGACTCCGGCCAGCAAGGCGTGTTCTTTCAAGATTCTTTTGAGGATTGGATGCTACGCAACCTTGTCGAGAGAAATACCAGGGTATCAACGGGCGTATCTTGGAGTGTTAGATTTTCGGTGTATTCCTGGTTACTCTGGAAAACATGATGCATCATGGTCTTAGACGAGAGCTTTGTGTTACGAGAGGACATATTGAGCCGAGGGGATCGCTTGGTGGAAGAGTGTGGCGAGCATTTTCACCAACGCGACAAGAGGAGACGAGCCAATCTCGTCCTTTAGTGCATTGGTCGGCACCGACGCCGGGTTGGGTTAAGCTCAACGTTGATGCTGCGATAAACATGAATGATAACTGGGCAACGATTGGTGGAGTGATTCGGAATGAGACAGGTTAGTGACTCTTCGATTTTTCTAGGCATGTGGGTAGATGCTCAATTCTTCTAGGGGAATTATGGGCGCTGCATGATGGCTTGGTTTATGCATGGATGAGGGGCCATAGATGTGTAGAAGTTGAAACAGATTGTAAGGAGATCATGAGGATTATTGGCGGTAAATCGGCGACTTTGGCCGGTAGTGTGCTGGTTGAGGATATTAAGGAGTTGATTTGTCGCGATCGGCAGGTTATGATCAATCATGTCAAGCGAGAGAGTAATGGTGTTGCCGAAAAACTTGCGTCCTTGAGTTAGGATAGGGGCCTTACTGCGTCGACTTACTTGGAGCCTCCTCTACTTGTGATGGCGTTGGTTGCCGCAGATCGTGGCCTGTGCTTGCGAGGGGATTTGGAGGTGGAAGTCGAGCAACACTTAGGCAATGGTGCTGAGGCTCGATGGCATGTTGATCCTGGTGGTTAAGAGGTTTCTTGTGTCGCTTGTTCCATGGTGTTTAGAGCCATGACTATGGTAGTTTTGTGATTAGGCTTATGTAGACGAGGTTTTGCTCGCGCTGTCCTTTGTATTGGTATTCCGATAGGTGCTCTTTTCCCCCATTTAGGTTTATGAGATTTTTTAACGAGGCCTATAGGTATACCCAACTCCTTTATATAAAAAAACATATACTATTCTTGGTAGTTACAAAACCCCTTTCCTCTACTTTTCAAACTTTATCTTTTTTCATTGCGTTTTTTAATACCAACATCGGCTTTTGACTATTTTGCTGGTTTGTATATAATTAAAATTTATCTTCTTTCGATGAATGTTTTATTTTCAAATTTTTTCTTGTTATTTAGTCTTACTTTGACAGATTCATATCACATCTACTTTTATGGCTGTCTTTTTGTCAGTTTTTGTGACAGTTCTTTTGTCTGCTTTGTAGCAGGTTTTGTCTATCTTTTGACAGTTTATCGTTCAGGTGACGAGAATCATCGTGTGTTTTTTCAGCGAAGGACGACAATTTGTTTATGATTATGATTCCCTTTTGCGGTTTTGTCGATATGCAAAAAACAAGTGACAAAAGATTTTGCTTTCTTCATAAAGCACTCTGGAGAAAGTAGTTGATTGCTGGATTTCTTTCAGAAGATTGTACAAGTTCTTCTCAAAGTGATAGATTTTGTTCTTTATGTATTTCGCACCCTTTGAATTTTATTGAGCTTTGTATTTTAATGTTTGTGGTATGATTCTTTTGTAATCTTATCACTTTGAATATAATCTAGTAAATTTTTATTGTTAAAAAATTCATAAATTATTAAGTTAAGTTTCAAAACCTTTAAAGTAGGGGTGGGCGTTCGATCGAATCGAGCCGAGTCAAGTAAAAAAAATTGAGATATTCGAGTTGACGCGTCATATTTTACATCTCAAACTTTATTTAAATTTTTTTCGATTCAAGTCGAGTTTATGAAATTCGAGTCGAGTTCGATTCGAGTTTTCAAGTTACTACATAAATTTAATTGTAATTATTTATCATTTTTAGTACAGTTTTGTTCCAATTTAAATAACTTTCTTTAATCATATAAGATATGTATATATATATATATATATATATATATATATATATATATATATATATATATATATATATATATATATATATATATATATATATATATATATATATTTCTTTATATTTTTTCATATGTGACATGTATTTCTTCATATTTTTTATATTGGTATATATATTAGGAAAAATTGAGGTACTTGACTAAAACATAAAAATAAATCCACTAATTATTAAAAAATTTCGAGTTATTTGAGTTTCCTTTTTACAGCTCAAATTTTATTTGATTTTTTCCGAAACGAGTCAAGTTTATGAAATTTCGAGTCGAGTCAAAACAAGTCGTGTTTTTTCGCCTCGAGTCGAGTCGAAAAATTCAGTTTTTCGAGTCGAGTTTTGCTCACCCATACTTGAAAGAGTTTTTGGCTTAGCCCCAACATCTATGGACAATTTTCAAAACTCGTTTATGTTGTAACTGTTACAATTTTCTTTTACTGTTTCTTTAGAAAAGTTTAAATATGGTAATTACTTCGTTCTTTTTTTCCCCTCATGGTTCTCTAAACTTTTTTCTTATTAATTCAGACAGAATTGTGTCGCACACCAAACTTTAGTAGGTGAGTCTCTCAGTAAAAGTTTTTTGTATACACAAGGTCTCAAGTTCGAGACTTGCTTAAACGATACTAAGGTGCTCATTACTTGAACCAAACCGTTGATTAATTACTCTATTCTTTTACAATATATCTAGTTTTATAATTTTTAAAAATTATGTATACCCTACGGTAAAAGTAGTCCCCAAGCGGCTGGGAATGTTGTGTTGAAATCTATTCTTCTGGCCCCGTTAGCATTGCAATCTAGCAAATGCCCATTGTGGTAGCATTCATTGGATATATATTTTAGTTAAATTATAATTTTTGCCCTCCTATTTTCCCCAAGTTTAGGATTTAGCCCTTATATTATGATTTATCAAGGTGAGAATGATATTTTATTTTTGGAGGGAAAGAAATGCAAATTCATTAGACTCAAAAGTTGAAGACAATGCCAAGAAGCAATGTGTTGTATGGTTTAAAGAATGGAATTATTTTTATGTATTATTTGGAAACAAAAGGAGAAGAAGTTGTTCCATTTTATCTACCATGGGTACGCATTAGTCCAAGTAGAATTATCATTACTGAAATAAACCCCATCACTCCTGACCGACCACATGCAAGAATTATGGTACTTTTGGCACCGTTCTTCGTCTCTTGAGGCCGTAAAGGCATCGAAATCTTGCTGCTTCCCTTTCGTCCACCGTGCATTGCAGAAGAACAAGGTGGTTCTCACAAAATTTATTTTTGCATCCCATGTGTAATCGTCGCTAACGTACATGGCTTTCTCGCCGAGATCGTCATCTTTCGACTTGCAATGCAGATATAACGTGGGCACGTCATTGGCGGGCGACTCCAAAGGCAAATCGTTGGTTATGTGGATATGGTAGTTGATTAACAACATGTCTTCTTCTTCGCTCACCGCGATTGCCAAAAGACAAGACGCTAAAACCGCCAACACAATCTTTTTGATGTTAGCCATGGTTGGATAGGATGTTTTTTAACAGTGAATAAGATGTCTGGTTTTTATAGTCAAAATGTTGGGAAAATATTCTATGGAAGATAAAGATGTGCGTGGGATAATTCACGTAATTATGGGGATTTGCATGGAAGGTTCTTTGTAAGAGCCAATTTGTGTAGCAAATAAAAGGAAGGAAATCATGATTGTGGATCCTGATTGAAGACATTCCTTGTGAAGTAACAAGTTATAATGGAAAGGATTTTTATTGTTAATAAGGATAAAATATTGTTGTATTATTAGGGACAAAATCTAAGTTTCAATCTCGAAAATGTTATTGTTAGAATGGATAACAGTCTTTGAACATAAATTATAGAATCAATATTAAAAATAAAAAAACATATGAATGAAGGTTTGAATGACGTGGCAGTTGACATGAAGAAATCGTAACAGTCAGCAAATATTCAAGTCAACCAGTGGCAAAAACTTCAATAAATACTTACATTTACTAATTGGTCTAGTGGTCATGAATGCTCATACGTTTTTACCTTTATATGAGTTCGAATCTCAGTATTTCTTTTGAGAATATTATTGTAACTATTTAAGCCAAAAAAACAATTCAACAAATACTAATAGTAATTCTCTGCCCCTCTTCGGTGCCCCTATTTATGCCTATACTAAAAAACTAGGTTTAGGGTTATTGCTTTGGGGTTAGGGTTTAGGAAATTACATGTATGATGTATTTTTAGAATTTAGGGTTAAGGCATAAAATTTAAATTTTTGAGTGTTGAGGCATAGAAAGGGGCACCGAAAAGGGTAAATAATTTTTGTACAAGAAACACCACCCTAAGAAGGTTTTTAGAAAATGCGTGAAAGTTCAAATGTATTTGAAAACCCGAATTCTAAAATAAAAATAGAGTCATCGCCATTTTTTTGAAGTTATGTGACATATGTCACTAATAAAAACATTTAAAAAAGGAATTTATTTTGAAAAATCTCTTTCAAAAATTATTTTTAAGTCTGTGTTTGAAAACCAGAAAAAAGAATTAGATTCGAGAGTCAATTATGCGTACAATGAACATGTATTTTATTAAAAAAAATTAGAGACATCATCTTAATAAATTCCTCAAAACCTCTAAAACGATCGTGGCTGCTAATGTTCAGACTAAGATATTTGGAAACCAATAAGCTGGCAATTTATCAATGGATATATATGTCAAGATCGAAGAAATTTATCATGGATTCAGATTTTGAGGTTATCCATTTTTGAGTTTACAGAATTGCTTGGAGTTTCCCACAACCTCTAAATATTTTCCTACTAAGGAATCAATTATTGACCGAAAATGCATGAGATGTTTTGATCGGGGATCATTTAAAGAATTTAAACTTATGAAAGACTATATATTTTTAAGAAAATTTTGAAATTTTAATTTACATAAATTATTAAAGTTTAATTTTAAGAAGCAATGAATTCAATCAACAATTTTTAGAGCAAGTGGTTAAAAGTTTTCAGTTGATACTTTCCCCTTTGCCCTAAGTTGCGGGTTTATTATTTATTAGGAGTAAATTTTTCCTCCCGCTCCACCTAGGTAAGAATTGTTAAAAAAGAAAAAGAAAAGAAGCAATGGATTCAAGTATGTCAATATTTGCAAAGAATTTGTATAATTCCAAGAAGTGATTTATTTTATTTTTGTAACCAATGCACTAAAGTAAATGTGTATTATTTTGGAAAAGGAGAAGAAGTTGTTCCATTACATCTACCATGGATACATATTAGTCCAAGTAGAATTATTATTGCTGAAATAAATCCCGTCACTTCTGACCGACCACATGCAAGAATTATGATACTTTTGACACCGTTCTTCGTCTCTAGAGGCCACGAAAGCATCAAAATGTCGTTGCTTCCCTTTGGTCCACCGCGCATTGCAGGAGAACAGGGTGGTTCTTAGAACGTTTACTTTAAGATTCCATGTGTAATCGTCCCAAACGCGCATGGCTTTCAAGCCTATATCGTCGTCTTTAGACTTGCAATGCAGATATAACGCGGGCACGTCATTGGCCGGCGACAACAGAGGCAAATCGTTGGTTATGTGGATATGGTAGTTGATTAATAGCATGTCTTTTTCGCCGATTGCGATTGCGATTGCCAAGAGACAAGACGCCAAAACTACCAACACAATATTTTTCAGGTCAGCCATGGTTTGATGAGATGTGCTTTAACAGTGAATTAGATCGTTTAGTTTTTATAGACAAAATGTTTGAAAATATTCTACGAAAGGTAAATCTGTGTTAAAGATGGCTTGAAACCTAGAATGTTTCAAAGCCATTTATTGTGAAAATTAAATGTATCCGTTTAAAATGGACAAAAACTTAATTTTCTTGCGAGATAATTTCATTTTTGGTCCTAAATATTTTATGTCATTTACAAGTTGGTCTTTGAAGCTTAACTATTAATAGATCTAACCTTTTTTTCATTTAATATCAACCATAATCATCTCTCATTTGTAAAATTTGAAATTTCTTAAAAAATTTCATTTGTTTGTAGAATTTTGGTAACAATGAAGTTAATTTCAACACCTTAAATTTTTTTATTATTATTCCCAAGCGGCTGAAATTGTTCTGTCGAAATCATGTCTTCTTGTCACGTTAGAATTGTCATTTATCAAATGTTCATTTTTGGTAGCATTAGACCTGTATTTTAGTCAAATTATGATTTTCACTTATATTATGCCCAAGTTTAGGATTTAGTTCTTATATTATGATTTATCAATATGAGAATGATATTTTATTTATGTAGACAAAAAAGCTAATTTATGAGACTTCAAATTTGAAGACAATACAAAGAAGCAATAGATTGTATGATTTTAAGAATGGATTTATTTTTTCGTTGTTGGTCTTCGTGTGGCTTGGTCTTTTGGTCTTGTTCGTTTACAGGTTCAATCTGATAATTCCACTGCAATCCGCATGGCTCTTGACCCTAAAGCTTCTTCTAGCCCGCTTCCCCTCGTTCGTTCTATCTCCTCGTTGCGGAATCGAAATTGATCTCTCAATTTTCTTTGGGTTCCTCGTGAGCAAAATATGGTTGATGATTGTTTGTCGAAGCTTCCTCCACCACCGGATTTTCAGTTGATGGTTCTAGATGATGCACATGTTTAGCTCAGCCACTCCTTGTCCGTGATTGTGATGGTCTTTCGTATTGTTGCTATAGTAGGGTTGGCCAAAGTGTAACTTGAGGGTTTCGATATGTTCTTGTACCATATTTGGTTGTCAAGTGTAATCTTGTTGCTCTTGTAATGACACCATATACAATATTTTTCCTCCAACTAGGTTAGGGAGGTTTTTTAATGAGGTATATGGTATCATTCCCCATTTCTAATCAAAAAAAGAGAGAAGACATACATGCAAGAATGAAACCATAAACATAAAAGGAAAAGGTTATTCATAAGTTCCTTTAAAATTCATAATTTTTTGGTTGCCCTCCCAATTTGCCAAGGTTTTGCCATGATTAATTTGGACCGACTCGCGTCGTACACATAACTTTTGTAGGCAAATCTTCCAGTGGGAATTATGATATACTTGGCATTGTTCTTCGTCTCTGGAGGCCGTGAAAGCATCAATATGTGAAAATCACCAGCTTCTTCAATGACGAAGCATTCCTCAAAAAGTATTTCACAATTTTTTATGATCAATTCTAAATTTAAAGATATCGTCTTCGTCTTCAGGTCAAAAGGAGTAGGCAGTTTCCTTGTTCGCGGACAACCTTCTAATGGCGTTACACTAGCAAGGATTATGGCATGTATTTGGAAGATATGGTGATATTCTCAACGAGTTTATAGCAAACAAAGGCAATATAGGGGGTAGGAGGTTTGGTTTTGTAAGGCTTGGAACTAGAACAGATGCAACGAGAGTAATGGAAAGATTGAATGGTCTTAAAATTCATGGTAACATGATTTCGTTGTCGATTGCTAAATTTAATAACAAGCCAAAGTATTAGGATAAGGAAGATCTGGGTAGGAATTACAATACAAAAAAACCAAGTTTTTTCAAAAGAAATACTAATACAGTTGGGGGATAGACAAAACTAGGATCTCATTAATAACAAAAGAAAATGTTGTATGCAGAGCAAATGAATGTTAGGGTGTCGTATAAGGAAAGCAAGAGGATCATAGGGCATGTTGCAGAAGAAGAACTTTGGAAGATTAAGAGGTGTTTGGTAGGAAAAATGGCTATTGTATGTAGTGTTAGTAGTTTAGTTTTGAGGTTGAGGGTGAGGTCTTGGAGAAGTTAAATCCAGAGATTAGGGTGCAAAACTTTCTTAATTTCTATAGAAGACAAGGATTTTTTTCATAATGTTGGAAGATCTTAAGTGGTCTTACTTAAAAGAAAATTTGTGGAGGTTACCCCTTGGTCAGAAACCTTGAATCAAGTGGAACGAGAAACTTGGCTAGAATTCTCTAGGTTTCGATGTTAGAATGTAATTAGTTAGCAGTTAGTTGTAATTAACTCATAGTTTTTTTAAGAAATTGTTAATCTCATTTCAGTTTTGGTTTGGGCTATATAAGTCATACTCATGTATTGGTCTAAACACCATATTATTGTGATAATTAGTTTAGTTATATAAAATTTAGATTAATGTTCATTTCTTCAATATTCTCTAGTTTAGTAACCCTAGTCCTTAAATACAACCGTCGCTCACTCTACTTCCACACACACAAACACCACCGTTTGTCACCATTCGGTCAATCATGCCGAAATTATCACATGGCATCATTCGTCGTTGAAGATCCTGATGTCACTTGTATTCCATTCATGTTTCCTTTTAGAGTCATTTCAGCTCATTTCCGGAGATCCTGCCATTTCTTCCTCCATCAGAGATCAAATTCCTCACTCGCCAATTTTATCTGCGTTGTTGATTGCTTCGCCTATTGTTGTTGCATGTGCGATTCACTCTATTCTTTCATCCTACTAAAGAGGTTCATCGTTGGTTTTCACAACCTTCAGTTACCATTATTTCCTCATGTGATGATCCATGCATCACAATTGTCTATTCCGTTTTTGTTCACTATCACGATCCAATGCTCATCTCACTTTTGCCGCAGATTCGCAGATCCTGGTGTCGTCTTGCCTCCATTGTCATCTTTGAGGTATGGTGGTTCTCTGATCTGTGCTTTGCTTGTATAGCTTCTTGATTTTTCTTCTTTTCAAGTGTTGCTTGAATTTCTTTTCATGTGCAAGTTTCAATTGATGGTTACTGTTTTGTACACTCTCGGCGTGAATAGGAAATTGCTGGCAATAGGGCGTAAAAGATGTTGGAAAAGTAATAAAACAATGCCAAGAAAAGTCTATTGCGTGCAAGTATACACGGTCTGTAAGTAATACAATAGTTAAGCTGAGTTATCGATCCCACAGGGAATGCATTTTGGAATTTTGATTGCTTTGCAAGTTTATTTATCTTCAAGAAAAATGTTTGTTTTGAGTTGAAATTGAGATGATTGAAGGGAAAGAAAATAAAAGAAAAGAAAACGTTGGCAAGAGAGTGTCTTAGCAAATAATGAGTGTTAGCAGGGAGTGCCTGGTTTCACATTAATCATGTCATGCCGACTTTTAATAAATCCTGTCTAGGCAATGTTTGCCGAGCAGATTCAATGGTGGCATTGCCTCGTTCGATGGTCAATGCCCTAAATCGTTTATGGTAAAAACCCCTATATATCTATAGTGAATGTTTTCTCAAAAACCGATTTGATTAAGTTCCAATCTTTATTCATGAGGGTAGATTTCACTCCCGAAGTAAGTTCATCTACTTGAACATCTTGTTTCAAAGCATCTCACCTCAGTATCTAGCATTTGTTTGTTGCCACCCAAGTCAGTTATGATATTGAGTTGCAATAGGCTGACTATGCCAGCCGTCGCTTGGCATAGTGTTTCAAAAAGAGAGTGCCAACTCTCGCTTGGCAGTATGCTTAAAAATGGAAATCATGCAAGATATAACAAAACATTGACGAGGCAGTTATGATTTGTTAAAAGCTAAGCATAAAACATAATGATCAACCTAAACACCCCCACCAACTATGAAATTAGTTCATGGTGGGGTTAACAACCAAAAAAACATCATCATTTTTAACATCTGTCATCATTTGAAAATAAAATAAAAATAATCCGACTAAGGATAGGCTAGAAGAGAGTCTTTCGATGCAGCTCGCCATAGGCAGGCCTTGGTCGAAGGTTGAACTCCTTGGACTCCGATCAATCTCTGAATTCGGTCTCTCTCTTCCGTTCTTGATTGATGGGGAATAAATAGGACTCAAGGGATAGCCTTGGTTTATCTTGGATTTGAATTTGAATGCGCAGGGGTAAGGAAAAGGATCATCTTATCCAATGTTTGAATCTCAATGCGGATCAGATTAGGGCTGGCGTCACCGTACCAATGACCCTTTGGCATCGCAGCTTGGCATGGTTCTAACAACAGCACTTGGCATTGCTTGCTATTTTTTCAGGGATTCATCTGATTCCTATTTTTTGCAGCCTAATCTGGTCCTATATTTTCGAAGTCAACAACTTCTTCGCCTGGCATCAAATGCTCTTCTCTGCCAACCGGTGCTTGGCATTTAAAGGTCCTTCTGTGCCAACAGCTACTCAACATCATCTCCTTCCTTCCTTGGTTTGCTTTGCCCTGCCAGAAATTGTGCCTCTTGCTATGTCATCTTGCAAAAAGGTGTCAAAAACATCCTTTCAAATTGGCATAACACAAAATCCTAACTCTTAATGCAGATGAATGGTTCATAAGGCAAAATGCAACTAAATGTACTTAAAAGACAAGTAAAAGCATGTGAGATTGGTATATAAATCAGTAATTTTGGAGCGTCAACACTCCCCCACACTTAGCTCATTACTTGTCCTCAAGTAATGCAAAGAAAAATAGAAAAACTAAAAATTTGAAAACAATACCTCGGTAAAGTTTTGGTCAGTGCGCCAATAGATGCATGCAAGCAAAATTTGGCATAGATCTATCCTCAGTAATCTTAGTGCAGTAATGTCATGCAGACAATAAACTCAAGAGCAGTAATATAACTCTAGTCCAAGGTCATGAAAAAGTACATGAAGTGAAAGCAATATGCATCAAATAACCACTAACTACCTTATCCAATTTTACAACTCAAACTCAGAATTTATTTTCATTTCTCTTTCTCTCCGAGGTTCTTGGGCATTAATTTAAGCTTGTGACACTGTTTAGCGTGAGTGATAAGAGGGAGTATACCACAAATCCCCAGCTTAATCCTGACATCACTAGGCTCTCTTTTCAACTCATACCCAAAAGTTTTTGACTTGAGAACTAAGAGGGAGCATACCACGAAGCCCCAAGTAACTTATTATCTCTAGGGAGAGGAGAGTTCAAAAAAAATTTAGTGTCATGGCAGAACATTGTTGCCTTGTTTATTTCTTTTTTAATCACCCTGGCATAAAATTTTTTTCTCTTTTTTTTAATTCTGAGCATGGTTTCAAAAGGTTTAAGCTTGATAGGGAACTAGATACATATCGCATGTTAAGTGAAGGTTCAATTCCTTAAACAAGAGATCAACTAGCAAGCAATCTTGGCATAACTATTCTGGTGGCATAGGCATCAAAAGATTTAAATTTCCCCATCGGACAGGCACCTAGGTCAAACTAAACTTGCATAGCAAATGTTAACATGCTTCCAAAGATTAGCCGAGACAAAATTTTCTTTTTCTTTTCTTTTTTAATGGTTCGGTATGCAAATCATCCTAAACTACATGACATGGCATGAAAACAGAATTTAAACGTGAATGCATGGCAATGACATAACTATGAGGAAATGCACACCCCCAAACCTAAGATGTGCGTTGTCCTCAATGCATGAAACAACACATATATACAAGAAAATAGAAAATAGAAAATGCATGAACATATAGAAACGCATGAAAAATGAATGATAATGCAAAGAGTTAGGAAGAAGACGACTCCCCTTTGGAGACTTCTTCTTGACGGGCACAGGCTTCCTCGACCATCTTGGCACGAGTCTTCCTCTGAGTAAGGCTCTCATGTTCAAGGGCCATTCTCTTCTTTCCAGTCCAACCATGCTTAGAAGCGGCCGTCGAGGTAGGAGTTTCTTTGACAATCTTTACAGGCTCAAAAGAAGTCAGCTTGGCAGTGGGTTTTTTTTCATTTTCAGTAGTAGATTTATGCAGAGAGGCGGACTTAGTAGATTCATCGTGAGCAGGGGAAATCAGTTCTGTGGCATTGGAGGGTACAAGACTGTGGACTGAACTGGTTGGCATGGAACTCTCATCGGCAAAGAGCTCCTACAGGAAGGCAGGAAATGCTGGTAGAATGCCCAGAGAAAGGCTCACCAGGGTTTCTTCCATGGCCAAATCTCAAGCATGCATATACTGCCATAGCTTCTTCTGGTTCTCCTAAGTTTTCTCCAAATTAAGGAGAATCAATTCTTAGCGTTGGGAGATCTGTGAAAGCAGTGCCATCGAATTCTCTGGAATTGAGGCGGATGCCATTGAGGCTGATGGTTTTGTCCTTGGTGTTTTAGTCCTGGGATTTGGCGAAGCAGCCTATTCCTTACCCTTGTCAGGCACAGTAATTCCAGTAAGGTTTTTTCAACTAGCCAGTGTGATAGTGTAGCTCTTCACCTCAAGGGCAACATCTTCCTCAGTCGTGGGCACCTCGTAGCACATGTAAATGTTACAAATCAATAGCAAGAAGAAAAAACCTCCAGTCAACTTATTTGAACACTTTTAGATTTCATTAATGATGATCCGTCCAACATTGATTTTTCAGCCAAAAAGAATGGAATGCGGCAATGCCAGACTGTCCTCCGAAATAGTCTCGTTGTGTGTTGTCGGCATCAGCTAGCCTTGAGAAAGTGATTCCAGCCCTTTGCTTGCGGTTGAAGGCCTGATCTCTTGACCGTTCGGGTGCCCTTGGAGGATACAATCCATTCCGTGCCCAGCTCACATAAATCTTTTAACAGCGTTTGGTGCTTGGCATCCGTCATCTTAGCCACGAACCTACCATGGTCATCTTTTCTGTCTAGTTTGAGCTTCATCAAACCTTACACATTCACCTTGAATCATTCAAAAGGGATTTGACTTAGTAGTTAAATGTGCATAAAATTCTCGAACAAGATTCCGAAAGATCTCACCCTTTTGTTGGGGTAAAAGTTTGATTTTCTTGGAATGAGGAGAGAGAGAGAGAGTAAACTGCTAGGGGAAGAAGGTAAAGTGAAAAGGGTAAAAGTTGTAAGAGTTGAGAGAGGGAAATGTTGAGTGTTATGGTGGGTTTTTAATTATGAGTGGTGTAAGAAGGGTAATAATGAAAAGATGGAGTGTTATAGGCAGAGTAAAAAATGGATGATGAGATAAGTATGGAAAGGATAAGTGATAAGGATAGGTTTTAGAGTGATAAGATATGGAGTGATAAGGTGATTTAAATTTAATTTTAAATTCACCTCAAGTTGTGGGCATCTAGGGTTTATTTTCTCTCTCATGGTAATTTTCTCAGACTAGGGTAATTTTCTTTTTCCAAAATTATTGCCGCAACATGCCAAGCTCAACTACTGGCATTGCTCTTGGCATGGCACTGTGCCCATTCTCTCGTCCTGCCAATATATATCTCTACACATGCATATTTCCTGGCACAAAAATCTGAATGCACTTCAAACAAAAACCCTTCAACACAGAAAAATTTTAATCCTACTATTTACAAGAAAATACCAACTTGGTGGCATCATGGTAGTTCTGCCAAGAGGATGACCTCCTTGGCAGTACTCTTCTCTCTATCCCAATATTGCTTCAAGCGTTGCCCATTCCTCTTGAAAGTATCACCAGCTTTTATGTCCTTAATGTCCACTGCTCCGTGGGCATAGGGTTTCGCAACCTTGAAAGGGTTTGGCCATCTTGACCTGAGCTTTCTTGGAAAAAAATTTAGGCATGAGTTAATCAAAAAGGACTTGGCATTCTCATAAGCATGTGCCCTAAATTCTTCCATTTCATTTAGGTCCAACATCCGTTTTTCTCTCGCGGCTCCCAATGCCATATCCAATGTCTAAATTACCCAGTAAGCTTTGTGCTCGAGCTCTACCGGCAAGTGGAATGACTTACCATATACAAGCTTGGAAGGTGAAGTTCCCAACAGAGTTTTGAAGGCGGTCCTATAAGCCCAAAAAGCCTCATCTAACCTCAAAGACCAACCTTTCCTCAAAGGATTCACAGTCTTTTCTAGGATATTCTTGATTTGCTTGTTAGAAATCTCGGCTTGCCCATTTGTCTATGGATGATAGGTCGTGGCTATCCTTTGTTGTATCTCATACCTGTACAAATCTTTAGAGATTAGATTGCATTTAAAATCGGTGCCCTCATCATGAATGATCACTCGAGGAGCCCCAAAACATGTAAAGATATGCTTGTGAAAAAAATTTGGCAACGACCTTGGCATCATTTTTCGGCAAGGCTATAGCTTCTACCCATTTGGAAGCATAGTCAACTGCCACTAGGATATATATATATATATATATATATATATATATATATATATATATATATATATATATATATATATATATATATATATATATTGCCAAAAGATGGGGGAAATGGACCCATAAAGTCTATCCCCCAAAACATCGAACAAGTCAACCGACATGATGTTCTGGAGTGGAAGTTGATGTCTGCCAGAGATATTCCCAGTTTGTTGGTATGGATCACATGCCTTGGTGAAGTCATGAGCATCCTTATATAGTATGGGACAATAAAAACCTGATTGCAGAACCTTGGCAGCAGTTTTTAGTCCAGCAAAGTGTCCTCCATATGGTGCGGCATGGCATGCTTGCAAAATAGCATGCTGCTCATCTTCTGGAACACAACGATAGATCACTTAATCAGGACATTGCTTAAATAGAAATGGCTCATCCCAATGATATTGTTGAACATAGCGAAAAAATCGTTTCTTGGCTTTGATCTCCAAATCTGGTGGCATGATCTTACTTACCAGATGATTGTCTATGTCGGTATACCATGGCGTGGCATTGACTGCGAGTAAATACTCGTTTGGGAACTCATCTCTAATGGCATTAGTCTTACCATCCTCTAGGTGATACTCTAATCGGGATAAGTTGTCAGCTACTAAGTTTTCACTGCCCTTCTTGTCTCAGATCTCGTGGTCAAATTCTTCAAGTAAGAGCTTCCATCGGATCAATCTCGGCTAGGCATGTGGCCGCGCACGTCTTTTCCCCTTTTTTATTTAGTTTTTACTATTTTTTTGTTTTTTCAATTTTTTTTTTGTTTTTTGTTGTTTTTTTATTTAACTATTTTTGAATTTCTTTTTAAAAAAAGAAATAATGTTTTTTTAATGGGGTTTTTTAAAATAAATGAGTTTTATGGATTTATTATTTTATTTCAAAATTGGTACTTTATTTCAAATGGGTTTAAAAAAAGTTTTATTGAAATAGGCTTTTGGGTTTTTTATTTTGGAATGGGCTTTTATTTGAAATGGGTTTAAAAATGGTTTTTCTATTTATTATTTTTTTTTTGAAAATAATGGGTGAAAATTTAGTGACAACACTGATCATTGGTGAGATCAGTGGCAATAATCACAGGTAAAGTTCAACTATGCCATCAAGCATGTTGTAATCAAATTCTGCATCTTGACACAACTGTGTCACGTCCAAAGTATAAATGGCCTTCATCATCTCCTCGGCTTGACATTTATCCGAATCATCTGCACATTTCAAAGCTTGAAACACGTTAAAAGTAACATGTTGGTCATTCATTCGCATGGTTAGTTCCCCTTTATGAACATCAATAAGAGCTCTACCCGTTTCAAGGAATGGCCTACCCAAAATAGTTGGCACATTAGTGTCAGCTTCATAATCCAAAATGATAAAATCAGCTAGAAATATAAATTTGTCTACCTTTACCAACACATCCTCAATCTTACTCTTGGGATGTGCATAAGATCGGCCTGCCAACTGATGTTTCGTTGTGGTAGGTGTTGCTTCTATGCCAAGCTTCCTAAAAACATATAGTGGCACCAAATTGATACTAGCTCCTAAATCACACAAATCCTTACCCATGAATTTATTGCCAATTGTACAAGGGATAATAAAACTCACTGGATCTTTCAGCTTTGGTGGCAACCGGTTTAGGATCATGGCACTACATCCTTCAGTGAGAGCAACAGTTTCAAACTCTCCCAACTTCCTCTTTTTGGACAAGATGTCCTTCATGAATTTTACATAGTTGGGCATTTGCTCAAGGGCCTCTACCAATGGAATGTTAATTTGCAATTATTTAAGCACTTCCAAGAAGCACTTAAATTGATGGTCCTACTTGTGCTTTTGAAGTCTTTCTAGAAATGGTGGTGGTGGATAAACATACGCTGGCACTGTCGACTTTGCCAAGGCAGTGTTGGCATCCACTTTGGCATCAATATGCTTTTTAGTCCCAGTCTACTTGTCATCATTGTTAACATCATCGTTGGCACTAAAACTAGCGTCATGTTGAGAACTGGTATTGGCATGAGCGTTGGCATCATTGTGGGCATAACCATTGGCATCATCTGCTTTGGCTTTCTCCTTCTCTGCTTCTTGGGCGTGTCTGTCGGAACAACCTTAGCATCTTGGCTATCAACTAGCTTCTTGGCAGCCATCTTAGCTTCACATTGCTTACCACTCTAAAGAGTTATAGGGCTCTCCTTAACCGAATTCAGAGTATGTGGAATCTTGTTGGCGACATGAATCTCATTGATTTAGACAATGACTATTTTCTTGTTCGTTTTGCGGAAGAAGAAGATTTTCACAAGGTGCTTGCTGGGGGCTGTAGGTAATATATGGTTGTTATTTGACTGTGCGGCCATGAAGCCGTTATTTCTCTACAGTTGATGTTCATCCCTCTAATATTATGGTTTGGGTATGCTTGCCCAAGCTTCCATATAGATATTACACTAAGAGTCTCATTCAGTATATCGCTGCAGCCATTGGCAAGGTTGTTCGGGTAGATTACAACACTATGGAAAGGAAGAGGGGTAGATTTTCCCGCATGGCGATCATTGTTGACCTTAAGAAGCCGCTTGTGTCGGGAATTGTTATTGATGGGGTTAGGCATGATATTGAGTACGAGGGGTTACCATTGATTTGTTTTCAGTGTGGTAAGTTTGGACATTTGAAAGGAACATGTGGTGTGGAATCGTCGCCATTGCAAGTAGGCGCAAAGGAGACAGTCCAAAGGGATCCTTCTGAGTTATATGGACCATGGATACAAGTGGTGAACCGTCGACGAAGACCAGTTGAGGTGAAGAAGGGGTCGAGTAAATCTGATGCTGGGAACGAGGCTGGAAGCATAACTGGTTCTCGATTTGCGGTGATAGTAGATGATGAGGGCGTTGAACATGGTCGTGATAAGGATATGGTGAAGGGTGTGGGTAGTGATGGTGTTCCGGGGCCAAGAGAGGTGGTACCAAAAAGAAGGGAGATTGAGCCGGTCGTGGTTCCTTCTAGGCAATCGGGCAAAGGCAGTGTGGGGCTTGAGGGTGTACGCGAGGCTGCGCCAAGTGATGAGCTATCATAAGTTCGGAAGGGGGCTTTAGAGATGGTTGCAGCCCAGGGGAAGGTAGTGGCATCTAAAGTCACTTTGGATGCTTCCAAGCACAGCGCGGTTCTGGTCGTGGAAACGGAGAAAGACAAAATGGTCAAAGAAGGTAAGGGAAGAGTGTTGCCAAGTTCAATACGGAATGGAGGGGTGAGTTAGGGATTGACCAAAAAAGGCCATACGACTACATGGATTAAAAAATGATCTCAAACAGAAGAAACGAGAGACTTGAGGGCAATCGAATTCGGTCCTGGCTTCATGTCTAACAAAGCTTGTCTCAGATCTCGATAGAGCAGAGGTAGTTGAATGAGAGAAATAGTTAGAGTCCCTGTCAGAAAATGGGATGAATGGAACGAGGGTCCAATGGCGAGCGAACTCAGAATTTGAGCAGCCAGGGGGTTCGGATATGCAGGTTTAGCCTAATGCTCTCTTTTCTCTTTTGATTTAATGGTTAAGATTATTTTTTGGAATGTCTAGGGTGCTCTTGACCTTGGCTTTAATCGTTCTTTTAAGTTGTTGGTGAAGTCACATAAACCATATATGGTAGCAGTTATGGAGCCTCGTATTAGTGGGGTTGATGCAGATAGATTCATTCGCCAGTCAGGATTTGAGTTTTCGTATAGAGTGGAAGCTCAGGGTTTTTCGGGTGGTATTTTGGTCCTATGGAGAGATACAGTTCATTTAATGTTCTTGCGGTGTCGACTCAATATGTGCATGGTGTGTGCTCTATCGATGGTGATGGACGAGGATTCTTTGTTTCGTTCGTCTATGCTAGTCTGATTGCTGTTAAACAGGAGAGTCTCTGGAACACCTAAAGATCTTGGAACCAGAGGAGGGTTTACCATGGATAGTGGGTGGTGATCTCAATGTTATTAGTAGCTTGGTAGAGCGGAGAGGTGGCTCTCAGAGGAGATCTGGTATTTGTCAGAGGTTTCATGAGTTCATGTTTGATACTGGATTGATTGACATGGGTTTCCATGAGCCTAAGTTTACATGGCGGCGTGGTTCGTTGTTTGAAAGGCTTGATAGGTGTATTTGTAATACAGATTGGTAAGATGTAAGGGGGTTTTCCACAGTCAGAAGTGTTGCACCTGATGAAGCTTGGATCGGACCATAGGCCAATCATGCTTGATACTGGTGATCGACTAGAGATGAAAGGGAAGCGACCGTTTCGATATATTGCTGCTTGGAATGATCATCCGCAATTCTCGGATTTTCTTTCAACGGTATGGTCTCCGGATAAAACTTTGTTGGCAAATGTGGAAGCTTTTCAGGATGAGGGTCGGAAATGGAACATGGGTGTGTTTGGCCATATTGGGAGACGAAAGTCAAGGTTGGTGGCACGCATTAAAGGGATAGAGAAAGCTTTGGAAGATACCGATGATCCTTTTTTAGAGACTTTGGAGGATGAGCTTAAGAAAGATCTTGATGTCGTGTTAGAGTAAGAGGAAAGTATTTGGTACCAGAAGGCCCGGAACGATTGGATAACAAAGGGTGATTGAAACACTACGTTTTATCACACTGCAACGATGACCAAACGGAAAATGAACACGAATCGCATGTTGCGCTTGGAGGATGGTAGATGGTGTGTAGATCATGAGACCCTTAAGGTGCATGCGATTCAGTTCTTTCTTAGGTTGTTTACAATAGAACGTTTGTCGATGGCTGTTCTGGATGTCACGAGTACATTTAAACAGTTTAGGGAAGAGAAGTTAAGGCCATTGATTGGGGAGGTCACGTTTGAAGAGGTGAGGCGAGTGATTTTTGCGATGGCACCACTAAAGGCCCTAGGGTTGATGGCTTGCATGTTTTTTATCAACGGAATTGGAACACAGTAGGAAGTACAATGGTAAGCTTTGTTCAACGCTTTTTTAAGGAGGGGTTTTGGAGGAATGAGTTAATCAAACTCTTCTCGTTTTGATTTCGATGGTTGATGTTCCGGAGTCTATCAACTAATTCCGGCCTATAAGCCTTTGCACAGTTTTGTATAAAATTACTACCAAGATAATCCTTGACAGATTGAAGCCTTTCCTTCCGGATTGGGTTGCCAAGACTCAGGCTAGTTTCGTCCCTGGTCGTCATATTACAGATAATATAATCATTGCCCAAGAAGTTGTGCATTCAATAATATCTAAGAAGAGATAGAAGGCGTGGATGACAATTAAAGTTGATCTCAAAAAGGCATATGATCGCTTGGAATGGGATTTCGTAGAGGAGACTTTAGTAGCAGTAGGAGTGCGGGACAAGCTTCTTCACCTCATTATGGTGTGTGATCGCTCTGTGCCCACTCAGATTTTATGAAATGGCGAGTTGTCTGATTCGTTTCGTCCTACCAGAGGTATTAGACAGGGTGATCATCTTTCGCCTTGCCTTTTTGTCTTGTGTATGGAGAGGTCGTCGTAAGAGATTGAAAATAGGGCTAATGCGAGGTTATAGAAGCCAATCAGGTTAGCTCGGAGGGGACCGCATTTGTCTCACTTATTTTTTGCTGACGACATGGTGTTATTTGCGGAAGCATCCAAGGAATAGGTTTTGGTGATTAAAGATGCCATGGAATGGTTCTGTGCTATTTTTGGTCATAAGGTTAGTATCGCAAAAACTCAGATATTTTTCTCTCGTAATTACCCTCTTGAGGACAAAGCTAGTATCGCCCAGGCTTTTGGCTTTGAGGAGGTGGAGTATTTGGGTAGATATTTAGGTGTCTCGTTATTGCATGAGAGGGTGACTACGACGACATACTCATATCTCCTTGAAAAGATGCGAGCGAGATTACCGAGATGGGCGGCGAAATCATTGACTCTGCCAGGTCGGATAACCTTGGCAAAGGCGGTCTTGCAGGCTATTCCGGTGTATGTGATGCAGTCCACGTGGTTGCTGAAAGGCTCGTGTGAGGAGATGGAGAAATTAATTCATCGATTTGTATGGAGTTCCAATGATTGTAAAAGGGCATTAGTTTGGTACCTTGGAAGACGGTTCATAGGCCTATGGATGGGGGAGGTTTGGGTTTTAAAGATATTTTTCAACAAAATAAAGCGTTCTTGATGAAAATTGGGTTTCATCTTCTAAAGGATGTGGATAAACTTTGGGTTCAGGTTCTTCGGGCGAAGTATAATTGGGAGGAGGTGTTGTTGCTGTCGATCCACCACACAAAGTGTTTGAGACTTTGGAAGGGATTGATAAGCGTGTGAGAGGATGTTAAGGAAAGCGTATCTTGAGAGATTCACGATGGAACATCTACGGGTTTCTGGTATGATAACTGGCTTGATCCGACTGGATGGTTAACCTTTTCTTGGTTATCCGACTCTACGCCAAGGCTTGCGATGGTTGCGGATTTGGTTATGGATTCGAGGGAATGGGATTGGGACAGGTTAGCATTGAACATGCCTAAGGATGTTTTGGAGCAATTGGCAGCAACAAAACCACCTCGAGCATCGTTAGGGGCTGATTGCCCTAGTTGGCGATGGATTGATAATAGGGTATTCACGCTTCGGTCAGCATATGACTATCTGGTTGATAGAGTGGTGGTGGATCTGGGAAATAAGTGGGGAATTATTTGGCAGTTACGTGTTCCTCAACAAATAAGAGTCTTTATTTGGCTTGCGGTTCATCAGTGCCACCTTACAAATGTGGAAAGGGTAAGGCGACATTTAGCGTTTTCAGAGGAGTGTGTTGTTTGCCGGAAGGATGCCGAGGATTTGGATCATGTCCTTCGACATTGTCCGATAGCGGTTGAGCTATGGAAGCGCATAATTGACTCTGGCCAGCAAGGCGTGTTCTTCCAAGGTTCTTTTGTGGATTGGGTGCTACGTAACCTTGTCGAGAGCAGTACCAGGATATCAACGGGCGTATCTTGGAGTGTTAGATTTTCGGTGTATTGCTGGTTACTCTGGAAAACATGATGCAGCATGGTCTTAGATGAGAGCTTTGTGTTACGAGATGACACGTTGAGCTGAGGGGATCGCTTGGTGGAAGAGTGTGGTCGAGTATTTTCACCAACGCGACAAGAGGAGATGGGCCAATCTTGTCCTTTAGTGGATTGGTCGGTACCGGCGCCGGGTTGGGTTATGCTCAACGTTGATGCTGCGCTAAACACAAAGGATAACTGGGCAGCGATTGGTGGAGTGATTCGGGATGAGACAGGTTAGTGGCTCTTCAATTTTTCTAGGCATGTGGGTAGATGGTCAGTTCTTCTAGAGGAATTATGGGCGCTGCATGATTGCTTGGTTTATGCATGGACGAGGGGCCATAGATGTGTTGAAGTGGAAACGGATAGTAAGGAGATCACAAGGATTTTTGGTGGTAAATCGGTGACTTTGGCCGGTAGTGTGCTGGTTGAGGATATTAGGGAGTTGATTTGTCGCAATTGGTGAGTTATGATCAATCATGTCAAGCGAGAGAGTAATGGTGTTGCCGAAAAACTTGCGTCCTTGAGTCAGGATAGAGGCCTTGTTGCGTCGACTTACTTGGAGCCTCCTCTACTTGTGATGGCGTTGGTTGCCACAGATCGTGGCCTGTGCTTGTGAGGGGATTTGAAGGTGGAAGCCGAGCAACACTTAGGCAATGGTGCTGAGGCTCGGTAGCATGTTGATCCCGGTGGTTAAGGGATGCTTGTGTCGCTTGTTTCATGGTGTTTAGAGCCATGACTATGGTAGTTTTGTGATTAGGCTTATGTAGACGAGGTTTTGCTCGTGCCGTCCTTTGTATTGGTATTCTGATAGGTACTCTTTTCCTCCATTTAGGTTTAGCAGGTTTTTTAACGAGGTCTATAGGTATACCCAACTCATTTCTTAAAAAACATATATTGTTCTTGGTAGTTACAAAACCCTATTCCTCTAATTTTCAAACTTTATCTTTTTTCATTGCGTTTTTTAATACCAACGGCGGCTTTTGACTATTTTGCTGGTTTGTATATAATTAAAATTTATCTTCTTTCGATGAATGTTTTATTTTCAAATTTTTTCTTGTCATTTAGTCTTACTTTGATAGATTCATATCACATCTGCTTTTATGGCTTTTTTTTGTCTGTTTTTGTGACAGTTCTTTCGTCTGCTTTGTAGTAGGTTTTGTCTGTCTTTTGAAAGTTTATCGTTCAGGTGACGAGAATCATCGTGCGTTTTTTCAACGAAGGACAACAATTTGTTTATGATTATGATTCCCTTTTGTGGTTTTGTCGATATGCAAAAAAACAAGCGACAAAAGATTTTGCTTTCTTCATAAAGCACTCTGGTGAAAGTAGTTGATTGTTGGATTTCTGTCAGAAGATTGTACAAGTTCTTCTCAAAGTGATAAATTTTGTTCTTTATGTATTTCGCACCCTTTGAATTTTATTGAGCTTTGTATTTTAATGTTTGTAGTGTGATTCTTTTGTAATCTTATCACTTTGAATATAATCTAGTAAATTTTTATTGTTCAAAAAAATTCATAAATTATTACAGTTAAGTTTAGACACCTTGTAAGTAGGGGTGGGCGTTCGATCGAATCGAGCCGAGTCAAGTAAAAAATTGAGATATTCGAGTTGACGCGTCATATTTTACAACTCAAACTTTATTTAAAAAAAATCGATTCGAGTCGAGTTCGATTCGAGTTTTCGAGGTACTATATAAATTTAATTGTAATTATTTATCATGTTTTAGTACGTTTTTGTTCTAATTTAAACAACTTTTTTTAATCATATATATATATATATATATATATATATATATTTCTTTATATTTTTTCATATGTGGCATGTATTTCTTCATATTTTTTATATTGGTATATATATTAGGAAAAATTGAGGTACTCGACTAAAACATAAAAATAAATTCACTAATTATTAAAAAAAATTGAGTTATTCGAGTTTCCTTTTTACAACTCAAACTTTATTTGATTTTTTCCAGAAACGAGTCAAGTTTATGAAATTTCGAGTCGAGTTTTTTCGCCTCGAGTTGAGTCAAAAAATTAGGTTTTTCCAAGTCGAGTCGAGTTTTTCTCACCCCTACTTGAAAGAGTTTTTGGCTTAGCCCCAACATCCATGGTAAATTTCCAGAACTCGTTTATGTTGTAATTGTTGCAATTTTCTTTTACTGCTTTTTTAGAAAATTTTAAATATTGTAATTACTTCGTTCTTTTTTTCCCATGGTTCTCTAAACTTTGTTCTTATTATTTCAGACAGAATCGCCTCGCACACCAAACTTTAGTAGGTGAGTCTCTCTGTAAAAATTTTCTGTATACACAAGGTCTCAAGTTCGAGACTTGCTTAAACGATACTAAGCTGCTCATTACTTGAACCAAACCGTTGATTAATTACTCTATTCTTTTACAATATATCTAGTTTTATAATTTTTAAAAATTATGTACACCCTACGGTAAAAGTAGTCCCTAAGCGGCTGGGAATGTTGTGTTGAAATCTTGTCTTCTGGCCCCGTTAGCATTGCAATTTAGCAAATGCCCATTATAGTAGCATTCATTGGACATATATTTTAGTTAAATTATAATCTTTTCCCTTCTTATTTTCCCCAAGTTTAGGATTTAGCCCTTATATTATGATTTATCAAGGTGAGAAAGATATTTTATTTTTGGAGGGAAAGAAATGCAAATCCATTAGACTCGAAAGTTGAAGACAATGCAAAGAAGCAATGTGTTGTATGGTTTAAAGAATGGAATTATTTTTATGTAGGTAAAATATACTGGTAGTCATTGAACTTTTAGGGCGCTTTCATTAAGGTCACCGAACTTTTAAAATTTCATTACAGTCATCCAACTTTTAATTCGCTTTCAATAAGCTCACTGCCGTCAAAAACTGTTAAAAAAGCTAACATGACATGTTAAATTTAAGGGTAAAATACACTGGTAGTCACTGAACTTTTAAGAGGCTTTCAACATGGTCACTTAACTTTTAAAAATTTCATTTCCATCACTCAACTTTTAATTCACTTTCATTACCGTTGAAAAAGTTAATGTGACACGTTAAGTTTAAAAATATACTTTTTCCCACCCTAAAAGTTCAGTGACTACCAGTGTCGTTTACCCTTTTATGTATTATTTGGAAACCAAAGGAGAAGAAGTTGTTTCATTATATCTACCATGGGTACGCATTAGTCCAAGTAGAATTATCATTGTTGAAATAAACCTCGTCACTCCTGACTGACCACATGCAAGAATTATGGTACTTTTGGCAGCGTTCTTCGTCTCTTCAGGCCGTAAAGGCATCGAAATCTTGTTGCTTCCCTTTTGTCCACCATGCATTGCAGAAGAACAAGGTGGTTCTCACAAAATTTATTTTTGCATCCCATATGTAATCGTCGCTAATGTACATGGCTTTCTCGCCGAGATCGTCATCTTTCGACTTGCAATGCAGATATAACGTGGGCACGTCATTGGCGGACGACTCCAAAGGCAAATTGTTGGTTATGTGGATATGGTAGTTGATTAACAACATGTCTTCTTCTTCACTCATCGCGATTGCCAAGAGACAAAACGCCAAAACCGTCAAGACAATCTTTTTGATGTCAGCCATGGTTGGATAGGATGTGTTTTGACAGTGAATAAGTTGTCTGGTTTTTATAGTCAAAATGTTTGGAAAATATTCTATGAAAGATAAAGCCGTGCGTGGGATAATTCACGTAATTATGGGGATTTGCATGGAAGGTTCTTTGTAAGAGCCAATTTGTGTAGCAAATAAAAGGAAGGAAATTATGATTGTGGATCCCGATTGAAGACATTCCTTGTGAAGTAACAAGTTATAATGGAAAGGATTTTTATTGTTAATAAGGATAAAATATTATTGTATTATTAGGGATAAAATCTAAGTTTGAATCTCGAAAATGTTATTGTTGGAATAGATAACAGTGTTTGAACATAAATTGTAGAATCAACATTAAAAATAAAAAATATATGAATGAAGGTTTGAATGACGTGCCAGTTGACATGAAGAAATCGTAACAATTAGCAAATATTCAAGTCAACCAATGGCAAAACTTCAATAAATACTTACATTTACTAATTGATCTAGTGGTCAAGAATGCTCATATTTTTTTACCTTTATATGAGTTCGAATCTCAGTATTTCTTTTGAGAATATTATTGTAACTATTTAATCCAAAAAACAATTCAACAAATACTAATAATAATTCTCTGCCCCTCTTCAGTGCCCATATTTATGCCCAAACTAAAAAACTAGGTTTAGGGTTATTGCTTTGGGGTTAGGGTTTAGGAAACTACATGTATGATGTATTTTTAGAATTTAGGGTTAAGGAATAAAATTTAAATTTTTGAGTGTTGAGGCATAGAAAGGGGCACCAAAAAGGGTAGAGAATTTTTGTTCAAGAAACACCACCCTAAGAAGGTTTTTAGTAAATGCGTGAAAGTTCAAATGTATTTGAAAACTCGAATTCTAAAATAAAAACAGAGTCATCACCAATTTTTTGAAGTTATGCGACATAGGTCACCAATAAAAACATTTAAAAAAGGAATTTATTTTGAAAAATCTCTTTCAAAAATAATTTTCAAGTCTGTGTTTGAAAACTAGAAAAAAAATTGAATTAGATTCGAGAGTTAATTATGCATACAATGAACATGCGTTTTATTAAAAAATTAGAGACATCATCTTAATAAATTCCTCAAAACCTCTAAAACGATCGTGGCTGCTAATGTTCAGACTAAGATATTTGGAAACTAATAAGCTAGCAATTTATCAATTGAGATATATGTTAAGATCGAAGATATTTATCATGGATTCAGATTTTGCGGTTATCCATTATTGAGTTTACAGAATTGCTTGGAGTTTCCCACAACCTCTAAATATTTTCATACTAAGGAATCAATTATTGACCGGAAATGCATGAGATGTTTCGATCGGTGATCATTTAAAGAATTTAAACTTACGAAAGACTATATATTTTTAAGAAAATTTTAATATTTTAATTTAAATAAATTATTAAATTTTAATTTTAAGAAGAAATAAATTCAATCAACAATTTTTAGAGCAAGTGGTTAAAAGTTTTCAGTTGATACTTTCCCCTAAGTTGCAGGTTTATTATTTATTAGGAGTAAATTTTTCCTCCCGCTCCACCTAGGTAAGAATTGTTAAAAAAGAAAAAGAAAAGAAGCAATGGATTCAAGTATGTCAATATTTGCAAAGAATTTGTATAATTCTAAAAAGTGATTTATTTTATTTTTGTAACCAATGCACTAAAGTAAATGTGTATTATTTTGGAAAAAGGAGAAGAAGTTGTTCAATTAGATCTACCATGGATACGTATTAGTCCAAGTAGAATTATTATTGCTGAAATAAATCCCGTCACTTCTGACCGACCACATGCAAGAATTATGATACTTTTGACACCGTTCTTCGTCTCTGGAGGCCACGAAAGCATCAAAATGTCGTTGCTTCCCTTTGGTCCACCGTGCATTGCAGGAGAAAAGGGTGGTTCTCTGAACGTTTACTTTAAGATTCCATGTGTAATCTTCCCAAACGCGCATGGCTTTCAAGCCGATATCGTCGTCTTTAGACTTGCAATGCAGATATAACGTGGGCACGTCATTGGCCGGCGACAACAGAGGCAAATCGTTGGTTATGTGGATATGGTAGTTGATTAATAGCATTTCTTCTTCGCCGATTACGATTGCGATTTCCAAGAGACAAGACGCCAAAACCACCAACACAATAATTTTTAGGTCAGCCATGGTTTGATGAGATGTGTTTTAACAGTGAATAACATCATTTAGTTTTTATAGACAAAATGTTGGAAAATATTCTACGAAAGGTAAACTTGTGTTAAAGATGGCTTGAAACCTAGAATGTTTCAAAGCCATTTATTGTGAAAATTAAATGTATCCGCTTAAAATGGATAAAAACTTAATTTTCTTACGGGATAATTTCATTTTTGGTCCTAAATATTTTATGTCAATTACAAGTTGTTCTTTGAAGCTTAACTATTAATAGATCTAACCCTTTTTTCATTTAATATCAACCATAACCATCTCTCATTTGTAAAATTTGAAATTTCTTAAAAAATTTCATTTGTTTGTAGCATTTTGGTAACAATGAAGTTAATTTCAACACCTTAAAAAATTTATTATTATTCCCAAGCGGCTGAGATTGTTCTGTCGAAATCATGTCTTCTTGTCACGTTATTATTGTCATTTATCAAATGTCCATTTTTGGTAGCATTAGTGAGACTTGAAATTTGAAGGCAATACAAAGAAGCAATAGATTGTATGATTTTAAGAATGGATTTATTTTTATCGTTTTTGGTCTTCGTGTGGCTTGGTCTATTGGTCTTGTTCGTTTACAGGTTCAATCTGATAATTCCACTGCAATCCGCATGGATCTTGACCCTGAAGCTTCTTCTAGCCCGCTTCCCCTCGTTCGTTCTATCTCCTCGTTGCGGAATTGAAATTGGTCTCTCAATTTTCTCTGCGTTCCTCGTGAACAAAATATGGTTGATGATTGTTTGTCGAAGCTTCCTCCACCACCAGATTTTCAGTTGATGGTTCTAGATGAGGCACCTGTTTTAGCTCAGCCACTCCTTTTTCGTGATTGTGACGGTCCTTTGTATTGTTGGTATAGTAGGGTTGTCCAAGGTGTAACTTGAGGGTTCCGATATGTTCTTGTACCATATTTGGTTGTCAAGTGTAATCTTGTTGCTCTTGTAATGACACCATATACAATCTTTTTCCTCCACCTAGGTTAGGGAGGTTTTTTAATGAGGTATATGGTATCATTCCCCATTTCTAATAAAAAAAAAGAGAGAAGACATACATGCGAGAACGAAACCATAAACATAAAAGGAAAAGGTTATTCATAAGTTCCTTTAAAATTTATAATTTTTTGGTTGCCCGCCCAATTTGCCAAGGTTTTGCCATGATTAATTTGGACCGAACTGCGTCGTACACATAACTTTGATAGGCAAATCTTCCAGTGGGGATTATGAGATACTTGGCATTGTTCTTCGTCTCTGGGACAACCACGTGTAAAAATTATGATATACTTGACAATTGACAATGTTCTTCATCTCTGGAGGCCGTGAAAGCATCAAAATGAGAAAATCACCAGCTTCTTCAATGACGAAGCATTCCTCAAAAAGTATTTCACAATTTTTTATGATCAATTCTAAATTTACAGATAGCGTCGTCGTCTTCAAGTCCAAAGGAGCAGTCAATTTCCTTGTTCGTGAACAACCTTCTAATGGCGTTACACTAGCAAGGATTATGGCATGTATTTGGAAGATAAGGTGATATTCTCAACGCGTTTATAGCAAACAAAAGCAATATAGGGGGTAGGAGGTTTGGTTTTGTAAGGTTTGGAACTATACCAGATGCAACGAGAGCAATGGAAAGATTGAATGGTCTTAAAATTCATGGTAACAGGATTTTATTTTCGATTGCTAAATTTAATAACAAGCAAAAGTATTAGGATAAGGAAGATCTGGGTAGGAATTACAATACAAGAAAACCAAGTTTTGTCAAGAGAAATACTAATACAGTTGGGGGATAGACAAAACTAGGATCTCATAAATAACAAAAGAAAATGTTGTATACAGAGCAAACGAATGTTAGGGTGTCGTATAAGGAAAGGAAGAGGATCATAGGGCATGTTGTAGAAGAGGAACTTTGGAAGATTAAGAGGTGTTTTGGTAGGAAAAATGGCTATTGTATGTAGTGTTAGTAGTTTAGTTTTGAGGTTGTGGGGTAAGGCCTTGGAGAAGTTAAATCCAGAGATTAGCGTGCAAAACTTTCTTAATTTCTATAGAAGACAAGGATCTTTTTCATAATGTTGGAGGATCTTAAGTGGTCTCACTTAAAAGAAAATTTGTGGAGGTTACCCCTTGGTCAGAAACCTTGAATCAAGTGGAACGAGCAACTTGGCTTGAATTCTCTAGGATTCCATGTTAGAATGTAATTAGTTAGCAGTTAGTTGTAATAACTCATAGTTTGTTAAGAATTTGTTAATCTCATTTCTGTTTTGGTTTGGGCTATATAAGTCATACTCGTGTATTGGTCTAAACACCCCATTATTGTGATAATTAGTTTAGTTATATAAAATTCAAATTAACGTTCCTTTCTTCAATATTCTCTGGTTTAGTAACCCTAGTCCCTAAATACAACCGTCGCTCACTCAACTTCCACACACACACAAACACCACCGTTTGTCACCATCCGGTCAATCATGCCGGAATTCTCACATGGTATCATTCGTTGTTGAAGATCCTGATGTCTCTTGTATTCCGTTGATGTTGTCGTTTTGGATATGATGTTGCTTCCTGTAGAGTGTCCATGAGTCCTATTTTTTGTACACATTCCTGCTCTTATTATTGTTGTTCTTGAGCTCATTTAGGCATATTTAGGTGTTTTGCATGCATTATAACATCATCTTTTCTTGTTCCATGCCTTTATTGAATATCTTATGATTGCTGAAGAAAAGTTATTGTTTTAGTTAGTTTATGTTTTCAGCTGCTATAGCTAGGAAAGTATAGGAGAGGAAAGGACAAGGCGAGGAAAGTTGGAACCAAAGAAGTTGTACTGAAGTAGCTCAAGTTGCCGCCAAGGACACTGTCGAAGCAGCATTGTCGCCAAGAGTCGCCCGGGAAGGAGTTACACCGACAACCAAGATGGGTTGTGATTTCAAGAGGACAATTTCCTAAGCCCAATGAGCCCAGTCTTGCAACTTCCCGAAGCCTGTAGCGGCCGGTAGAGTTAATTCAAGATCGATAAGTAGGAGCACTTATCCTTACTTGCTGAAGAAGGCAACGTCCAAAGAGTTTGTATTTAAAGCATAAATGAGTCTATATTTAATGTAATTTACTTTTAGGACCCTACTTCAAGAAAGACTCAACTTAGGTCAAGAGCCCTATATATACCCAATGTATGTAAGGGTATCGGGGCATGCATGTCGTGAGGAATTGACGGCATCTGCCGATGAGAGTGTAGATGGAGGGTTAGCTAGATAAGTTGGAGCGTTGGGGGTCGCGGCCCAACTCTCCTAGGGTTTAGGCGCGTGTATGTAAAGTAATTTGGGAAATTGTTGTATAGTTTTGAGTTGTTTTCAATAATGTTATGAGTTTGCTTAATCAATGCTTCTTGTTCGATCAACTAGTACACACCAGTCAGTTGAAGAGAAAATCTATTTGCCGGCCACGAAAGTGAAAGGCTCACGAAAGGGTTAAGCACGGTCACAACTCACAAAGGCGTGACTAACTTGGTTCCACACTATTCCACATGTTTTAGCGGCTAAAAGGGATTACCAACCGAGTTGTCTAATTTGGTTCCACACTAGTCCTCAAGTTAAGCAATCTCGAGCGTCCTAACCTAGAAATAAGAGGGATCACTGTTGATTATCCTGCCGAACTCAGAATGACTGTCAGACTTGCCGCTAGGACTTCTTTCCATTCCGCCTGCCGAGGCAGTACACACCCCTGCCATGGTAGTGACCTTCTGCGATCATGTGACAAGGTCGTAGTTTTCCGCCCACCTTACCCGCCGACGCAACAATTCATGGCAGCGCGAAACATACTCAAAGCTTTGCAGTGCAGTCCACAAGCTACTAAGCTGCATTTGTCTTACCCAGCTTATTGCCCAATCTCTCCCTATCATTCCTCTCATCATTATCTTTATCTTTATTTGTGTTTTTATATTTCCTCATCTTGAGATTTAATGGCGCATTTATTAAATCTTTGTGTAGGAAACCATTCATAGGAGCTGCTCCAATCCCCGTGGAGACGATATCTTTTATACTATAACTTGACAAGAGTGTGCACTTGCGCTCACAAAAGGAGAACACCTACACGCCCTACAAGTTTTTGGCATCGTTGCCGGGGATTGGCAACATCAACTACATTTGAATTTCTGCACTTCTATTTAGTTTTTGCACATTAAATCTCCTTTTATTTATTTTGCTTAAAAATATTATATATATATAGCCTCTATTCTTTCTTGGTGTATGTTCCGCCAGGGCAGCAAGGTTGGCAGCAACATCCACCTGAGGAGGGGAAGGACATGCCCAAACGAATAGCCAAACACAAAGACCCTCAGGAAGTGGTTATGCTTGGGAAAAACGCAGCCCAACATAACCTAATTATTATTTTACTTTTAATTTTAATTTTTAATTTACTTTTATTTCTTAGGAATAGATTTAATTTTTATTTAATTTTCGTATTTATTTTATTTTAGGATAAGAAGGGAGGACCAAGAAAGAACAAAGAATAAAGGAGAGGCCCAACTAGCGGCCAAGGCAGATGAGCATAACGGCTAGTGGCTTCATAACGACTATCCGCAACGGCTACATTTGCCCCATCGAGCGGAACATATATCTGCGTAACGGCTAGAACCCCGTTATTCGCGCCGCAATAACTGTCGCCCGTTCACAGCGTGCCCGCCAAGGTAGTGGAGAGAAACGGCTATATAAGGCCAACTATTCTACAACCCGTTCTTCACTTTGCTCTCTCTTTTCTATGAATTCTTTCTACAGTTTTTGCTTCCAAGATTTCGTTGCTTTATTTTCTTTATTTCACATTCCTTTGAACTTTCTTTAGAAAACAGTCGCTCCCTAAACTATGGCCTCATCAAAGAAACCCGCCGCGACCTCCAAAACCCAATACAAGAAGTTCTTGAAACATGCTGTCGAGGAGACCTACAACCAGTTCTACAAAGACAAGCAACTACGGGAAGATATGAGATTCTAATACACTCAATCTGATAGGAACTTCGGGTTGGAACCTTCCCCATTCGAGACGATCCATAATATGGGCTGGGACCAATTCGCATAGCAGCCAGAGGGGATTAACAGCAACCACGTGCGAGAGTTCTATGCCCACCGGCCAAACCCAGAGAGCCTTTCGTCTATGTCAGGGGAGAAGGTGTTAAGTTAATCGCTGACATGATCAACAGCTTCTATAGCATAGAAGTCAGTGGCGACCAGCATAGAGAGTGTGAGTCATATTTGACAGTGGCTGACTACAACAAAATCAAGAAGGAGCTCTGTCGGCCAAACACCAAATGGCTGACAGGGAAAAATAATGGGTCATTCAACCGCAGAGACTTGCTGCGAGAGGTCGCCCTTTGGAGCTACTTCGTCCAGCGACGTCTAATGCCAAATTCGCATAGATCAACAGTAAACAGGTCGCGGCTCGTCCTTATAAGCAGCATCATGAAAGGGTGACAGATCAACGTTGGCGATATAAAAGTAAAGGAGATCTATGCCTACGCAGAAAAACCAACCATCAAAGGCACACTCTTCTTCCCTGCACTCATCACAGGCCTCTGTGCCAATTTCGGCGTGCCGCTGCACCCAAAAGATAAAATTCTTCCTGCCAAGGAAGGATGAACAAGAAGAGAACGCCAACAAATGATGCATAGTGCAGAACCAGAAACACCCTCCACCGCCCAGCTGACGTCCCAAGCTGCCGCCACCCAAGCCGCAACATGCAGTACTGATTCTGCCCTTACGTCTACCGCAATTCCCTTACTGCGCAGCTTAGTGGAAAGCTGTCAGCGGATCGAGCACAAGCAGGTGATCTTAACCAAATATGTAGCAGACGTGCAGGAGGTGTTGAGTGTGTAAAAGTTCTATTATTTACACCCTTTTTAACCCATATTTCTGCTGTATTCAAGCATCATTGCATTGCATTTAGGTTAGTTTACAGCAAAACATCACAAATATATTAAAGGCACGGATTCTACTAAAAGATGGCTGATTTTGTAGGTTGCTGCCAAAGTTGACGGAGAAGGCGGGCGCAGGGCAGAGAAGCAAAAGAGCTGAACTGGACAAGCAGACGACGAGGATGATGCTGCCATGGATCTGCTGTGACAGCAAGGTGACAGCAGCCTTATGAAGAGGAAAAGCAAAGTGGACCTTGATAGATAGAGAAAAATCTGCTCGTCTGTCGTGTGAAAACCAAATAATTTTCCAAGCCCCGGATCAAAAGATATGTCAAGCCAAAGCTCAAGGAGAGGAAATCTCAAGAAACAAGGATGGCGGCTGAAAAGTAGGATACTTGGAGATTAAGTCTTTATTAGAATCTTACTTTTAATTAAAGTTGTAATCCTTGTTAACTTAGAATACTTGAGCCCAAAGCTTATATAAGGGCATAGATTTTAACCTAGGAGATCATACTCCATACCCCATAACCGATAACCTAAACCCCTCCGCCGTTTACCCGCCGTCGTTATGTTCTAAAAACCCCTTAGGGCCACGGGTTGTTTTGTAAAGTAGTTGCAAGGGTTGTTTTGTTTTAGGATTTTCCAAGTTCAATAAAATAAACTTCAAGTTCTCTTATTTTGGTTATTAATATCTTGCAAGAGCATCGGGAGAGCATTGTGAGGTTATCCATTTACTTAGCATCGGGAGAGTTAAGTATACGAAAGAAATAAGAGCGAGTTCTCTAGTTTATAGTTGAACTATCTTGTGCCTAGGGATAGGGCAAGGTTAAGTGGTTAAAGAAGAATTCATACACATCGGTGTTCATCCTTCGATTCACGCCGGGAGGTATCATCAAGACGTGATCATCGATAGACTTGGACCTAGGGATAGGCCAAGGCAGATCTGGGATTCTTGCCAAACTTGGAGTACAGAGTTGGTGTGTTTGCTGCCGCGACAGGTGCTGTCAGCGACGTGCACGACGACAGAACTGGATTTCCTAAGCATTGCGATACCTGCACTACTGAGCAATTCAATACCAGCCCATTCTCTCTATCTTGATATTCCTACTTTTTTATTTACGTTTTTTCTTTATTAATCTCGTGACAATTCTCTTAAATATTTTCTTTACTTCGTGCAGTGAAATAAGGTGAAGCTATTAGCCCAATCCCTGTGGAGACGATATCTGATACTTCGTATCACTTTACTACTTGCGTTGTGTACACTTGCACTCCAATTGCGATAGACTCTTTTACACGCAACAAGTTTTTGGCGCCGTTGCCGGGGATTGGCAACATAACTACACCTTTCTTTTATTGCACTTTTTGTTTTTGTTTTTCTTTTTATTTTTCTTTTTCTATTTTTCTTTGGTGCTTTCAACTCTTGCTTTTCACGAGGTTTTCTTGTTTATGCGCAGATCTAAAAGAGGTGAAGATCCTGAATATCCATTAGATCCGGAAGTTGAACGTTCCTTCAATCTCAAGAAACAACTTCGTCACCTTTTAGCTAGGAACGAATACCTCGAGGAACAGCTAGAGAAGATGGCCCATAACCCACCTGCTGGCGGTGGCATACCACCTGTCGGCGATAATAACCCACCTGTCGGCGACCCGCCCGTAGCAGTCGGACGACGGTCCTGTCGTGACTACATGTTGAATGATCATGTAGAGTTGGAGACCACGCTGTCGGATATTGATGTTGATAACTTCGAGCTTAAACCTGTCATGTTTAGTATGATCAACAATGCCGGACAGTTTAGTGGTGCTGTTACAGAGTATGCCAGGGAGCATCTCAAGACGTTCCAGGAGATCTGTGGTTCGTTTAGACTGCCAGGAGTTAATCCGGAGATACTGAGGCTTCAGTTATTTCCCCATTCATTGAGGGACAGAGCTAAAACTTGGTGGAATAAACTTACGCCGGGTTCAATTATGACTTGGGCAGATTTATCTCGTGAATTTTTATCTCGTTTTAATCCTTCGCATTTATCTAAGCGATTACGTAACGAAATTGCTACTTTTCAATAGGAAGATGACGAGCCAATGCACGAGGCCTGGGACAGATTTACTACTCTTCTACGGAACTGCCCGATGCATGGATTCCCCGTCTGGAATCAGGTAACTAAGTTCTATAATGCTGCTAACCTACAAACTCGTATTCGAATTGATTCTGCAGCAAATGGATTATTATTGGATAAAGATCCGGACGAGGCATTGCAAGTTTTGAAAAATCTGGCCAAGAATGAGGAGCAGTTTCCGACTGCAAGAAGAGGGGGGTAAACGGGTACTTGCTGTCAAGGATTATGAAGCCGACAGCACGATGAAATCACAGGTAGCCTTCCTTACTAAAGCAATGAAAAGGTTATTGAATGATGATGGACTACAAGGATTTGCTGTTGAGGAAGTATGTGATATCTGTGAGGGAAATCATAGTCGGGATGAGTGCCCAATACAAGTAGAAGAAGGAAAGTATGTTGGAAACTACAAGCCAAATTACAATTCCAACAACTATAATCCCAATTGGAGGAAGGATCCCAAATTTTCCTGGAGTAACCCTAATAATGCCCTGAATCCGCAAGCACATACTCAGAATCAAGGAGGTCTTAGATTGCTGACGTGACAGCAGCCGTCGCAGAATCTGCCGCCGCACCTGCCGCCGCAGCAGCAACAACAGCCACCAGCTGCCACGAGTAGTATATTGGAACAGACTCTGGCCACTTTTATGTCTCAGACCGGTACTTATATTGAGAATATGAATCAGTTTGTCAAGAAGACAGAGAATTTCATGGATAAAACGGAGATGAGGATGACAAATCATGAAGCTACATTGAAATCTCTGGAGACACAAATGGGTCAGGTGTCGCAACATATTAAGCCGAGGCAGAATGGAGGATTTCCTAGCAATACTGAAAATGCTAGGCAGCCCACACATGAGCAGTGTAAAGCTATTACTACTAGGAGTGGGAAGAAACTACAAGGGCCGGAAAAGGAAGCTGAAACAGTAAAGGATCCAGCCTTAGACAAACCTGCCGAGGAAGCTGCCCCGACAGGTGATAAACAGACTGCTGCCGATGAGCATGTCACGACAGCAAAAGCGACAGAGGAGAAAACAGATGATTACCGTCCTCAGATTCGCATGCAGTGGGAAGGACGTATTGCTGACTATCGTCCCCCGCCACCTTTTCCCCAACGGATACAACAAGCTAAGCAAGAATCTCAACTTAAAAAGATTTATGATATTTTTAAGCAGGTTCATATTAATATTCCGCTGTTAGATGTCGTTAGGGAGATGCCCGGTTATGCCAAATTTCTCAAGGATGTCATGTCAAAGAAATCTAAACTTGGGGAATTTGAAACGGTAAAGATGACAGAAGGTTGTATGAGTATTCTTCACCGGCAGCCACCACAGAAAAAGAAGGATCCGGGGAGCTTCATCATACCTTGCGTAATCGGAAATAAATTCGTGGGTAAGGCACTTTGTGATCTTGGTGCTAGTGTTAATCTAATGCCCAAATCTGTTTTTCAGAAATTAGGTATCGGAAAGGCGCGGCCCACGACAGTAACTCTGCAGCTGGCAGACCGCTCTTACGTTCATCCAGAAGGAAAAATTGAACATATTTTGGTAAGAGTGGATAAGTTTATTTTTCCTGCTGACTTTCTTGTTTTAGATTATGAAGCAGACGAAAACACACCAATCATCCTTGGGCGACCCTTCTTAGCCACGGGAAGATCATTGATTGATGTGGAAAAAGGAGAACTCACCATGCGAGTGAACGATCAAGAGATTAAGTTGAATGTTCTCCAAGCGATGAAACATGATGATGTGGACGAGGAATGCAAGGCCATCACTGACGTTGCCCTTGATCAACCCCGCATCAGGTCGGGCTGTCACGATATTAAATTTGGTCACTGCCGCGGCAGCCACCTCCAGGACTGTCACGACAGCAACGACGACAGCACCGACGACAGCAACTCCTCTGACTCCGATACATCTAATACTGAAGATCAGGAGGAGGTAAACTGGATAGGCAATCGTCCAGGTAAGTTATTCGAACCTTTGAATTATACTTCGGATAACCATTTAATCCAAAAGTTATCTACTGTTGAACCACCTGGCTTAGAATTGAAACCCCTGCCAGGGCAACTTAAATATGCTTTTCTTGGTTCAAATGATACGTTGCCCGTAATCATCTCTTCTAAGCTGCCGCAGGAACATGAACGGCAGCTAATCGGCATGCTAAGGCAGCACAAGAAGGCGATTGGATGGACGATTGCTGATATTCAAGGCATTAGTCCGGCGTTATGCATGCACAAAATCCTTCTCGAGAAAGATCATAAGCCGACTATAGATGCCCAAAGGCGGCTAAACCATGCGATGAAAGAGGTGGTTCGTAAAGAGATAATCAAATGGTTAGATGCTGGTATTATTTACGCCATCTCCGATAGCAAATGGGTGAGCCCGGTGCAATGTGTTCCCAAGAAAGGAGGAATGACCGTAGTGACCAATGAAAATAATGAGTTAATCCCAACCAGTACTGTGACCGGTTGGAGGGCTTGTATGGACTATCGGAAGCTTAACAAAGCTACCCGAAAGGACCACTTTCCTTTACCCTTTATTGATCAAATGCTTGATAGATTAGCGGGTAAACCTTACTATTGCTTTCTTGATGGTTACTCAGGTTACAATCAAATCGCTATCGTACCGGAGGATCAAGAAAAAACGACTTTCACATGCCCCTACGGAACGTACGCTTTTAGGAGAATGACATTTGGATTATGTAATGCACCCGCCACCTTCCAAAGGTGCATGATGGCTATATTCTCCGACATGGTAGAGGACTTCCTCGAGATCTTTATGGATGATTTTTCCGTCTTTGGAGACGATTTTGAGAGCTGCCTCGGGAATCTACAAAAGGTACTTGAAAGATGTGAAAAAGCAAACCTAGTTCTGAATTGGGAAAATGCCACTTTATGGTGGATGAAGGGATAGTCCTTGGCCATAAGATTAGCTGCCGTGGGATAGAAGTCGACAGGGCCAAGATAGAAGTCATAGAGAAGCTGCCGCTGCCGACCACAGTAAAGGGCATTAGGAGTTTTTTAGGGCATGCTGGGTTTTATCGGAGATTTATTGCTAATTTCTCAAAAATCACCAAGCCCCTATGCCATCTTTTGGAGCAGAACCGACCCTTTGACTTTAATGATGAATGTACTGAAGCATTCAAGGTTCTGAAGGAAAAACTAGTAACAGCCCCCATAGTACAGCCACCAGACTGGACACAGCCATTTGAGATCATGTGTGATGCTAGTGACTATGTTGTCGAGGCAGCACTTGGGCAGCGCAGAGATAAGCTATTTCATGTCATATATTATGCCAGCAAGACATTGAATGACGCCCAAGTAAACTATACCACCACAGAAAAGGAGCTATTAGCTGTGGTATTCTCCATCGACAAGTTTCGTTCTTACATACTTGGGACGAAGGTAATAGTGCACACAGACCATTCTGCCTTGAAGTATCTGTTCACGAAGAAGGATGCAAAGCCTAGATTGATACGGTGGATCCTGCTATTGCAAGAATTCGACCTTGAAATCAAGGACAAAAAAGGGACAGAAAATCAGGTGGCAGACCACTTGTAAAGATTGGAGAAGGGACAGAGTCTACCAATCGATGAAACACACATACTGGAGACCTTCCCAGACGAGCAGCTCTTTGCTGCCGCAATCGCTGTCGCGACAACCATGACGGCAGGTAAGTCTTCTGAACTCCCCTGGTATGCTGATTTCGTTAATTTTATAGTTAGCAAAATACTTCCTTCTGATCTTAATTATCAAGCCAGGAAGAGGTTCCAAAATGATGTTAAGCATTATTATTGGGACGAACCTCTTCTTTTCAAAATGTGTGCAGATCAGGTTATAAGGAGGTGTGTACCACAAGAAGAGCAAGATGACATTCTCCATCACTGCCACGCTTCACAATATGGAGGTCACTTAGGAGGCAACAAAAATGCTGCCAAGGTGCTGCAGTCAGGGTTCTACTGGCTGACACTGTATAAAGATGCACAGGACTTCTACAAGAACTGTGACAGGTGCCAGCGGATAGGTAACATCTCGAGGAGAAATGAGATGCCACTGCAGAACATTCTAGAAGTCGAGATCTTCGACGTTTGGGGGATTGATTTTATGGGACCCTTTCCATCTTCATGTGGAAATTTATACATCATCCTAGCAGTGGATTATGTCTCTAAGTGGGTTGAAGCTATCGCCACTCAAAAGAATGATGCCAAGACGGTCCAAAAGTTTTTACACAAAAACATTTTTTCTAGATTTGGCATCCCTAAGGCAATTATCAGTGATGAAGGGAGACATTTTGATAATAGGGTAATTGCTGCCGCCTTAAAGAAATATGGTGTCAAGCATAGGATCGCGACAGCATACCACCCACAGACCAATGGACAAGCTGAGATATCTAATAGGGAAGTTAAGAACATTCTTGAGAAGATGGTTAAGCCAACTAGGAAAGATTGGTCTTTACTCCTTAATGATGCATTATGGGCATATCGGACAGCTTTTAAGACTCCGTTGGGCATGTCTCCATACCGACTGATTTATGGAAAAACCTGTCATCTGCTTGTCGAGATAGAGCACAAGGCATACTGGGCAATCAAGGCAGTGAATATGGACTTGGACAAGGCAGGACAGAAAAGGCTATTAGATTTGAACGAGATCGAAGAAATACGGACAATGGCCTACGACAATGCAAGAATATACAAAGAGAAAACTAAGAAGTGGCATGACAAGAAGTTGCTGCCACGACAGTTCTGCCCAGGGCAGCTTGTGTTGTTGTTCAATTCTAGGTTGAAACTCTTCCCAGGGAAGCTAAAATCTAGATGGTCTGGCCCGTTCCAAGTCGTACAAGTTTTTCCTCATGGTGCCATCACAATCCGATCATTAAAAGACGGGCACCAATTCAAAGTCAACGGACAGCGCCTCAAGCACTATCAGGGGACTGAAGCCCCAGGAATACAGGAAGTGGTTACCTTAGCAGATGCCCCACAAGGCATCCTTAATTTAACCTAAGTTTTATTTTTATTTATTTTTATTATTTATTATTTATTAGGTAATAAGGTTTATTTTAATTTGAATAATGTTTTTTCTATTTTTTGTTTTTAGGAAATAAAGGAGTCAAGAAGAAAAGGAGAAGTGACCCAAGCCCACCATCCATTCATCAGCCCAACAGAGCCCATTTATTGAAGCCTGTCGTTCCAGCTGCCGCACAGACACGGATAAGACAGGCTGTCAACAGACTGACACGGCAGACGCAGAAGCGTGTGGCAGACGCGTAACAGACGCATAAATGCGTGTCAGACGCATCAGACACGCCAAATCTCAACAGTCGCCCCGTTATTCACGCCTGCCGTTACAGCATTAAACGGGCAGCTACTCGACCGCTATAAAACCCTGTTTTCATTTTCATTTTCCTCACTTCTGCTTATTCTTACTTGCTTTCTCCTCTCGTTTTTTTTTTTGTTTTCTCTACTTTCACAACCCTTGCAACTAACATGTCTTCCAGACAGACCCGCCGCAGTGCTGCCTCAACCTCTTCATCAGCAGCACAGTCGCCCTTCGCAACCAAGGACTTATGGGAAGAAAGGGGTTTCATCTACGTCCGAAAGGCACCAAACATGGGGCTCCGACCATTCATCGCGAGGGCAATACGAGCTCAACTATGGGAGCAGTTCGCCGAACAACCGGCAGAATTAAATGACACATTGGTGAGGGAGTTCTATGCTGCCATCGACAGCAGGACGGCGACATCCGTAATTGTCCGAGGGGTAGAGGTACCATTCACAGCCGATAGTATCAACCATATGTATGGCCTCTATTTTGGTCCCAACGACGATGCCCATCAGCACTTTTTGGACACCCTCGACTCTGCCGCCTATGGTGCTGTCATGGCAGAGGTAACAGAAGAAGGGACGGAGTGGACTACAAGCAAGAAAAACCCCAACTCCGTGCAAAGGGGGCAGCTGCTCCCAGAAGCAAAGCTATGGAACGCTTTCATCAAGAAGCGTATCATGCCGTCCTCCCATCACACGACGGTGAACCAGCAGAGGCTAGCCCTCATCCATTCGATCATGCACGACCGACCTATCAACGTGGGCCGCTATATGAGGGAAAGCGTCTTGGACTGCACATACCGATCGACCTCCCGCCTCTGTCTACCGTACATGATAACCTCTCTCTGCCGCTGCGCTGCTGTCCCGGAGGCATCCACCGATAAACTGGTCCAAGGACGAGGCTGGACCGATAACAACATTACCAGCCTCATGGAGCTGATAGTCGCAACACCTATCAACTCCTTCAACCCGGCTGCCTCCCCAGCAGAATCATCCGAGGAACCTGCTCGTGAACCTGCCGCTGAACCTGCCGCTGCAGCCGCTCCGACAGACCCAGCTGCTCAGATCCTTGCCGCCATACAGCGTGTGGAAGACAGACAAATGGGGTTGATGACATTCATCCGGGATTTCGCAAACTCAACGGTAAATTTCATTACCAATACTTTAAATTATCCCGATGTTATTTTCCCCACTTTCCCTGCCCACTATTTCCACATCCCCACCCCTGTCCACACACCTACACCACCTGCCTCCCCACACACACATTCTGTTGCCTCCACCCCATCACCTGCCCCGACGGCAGCTGGTAGTCCTCCGGCCGACACCTCCGCCCGAGGAACGAAGCGACCGGCCTCAGATGACGGCGAGGCAGAACCTCTTATTAGGAGGAATTTGGAGAAGGAATTCACGCCTGTCAAGAGGCAGAAACATGTGGCCGACAGAAAGCTAATGCCCAAAGCCAGCACCACCACCAGCAGCACTTGGGATAGCGGCAGCAGATCAGACATCCAGGTTGTGGAGCAACCTGCCCAGCCTCCCCCACAGCCCAGACGCTGCCGCCAAATCCGTGTCAGCAGCAGCAGTGAAGACAGCGATTGAAAATTTAAGTCTTTTATTTTCTTTTTATTGTTGCCTGCTTTATATATATTTTTTGTGATGTACCTGCCTTCATTTTATCTGTCATTTGCATTGAGGGCAATGCAACCCTCGAGTTTGGGGGTGGCAACCCTCCATTTTAATGAAGTCTTAGCACATCTTTAAATTATTGTTGTGTCTTTTATTTAATCAAAAAAAATCAGAAAAGACTAAAACTGTTGGTAGATTAAAATAAAAGGGGCCCAACCCCATGCACTAAGTGTGCAGGAAACATAGTGAAAATAGCAGACATAAAGCGCGAGGCAAACAAGCGGCAGGACACAGTATCCATGCAAAGATGAACAGTGCAGAGGGAATACAAAACAACATAGGCAATAAGCCTAACAAGAACCGGGGCAACAATGCCAACACGGCTAAGAAAACGCCTGTCAAGGCAAGCGAGACTCCCGCCACAAGGATACCTCAAATCCGAAAGGGCGTAAGTGAAATTCTTGTTCTGGGAGAGCTCCGTCCAGAGGCAGGCTCCCAATCCCATTGAGAGATTGGGTCTTGTCACCAAAATCACGGAAAAACACAACCCCAGCTGATCTGCTTGTGCTAACCTGTCTGTCAACGATGAAATCGGCAAACTAATAAAGAGAAAAAGACCTTCCGAAGGTTGGACCATCGTTAACCGGATCTTGAAAGGATAGGTAAAACCGCTCGGGTCCCATCCGAAACTAAAAAGCTTCGAGCCTATTAATACCGTAGATCCGCCTGGATCCCACCCAAAACTAAAGATATTTAATTTCCGAATCCTATTGGAGGCCCAAACCCCACCAGATTTCCATATCCCTTGTATCAAGGGCTGGTTTGGCCATTTTTAGAAATAATTTGGTTGACATGCAGAAAGATGGCATTTGTAGAAAATTACACTTTGAAGGACAAAATTACCCTTCTCCCTGCATTCCACCAAGATCCAGACTGTCTCCATGTCACCCCCGGCACTAGGAACCTGCCTGAACGGAGGAAAAGGTGCCGAGATGTACGCCGGCGAGGTACACCCTAAGATTTAAAAAACTCAACCACAACCGAAGAAGGTAAAGACAGAACCTTCTAAGCTCCATAAAGCGCGGAGAAACAAGAGGGGAACCAGGGATTCGGGCGAACTGGGGAGGATGATGGCTTTCCGGTGAGGCTCCTCTGTGGCTACCGTCGGCAGAGCAGGCAGGAAGACACGGTAAAGCGTGAAACGCCACCACGCCAAGACTGCTGTCTGAGAACCGTAGCCGACACAGCTTTCAGAGAAAACCAATTGTGCGGGACAGATCCGAAAAACAAAGAAACGAGAGCCAAAGACGGTCGGAGAGAAAATGGTAAAACCCCTGGAACTTTCTCTGCCCGCCCAAAACAGAAGACACTCCACCACCGGCGACGATGGCGACCTCGCAGCCAAAACAACCGTCTTCCAAACCATCCACGAAAACAGACCCCTGGGAAACCACTAATTCAAGGGAAAGTGAGCTCGGTTTCGTCACCGTCGAAGGACCAAAACGCCGGTGAGACCAGATGCTCCTGACGCTCCTCCGATCACCTGCCGATCAACCGCACTAAACACCCTAAATTAAGCCTAGGGTTGCTCTTCGGGAGGGAATTGGGTCTTGGCACGTGAGGCGCGTTCTATTTCAAACTTGGTTTTCTATTTGTGTTTGCCCCCCTTTTTTGTGCCCTATATATATCCCAACATTAAAAAATTAGATTTAAGGTGTAAGATTTAGTTTTTAAAGTTTATGGTTTAAATTTAATTTGGTTCAGAACCCATATAGTATTTTGTTGGTGCATGATCCTTTTTTTGTTCTGCTCAAACCTTGATTGAATATTGTTGCTAGGTTGCACCATTGTGTACTTATTTTTCTAGTTTAATGAAAGTTTCCTTTGATAAAATAAATTGTCCATTCTATTTTTAATTATCAGTATTTTCTTTTAACTAAAAAAATGAAGTTTTTATTTTAAAATTACTTTACAATAACAAACATTACATATTAATTGATTGTTACAAATAAATAGATTGATAATCAAAATATAGCGGGATTTAAAAGAGCAATGAGTAGTTTCTCGATTCTTTTATATCATCAAATATCAATTCATTGGCTGACTTATTTGAATTGGATACTATAAAGATTTATTATAGGGACAAGTCTTCCAATTCAGTTTGTTTCAATTATAATCTCAAGATTTGAACTCTTAACTAGCGACAGAACTATAGCTCTCATGGGAGGGGTTGTGGCCCCATCCGGTGAGGGGGGGGGGGAATTTTTACCCTTCGATTCTTTATATTTTTTCAGAAAAAATTGAGATAATTGTGAATTTGCCCCCCCCCCCCCCCCTCTTTCAAAATTTATGTTTATCCCCTCCCCCAACTCCAAATCATGGCTCCGTCCCTGCTCTTGACCTTATAATGGATGAGTCTAGAGTAAATGTCATGTACTACCACTAATCATATGTATTGATATGTACCATTAATTATTTTAATAACTTCTAAAATTATGGGGATCTAAAGCGTGGTTATTCATTTTTAAGAATAGAATATGTTGAAACACTTTTTGTGGTCTTAATGTTTAAAAAAAAGTGTTTCAACATATTTTATTCTCAAAAAAAGAATAATCACGCTTTAGGTCCTTATGATTTCAAAAATTATTAAAATAGTTAATAGTGCATATCAATACATATGATTAGTGGTACATATCAGTACATAACGTTTACTCTAAAAAAATTTCATTTAAAGAACCTAACCTTTCATCTAGACCTACAATAGTTGAAATTAGGATCTCAAAGTTTACCACCTCTGCCTCATAAGTACTTTTTTTCTATTCCGGAGTTGAGTTTTAAAATTTTTTAAATTAGGGTAAACTACTATTTAGTTGCTAAGCTAGATGTTCAGTTCTATTCTGATCAATAAACAAAACGTACATTGTGTTTTCATTCTATCGTGATCATTTATGTTAAAACAGTTTTCACCATTTAAAGGATGTGTTACGTTATAATAAATTATAATAGTTTTAGTCTCTTAAAATTTGTACAATTTATCAGTTTTGTAACCTCTAAACCCAGCCTAAAAGAAATAGCCGAATTTAGGAAGTTAGTTTGAAAATTTTTCACTCAAGAAATCCAATTTTAAAAGTTATACTTTAATTTAAAATAAAAATAACATTATGTGATAAATAACTTATAATAAATAAAACATAAATATCATAATAAATATTCGAATGTTTAAATAAAATCTATGAAATAAAAACATAATAAAAGAATGTTGAAATCATCCGAAAAACATAAATAGCATGAAAATAATAATTTGAATAACTAAAATAGTTTTATACTGAATAATAGAATAACCGAATAAAATATGAGATCCTCCAAGTACCATGTCGCCTAAAGAGTCTGAGTATATCTGAAAAGAGAAACTATGGGAGAGTAAGCTAAAGAGCTTAGTGTGTCTCTAAAGGTCAAGAAAATCATAGTCGTAAAAATATAATAATATTTTCTTAAAATTCTTTAAGCATAGCACATAAATCACAAGCACAATGCAATGCACCCAACTACAACCGCCAAGAGGAAAGTTTCTCAGAACTCCTCACTACAACCGCCAATCCGAAGTGGAATTCAGCCCGAAGGGTGAAACCACTGAACTTCCCCGAACAAATCCCAACTCATGCTCATACAATGATATGATGATTAGAAATCAAATTTCATAAACAAAGTTCCATAAATCCGATATTCCGTAAACATACTTCATAAATTATAGTCCATAAGTCCATAAACCATAGTTCATAAATCGTAGTCCATAAATCACGATCGTAAATCATAGTAAAAACATATTCTGAAAACATATGCATGTGATGTCAACCATAAAAGTCATAATACATATAAATAATCACATAAAAGGTAAAACACCATCACATAGAAAAATAACATATAATTTATTTATAGCACCGGAAGAAAACACACCTGAACGAACTTGAAATCAATTAAACTATCATACGATACTTTATATCCGATTCGATTCAATGCGACACTGAATACAACATGATCAAATCCTTGCTTAGACGTGGGTAGCATGGAAATCAAACTTGTAGAGGGTCCCACAACATTGTTTTTGGGAAATAAACAGATGGTTTGCTAGGTGAAAGTATTAAATAAAAAGGAAGATATTAAAGGTGATTTTGCATGATTTTAAATAGGTAGCAGGGATTAAATCATGATTTTGGAGTTGGGAAAAAACACGATGCAGGGTTCAGTGGATCTCGTTTGGAATAGCGAAGATAATGGAATTTTAGGGTTTGTGAAGATGACGACTTATATAGGATTCATGGAGAGTTCAGTTCTTAAATATATATATATACAGTAGAATAACAGTTAATTAAAAATAACTAAATTCTAAAACAAGTAAAAGTAAAAGAAACGATTGTAGTAGAGATCTTATAGTATTAGAATTCAAATTCTAAAACAATAGGTTATCTATAGGGTTAGTCCTTTAACTTTCAAGAAATTTCATATTGACTTCCAAGTTTGATAAAAAAATTTATTTAGTCCTTCATAAAAAAATTTAGGGTTCTTGAGTTAAAAATTCCCAGATAATTAGGGTTTTGAATTTTGAGATTTTAAAATTAGGGATTTTTTTTCAAATCTTGGGTTTATAATTTGGGCGTAATTTTTGGTGTTACAAGTTTGATTTTAATTCAAACTGATTTAGTAAATTTAACTTTTGAAATTAAAAAATCTATCATTTAATCTTTAACACATTCTCGAACCAAGTTTGTTGAGTTGATCAAACGATAACACCAAGAGGAGGTGAATTGGTGGAATAAAAATTGAAGGGTGCAAAACGATAATGTAAAAATGAAGACAAGGCAATTTTAGAGTGGTTCAAGCTTCGAACAAGCTCTACATCCACTACCTCAGCACCCTACTGAGGATTTCAACAATTCACTAACTTGAATTCGTCCCCTTTTCTCGGCTTAAGAGGAAACCTTACAAATCGATCTCTACCCAAAGATTGATCCAATATCGCTCTAATACAAAGGAAGATAGGCAAACTTTGATTGTAACTCTCAAAGGCTAATTGTTTACCCAATTACAATCAATCACATCCCAAACTCTCAATAGAAAAATTACAATGAAGACACAATTGAGTTGGGTACAAATTTGACACTAAAAGGCTCAAGAATATGGATTTGATGCTTGGATGATTTTTTTTTGGTTCAATAGTTGTTATTGGTGCTTAAAAATGCTTCCTTTTTACTTTCTCATTGATTTCTAGTTGTTTGGGTGGTTGACATCATAAATATAGCCGTTGGGACTTCATCTTCCCATCATAAATGTTGTTATACAATTACCCGTACCGAAACGGCATGCCCTGTATCGAAATGTGACCAAAACAAAAATAGCTGTTGGGAGTATTTAAGAGGTCATATCGAAATGAGTTGGGCTCGTACCGAAACGATTTGAAACTGTAAAACACCTGTTTCGAAACACCCTTAACCGTTTCGAAACACATAACTGATTTTCAATAAAATGGTTTCTGACAAGCAACGGTCGACTCATTTAATGCTCAGTTTGAATTTTCACAACCCTCGTATTGAAACGAATTGAGCCATTTCGAAACTACGTATCGAAACATTTTCTTCTGTTTCGAAACATTTTGAAACTGTAAATACCCGTTTCGAAACACTTTAAGGTGTATCAAAACAGCCGTGCAAAAATCAATCTTTTGGTTTGGAAAAACACTTAGGAAAATTCATAGGGATTGGGTTTTAACTTTAAACATTTTTTTTGTATAATTTTACTTGTTAGTTTTTGAGAAACTTATGTACTTAAAAATTTATTTTTCTTTGCAAATTGGTCCTTGAAATATTTGTTATATCAAATTCAAAGATTAGGTTTTACAAAGTTTCACACGGTTACAAAGCTACGAGACAATAGTGAAGAATAGAGGTGGCAAACGAGCCATTCAGATCGGGTTTGGTTCAAGTAATTTTGGGTCTGATTATATTCGGTTTAGGTTCGATTCAGGTCATATCGGATCTTGTTCGATTTTAGTTCAGGTATACTGTAATTCGTGTTAGGTATCGAGTATCAGGTCAGGTTGAGTCAATTTAGATCGATTGGTTTTCGGGTCGGTCGATATCAGGTCGGGTCAATCGGGTCGGGCCGATCAATACCAAATCGATTGGTTTTTTATTTAGGTTAATCTTTAGATCTTCGGATTGAGTTGAGTATGAGTCTAATAGAAGTATATATAGAATATTGATATATTCTTATAAAAAAAAACACATCTTTCTGTTTGTTAATTTTATCATTTAGGCTCTTTTTTTGTTTAAAAAAAGTAAGACTTCGATTCTTAAATATGAATGATACACTGTTGATAGGAGTAAATAAAACTCGATTCAACTCAAAAATTCATTTTTTCGAATTTTATGTTATTCGAATCAACTTAAATTACTTATCAAATTTTTTACTTCAAGGCAAATTTAAATTTTACCAAACCAAATAATTGATTTTTAAAACCACATCGTTTTAATGTTTAGATTTAATTTTAAAAACATTCATCATTTTACTATTTATAATATTGCTAAAATATATAATAATAACGATAATAATAATAATAATAAATATTCATACACTTTGACTCAATTATCGGGTTAAAATTATATCAATGTTCAGTTTAGATCTAGTTTGAGTAAAATAAATTTAGGTTATTTTCGGATCGGATTAACTTCGATTCAGTTGAAAATCGATTAGAGTTCATATCGGTTCAACTAAAATTCGAGTTAGTTTCTATTCAATTCGATTATTTTAAATTATGTTTGAGCCAATATCAAATCTTAAGTTGGATAAATCGATTCGGATCTCAAATTAAATTTACCACGTCTAGTGAAGAGGAACTGTCGATGCTACCACGTTACACCAAGGTAGTTGCCGCTTGGAATAACCATTCCGAATCGGATCCGGATCAGAATTTTTTTTGTGTTTTAGCTTGCATTTCTACAATGAATCTTACTTTGGGGTTTCGTAGACTTCTTTTATTTTAATACGTGTTCACTATATTCCCCAATGCATTGATGTTTCATTTTTAAAGGTTAAACAACCTATTTAGTCACTGACTTGTATAGTTGATTTTATTTTAACAATTGGATAAAAATATTTGTCAATTAGGCCACTATCATCATGTTTTCATTCTATTTTGATCACTACCGTTAAAACCTTAATAGAGATGAAAAAGACCTGATATAGTAATTGTTTTAATCCCGAAACTTATACATCTTATCAATGTACAATTCAACCAATTTAACCTTCGTATTTAAAAAAAAAAAACTTATCGATTTAATCTTTAAACACATCATCCACATCCTTCATAAAAACCAAGAAGCAATTATCTGGTTGAAAACTAATTCTTTAAGCAATTACCATATTTTAAAAACCTTAGAAACCTAATTCCCATGTGAAATTTCACTCCATAATTTCTCATATCCAGTTTCAAACTCCTCCTTCAACACCATGAATTTATCTATAAAAACCCAACTCCACGTGATAAAAGTTTACAAAAAAAAAGTTTTCATTTCCCATTATCGAATCAAGAATCATACTTTTTTGATTTAGTGGAAAACATTATTTGATGGTCAAAATAAAATTGACCTAATAGTTTAGTGACTAAATAGGTAGTTTATTTTTTAAAAGATTAAATGTATTAGGTGTTTATCTTTAGATTAGTATTAAGTTTTTCGATTGCTTGAATCGGGTATTCTTGGTATCTTGTTGAACATGGTTTTGAAATGTTTTTTTGATAGGATTTTGAAATGTTTTAAAATAAGAAGAATTACATTTATCGTATAATTTTAAATTAAGATTAAGTTGATAATTTATATAAATTTTAGGATTAAAATTGTTATCAAATTATATTAATGTTAGTGACTAATTGATAAAAAAAAAGGTAAAAAATGCCATTGGTCATTAAATTATTCTTGCTTTCATGTTTTGGTCACCAAACTATTATTTTTGGTAAAACCATTGCTAACGAAACATTTCTTTTTTCTATTTTGGTCACTAATGTTACCTTTTTTCCTGTTTTGGTCACCAATCTATTGTTTATTTTCTTGTTTTAGTCACCAAAATATTGTTTTTTGTGATTTTCTAATGGTGGGTGACTAAAATAGAAAAAAAAACATAATGTTAGTGACAACTTTACCAAAAATAATAGTTTAGTTACTAAAACAGGAAAGTAAAAATAGTTCAGTGACCAATAATATTGTTTATCCTAATTGTTAAGTGGTTAAAATAGAATCAGTCATAGTTTAATAGTTAAATATTTAATTTACCTTTAAATAATGGAGAAAAGACAAAAATATTGTTGTGGGAATTTTTTTTTCTCTTGTTTTATGCAGATTACTTTCAGAAATATTGTGGTTTGAACATTGTACTTAAAGTTGGTACCTGATGCAGTCAAATCTCAAAAAAAAATTCCCAAAGGCGTGCCCAGCTAAATCCGACTTTGGGAAAAAAAATTCCCTAAAGTCACCCTCATTTGAGTCCGTCTTCAAGCCAAAATTTATCCCATTTAGATTCGACTTTGGGGAATTTCCCTGTCTGTATGCATGAAAAGCCTACATGTTGTGCATGCATGAAACGATAAAGAAAAAAGCTGAAGCATGCATGAAACGGAAAAGGAGAAAGGGTAAAAAAAACAGGCTTTGCAAATTGGGTATATAATTAGGATTGGTTGAATGAATGGTGAAATTTAATTGGGTAGGTGATATGAGTGGTTGAGATTTAATTTTTGTGAGGTTAAAAGAGTGGTGGGTTGAAGGTAGATAGTGCAGAGGGAGAGAAAATATTTTGAAGAAGAAGAAGATTTGAAGATTTGGAAAATTTTATTAAAGTAAGTATTTTATTTTTGTAATTTATCATTATTATTTTGAATAACTATAGTAAGTATTATTTTCGTAATTTATTTTTTTATATTTTTTATAGTAATTACAAAAAATCAGATTTTTATGTTTTTAAATTAAAATTTATGATTTTTTGTGTTAAATGGGTGGTTGAAGAGAATATAGTAAGTTAAGTTATTTGTTTGATTAATTTTGAAGTTGTTGTTTGAATTTTGTGTTAAATAGGTGGGGATTTGAGAAATATTTTGTTGTATTTTATTGTTCAATTTAAATTCGTTGTTTTTTTTTATTTTAATGTTTGAATTTTTGATGTTATTTGGAGAGAATATAGTTTGAAAATTTTGTGTTAAATAGGTGAAGATTTGAGAAGAAAATATAGTAAGTAAATTAATATTTTATTGTTTAATTTAAGTTCGTAATTTTTTTGATTTTTATTTGATGTTTGAATTTTCGATGCTATTTGAAGAGAATATAGTTTAAATATTTTGTGTTAAATAGGTGGAGAGATTTTGAGAATATAGAAAAATTGTTTGAATATAAGAGAAAAAACTTTTATTTTAATTTATGGTCGAATAAGATATTTAAGAAGAAAATATAGTAAGTTGATTTGATTTGTATTTTATTATTTTATTTAAGTTCGTTAATTTATTTATATTTATTTATAGGTGTTTGAATAAAAAATGACTTTAAATTGATGATTTAATAGAAAATAAGCAAATACGTAATTAAATTTCAAGTATTAAAATATTTTCCCTTTGATATGGTAGTTTAAAATAAGATTATATGAGTTATTTTTTATTTTATTATAATTGTTATTTTTTAACGTGGTAGATTTAGACTCGGTTTATTAATATTTTCTTACTTGTCATGTAGGATGGTTGAGGAAGCTCCATTGTTGCATTTACAGAATCGACAAATTACTAGCCTTAGTGTTTATGAGCTAGTATAATTTTTTAAAAATTATTTCATTACGAAATATGTCACTTCTGTGTTTTTTTGTTAATAATTATGTTTAAATAATGTGTTATTTACATGATGCAGAGGAAACATTTAAACATCATTTTGTGCATGGTAGACAAACTCCTAGACCACAGAATTGAGAATTTCTTATATATGACAGGAGTTTATCATGCCATGTTCCTCTCTGGGAACAAGTTGGCGCCCGGATTGATTACCGCTCTAATTGAACGTTGGAGACCTGAAACACATACCTTCCATATGCCTTGTGGAGAATGCACGATCACCTTCGAGGACGTGATTTATCTTATTGGGATCCCAGTAAACGAGAAGCCAGTGGTCAAGCGTACCGAAGGCTCAACGGCTGAAATTTCTCAAAGGTACCTTGGAAAGGAACCCTATGGAAGTAACGTGAGAGGGTCTCGTGTGAAAATGAGTTGGCTAGAGAGAGAATTTCAATTCGCTGAGTATAATACAATAGATGAAATTTATATGGTCAGTCGAGCATATACCCTACAGATGATTGGAGGTATACTGATGCCGAATAAAGCTGGCAATATGGTCAGTGTAAGGTATCTTTATTTTTTGGATACTCCTTGGGAACCTGGTTGTCAATATAGATGGGAATCAGCTATATTAGTGTGCTTGTATCGCGAGTTGTGCAAGGGCACTTTACTGCAAAAGGGTCAGAGGGTAGGCGGTATTGGTGGTTGCATGTTATTGTTGCAAGCGTGGGCTTGGCAACAATTTCCCTTTTTTACACCACTTACTCGAACACATGTGAAGTTTCCTCTCGTTGCAAGGTAAATATATATTTATTCTTAGTTGAATCTGTAAATTAATTAAATTAACTTGTTGTTTAAATATATTGTGATTTGTATGCAGATGGTGAGAGGAGAAGCACTACAACAAATTTGTTTATTAGTGACATTGAAAATGTTGTCACAAAAACTTACATTTACGTCACTGTTTGTATTTTGTGACGTTAAATTTGATGTCACGGCGTTCGTCACGCTAGGTGTGTCGCTAAATGTCTAACGTGACGATGTACTTGTTTTCGTCACGTATTATAGAGAATATAGTGACGTTAATGTATAATGTCACCTTATAATTAGTATTTGGTGACGACTATTAACGTCATCAAATGATACAAAATTTCGTCATTAATCATTCGTATTGTCACTAATAATTCAAAAAATTTATTGTATAAGTGACGAAAATAATATCGTCACATTGGTTGTGACGTAGTATATCGTCACCTAATAATAGTATGAATGACGATGATACATAATGTCACTTTATAATTTATATTTAATGACAACTAGTTACGTCACTAAATTATATAAAATATTGTCATTAATTATTCTTATCGTCACGAATAATGCATTAACTTCAACCTATAAGTGACGAAAACAATATCATCACATTTTTAGTGACATAATATATTGTCACCTAAAATGCTAATATGTCATCATAATATTTTTATCAATTGTCAATTAAAAATGGTCACATATTACATTTTTTTCATCTAATTAGAGACTACCTTATTATTAATTATATTAAGATATTTACTAATAATGAATTTGAATTATTAGTGATAGAAGCAAAACCATAAAATTAATAGACATAATTATTATCAACTAAAATGATAAAAAAACAAATAAAAATGTACACATTCATAAATAAAAAATCTATTATAATAAAAATATTACAATTCATATCTCACAAAATAATAAAAGTACAAACAACTAAAGTTGTCTACTTAAAACTTTTATTCCTAATATAATAAAACCTAAATGTTAAAAAAAAAATCTTCACAATAACTTTTAGGTATAAGCGTCTATACCCATATCCTTGTCAACTTGATGACTTAATCTGAAAAAATTTGTATTCATTAGAAATGAATCCAAATCATCCTTAGCGGCAACAATGAAGCAAGACAGTTCATAATCAGTTTCTTCATCATAACCGACAACATCCATGAACAATTAATTCAATTACTCTCTTCTTTGAAGACTCGTAAAAACTGCAAAGGCCAGATAACCACAAAACCTAATAAATAAATAGTATATGGTATATGCACCTACATGAATTAAAAAAAATTAACCATGGAACAATGTATAAAATCTTCTTTAGTGTTACAAAAAGAGTACATTTGAGGCACAAAAAATGCATATACTAGTCATTTAGATTAATATAAGAACCGAGTATGGTGTGATATCGTTATACGATCAAGATATATATACCAACAAATCTTGGGCTTTTTCGCATTGGGAGACAAGGATACATTAACATTTCAAAATAATGTTGCCACCACATGCCAAAACATTCTCCCACCTATATGTTTAATAAAAGTAAGAATGTTCAATCCACTTCACAATAATACTTGCAAATATAAATGAGGAAAAGTTGTCATACGTCTCATTTAGTTTCATAGCCATTTTCCTTAGCTGAAAGCTTCCTGGAAACATGTTTTACTATTTTAACTAACCAATTAAACTTCTTAACCTTACGGATTTAATATAATACAATCATCCTTTCTTGTTACTATATGTTCATCTTTACTAGCTTATTAGTCAAGCACATTAGCCGAATATGTCACCACGAAATTAAGGGAATTTCATGCTAATTGTTATACACAATAATTGATTCATATTGAAACGTGTTTGGGTGATATTCTGATTATCTTAATTACAAGGGTTTTATGCTAACTGCTATGGTTCAAATCAATGCAAGCAAAAGAATCATTCAATTCATTTTCTTAATGACCAAATAGAGACTTCATTTGCAAAGAAGAATTTGATGTCTTAAATTAATCTTTTAAACAACTAATCATTCTAAAATTATGCACACAATAACACCAATTAGATTAGTGCACCATTTGTTATTTTCTTGTACATGTTGAACATATTTCTAGCAAATATTTCATCAAATCAAGTATAAAAATCGGTGTAAAAATGCTTCTATTTCAAACTCAAAGCAGCATAAATCACGATGCAATACAAGACAATCTATTAGTCTTTAGTTCCAGCAGATATAGGTTGTTTTATCTCTAAATAACAACCCCTAAATTGACTCATGACATAACAAAACAATCCCTAAACAGGCAGCGTACTTGACATGTTCAACATAGTACATGGAGCATTTCTATTCTATTTTATGATGATTTCAGTAGAAAATTTTCAGCATGTATCAAGCAATAGGTCACACAAACAACACAGGTTCATTTAGTACTAGATTTCAATACATACTGCTTTACTAACAAGTATACACTGTCGGGACAATTATCTTAAGCTGTAACCTTCATGAAGTCAAATTAAAAAAGATACAATTTATTGAAAATTGAAAGACCGACCTGCCAAGAATGGTGGCACAACACAAAGTAAAATATAAATGATAACTCCAGCACTCCAGACATCGACCTTTGGGCCATAATTTCGTCTAAAAAACTCTGGAGCCATGTAATATGGACTTCCCACGATCTCATTGAATTGCTCGCTTGTTAAGAAATATCATTCTTGAGGCAAACTCAAGCTACTTGAGAATAATTTAAAAAGGAGATAACTACTGCACTCAAAAATCAATTTCTATCAAAGATGGAAGGAAAAAAGACTTACAAAGTTCATCTAGTCGATAGTTGATATGCAATACCAAGTTTAAAGAAGACCGACAACCCAAAATCAATCGCCTTCAATGTTCAATGGGGAGGTTTTCTTCGTATTTACAAACATAAGTTTGAGATCACTATGCATGACTCCATGTTTTATGGCCATGAGCAACATATATTTTTAATACAGTCGATTATTTATTTTCATCTGAAATGAAATCGTTATCATCCAAATAGAGAGAACAGAAAACAATTGCGTAATACTGTAACGTTTTACCTTAGGAGGTGAAGGTAACAGTGGTAGTTGTTACTGCGGAGAATGTAGGAGTGAAAGTGGAGCGGAGGGGCAATAACACCAGGTTGAGGGTGTGGATGCGGCAGCGGCAGCGGCGGCGTAACCGTAGGAGGGGTTTGGTACCAAGGGTAGTAAGGAAGGAGAGGACCTGAACTATTAAAAACCTAAACTATTTAAAATATTTGTAAGGGTAATTATTCAATGCGGTGGAAAGTTTTTAAAATTAGATTAGTTTTAGGGTTTAGAGATTCAGTTAAGGTATAGGACTGAGGGGTTTAGGTATAAATTTTTATAATTTAGGGATAGTGGATAGAATTTAGGATCTATGGTTAGAATCTAAGTTTTTATAGGTTAAATCATAAACCCTCGTCATATTAGCCTAAAAATTAAATTCTAACCTCTAAACCTTAAATTTTATCCCTAAAACATAAATTTTAAACATTATCCCTAAATTCTAAACTTCTACACCTAAACCTCTAAACTATACACGATAAACTAAATCTCTAAACCTTAAAATTAAGGCGTTCGTAGAACCTCTAAACTATACACGATAAACTAAATCCCTAAACCTTAAAATTAAGGCATTCGTAGAACCTCTAAACTATACAAGATAAACTAAATCCCTAAACCTTAAAATTAAGGCGTTCATAGAACCTCTAAACTATACAGGATAAACTAAATCCATAAACCTTAAAATTAAGGCGTTCGTAGAAAGTTTACTTCCCACCGTGAGAGTGTTGAATATAAATACTATTTATAATAATTTAAATACTAAAAATAGTAATATTCGAAAAATATATAAAATATAAAATTGAAAGAAAAATTTTAAAAATATTTTTAAATATAAAATTATTTAAAAAATAATTGAAATATTATAAATATAAAACATTTAAAAGAAATTGTAAACACATTCGTCAAACAAGTCTTCAATTGTCTCTTGCTAGTCCGAGAACAATTATTACCACCACGTGCCTCTATTTTTCATCTCAATATAATTTTTCACAATACGGGTTGCACCTTTAACTTTTCAAGGCATGTCAAATAGAATTTGAGTCACAATCTCTAACGAATAGGGTTCTTAATTGTTTGAATTGTGGCATGGAAAATAAATCAGATTGTAAAAAACTAAAACTTTTTGTGCGTATTTGCATCCTTATGATTAACAAAAAAGACTTGTATAATTAGGTAGGGTTCCAATTGTCTGTATAATTAATTTTTTTTAGAAATTATAACGCTTTCAATAAATTTTTAATTATTGTATATTTTTTAATAATTTTAAAAAATATATTAAATATTTTAATTATTTAAAATAATATATTTTTAATAAATTTGTCATTAATAAAATTTCCACTACTTTTTCATTAATTATTGGAGCCAAGCATTAAATGATACTGTCGCATGATGTTTTTAAAAAACGTCACATAAAACATAAAGATATAACAATTAGTGACAAATAACGTTTTCGTCACATTAAACCAACTTTTTTGTGACAAAAATAAAATGTCATCTTTTATGTCTTCTAAAATATAACGAATTAAATCGTTACAAATAAAGTTTATTGGTGATAAATTTGCAACGTCACTAATTAACATTGAATCGTCATAATAATAATTTGTCACTAATACTTTAATCTCATTGGTGACGATTTCACAACGTCTCCATTTTGCCTAAACGTCATTTAATCATTTCCCTCTAGATCTTTTTTGAGGCACCAAACATATAGTGACAAATATTAATAACATTTTTTAGAATTGTCAAAAAAGATATACCATTATTCACTAATTGTGACGAAAATAAAAAATCGTCACATATATATTATATTTTGTGACGTTATACTCGACGTCATATCGAAAATTCGTCATTAATTGATAAATTTGTTGTAGTGAAGCATGAGACGGGGTTGGCGCACAACAACGTCAAAGTTTGTAGATCTCTTATTGATTCTCATTGTCAAGAGCAGGTATATGAATGGAAAGTAATTTTTGACGTTAAATGTGTTTTTCACATCTTAGTTAGTTAGATGTATTATTTTAAACCATTATTTTTTTGCAGTTTATTTGGAAGGCCTACGAAGATGACAATATATTTGTACCGGAATATTTGACGAAGGATTCACTTTCATGGTGTAGTGTTACACCGTTGATCCATTTCTCTATTGTCGAGTTCCACTTTGTAGATAGATTGTTGAGGCAATTTGGCTTCCACCAGCCTATTCTGTGCATTCCACGTGACCATTAACATCTTCATGCATATGATGGACGTGGCAGGCCAGATACGGATTGGGAAGTCAAACATAGCGAGTATATTGCTTTTTGGAACAACAGAGGTTCATCGATGTCAGAACGCCATCCATTGAAAGCTGTCGATTTTGATTTCGAGAGTTCAGAGTACATGATCTACTATCATAGTCATGGAATGCCGTACTTAACAGATCAACCTGAATAGGAGGAATGCAAAAGGTTTCGGAAAAAATATAGAGGCAAAAGTAAATCATCGAAAGCTGCAGTGGGCTCATCACAGGGGCAACAGATTGGTAGTAGAGACCCTACGGGTCGGCCAACGACATGAGAGCCAGATATGAGCAGAGTAACATCATTGGCTATATGGGAAAAAGAAAATTGTTTGATATAACAATTTAAAAAATGTTTTTCGACTTAATCAGTTATATTAGATCTTTCAAAAATAATTTAAAGTCCAAACAAACTTGAATATTTTCAAATATGAACAATTCAAATTAAGTGATTAAATTGAATTATTTCACAACATAACATAACATTTTCAAATAAAAACATTGGAAATCACCGAGGCATTGACACGAATCTTGGTTCATTTGGACAGTTTGATCTGGAATGTCCTTCGGCCCTACATATGGTACATCTCTTTCGTTGTCCCTTCTTTCTATAATGAAGATCCATACTGGTATAGATGCGAGTCGATCTAGGTCGGCCATTTGGAGATCTACGGAGTGTAGGATCCGGTACCCATTTTTCATGCTCTATCGACGGCTAATAAATTGAATTTGCAATCGATGGGAACTCACTTCTGTAAATATTGACCATCTTGTGGAGATCGAAGCATTCATCAACAAAAGTGTACGGGTCAACCCCTACATGCATACACGCTGCAAATGCATGAATACATGGATATCGTCATGCCTGGAATGCTCCACAATCACACCAACTATGTCTGAAATCGACTCGAAATACATTTGAGTGCGCTTCTTCGTTGTTGCATCTGGCACCAACAACATCAAATGTCTGATTAGTTCGGTCGAAGCTGTGAGCCTTTAGCGACATTGTTTCCTTCATGTTCTCTGTCATTTTCGTCACAAGATTGGGGGCCCAACTTTGCCCCCTATTTAATAAGGCCTCAATTTCCTTCCCTTTAACTACCCAAACTTTCGCCAACCTATAGTACGTCTCTTTCACCAGGCTTGCTATTGGGAGATGACGTGATCCTTTTAGTACTCCATTTATGCACTCTACAAGGTTGGTAGTCATTTGCTCGTATCGTCTACCACCTTCGTCATATGATTGGGCTCATCTTTCCCTCTCGATTTCTTTTGCCCAACTCCAAACATACTCACCGTACTTTATTAAATTTTCCACCGTCCTCTCAAAATGTGGACGCGTTAGTAGATATCTTGTATCATAATATTATTAATATCGACACAAATCAAATAAATAAATAAATGCGTATGCAAATATAATTTAGTTTGAAAAAATATGCTTACCCATGCTTTCAATCTCAGTGCGAAGATATTTACTTTTTGAACCGCTCATAGTAGTTCTTACTAATATGACGAATACAGTAGGCAAGGTATGCGTACGGTGGTGTCCAACAACTTCCGTCTCGATTAATTGCTACTTTGATACTCGTCCCTCGATCGGATATAATGCATACCCCATCTTCTTAGACGACATGATCACATAAATTCGTCAAAAAGAAATTCCAAGCGTCCACCATCTCCTGCTCAACAATTGTGAATGCAATCGGGAAGACGTTGTCACCATCTTGCACAACAGCAACCAACAATATATGAGAGTATCTCTCGTACAACCATGTGCCATCGACTTGGATCATACGTTTGCAATAGAGAAAGCCTTCGATGGCAGGCTTGAACGCCGAGAAAAGTCGATGAAAAAATTTATGGCCTTCTAAAATTTGGCCTTCTCGGTCGTACGCATCCTTGGTTTGATACCTCACTATGGTGTCTAGGATAAAATGCGTCAGTGCTAGTAATAAAGTTGGTAGCTCGTTGTACAACTTATCGTAATCACCTTACACCAAGTCCATTGTTTTATCCCTTGCACACCACGCCTTCTTGTATTCTATTTGGTATTCAAATTGCTGTGCAATGCTTGCCTAAATCGTTGAAACTGGAACCCGTGGATTTGCTTCAACCAACTTCATTACGTGATGGCTTATTACGCCGGAGTCCAATTTTAGGTGGTCCTAGTCGATGGAAGTTTGTAAGCATGTGTGAACACCATTATACTTTGTGACCTCCCAACAATTTGACCTCTACCGCTTCGTCCCTCGGATCTTCCAATTGCACTCTTGTCCGTATTTCACACATTTGACAAAGAAAGTTCTCTGGCTGGATTCTGCGACATCGTAGTCTACGTGGTTCTTGATGTTGTATTCTTTCACTGCCAATATAGCTTCATTCTTGTCATCAAATTGAAGCTTAACATATAATCCACCGTGATGACTCGAGGTTAATCGGGGAGAATTCATGCGCCCTCATTGCATCGAAATCCTTGAAACTCAGGTGAGAATGTAACACCCGGGTTTAGGGGTTGGGTGAAAATAATATTTTAATATTATTTGGGCTCGGGTTGGTTTTTGAAATGATCTTTTTAAAATTTTGGGTTTCAAAATAAACATTTTAAAATGGGACCAAAATGATTTAGACTCAAAGTTGAAGAGCTATTTTAAAAACAAGGATAACTATTCATTAATGGCCTTTTGGGTAATTTACCCATCTTCAAATTTAAATCCCCTTTTCCTATCATCTTTCCACTATTCACCTTCTTCTTCATTTCCTCCCAACGTGAAAGAACTCTCCTCCCCCTTGTTACTATTCCATTCACAAAGCCCCTCCATTTCAACTCCATTTTGAGAGGTAATAACGTTTTTGACTTCCCCTTACCTTCCTCTCTTTAAAAGTACCATTTATTTTCATTTTCATTGAAGATTTGAAAATGGGGTTTTCAAAGGATTTGATTAAAGATGGTGCCTTTGTGTAGCTAAACCTAATATTTTGATTATTATGGTTAGTTATGGAATATAGGAGCCAAATGATACTACATATGTGAATTTCAAATGATTTTAATCAATTTTCGGATTTGGGTAAACTTGGGGGTTTTGGAGGGTTTTGGGTGAGTTTTGGGGGTTGTCTTAGATAGGTTTTGATAGGCTTTTGATAGTACTATGGTTGGGGATTGAATTGGAATCATTTGTGGGGATAATGGAAGTTGAAATCATGGTTTTTGGACAAGGTTTTGGGGCCATCCGAATTGGTGAAAATGGATATTTCTCATGCTTGCAACATAGTAGTTTGTGGTTGAATTGTATTCTGGGATAGTTTCGATGATAAGATATTGATTGTGGATGTTTTGTTTGTGTTTGGGATTGATTAGAATCAAGTTTGGGCATCGGTGAGGCATCGGAAGTAAATCCGGGAATTTGAAGTGGTGGCTTGCTTGGTCTTTGAGCTTGGAAGCTTAGGTGAGTGGTTAATTGTTTTAAATGGTTTTAAAATAGTTGGTTCGAGTATATGGACTAGGTTGGGCTTGGTAGACCCACCTAGAGTTAGGATTAGGGTGGTAGCCTAATCCTAAGCTTGATCTAGAGCCTTTGGATGAACTTAATTATGTGGTTGTGTATGTCTCATATGAAATGTGTTATGAAGGTTTATGTATATTGTATTATACATGTGAAATGAGATATGAATTGTGATAATTGAGACATGCATGATGATGGATGTTGGTGAGTGCGTGCTAAGCACGAAAGTGATTGAAATGAGTAATGAGAAATGAGTAAATGTTGGCACTAGTATACTTGAATACAAATGATCGATCATTAGGATGTTAGTGTGTACACATGAGTCAAAAGTCGCGTGTGGCCTTGGTGGCGTTGAGTCACCAAGGAGGAGTACGGGTTCGCCCAGAATTGTGTCTAAATATAGTCGGTGATGAGTGGAATCCCATCGACGGGGCGTGAGGATGAGTGGAATCCCCTCCGCGAGACCGGTGATGAGTGTAATCCCACCGTGAGGTAATGTGGTTGTTGGATGTGAGTTCCAACATGTTTATCCGCGTATTCGGGTCATAGCTAGGTGCCAATGTTGTGTGATGTGTACATCAATGTGTTGGGGTTTATGATCATTGATGTGATGCTTGAATGTGCTTACATGTATTATGGAGTTAAGCTTATGTTCATGGCATTTATAATGTATATTGCTCATGCATCTTTACTTTATGGCTCTTGTGGACCCTTGGTATGATTGTGTTTTACCTTGGCTAGATCGTGCTCCGACCCTGCGATGTTGAGGTTTGTTTTTAGAGCTTACCCTCACTAAGCATCATTGCTTATGCTCTCTTTGTTCAACATTGCAGATCCTTAGTTCGTGGGTTGCTCGAGCAAGTGGAGGGCCTCCAAGTGTGGTTGTTAGCCTTGAGTATTTCAAGTATGAGTTTTTAAGTTGAACATGTAATGGTTTGAGCAATGGGACATGTATTATTTTGTTGGATAGTTGTTGGTTGCTAGGAGCATGTTTAGACTTCTTGATGCCTTGCTTGTGTATGGTTTGTGTTGCCATGATGAATGTTAACTCATGCCTAAATTGCTTAACTTGAATGTTAGCCCTATGCCTTAGAGGCTATCTTTATGCTTGAATGATGATTGAATGAATGCATGTTTTGTGAGGTTTTGCCTTAGTGTTAGACTTGTCTAAATCTTGTTGAAGCATGCTAAAATAGTTGGTAAGCCTTAAGTTGAATTGTTATGGTGTTGTAAGGGGTTTTGGTGATGTTTTGGGGCACCCTTGTGCCTTAAAACAGCCAAAACGTGTCTGCAGACAGGGGGCGTTTCGGAACGGGTCCCCCTGTTCCGATACGAATCCTTTGCAAATGGCCTGCCGTTTCGAAACGAATGGGGGTCGTTCCAGAACATTTTAGCTACTGGAATTTTGAGAAATTGACGAGATAAAGGCGTTCCGGAACGGGCCTCTAATGTTTCGAAACGGTCAAATCTCATTGACCACGAGATATTAACCATCAAGGTCGTTCCGATACGGGTCTCCCCTGTTTCGGAACGGTCACCTTATGGTTGACCCTGGCCTGTTGACTAAGTCAAGGCGTTTCGGAAAACCCTAAGGGCGTTTCGAAACGGCCTGCTGTAAAGGGCTAAAATGAGCTGTTTGATGTTTTATTTGGTCGGTGTATGTTGAAATGTTCGTATTCTCCGCTACTGTGCTTTACATAGGATTAATTTATGCATATAGATAAGATAAAATAAAAAGAAATTTTCTGGGTCGTTAACCGAGGGGAAGCCTTAACGGGTTTCGCTTCGGTTTTCCCCGTGTGGCCCACTCGGATCGGTCATCCGACCAGACCAAGACGAGTGGGTTACACTTGTTGGTATCAGAGCCTAAGGTTATCGAGACCTTGGGCAGGTAAGTGAGGTAAGTTTAAGTTTTTAAATTGAATTGCACGGTGTTTGCTTGTTTTGCAAGAATGATTGCTTGTGTGACAAGTATGTTGATTGTTTTATTTTAAAGCCTGTGTGTGTGGGTCCCATTGCTACTATTACATTGGGAAAAAATGATTTTTAAGTGAGGGAACGTACTTGAACACTTGGAAGCCTTGCCTTGCTAACCCAGCTTTTATGTTTTGTTGTTGTGGTTGTAGTTGATATTTGTGAGAGCGATGTCTAGACCGAGAGGTAGACCGAGGTTGGTTCGTCAGGAACCACGGGTTGCGGCTCCTGTTGAGCCGGCAGTTGGTGCGGAGGCTCACCTTGAAGGACCGGTGGCCGCGGGAGTTGGTGCTCCTCCACCACCTCCACCACCACCACCTCCTCACCTGGAGTTGGGGGCGAGGATGGAGCCGGAGGAAATGGACCACAAGGTGGCCAAGGTGGCCAAGGTCCAACTGGAATTGACATGGCTCCGCTAGTGCAAGCAATAGCGGGAGCATTCCAGGCCGCAGTTGCGGGAGCTCAGGCTGCAGCTCAGCCTAGGTGCGACGATGCTAGTCTACCTTTGGAGAGGCTACGTAGCTTGGGGGCCGAGGAGTTTAGGGGATCTACTCCGGAGAGGTCGGAGTTGTGGCTTGAGAAGACAGTTCGTATCTTGGCTCAGATGGGTTGTGCGGGCGCACGTAGATTGGGTTGTGTGATCTTGTTGCTTCAGGGTGATGCCTACACCTGGTGGGTCACCATTACTACCGGGGTTCCAGAGGCAGAGATTGACTTGGAATTCTTTGAATCTGCTTTCAGGAAGAGGTACTTGGGACCGAGGTACCTAGATGAGAAGAAGAGAGAGTTCATGGCTCTCACTCAGGGAGAGGCCTCTGTGACTGATTATGAGATCCACTTTGTTCGCTTGAGTCAGTATGCCCCAGAGTTGGTTCCTACTGAAGTGGAACGCTGCAACCGTTTCCGTTATGGATTGAATGAGGAGATTAAGAGGTACACGTTGGCTTCTGACTACTCAGACTTTGATGTATTGGTCGCGAGGGCCAAGGATTTGGAGCATAGTTTGGGTTCGGCCAAACGAGCTGGTGGTTCAAGTTCTGGCAAGAGGCATAACCACTTTGATGGTAGAGACGCCAAGAGGCACAGAGGTGGCGGACATCAGTTTGACCATAGACGTGGCGGTGGCCACCATGGTAGGGGCCATCAGGGCCATAGAGGAGGAGGGCGTTTGCCCGAGTGTACCCGTTGTGGGAGGCAGCATGCTGGTGAGTGTTGGGGTAATTTCCATGCCTGCTGGAACTGTGGTTCGAGGGACCACTTTAGGAGGGATTGTCCGCATCAGGCGGCTCAGGCACCGAACATTGCTCAGGCTCCTGCGAGAGCGAATGATTTTTAGAGAGGCCGTGGGCGCGGTCGTGGCTACTTCCAGCCTAGGGCTGATGCACCTAGGGTGGATGCTCAGAGGAACCTTGCTCATGTTGTGGCTGTTCAGCCAGAGGCGGGAGGACCAGCGAGAGTTTATGCTCAGAGAGAGGCTGGGAACGACACCGATGTGATAGCAGGTAATTTCGAGTTACAGTCTATGTCTTTGCTTTCTTTGGTTGATTCGGGTTCTACGCATTCCTACATTTTGAGTGAGCATGCACAGAAGTTAGATATCCCTGTTGAGATCTTAGATGTAGGTATGCATGTTACTAGTTCTTTTGGTGAGACAGTTGTGGTTAGACGTATGTATAGGAGGTGTCCACTGAAGATTCAGGGTCATGTGTTTTCAGTTGATATGATGGAACTTCCCTTCTACGGTTTTGATATTATATTGGGTATGGATTGGTTGGTTGAGCATCGAGCTAGTGTGGATTTTGAGACAAAGAGAATTTCTTTGAAGCTTTCTGATGACTACGAGGTAGTGGTAGTGGGCGAGAACATTAAGTTCTTGTCTAATGTGGTGTCAGCTTTAGAGGCCCATAGGTTGATGGACTCTAGATGTGGGGCTTATTTAGCTTATGTTATGAATCCGGATATGAGTGAAGCTAGACCGAAAAATATCAGAACAGTGTGTGACTTTCCAGATGTGTTTCCTGAAGAGTTGCCGGGTTTGCCTCCTGACAGAGATGTTGAGTTTGTGATTGAGACAGTTTCAGGGTCTAATCCAGTTTCGATAGCTCCGTATCGTATGGCTCCGAAAGATTTGAAAGAATTGAAGAGTCAGTTGCAAGAATTATTAGACCGTGGTTTCATTAGGCCTAGTAGTTCTCCGTGGGGTGCTCCAGTGTTGTTTGTGAAAAAGAAAGATGGTAGCATGCGCATGTGTATTGACTATAGACAGTTGAATCAGTTGACTGTGAAGAACAAGTATCCGTTGCCACGTATAGATGATTTGTTTGATCAGTTGAGAGGTGCTTTAGTGTTCTCGAAGATAGATTTGAGATCCGGGTACTATCAGTTGAAAGTGAAGGAGTGTGATGTTCCAAAGACAGCTTTTAGGACTAGATATGGTCACTATGAGTTTCTGGTGATGCCATTTGGGCTCACGAATGCACCAGCAGCATTCATGGACATGATGAACAGAATTTTTAGAGACTATCTAGACCGTTTTGTAGTTGTTTTCATTGATGATATACTTGTGTACTCGAAGACAGAAGAAGAGCATGATGAGCACTTGAGATTTGTTTTACAGAGATTGTTGAGCAATCAGTTGTATGCGAAGCTTAGTAAATGTGAGTTCTGGATTCGAGAGGTTGTATTTCTTGGCCATGTTATTTCGGCCGAAGGTATCCGAGTTGACCAATCGAAGATTGAGGCTATTGTTGAGTGGAAACAACCTAAGTCCGTGACCGAGATTAGGAGTTTCCTAGGATTAGCCGGTTACTATAGGAGGTTTGTTGATGGCTTCTCTAGAGTAGCTGCTCCCTTGACTAAGTTGTTGCAAAAGGGAGTCAAGTTTGAATGGTCAGACGCAAGACAAAAGGCTTTTGAGAAATTGAAAGAAGCTTTGACGAATGCTCCAGTGTTAGTGCAACCTGTTTCAGGTAAGGAGTTTGTGATTTACAGTGATGCTTCCTACGTAGGTTTAGGATGTGTTTTGATGCAAGATAGGAGAGTTGTTGCTTATGCTTCTAGACAGTTGAAGATTCATGAGAAGAACTATCCTACTCATGATATAGAGTTGGCCGCAGTTGTTTTTGCATTGAAGATTTGGCGTCATTACTTGTATGGTGAGAAGTGTATTGTCTACATCGATCACAAGAGCTTGAAGTACTTGATGACACAGAAAGAGTTGAACTTGAGACAGAGAAGATGACTAGAGTTGTTAAAAGACTATGATTTGACCATTGAGTACCATCCGGGTAAAGCAAACGTAGTAGTTGATGCTTTGAGTAGGAAAGTGACCGTTGAGCTGAGAGCTATGTTTGCTAGATTGAGTATGTCTGATGATGGTGGTTTGATCACCGAGTTGCAAGTGAAGCCTTCTTTGATTCAGTTGATTAGAGAGAAACAGTTACAAGATTCAAGCCTAGTTCCTCACGTTCAAGACATAGCCGAAGGAAGACCGACTGAGTATAGTTTCAGTGGTGAGAGCTTGTTGTGCTTTAGAGATAGGATTGTTGTGCCAGGAGATGTTGAGTTGAGACGTCAGATTCTGAGTGAGGCACATTCGAGTCCCTTTTCTATGCATCCGGGTAGTACCAAAATGTACCGAGATTTGAAGAATGAGTACTTTTGGGTTGGTTTGAAGAGAGATGTAGCCGAGTATGTGAGCCGTTGCATGGTTTGTCAGAGAGTGAAGGCAGAACATCAGGTTCCTTCAGGTTTGCTACAGCCTTTGAAGATTCTGGAATAGAAATGGGAGAGGATCACCATGGATTTTGTATCGGGGTTGCCTTTGTCTCCTTCGAAGAAGAACTCAGTTTGGGTGATTGTTGATAGGTTCACTAAGTGTGCTCACTTCTTAGCAGTGAACACTACGGATTCCTTAGACAAGTTGACAAACTTGTACATCCGTGAGATTGTGAGACTTCATGGAGTTCCGAAGTCTATTGTTTCAGATAGGGATCCTAGATTTACTTCGAGGTTCTGGAGTTGCTTGCATAGTGCTTTGGGTAGCCGTTTGCATTTCAGCACATCTTATCATCCGCAGTCCGATGGGCAGTCAGAGCGAGTGATACAGATTCTAGAGGATATGCTTCGTTGTTGTGTGATTGATTTTCAGGGTTCTTGGGAGAAGCACTTACCGTTGGTTGAGTTTGCTTACAACAACAGTTATCAGTCTAGTATTCAGATGGCACCCTATGAGGCTTTGTATGGTAGACGATGTAGGACTCCGATTTGTTGGGCTGAGACAGGTCAGAGGTTGTTACCTATGCCAGACTTGCTTAAGGGAACCACAGAAAAAGTGAAGTTGATTTGTGATCGTTTGAAAGCAGCTTCCGATCGTCAGAAGTCTTATGCAGATTTGAAGAGGAAAGAGATTGAGTACTCAGTGGGTGAGAAAGTGTTTCTGAAAGTATCTCCGTGGAAGAAGGTAATGAGATTTGGCCGAAAGGGCAAGTTGAGTCCGAGGTTCATTGGTCCGTATGAGATAGTTGAGGGGATTGGGCCTGTAGCTTATCGTTTGAGGTTACCTTCGGAGTTAGAAAAGATCCATGATGTCTTTCATGTATCTATGCTTAGGAGGTATAGATCGGATCCCTCTCATGTAATGCCCGTTGAGGAGATAGAGTTAGATCCGAATTTGTCCTATAATGAAGAACCCGTTGAGATACTTGCTTCTGATAGCAAGGTGTTGCGTGGCAAGACTATAGAGTTGGTCAAGGTGTTGTGGAGACATAGAGGTGTGGAAGAGGCCATGTGGGAGAGGAAAGCGGATATGGTTGAGCAGTTTCCGTATCTGTTCCCACCAGATAATTTCGGGGACGAAATTCCTTAAGTGGGGGAGAGTTGTAACACCCGGGTTTAGGGGTTGGGTGAAAATAATATTTTAATATTATTTGGGCTCGGGTTGGTTTTTGAAATAATCCTTTTAAAATTTTGGGTTTCAAAATAAACATTTTAAAATGGGACCAAAATGATTTAGACTCAAAGTTGAAGAGCTATTTTAAAAACAAGGATAACTATTCATTAATGGCCTTTTGGGTAATTTACCCATCTTCAAATTTAAATCCCCTTTTCCTATCATCTTTCCACTATTCACCTTCTTCTTCATTTCCTCCCAACGTGAAAGAACTCTCCTCCCCCTTGTTACTATTCCATTCACAAAGCCCCTCCATTTCAACTCCATTTTGAGAGGTAATAACGTTTTTCACTTCCCCTTACCTTCCTCTCTTTAAAAGTACCATTTATTTTCATTTTCATTGAAGATTTGAAAATGGGGTTTTTAAAGGATTTGATTAAAGATGGTGCCTTTGTGTAGCTAAACCTAATATTTTGATTTATTATGGTTAGTTATGGAATATAGGAGCCAAAAGATACTACATATGTGAATTTCAAATGATTTTAATCAATTTTCGGATTTGGGTAAACTTGGGGTTTTTGGAGGGTTTTGGGTGAGTTTTGGGGGTTGTCTTAGGTAGGTTTTGATAGGCTTTTGATAGTACTATGGTTGGGGATTGAATTGGAATCATTTGTGGGGATAATGGAAGTTGAAATCATGGTTTTTGGACAAGGTTTATGGGCCATCCGAATTGGTGAAAAATGGATATTTCTCATGCTTGCAACATAGTAGTTTGTGGTTGAATTGTATTCCGGGATAGTTTCGATAATAAGATATTGATTGTGGATGTTTTGTTTGTGTTTGGGATTGATTAGAATCAAGTTTGGGCATCGGTGAGGCATCGGAAGTAAATCCGGGAATTTGAAGTGGTGGCTTGCTTGGTCTTTGAGCTTGGAAGCTTAGGTGAGTGGTTAATTGTTTTAAATGGTTTTAAAATAGTTGGTTCGAGTATATGGACTAGGTTGGGCTTGGTAGACCCACCTAGAGTTAGGATTAGTGTGGTAGCCTAATCCTAAGCTTGATCTAGAGCCTTTGGATGAACTTAATTATGTGGTTGTGTATGTCTCATATGAAATGTGTTATGAAGGTTTATGTATATTGTATTATACATGTGAAATGAGATATGAATTGTGATAATTGAGACATGCATGATGATGGATGTTGGTGAGTGCGTGCTAAGCACGAAAGTGATTGAAATGAGTAATGAGAAATGAGTAAATGTTGGCACTAGTATACTTGAATACAAATGATCGATCATTAGGATGTTAGTGTGTACACATGAGTCAAAAGTCGCGCGTGGCCTTGGTGGCGTTGAGTCACCAAGGAGGAGTACGGGTTCGCCCGGAATTGTGTCTAAATATAGTCGGTGATGAGTGGAATCCCATCGACGGGGCGTGAGGATGAGTGGAATCCCCTCCGCGAGACCAGTGATGAGTGTAATCCCACCGTGAGGTAATGTGGTTGTTGGATGTGAGTTCCAACATGTTTATCCGCGTATTCGGGTCATAGCTAGGTGCCAATGTTGTGTGAAGTGTACATCAATGTGTTGGGGTTTATGATCATTGATGTGATGCTTGAATGTGCTTACATGTATTATGGAGTTAAGCTTATGTTCATGGCATTTATAATGTATATTGCTCATGCATCTTTACTTTATGGCTCTTGTGGACCCTTGGTATGATTGTGTTTTACCTTGGCTAGATCGTGCTCGGACCCTGCGAAGTTGAGGTTTGTTTTTAGAGCTTACCCTCACTAAGCATCATTGCTTACGCTCTCTTTGTTCAACATTGCAGATCCTTAGTTCGTGGGTTGCTCGAGCAAGTGGAGGGCCTCCAAGTGTGGTTGTTAGCTTTGAGTATTTCAAGTATGAGTTTTTAAGTTGAACATGTAATGGTTTGAGCAATGGGACATGTATTATTTTGTTGGATAGTTGTTGGTTGCTAGGAGCATGTTTAGACTTCTTGATGCCTTGCTTGTGAATGGTTTGTGTTGCCATGATGAATGTTAACTCATGCCTAAATTGCTTAACTTGAATGTTAGCCCTATGCCTTAGAGGCTATCTTTATGCTTGAATGATGATTGAATGAATGCATGTTTTGTGAGGTTTTGCCTTAGTGTTAGACTTGTCTAAATCTTGTTGAAGCATGCTAAAATAGTTGGTAAACCTTAAGTTGAATTGTTATGGTGTTGTAAGGGGTTTTGGTGATGTTTTGGGGCACCCTTGTGCCTTAAAACTGCCAAAACATGTCTGCAGACAGGGGGCGTTTCGGAACGGGTCCCCCTGTTCCGATACGGTTCCTTTGCAAATGGCCTGCCGTTTCGAAACGGATGGGGGTCGTTCCGAAACATTTTAGCTACTGGAATTTTGAGAAATTGACGAGATAAAGGCGTTCCGGAACGGGCCTCTAATGTTTCGAAACGGTCAAATCTCGTTGACCACGAGATATTGACCGTCAAGGTCGTTCCGATACGGGTCTCCCCTGTTTCGGAACGGTCACCTTATGGTTGACCCTGGCCTGTTAACTAAGTCAAGGCGTTTCGGAACACCCTAAGGGCGTTTCGAAACGGCCTGCTGTAAAGGGCTAAAATGAGCTGTTTGATGTTTTATTTGGTCGGTGTATGTTGAAATGTTTGTATTCTCCGCTGTTGTGCTTTACATAGGATTAATTTATGCATATAGACAAGATAAAATAAAAAGAAATTTTCTGGGTCGTTAACCGAGGGGAAGCCTTAACGGGTTTCGCTTCGGTTTTCCCCGTGTGGCCCACTCGGATCGGTCATCCGACCAGACCGGGACGAGGGGGTTACAGAGAAGGAGGTTCATAGAATGTAATGTCGCCCCCGACTCGTGTGATGAAGCATATGTTGAAGGCTCAGCTTGATGAAATGCATTTGATGTCCCACTTGTCAACATTGCAACAAAATTACCTCCGGGCATATCAATCTCATCACCAAAATTCATTTGAGCCGATTCTCCAACTACGTTTGTAGATGCGCCGGGAACATCACGCACCTCGGAAAACAACTCGATATATCGAATTCCCATAGAATCATCTTCTGCGATCATCATTGCAACATCGTCATCATCTTGGAGAGTGACTACACAATATCTGACCGGATTGTCACATGTCATCCATCGATAACGTAAACCATGAGTCACTTTCCTAATTTTCTGTGATATTTTATCCTTCATTTCTCGAAGCATGATTTCCTTCTTGAATCTCATCTTCGTACTGCTTTCAGAATCAAATACAACCACGACATAAGTTTTCACCATTTGTCCATTCTAATGAACAATAGCCATAAATTTGTTGTTGCCCATTTTCTCTGCATGATCGAAATAAAACATACTAAATCAAAATGCTCATAATAAAATAAAAAAATAACTCCAGTTACTAACATCATGTACGAGTTTTTTCAAACTTTTTATAAATATATTATATTAATTTTCTAAAATATATAGTTCGAATATAGTTCCTAATAATATACTTATCTTATCAAAAAATTAACATAATAATTTTTTATAACATAGTAAATCAACTTTACAAATAAATTTTAAAAATATCCAAATCCAATCCAAATTCAAACTAACTCAAATAAACTACATGAAAAAATTAAAAATATATGAAACATATAAAATAACAAAATAAAATTACTAAATTAAAAAAAGGCTTAAATGCCCTATTGGCCCTTGAAGTATACATAAAATACCAAATTGCCCCCTAAAGAATTTTTTTGGACATTTTGCCCCTAAAGTATACACTGTGACCTCCGTTGCCGTTAGCCCCTAAACTAAAAATCGTGACCTCATATACCCCTTCCGTTAAAAAAATCTCATAGACCAATCAGAACGTGTCATGTGTCACTAATTGTTGAGTGGATCGTAGAATCGATTTAAGCCAAAAGGGGGGTGAATTGGATTTTTAGAAATTTTGGTGGTGGAGTGGAAAATAAAAATTTGCTAGACAAGAGATTTAGAGTGGTTCAAGTTCCAATTGAACTCTACATCCACTACCTTGGCTTCACTAAGGATTTTCCAACAACCCCACTAGTTGATCTTCCCCTTTTCTAGGCTTAGGAGGAAACCTTTACAAATTGGTCAATTTTTCGACCCAAAAATTAACCCAATCCTCACTCAAAGATTACAAAGAAGTTTAATGCTAATAGCTACTATCTATCAATACAGATGTAGCCCTTTTTACAAGCACTCAACCCAATTGAACAAGTAAGATTGGAAATACAAGGTTCTACAATTGGGGTTTACAAGAAAATATGGGATTTTAGCACAATATCTTGAATTTGATGTTTGGATATTTCTTTTTTGGATCAATAGTTGTTGTTGGTGCTTTTAGAAGTCCCTTTTATACCTTCTCATTGAATTCTAACCGTTGGGTTGTTGCCTTCATTATTATAGCCGTTGAGATCTTATCTTCCCACCATAAATGCAGTCTGCAACTACCCGTTCTGAAACGCCCGATCCTGTTTCGAAACATACCAAAATAGAAATAGTCGTTGGGGTGTAATTAATAGGCCGTACCGAAACAGACACGATCGTTTCGATACGCTAAGAGCCTTTTTCAAAACGTGATGAAGCCCATTTCGAAACAATTTGCCACTATCAAAACCTGTATCGAAACGCTTAGAAGCGTTTCGATATGCTTTAACTGTATCTTAAAAATTAGTTAAAAAGTTCAACGGTCATATTTTGAAACTAAGTTTGAAATTTGTTTCGAAACGTTTGAGGTCGTATCGATACTACCGTATCGAAACGGTTCAAACCGTTCCATTGTTCTTCATCCGTTTCGAAACATAAATAGTTGTTTCGATACACCCTTATCGAAACGAGAAAGCTTGTTTTGAAACAGAGGTTAACAGTTTCAAAACGTTTCGAAACGCCCAAAGGCTGTTCCGAAACGGTGACTCGAAAATCACTGTTTTGACTCGGTAAATACTTAGAGAAATTTGAGTAAGCTTAATTTTTGACTTTGACAATTTTCTTTGAACACATAGGGAGGTTTTGAGGACTTAAAAATTCATTCTCTTTTTCAAATTAATCCTTAAATCTTTTGTTATATCAAAATCAATTAATTAGTTTTACACTAATAAACCAAAAAGAATGAGTTGGCTTATTATAAAGGGGTAAATTGTACGCTAAGTTTATAAAATTTTTATTTTTGTTTAATTTAGTCCTAAAAATCTTTATTTAACCTGAATTGACCTAAATTGCTTCTAATTTTTATAAATTAGTCAATTGTTTCTTGCATAGCCATAATCCAAAACCCATCTTTTAAAGCTTCTTTGGTGTTTTTAGGCTCTATGCATGAAATAAATGCAACATGATTCATTAATTTGAGAGAGGATCTAGTAGTTACCCCCTTGGATGGATCACCCAAGATTTCACCACCTTTGACATAGTTGTACTCCCTTGGGTAGCTCACTTTCTTTTCCTCAAGAGCCCAGTCCTTCAAGGCTTCAAGAGGTGGATCTTGTGCATCTTCTTCTTTAGTTGGAATCTCATCCTCCTTTGAAATTTTTCCTCCATCAAAGGCATTAAGGATTCCTACATCATCACAAGATTCCTTCATCGAAAGGAGGTTATCATCGAAAACAACATGTATAGACTCTTCTACTACTAAAGTTCTTTTATTAAATACACGATAGGCTTTAGAGTTTAAAGAATATCCTAAGAAAATAGCTTCATCACTTTTAGCATCAAATTTACCTAAGTTGTCTTTTCCATTGTTTAAAACAAAACACTTGCAACCAAATGGATGAAAATAGCTAATGTTAGGCTTCTTAGATTTTAAAATCTCATATGGTGTTTTCTTTAAAAGTGGCCTAATCATTACTCTATTTACAATGTAGCAAGCGGTATTTGTGGCTTCCACCCAAAAGTATTTAGGTAAATTGTTTTCACAAAGCATGGTTCTAGCCATTTCTCGTAAGGTCCTATTTTTCCTCTCAACTACCCCATTTTGTTGAGGAGTTCGAGGTGCCGAAAAATTGTGGCTAATACCATTTTCATTTAAAAACTCTTCAAAACCTAGATTTTGAACTCGGTTCCATGATCACTTCTAATGTGAGAAATCTTAAGCTCAAGATCATTTGAGTTAATTTAGAAAACGTGATGAATTTTTCTAAAGCCTCATCTTTTGTACTTAAGAATAGAACTCAAGTAAACCTAGAATAGTCATCAACAAGTACAAAAGCATACGATTTACCACCTAAGCTCATAGTTCTAATAGGCCCAAAAAGATCCATATGAATTAATTGTAAACATCTACTAGTATAGATATCATTAATGGATTTAAAGGATGATCTATGTTGTTTACCCTTAGAGCATGCATCACATATTTTGTCATTTGAGAACTTAATCTTGGACAAACCTCTAACTAGATTTAGGCAAACTAATTTTTCTAAAACACTAATGCTAGCATGTCCTAGTTTCCTATGCCATAACCATGCATCATTTTCATTTTGTGCAACAAAACATGCATGGGATGTATGAATGTCATCTAGATGCAACATGTATATATTTCCTATACGATGACCAATGAGCACTATTTTATTAGATTTAATGTCAACAATTTTACACCCATTTTTATCAAATAAGACATTAAACCCTTTATCACACAATGGACTAATGCTCAATAAATTGTGTTTTAGACCATTAACATACAAAACATTTTCAATGAGTATAGTAGAGTGATTACCTATGGAGCTAATACCTTAAATGTGACCTTTGAAGTTGTCACCAAATGTCACCACTCCTCCACTTTTTGGCTTTAAATCCATGAATCGACTCTTGTCTCCGGTCATGTGCCTCGAGCGTCCACTATCAAGGTACCATGAGTTTTGGCTTTGTGCTTTGGCCTTGTAGCAATGCCCCCCTATAAACAAAGAGTTAAGCTTTGGTTTTTGGTACCCAAATCATTTTGGGTCCATAAGTGTTAGTTCCCAAATACTTGGTTCCCTTAGGAATCCAAGATGAAATGGCTACAATATTGTTAGAAACTACAAGTTCCTTAGGAACCCATACAATTCTAACTTTCTTGTTCTTATGATACTTATGGGAGACTCTTTGTTTGTGGTCAACAAAGTTTCTCTTCACATGTTGGGATTTTGAAGAAGATGCTTTTTCAAAACCGTTTTTCCCAACATTGGTTAGAGAAGCTTTGAGTTTACTCACCTCCTCTTGGTGGTAAACATGGTACTTTTCAAGAAGGTCATTTAAATCATTTGATTTCTTTTCAAACTCATTTGAGGAATTTTGTAAAACCAAGACCTTCTTTTCTAATTCCGAGTTGGTTTTAGAAAGGGAGTCATTTTGGGTCCTTAAAACCGAAATCATTTTCTTATTTTTTAAAACCGACTCCTTGTATTTCTCAATCAACTCATCATATACCTCTTGCAACTCATCATAAGCATCTAGAAGTTCATCATATGTAAAATCAAAAGTAGATGGTTAGAGGTTACCATAGAAGAATCCTCCTCAAGAGTCATGAGGCAAAGGTTGACCACTTCATGTTCCTCATCCTTGGATGACTCCTCATCACTCCAAGTAGCAAGCTTGGCTTTGAGCTTCTTCTTCTTCTTCTCAAAGCCCTTCTTCTTGAGTTGAGGGCAATCGGAACGTATGTGACCTGGCTTCTTGCACTCAAAGAAAATGATCGGATCCATTTCTTCTTCTTTGCCTTTGTTCTTGAAGTCCATCTTTCTTTGAAGTTTTCTCCCTCTGTTGGACTTCATGAACCGTGAGAATCGTTTGGCTACCATAGCCAATTCCTTAAAATTTTCCTCCTCACTAGAAGAGCTCTCCTCTTGTAGAGAGGCTTTGAGAGCAACTCCTAGCTTTTTCTTCTTCTCTACCTCATGCTTCTCTATCCTTCTCTCTTCCTTCTTCTTCTCTTCCTCTCTTCCTTGCTTCATGATCTCGTGTGTAAGAAGAGACCCAAGAAGCTCATCAAGCTTCAAAGTTTTCAAATTCTTTGCTTCAATGATGGTCGTCCTCTTACCATCCCAAGACTCCGGGAGAGAGTATAGAAGCTTCCTCACTAGCTTATCTTCGGTAATTACTTCACCGAATCCTTTTAGGCCATTGACGATGATCGAAAAATGATCAAACATCTTTGAGACGCTCTCATCGGGGTCCATCTTAAAATTCTTATAGCTCAAGTTTAGCAACCCAATATTCGTCTCTTTCACATCGCTAGTGCCTTCATAAGTCGTCTCCAAAGTGTCCCACACTTCCTTTGCGCTTTCGATAGATGAAACCTTTGAATAGATATCCGGACCAAGTGCACAAAATATGATATGTAGAGCTTTGTCGTGGACTTGCATCTTTCGTCTATCTTCCTCGGTCATCTCCGATTTTACTTTCGGAACTAGTCTTCCTTCATCGGTTCTCTTAACCGGAATGTAGGGACATTCTTCCACTACATCCCAAACCATGTAACTCGTTGACTTGATGAAGAGACGCATTCAATTCTTCCAATATTGGTAGTTGTCCCTATTGAAGAAGGGTGGTTTAGTGGTTGATTGTGACTCATAGAGGTTGCAGGTTGAAGTAGATGCCATGGCTTGTCTTTAGAATAGATCACACTCTCCTAGGAACTCCTCTTGTGGTTGTTAATCCTCCAAAGATGTAGGCTCTAATACCAATTGTTGAGTGGATCATAGAATCGATTTAAGCCAAGAGGGGGTGAATTGGATTTTTATAAATTTTGGTGGTGGAGTGGAAAATAAAAATTTGCTAGATAAGAGATTTAGAGTGGTTCAAGTTCCAATTAAACTCTACATCCACTACCTTAGCTTCACTAATGATTTTCCAAAAACTCCACTAGTTGATCTTCCCCTTTTCTAGGCCTAGGAGGAAACCTTTACAAATTGGTCAATTTTTCGACCCAAAAATTGACCCAATCCTCACTCAAAGATTACAAAGAAGTTTAAGGCTAATAGTTACTATCTCTCAATACAAATGTAGCCCTTTTTACAAGCACTCAACCCATTTGAACAAGTAAGATTGGAAATACAAGGTTCTACAATTGGGGTTTACAAGAAAATATGGGATTTTAGCACAATAGCTTGAATTTGATGTTTGGATATTTCTTTTTTGGATCAATAGTTGTTGCTGGTGCTTTTAGAAGTCCCTTTTATACATTCTCATTGAATTCTAGCCGTTGGGGTTGTTGTCTTCATTATTATAGCCGTTGGGGTGTTATCTTCCCACTATAAATGCAGTCTGCAACTACTCGTTTCGAAATGCCCGATCCTGTTTCGAAACAGACCAAAATAGAAATAGCCGTTGGCGTGTAATTAATAGGCCGTACCGAAATGGACACGATCGTTTCAGTACGCTAAGAGCCTGTTCCGAAACGTGCTGAAGCCCGTTTCGAAACAATTTTCCGCTGTCAAATCCTGTATTGAAACGGCTTAGAAGCGTTTCGATACGCTTTAACTGTATTTCAAAAATTAGTTAAAAAGTTCAACGGTCATATTTTGAAACCAAGTTTGAAATTCGTTTCGAAACGTTTGAGGTCGTTTCGATACTGCCGTATCGAAACGGTTCAAACCGTTCCGTTGTTCTTCATACGTTTCGAAATACAAATAGTTGTTTCGATACACCCGTATCAAAACGGGAAAGCTAGTTCCGAAACAGAGGTTAATCGTTTCAAAACGTTCCAAAATGCCCAAACACTGTTCCGAAACGGTGACGCGAAAATCACTGTTTTGACTTGGTAAATACTTAGAGAAATTTGAGTAAGCTTAAGTTTTGACTTTGACAATTTTCTTTGAACACATAGGGAGGTTTTGAGGACTTAAAAATTTATTTTCTCTTTTTCAAATTAATCCTTAAATCTTTTGTTATATCAAAATCAATTCATTAGTTTTACACTAATAAACCAAAAAGAATGAGTTGGCTTATTATAAAGGGCTAAATTGTACGCTAAGTTTATAAAATTTTTATTTTTGTTCAATTTAGTCCTAAAAATCTTTATTTAACCCGAATTGACCCAAATTGCTTTCTAATTTTTATAAATTAGTCAATTGTTTTTTAATATGTTGATGTTTTTGTTCAATTTAGACTTCAAAAAATTTATTTAACCCCAATTACTTTATAGTTTTTATAAATTAGTCCAATATTTTTAATATGCTGATATTTTTGTTCAATTTTGTCATCAAAATCTCTATTTAACCCAAAATTGACCCCTACTACTTTATAATTTTTATAATTTAGTCTAATATTTTAAATATAATCATATTTTTGTTCAATTAGTCAAAAAATCGTTTTAACTTGAAATTAACCCCAATTTCTTTCTAAGTTTTATAATTTAGTCTAATATTTTAAATATAATTATATTTTCGTTCAATTTAGTCCAAAATATCTTTATCTAACCCGACATTAACCTCAATTTCTTTTTAATTTTTATAAATTTGTCCAATATTTTTAATATACTGATATTTTTGTTCAATTTAGTCCTCAAAATCTTTATTTAACTCGAAATTGACCCATGTTCCTTTATAATTTTTATAATTTATTCTAAAATATTAAATATAGTCGTATTTTGTTCAATTTAGTCTAATAAGGGTCAATTTCGGGTTAAATATATATTTTAAATATAATCGTATTTTGTTCAATTGAACAAAATATAAAGGTAAAATCTAAAATTAACTGATTTTATTGGTTGAGTTTAAAAGTTCTAAATTAAAAATAATTCCTTTATTTTCTGTAAAGATCTCATTATCTATCATTTATTCACTTTCTGTCATTTCTATTTTGGATTTCACTCGGCCAATGTAGAAAATAAGGTGTTTCAGTGGCTCCTCCTCTGGGTCTTCTAAAATTCAATGCGGACGTTTCAACCTTGGTGGAATAGGGGTATACTTCGAGACCACTTGGTAACGCATTAATCAAGTTCTCTAAGTAAATTGGAATGTCAGATCCGACTGGTGCTGAACTTATGGCAATCCTTGAAGCTTCTCAATTTTTTTCTGGTTCGAAATGGTTCGTGTCTAGCCCGATTATCTAACTTGACAGTATGCTAGCGGTTGACTAGATTAATAATCCCTCACGGACCCCTGCTGTCTTTGCCGAATCGGTGTCAAAGTGCAGGGCCTTCCTATCAAATGGACAATGAATTTTTTTGCTTTTAGGGAACTTTTGTTTTGAAAATTATTTGGGAGCTTTTTATTTCAAAATAAAACTCGCCACACCGATAGGTGCCTCGTTAAAAAACCTGCCTAATCCTAGTTGGAGGAAAAAGAGTACACCATATCGGTGTTTTTACACAATGTGAGTACAAACTTCAGCAATTTTGTTTACACGCACTTCCTCCTCACAGCTCTTCCAATTTGCCTTTGTCCTCTGTGAATCCTATCTTCTCCCGATCCAGAATCGTTGATTTGCTCTAAACTGGCCTCTTCCACAGCTTCCTTCACAAGTCATAGCCCTAGCCCTAGCCATTGTGTCACCACTCTTCCAATAATCTCGGACACAACATGTCTTCCACTTCATTCCCGTAATCACATTTGTTCTCTGAACCACACGAGATCGAAAGTTCTATTCACACCTTGTTTTGCCAGATTGTGAGCTAGCCCATTTTTTCTCTCTGTAATCAAAACTAATTCTCCAGCTAAACTTTTCTTTCCTTCTAACTTCCCTGACTAGATCATTAAACACAAAGGGAACAGAAATAGGGGCATTTATCCAGGACAACGCCAACAAACTATCCGATTCGATCTCCATTGAACGTGAGTCGCACCATTTGGATTCAGCGAAGATCTTGCAAGCTTCAAGGATACTACACAATTCTGCAAATTGAAAAAATATAATTATAAAGAAATTGAACAAAAATATATGTCTAATTATATATGGCTAATTGAACAAAAATATAATTATATTTAAAATATTAGACTAAATTATAAAAACTAGAAAGAAATCGGGGTTAATTTTAGGTTAAAAATTATTTTTTGACTAAATTGAAAAAATATGATTATATTTAAAATATTGGACTAAATTATAAAGAAATATGGGTCAATTTTGGGTTGAATAGAGATTTTAGGACTAAATTAAACAAAAAATAATTATATTTAAAATATTGGACTAAATTATAAAAATTATAAAGTAGTAGGGGTCAATTGTGATTTAAATAAAGACTTTGATGACAAAATTGAACAAAAATGTCAGCATATTAAAAATATTGGACTAATTTATAAAAATTATAAAGTAGTAGGGGTTAATTGTGGGTTAAATAAAATTTTTGAGGACTAAATTGAACAAAAACATCAACATATTAAAAATAATGGACTAATTTATAAAAAAATAGAAAGTGGTTTGGGTCAATTCGGATTAAATAAAGATTTTTAGGACTAAATTGAACAAAAATAAAAATATATATACTTAGCGTGAAATTTACCACTTTAAAATAAGCCAGTTGATTTGTTTTTGTTTATTAGTGACACATGGCACGTTCTGATTGGTTCGTGAGAATTTTTTTAACGGAAGGGGCATATGAGATCACGATTTTTAGTTCACGGGCCAACGGAGGTCACGGTGTATACTTCAGGGAGCAAAACGTCTAAAAAATTTAGGGGACAGCTCAGTATTTTGTGTATACTTTAGGGGCCAATGGGGCATTTAAGCCTTAAAAAACAAAACTCTAAAAAAATCAAATTTACTTACAATCTTTTATCCACTATTTTCTTTATCTTCTTCTTCTTCAATCTTAACTTTCTTTTAACCTTACCTTAACTATTTAACAAAAATTAAATTTTTTATCCCTTATACCTCCCCTATCTCTGCCTAACTAACAATTATAAATTTTTAACATGTACCCCTATACATTTTAAAATACCATAAACCTATCACATCCAAAAACCACATCCACCACTCCCAAAAAATGAATCTGCTACTCACTTTCCCAAAATAAACTATAAACTCAGCCTAAACCTATATTTGAATCATAACCCATTTTTTTCACGCATAAATCTATACCTATATTTGAATCAGAACCCTTCCCTAAAAATAGATTGTAGTCTATTCATCTAAAAAATCTGAACCCTACTAATCTTAATTACACCCAATTCAAAGCCTGCATTTTTCTTTTTTCAATTTTTGTTCCAGGGACCAATCTTTTTTCCTAGTTGAGAATCGGATTCTCATGCATGCACAACATGCAGGTTGACCGGGCGGTAATTCTCTTGAAGTCGGACTCAACTAGGCAACACTTTAGGGAATTTTTTCCCCAAAGTTGGATTTAGCTGGGAAAGACTTTAGGGTTGGTCCAAAGTCGAATCCTCTTGACCAAACCTTTGAATTTTTTTTTCAAATTCGATTTCAGTTGAATCCAATTTTAAAGTACTGTTCAAACTACAATAATTTTAGAAATAATCTACCCACGTCGATAATTTAGAAAAAAATTCCCCACAACAATATTTTTGTCTTTTCTCCTTTAAATAATAGTTGAGCCCGAAAAAGAAAAAATACATTTGATTTATTCAGTTTTACAAAAATATCCTTGGACCGCCGTATCCCATTGATGTAATCAGCGCCAAAAGTGGGACAAAAACGTAATTTCAAGTTCCATAAATCTTATTGCTTTCTTGGCTCTTCACTGACTCAGTCACTCTCTCCTAAACAGTTACCCATTCCCTTTCATCTCCTCTGCCAACAAGCGATCTCTCAGCCTTCAAAATTTCCGATAATGGTATATTTCATGATTAAATTATTTTCTGTAATCTTTTTTACTTAAAATCTAATCCCTGTTTTCATTAATTTTTTAATCATTTATCGAATATTATTAGATTAGGGTTTTGAGTTTCCTGTTATTGAATCTGATCTGTTCTGTTGTAATCTATTTCTCAAACAAGAAATGTGAAATGGAGCCGTGGTTATGATCAATAAATGTTGACAAATGCTAGGAAAGTGAATCCGAGTATTAGATTCAAATGCTAAAACTATGTGGAAACTAACCAGTTTGTAACATTATGCTTCTTTCTTCGGTTTGTTAATGCAGTTTGAATTTAAATATCGAGTTTATAATTCTATGTTGCTTCGAATCTTTATTTTTCTAGAAATATCAGCGTCAGACACACATGGACGGAGTCAGGATTAGAAGTTAGGAGGCAAAACATAAATGTTCGAAAGGGAGAATGACTAATTATTCCATTTTTTAAATATATATATATATGAATAAAAGGTTAAAAATAATCCTGTGCGTGCGGGGAAGAGCCCCTCCCAGTTCTCAAACAGCTCCGTCCCTGCCGACACAGATTGGTACATGACATTTGACTCTCCAAATACATGAAGGAACTTGAAAAAAATTTGAACATAACCATATTTGTCTTCAGGCTCAGAGTCCAAGTAACATTGGTTGATATTCCCTCATCAATTATAGGCTTGAACTTGTTCATGGAAGAAAATTTTGCTTCCTCCAGCAAAGTCAAATATCATGTGTTTCGATTTTATATGGTGGCAGATATTGACACTCTTGATAGTATCTTAGGTTGTATACTTTTCATTTTATCTTTTATTTTGCAGGATGGGAATGATTCTGGAGATAAGAAACAAGACAATGCGGATATGGCAGCTTTTGTAAGTTACTTTTTAAGTTTCCGGCACTTTTATATATCGCAGATAGATTTAAGATTGTTTGCTTCTCTTCATGATTATTTAGGGCAGACAAATTATGGTGTATTCCGAACATCGCATTCAAATAGAATGGGTTGCTTTTGACCATTTGTATGTTTTTTTTTTATGAAATAGCTGAAAAGCATGGAGATTTCATTATGTTAAGTTTCATAGATTTTTTAATGTTACAGTTCTATGGTTTAATTTATTGTCATCCAGATTATACTGAATTCATTATATCATTTTTCAGGTCCAGAATCTACTTGAACAGATGGTGAGTTCTTATTTTGAACTGATTTAAGTTTATATATGGAACTAATAAACAATAAATTTTAAGCAGATGTAGCTAAGTTCGCTCTGTTGTTACATATTACAGCAATCAAGATTCCAAACAATGTCCGACTCCATCATTACGAAGAATATCCTTTCTTATTATCTAATTACTTCAACCTGAGGGGTTGAGTTTCTTCATCAGTTCCTATATAACATCAGAGAGTTGCTGTTTTTTCATATAAAAAATGTAGGTTGTTAATGATTTCACTTTGCAATCAGCAAAATGGAGCAATGGGTGGGTTGCCAACTTTAATTTCATTGCATTTCACTTAACCTTGTTCTTTAGGTGCTTCTAAAGCCAAAATGAAGCAATTTAATCTCAATGGGATGCATATATCCATGCTCTAAATTGTAAGCATTTTCTTAATTTCCTTGACTTTAATGCACTTGATGAGATGGGCAGCAGGATAGATGAGCTAGAGCAAAGCATCAATGATCTCCGAACAGAGATGGACGCAGATAAGCCTCCTTCACCTTCGGCTCCTTCTGGACCAAAGAATGATTCCAAGTCACCCAAAGGGCCCTAGTGGTGTAAATCCGGCTTCGCAGCATGGTATTTCTAGACCCTGTGTTTCTTTTGGTCCCTATCTTTTCTCCTATGGAAAACCAGTAACAAACAGACACATATACCTATGGGGGCCTCCTCTAATTTCTATTTCCATATGATATGATTAACCCTATCTAAAAATTCTTCACATTAGTAGTTTTAGTCTATGGCTGAACCTTTCAATGTATATTTTTATGATTGCGATGTGCTGTTTAATTGACAAATACCTGAAAAGAGGAATTGGTTTATATATAGAGAATACTAGTTTGGTAGATGAGTTCATGCTCGAGGAATCTGGTTATGTTTAAGGTCATGCTACTCACTAAGTAAATAGATTAATAAAATATTCGATTTTGCCTAAAGCATGAAAAAAATAGTGCAAAGGTGGTCCTAAAATTCTTGATGTTAACCTTTGTGGATTGTTATTTGTTTTTGCTTTCTTTTCTCATGTGCATATGATAAAGACATTTGAAATGTTATGTTGTCTGAGACTCTCGATACGTGTTGGATATGAGTACGTGTCTGGCACATATATATTTAGGCCATGTTTGGTAAAGAGCGGTTTGGGTAAAAATTAGTGGTTTGACTAGTCAAATCTGCTAATATTGTTGTTTGATGAACAACGAATTGAAAGAGCGGATTAGGGTGAAACCGCTAATTTTGAAAAAGCTCCTAATAAGAGCTTTTTGAGATTAAAAGTTTGATATTAGAGTTGTAAAGACTCTTTTGCCCTTACCAATTACCAAAAATCTCCAAATGACCTAAATTAAATATTTTCTCACTTATTTATAAGCTAATCCTATTTATTTTTTCCTTTTTATTATCACATATTTATATGTGTATTTAAGTTTATTAATTAATTAAATTATATTAAAATAATTATATAAATAATAAATTAATATATAAACCATTGGAATATGTTTAGAAAAATTATATTAAAAATAATTTTTATAAATCTAATTAATATTAATTAGTACAAAATATTGATAACTAATAAACTATTTAAACAAATATTGAATATAATCATGTCCTTATATGCTATTTTGCTTGTTTAAATATTTTAACAGTTATCGGCTATCAGTTAATTTTACCAAACACTTTTATACAATCAGCTAGCCAAATCTGCTAATGCAATCAACTATCAACTAATGTAATTCGCTATCAGCTATCAGTTATCCGCTAATTGCCAAATAGAGCCTTAATCTTTGGGTAATTATTTCATACACTGGCAGTTTAGTTTTCACTGGCGTCTTAGTTTTAAGATTTAGGGGTTTAGTTTAGAGTGTAGAGTTTAGGGGTTAGAATTTGGGGATATTTGTTAGAATTTAAGGTTGATAGATTAAAACTTAAACCCCTCATCATATTACCTAAAACTCAAACTTTAATCTCTAAACACTAAATTCTAACATTACCCTAAACATTAAAACTAAGGTGCTTATGGAAACTTTTTAATTGTTTGAAGTATCATACTAAGATAGTTATGTTCGAATCAGTTAGAATTCGAATATTTTAAGAAAAATAAAGAGCTGGTTGGTGAGTGGATTTAATGTATGGCAAAATAGGTGTGTGATGCCAATAACAGTTGGATTGCATTGGCCTATCACTTTGGAAAAAGAATTAGATTCCATTTAAAAGCATAGCTTTGCATTTGCGCTTCGCACATGAACCGCCCTCATCACTAGCCGCAATTGCTGGGTCTATATCATTATTATTCCTAATTTTCTATCTACCATTTTTTAATTACTTAATTAAACTACCACTAATCATATGCTTAATAACTTGATTAAATCTAAACAAATTAAGACTCTTTAAGCAACAAATTTCTTCTGTCGGCACGTCTTTTTTTCTCAGGTTGAAATATATTAATTCGTTAAGTATTTGAAAATTTTAGAAAATTAAATATATTCATGTGTTAATACTCTTTCCGTCTCATTCAATATGTCTAGTATTGATTTTTTTTTGTCAAATTTTTTAAACTTTGACTCTTATTATTGATTAAAATGTGAAAATATGTCTTAAAAACCTTCAATCGAGTAGTTTAAAATATATATTTATAAAATTTCATTAATTAAAACATTTAAAATAACCACGGTCAAAATTTAAAAAAATTAATTTTTAAAAGTTAACATTAGACATATTGAATGAGACAAGAGGGTATTAAAAATATAATAAGTGTTGAAATTACAGCCTTTTTTATGTCTTATTTATTTATTTTATAATGTTTCATCCCATAATCATATTTCTGGCTACTCATTAAAACAATTATCCTCAGTTGACGTTCTAATTTTTTTTCCAAGCTCGTGATTACAAACAAAAACGAATGGTTTGGGATTGATATTTTCGAGAAAAAAAAATGAAGACTCATTAATCAAAACTGATACACCTGATTTTCAAAATTGAAGTGTTTAGTTAGAACCTGGGATGGTTTAATTTCTAAAAAACCAACCAGTTTAAAAGTTTTTCCGTGATTTTTCTATTTGTTACCTAGAAAATTTAAGTGGAAAAAGTTACACACTTACTCTAACCGGAAAGACATATATAATTTAAAAACTTATTATTGCATTAAAATCAAAACGAAAAAGCAACATAAATATAAATATACTAACAATATATTTAAAGAGAGTATAATTACATTATTATATTAGCAACATAAATATAATCCCAATTACATTCATCCAGTAATCTTTATTTCACTCGAAAAGATGTACGTAACGTATGGTTGATAAAAATTTCAAAACCCCAACAATCCATCAGCAATTCACAGAACTATTTATAAATCAAATATAGGAAGAAATAGAAGAAAAATATTAGTACATCTTTAAAATTAAACAGCCAACAATTTCTTTTATAATAAAAAAATAAATAAATAAATCTAACGCCGACAGCGCGTAATTCTACTGCACCCGCGTGAGTAAGGATTCGCCTGAGCTCCCGGCCGGCAGTTATAGTACGACGCGCCACGTCGTGAGCATGGCACCGTGTTCCTCCTCAGCGCACCGTAGCTGATGTAACGGGTCGTCGCTAAAATGCGCCTGCTGATCTCGGATCCCATGGCGAACTCGGCGTCGAAGTCCGAGGATCCCTCGCCGTTTGCCATCAGGCACTCCGCGATGGATCCGCTGCACTCCGATTCAATCGGGAGAAAATGGTGGCCGCCGAAATCGAGGGTGGGAGACGAAGCTGAATACGCTACGTGGACGGCAAGGATCGCGCAAATCGCGAGGAAGCTGAAGGAGAATCTAGAGCTTCCCATTGTCGAGTTCTTTCTCTTGATGAAAGGAGCGGAAAGAAGGGCACGTTTTAGGATTATAAGTGATTGTTGTTTAGAAAAGGCCACTGAGATTCGGACTTATTTTCGATTATGCCACTTGACTTTAACATTACGCGGATCTACTTGTGTAATTTAAGTGTGTCGATCACGTTTGTGGACATCCACTAATTATATTTTCACTAATTAAATATGTGTCTAAATTAGGGGCGAGCAAAACTCGACTCGATTTGAAAAAATCGAATAACTCGACTCGACTCGAGGCGAAAATACTCGATTCGAAATTTTATAAACCCAAATTACTCAAAAAAAAATTCAAATAAAGTTTGAGTTGTAAAATGAAAATTCGAATAACTCGAAATTTTTAGTAATTAGTGGATTTATTTTTAAGTTCGAGATGAGTCCCTCAATTTTTTATAATATATACATACCGATATATGAACATATGAAGAAATATTGTCACATGTGAAAAAATATGAAGAAATATATATGGGCATATCTTATATGATTAGAGAAATTCGTTTAAATTGGAATCAAACCATATTATAACATGATAAATAATTACAATTAAATTTTTATAGGAACTCGAAAATTAAACTCGACTCGACTTGAATTTCTTAAACTCGAATCGAAAAAATTTCAAATAAAGTTTGAGTTGTAAAATATGACGTGCTAACTCGAATAACTCAAAATTTTTTAACTCGACTCGATCGAACGCTCACCCCTAGTCTAAATAGTTTTTTAGACGAAATAAATAGTCAAAGGTTTTTTGTGATAAATATTAAAAATTTTGTTATTTAACTAAAATGTGATATATAGTGTATCCGTATAATTTTCTTTTATTTTAAATTTTTAAAAATTATAGATTCTTTAATTTTATCAATAAAACCCATAAATTCCATTTTAAGCCTAATAAACTCTAGGATAAGCATGAGTCAATATATATTTAAATATTTAAAAATTAGTCGATTGTAAGTTTTTAAAATATATTTTTTATATTGTTGTCAATAATACACTTTTAATAATTAGTCAAAGTTTTAAAAATGACCTAAAAGGTTAATAAAGAACAAAATTAAGGAGACAAAAGGAGTATATTTATGTTATATTGTGACAAGAAAAATAATGAACCATGAAAATGGAGGATTGAACTTGGGATCTTCGGAAAATATCAACACCCAACCCAACCACTAAGTTAAGAGTGAGATTTTGTCATTTGGTCGGTGATCAAAATAGGAAGGAAAAGTAAAGTTAGTGGCGATTTTGCACACAAAAAAAATTCGATGACCATGTAAAACTTATGTTTGATTTTGATATAACTAAGTATGTTAAGGATTAAATTGAAAACTTGAAATATATTTCTAAGTCCCTCAAATGAATTTTAAATCACCAACACTTTAATCTGATTTGAAAAACTCAAACTCTAAATATTTTCTAAGTGTTCCAAAGCCAAAGTGTTGAAAAACGTCCAGGCGTATCGATACGCTTCCAGCCGTATCGATACATTTTTTACAAAGTTGGCTACTGAAAAGACGCGTTTCGATACACCCCTCATTGTATCGAAACAACGTATCGAAACAGGTTGAATCTGTATCGATACGCCCCTCTGTGAAAACTGAAGGAGTTTGAATGGCGTACCGATACGGTTCCACCCGTATCGATACAGTTTTAATGAATTTTTAAATTCGAAAGCCTTTAATTTTTTGACTGTTGGTATCAACTAAGTAGGTAACTAACATTTAAAGTGGTAGTTGTCTCGTATCGATACGATGTTCCCCATATCGAAACGGAAACTTCCAGTGAGCTAAGTTGAGAAAAAAGTATCGATACGGTCTTACTCGTATCAAAACGGTCCCTGCCCCGTACCGATATGCTTACACGCATATCGATACGCCCTCTTTATTATTGTGCAATGGCTCTTTCTGTTTTGAGACAGGTATCGATACAAGTCTTCGTTTACCGATACAGATAGCTGCAGAAGTGCATTTATGGTGGAAAGAGAGGGTCCCAACGGCTATAATCAATACCCTAACTACCCAAACAGCTAGAATTGATAGAGAATGTATAAATTGAAGCTAATTGAAGACCAACAACAACTATTGCATCAAAGATAAACATCCAAGCAAAAATTCAAGCTCATTGTGCTCATTTTCCAATTTCTTGTAAACCCCTAATTGTGTTGTATTGAATTCCTATCCTATCATCAAATTTAGGTTGAGTGTTTGTACTTAAAGGGGCAATCTTGTATTTGAGAGATATCTTTCTTGCCTAAATTCTTCTTTGTTCTCTTGTAAGGGTTTGGTCAAATTTTGGGTAAAAAATTTGGCCGGTTGTGTAAAGGTTACCTCCTAAGCCCTGAAAAGGGGAAGAACAAATTAGTGAATTGTTGGAAATCCTTAGTGGTAGCTAAGGTAGTGGATGTAGAGTTCATTTGGAACTTGAACCACTCTAAAATCACTTGTTCTTCATTTTTAGCTATCATTTTTCTCCAATAAATTTTTGAAAGCCCAATTCACCCCCTCTTGGCTTTGATCAATCCATTGATCCACTCAACAATTGGTATCAGAGCCTACCTCTTTGAAGGATTAACAACCACAAGAGGAGTTCCTAGGAAGAGTGTGATCATCCAAAAATCAAGCCATGACATCTACCTCCGGGTCAAGCATGTACGAGTCTCAATCAACCACAAAACCGCCATTCTTCAACGGTGATAACTATCCATTTTGGAAGAACCAGATGCACCTCTTCATCAAATCCAACGATTACCTAGTTTGGGATGTCATTGAAGATGATCCCTATATTCCATTGAAGAGGGATGATGAAGGAAGATTGATTCTAAAGAAGAAGATTGAGATGAGTGAAGAAGAGAGATAGAATATCCAAATCAATGATAAAGCTCTTCACATGCTATTTTGCTCTTTCGGTCCCGACATCTACTCCAAAGTCTCCTCCATTGAAAGTGCCAAGGAAGTGTGGGATACACCAGAGACCACCTATGAAGGAACTAGTGATGTGAAGGAGACCAAGATTGGAATTCTCAATCTTAGCTATGAGAATTTCAAAATGGAGCCCGACGAAACCGTGTCCAAGATGTTCGATCGCTTCTCAACAATCGTCAACGAGCTTAAGGGTTTTGGAGAGACAATCCCAGAAGACAAGCTAGTCCGGAAGCTACTCTACTCACTTCTCGAATCTTGGGATGGGAAGAGAACCGCCATCATTGAGGCCAAAAACTTGAATACACTCAAACTTGATGAGCTAGTGGGTTCTCTCCTTACTCATGAGATAATGAAGCAAGGAATGGAAGATGAAAAGAAAAAAGAAGAGAGAAGAGTGGAGAAGCTAGAAGTAGAAAAGAAGAAGAAGAAGATAGGAGTGGCTCTCAAAGCTTCCTCACATGAGGAGAGCACTTCTAGTGAGGAGGATGACCTAGAAGAATTGGCTATGATAGCCAAAAGGTTCTCACGATTCATGAGGTCCAACCGAGGAAGGAAGATTCAAAGAAAAATAGACTTCAAGGGCAAAAACAAAGAAGAAGAGAGAGATCAAATCATTTGCTACGAGTGCAAAAAACTCGGTCACATTCGTTCAGAGTGCCCTCAACTCAAGAAGAATGGCTTTGAGAAGAAGAAGAAGCTCAAAGCCAAGCTTGCTACTTGGAGTGACGAGGAGTCATCCGAGTATGACGAACACGAAGTGGCCAACCTTTGCCTCATGGCACTTGAGGAGGATTCCTCCATGCTAACCTCTAACTCATCATTTTTTGACTTTACATTTGATGAATTGCAAGATGCGTATAATGAGTTGCAAGAGGTTTATGATGAGTTAGTTGAGAAGTACAAAGAGTCGGTCATTAGAAATAAAAAGATTATTTCAGAATTAAATGATAAAAATGACTCACTTTCTCAAGCTAACTTAAAATTTGAGAAAAAGATTTTAGGTTTAAAAGATGAACTTAAATTCTTCCAAGATGAAAATGTAGACCTAAATAATCTTCTGTCTCAATGCAATAGTGAACACCAAAAGGTGTTAATTGAGCTTAATGAACTTAAGAAATCTTTTAATAGTGTTGGTAACATGAAAAATGAGATAGGAGAATCATCTAGATCAAACCAACCTAAAAGAAAGAAAAACAACTACAAACAAAGTGGCTCCCCTAGACATAATAGAACTAAAAAAATTAGGAGTGTATGGGTTCCTAAGGAACTCGTCAAGTCTAATAATGTTGTTGCTATGAAACCTTGGATTCCTAAGGGAACCAAACTTTTGGGAGCTAACACTCGTGGACCCAAAATGATTTGGGTACCAAAAACAAAAGTTTAATATCTTTGTTTGTAGGGGGAGCATTGCTACAAGGCCAAAACACAAAGTCAAAATTCATGGTACCTTGATAGTGGATGCTCGAGGCATATGACCAGAGACAAGAGTAGATTCATGGACTTAAAGCCAAAAAGTGGAGGAGTGGTGACTTTTGGTGACAACTCCAAAGGCCACATTAAAGGTATTGGCTCCATAGGTAATCACTCTACTATTCTCATTGAAAATGTTTTATATATCGATGGTCTAAAATATAATTTGTTGAGCATAAGCCAATTATGTGATAAAGGGTTTAATGTCTTATTTGATAAAAATTGATGCAAAATTGTTGACATTAAATCAAATAATGTTATGCTCATTGGTCATCGCATAGGAAATATTTACATGGTGCATTTAGATGACATTCATACATCTCATGCATGTTTAGTTGCTCAAAATGAAAATGATGCATGACTATGGCATAGGAAACTAGGACATGCTAGATTTAGTTTTTTAGAAAAATTAGTTTCCCTAGATCTAGTTAGAGGTTTACCCAAAATTAAGTTCTCAAATGATAAAATTTGTGATGCATGCTCTAAGGGTAAACAACATAAGTCATCCTTTAAATCCATTAATGATGTTTCTACAAGTAGGTGTTTACAACTTATTCACATGGATTTATTTGGACCTATTAGAACTATGAGCTTGGGTGGTAAATCTTGTGCATTTGTACTTGTTGATTACTTTTCTAGATTTACTTGGGTTCTATTTTTAAGTACTAAAGATGAGTCTTTAGAAAAATTCATCACATTTTCAAAATTAACTCAAAATGATCTTGAACTTAAAATTTCTCATATTAGAAGTGATCATGGAACTGAATTTCAAAATCTTGGTTTTGAAGAGTTTTTAAATGAAAATGGTATTAGCCATAATTTTTCGGCTCCTCGAACTCCTCAACAAAATGGGGTAGTTGAGAGGAAAAATATAACTTTACAAGAAATGGCTAGAACCATGCTTTGTGAAAACAATTTACCTAAATATTTTTGGGCGGAAGCCACAAACACCGCTTGCTACATTGTTAACCGAGTAATGATTAGGCCACTTTTAAAGAAAACACCATATGAGATTTTAAAATCTAAAAAGCCTAACATTAGCTATTTTCATCCATTTGGTTGCAAGTGTTTTGTTTTAAACAATGGAAAAGATAACTTAGGTAAATTTGATGCTAAAAGTCATGAAGCTATTTTCTTAGGTTATTCCTTAAACTCTAAAGCCTATCTTGTATTTAATAAGAGAACTTTAGTAGTAGAAGAGTCTATTCATGTTGTATTCGATGATAACCTCCTTCCGAGGAAGGATTCTTGTGATGATGATGATGTAAGAATCATTGACGCCTTTGATGGAGGACAAACTTCAAAGGAGGATGAGATTCCACCAAAAGAAGAGGATACACAAGATCCACCTCTTGAAGCCTTAAAGGACTTGGCTATTGAGGAAAAGGAAGTGAGCTACCCAAGAGAGTACAACTATGTCAAAGGTGGTGAAATCTTGAGTGATCCATCCAAGGGGGTAACCACTAGATATTCTCTTAAACTTATAAACCATGTTGCATTTATCTCATACATAGAGCCTAAAAATATCAAAGAAGTATTAAAAGATGATTTTTGGATTTTTGTCATGCAAGAGGAATTAAATCAATTTGAGAGAAGTAATGTTTGGACATTAGTTGATAGGCCTAGTAATCAATCTATAATAGGAACTAAATGGGTCTTTAGGAATAAACTAGATGAGAATGGTAACATTGTGAGAAATAAAGCTAGATTAGTTGCACAAGGTTACACTCAAGAAGAGGGAATAGATTTTGATGAAACCTATGCACCCGTAGCTAGAATGGAGACCATTAGGATGTTGCTTGCATATGCATGTTATCATGATTTCAAGCTTTTTCAAAGGGATGTTAAAAGTACATTTTAAATGGTTTTATAAATGAGGAAGTGTATGTGGAACAACCACCGGGTTTTGAAGACTCAAAATTTCCAAATCATGTTTTCAAACTAACTAAAGCTCTTTATAGTTTAAAACAAGCTCCTAGAGCTTGGTATGAAAAACTTTCAAACTTTTTAATTGAAAAAGGTTTTGAAAAAGGTAAGGTGGACACTACACTTTTCATGAAAAGGTATAAAAATTACATCTTAGTAGTGCAAATATATGTTGATGATATTATTTTTGGATCTACTAATGAGTGTCATTGCAAAGAGTTTGCTAAGTTAATGCAAAGTGAATTCGAGATGAGCATGATGGGGGAGCTCTCATTTTTTTTGGGACTCCAAATCAAGCAAAGGAAGGATGACACCTTCATCAATCAAGCAAAGTACATCAAGGATATGCTCAAGAAGTTTGGCTTGGAGAATGCAAAAGCTCAAGCCACACCAATGAGCTCCTCTACAAAGCTTGACAAAGGTGAAGGAGGTAAGTGTGTTGACTCTAAGCTTTATCGCTCTATGATTGGATCTTTGCTTTACCTTACCGCAAGTAGACAAGATATTTTGTTTAGTGTTTGCTTGTGTGCTAGGTTTCAAGCTAGTCCTAGAGAGTCTCACCTTATAGCTGTTAAGAGAATCTTTAGGTACCTTAGAGATACCCCTTGTTTAGGTCTTTGGTACCCTAGAGACTCAACCTTCAACCTTCATGCTTATTCGGATGCGGATTATGGGGGTGTAAAATCGATAGGAAGATTACTTCGGGAACTTGTCAATTCTTAGGTAGTATGCTCATATCTTGGTTCTCTAAGAAACAAAATAGTGTAGCTCTTTCTACCACCGAAGCCGAGTACATATCCTTAGGGAGTTGTTGTGCTCAAGTCCTTTGGATGAAGCAACAACTCTTAGATTATGGTATTAAAGTTGAAACCATACCCTTTGAGTGTGATAACACTAGTGCCATATGCTTAACTAAAAATCCCATCCAACACTCTAGAACCAAACATATAAAGATAAGGCATCATTTCATTAGAGATCATGTCCTTAAGAAAGATGTTGTTATAGAGTATGTTGACACCTTAAACCAACTAGCGGACATCTTTACAAAGCCTTTAGATAAAGAGTGTTTTTGGTCCCTTAGGAGAGAGTTAATTCTATCTAGCCTTCCTTGACCCTTTAGGACCCTTTTTGAAGTTAAATTTGCTTGATCTTGTGAAATTGCATGTTTATGTGTTGTTGCTCTTGAAAATATCCATGCTTATAGCTAGGGGGAGTATGCTTCTGTTAGAATATGCTTAGAACTGCTCATTCATCATTTGCATTCATTTAGGAGGTGTTAAAATCGAGCCTTTGGTTGTTCTTAAAGCCTAAAATGTATTTCTGGGCATAGGGTATCGATACGGCCTTAAGCGTATCGATACGAGTACTTAATTAGCTTCCCAGGTTACATTTTGCCTAAAACGGGTATCGATACGGTTAAACCCGTTTCGATACGAGCAACAATCGTTTTGATACGGATTGCATCTATTTCGATACGGACCTTCAACAGGCGTTTCAAATGGAATTATGTTTTTACCCCCGTATTGATACACCCTCAGGCGTATCGATACACGATTGCGCATACAACTTCTAATTGGCATTTAAAGAGTTCAACTTTTACTAAAATTGAATTTTTCAAAACCTTAAAAACCCTAGCATTTTTCACTCTATAAATAGCCTCTCAATCCCTCATATTTTCACACCACAACTCAAAACCTCTTGAGGGTTTTCAAAATCAAGCAAAGCTCTTCAAGCTTTTCATCAATTTGGTGCTAAGTTCTTCTCCCATTCCTCTCTATCAATATCAAGGTAAAACTCTTTCCTCTTTTCTTTTAATTTTTTTCTTTTGATTTTCGTTTCAAATTTCCTTTTGTTTTGTTTTGTCTTCTCAAAAATTTATCTCTTTTCAAACTTTTTCTTTTTGTTTTGTTTACAATTTTTTTAACAAAAACCTTGATTATTGGTTTTCAATGAGTTGAATGAAGAAAATTAATGCATACTGTTGCGTGTAAAATAGTCTATCGCAATGGTAGTGCAAGTGTACACGTCGCAAGTAGTAAAGTGATACTAGAGTATCGGATATCGTCTCCACATGGACTGGGCTAACCCTTTCCTTCGCTATCTGCACAAAGGGAAAAGAATAGTTTAAGATATTGTCACAAAAAATAATAAAGAATACTTAAATAAAAGAGTAATGGAATCAAGATAGAGATAATGGGCTGGTATTGAATTGCTCAGTAGTGCAGGTATTGCAGAGTTTAGGAAATCCAGTTCTGTCGTTGCGCCTGTCGCCGACAGCACCTGTCGCGGCAGCAGTCCGTTGGTCGTCGCGGCAGCAAACACACCAACTCAGTACTTTCAAGTTTGGCAAGAATCCCAGATCTGCCTTGGCCTATCCCTAGGTCCAAGTCTGTCGATGATCACGTCTTTGATGATACCTCCCGGCGTGAATCGAAGGATGAACACCGATGTGTATGAATTCTTCTTTAGCCACTTAACCTTGCCCTATCCCTAGGCACAAGATAATTCAACTATAAACTAGAGAACTTGCTCTTATTTCTTTCGTATACTTAACTCTCCCGATGTTAAGTAAATGGATAACCTCACAATGCTCTCCCGATGCTCTTGCAAGATGTTAATAACCAAAATAAGAGAACTTGAAGTTTATTTTATTGAACTTGGAAAATTCCTAAAACAAAACAACCCTTGCAACTACTTTACAAATCAACCCGTGGCCCTAGGGGGTTTTAGAACATAACGACGGCGGGTAAACGGCGGAGGGGGTTTTGGGTTATCGGTTATGGGGAAATCGGCTATGGGTTGTGAGATATCTGCCCTAGGTTAAAATACTTGCCCTTATATAAGCTTTGGGCTCAAGTATTCTAAGTTAACAAGGATTACAACTTTAATTAAAAGTATGATTCTAATAAAGACTTAATCTCCAAGGAATCTACTTTCCAGCCGTCCTCCTTGTTTCTTGGGATTTTCTCTCCTTGAACTTTGGGCTTGACAAATCTTTTGATCCGGGGCTTGGAAAAATATGTGGTTTTCACATGATAGACGAGCAGAATTTTCTCTATCTATCGAGGTCCACTTTGTTTTTTCTCTTCACAAAACTGCTGTCACCATGCTGTCACGGCAGCATCATGGCAGCATCGTCCTCTTTGTCTGCTTGTCCAGTTCAGCTCTTCTGCTTCTCTGCCCTGCACCTGCCCTCACCGTCAGCTACGGCAGCAACCTGCAAAAACAACCATTTTTAGTAGAATCTGTGCCTTTGAATATATTTGTGATGTTTTGCTGTAAACTAACCTAAATGCAACGAATAATGCTTGAATGCAGCAGAAATATGGGTTAAAAAGGGTGTAAATAATAGAACTTTTACACACTCAACACACCCCCAAACTCAAGTTTTTGCTTGCCCTCAAGCAATTAAGACCTAAAAGAAAAATGAAATATTTTTGTTTTGGCTTTCAAACAGTGAACTTTCCCTTACCCGTCGTTCGTTCCCTGTGACGGCAGCAACCTGTCGGATAATTTAGGATCTGTCCAGAATCTCACTATAGTCCTCGTGCAGTGTGTGCATGCTTGTGAACAGTTATATGCCAAGACTCTCTTAGTTTCACTAGAATATTCAACTCTTAACTCGAATTTTTATGCCAAAGTTTATCTTTTGAAGGCACTTTTTCATGCTCCTTTGATTTTTTGTTTTGACTCGATTTCTTTATTTTTTTTTTCAAGCTAAAGTTTTACTAGAGCCAGTTCTAGGCACCTCTAGTTAACTTCCTAGAGCCGGTTTCGGGCACCTCTAGGGCTGTTGAGTCTCTTTTTCTAAACTTCTTTCCTATAGCCAGTTTCGGGCACCTCTAGGGGCTATCCAAGTGCTAAGCTTCATATTCTAGTTTGGCTAAAAGAAGTCTAAGCAGTATAACAGTCACAATGGTGTTTTAAGTTTTCAGAACTATAGAAAGGCTCTAAACTTCTCCTTAAACTATCCTAAAGTCGCTGCCACGACAGGTAAGTTCAATTCACAGTTTTCAGCCAAAATTTTTAATTTTCGTTTTTTTTAGAAAAGTACGAAGTAAAAGACACAAAATTTAACTAAGATGTACTCCATGAATATGGAGGGTTGCCACCCCCAAACTCGAGGGTTGCATTGCCCTCAATGCAAATGACAAAATAAAAATGAAAACATATGAAGGCAATACATCACAAAATATATATGGCAGGCAGCAATAAGAAGATAAGAAACTTAAATTTTAATCACTGTCTTCACTGCTGCTGCTGAGGCAGATCTGGCGGCGGGTTCTGGTTCGCGGGGCGGGCTGGGATGGTTGCTGTACAACCTGAATCTCAGAGCTGCTGAGGCTGCTGTCACTGCTGCTGCTGGCCCTTGGCAGAGTTTTCTTATCTGCCATTCTTTTCTGCCTCTTTACCGGTGTAAATTCTTTCGACAGGTCCCTCCGAATAGAGGTTTCAGCGTCGCTGTCGGCCCAGACGGATGAGGAAGAGAACCCAGTGACAAAGGCATCAATATCATCTGAGGGAACCGGTCGCTTTGTTCCGCGGGCGGATGTTTCGGCATGAGGGCTGCCGGCTGCCGTCGGGGCAGGTGATGGAATGGAGGCAGTAGATGGTGTATGTGGTGTGGCAGCAGGTGTAGGTGTGTGGGCAGCGGTGTTGACAGTGAAGTAGTGGGCAGGGAAGGTGGGAAAGACAACATCAGGGAAATTTAAAGTATTGTGAATGAAGTTTACCGTGGATGCGGCAAAGTCCTTGATGAATGTCATGAGGCCCAGCTGTCTGTCCTCCATCCTTTGGATAGCAGCTAGGTTCAGGAGTTGGCTGCTCTGAGGATTCAGCGGGGGCGGCAGCAGGGTTGAAGGAGGAGAGGGGGGTTGCTACTGTCAGCTCCATGAGGCTTCTGGCACAGCAGAACAGCGGCAGGGGGACGTGATATGGTAGGGAAGGCAGAGGAGGGTCGTCGATCTCTGCTGGTCAACGGTGGTGTGATGTGATGCCGGCAGAATCCTCTTTTTAATGAAGGCGTTCCACAGTTTGGCCTCCGGCAGTAGCTGCCCCCTCTTCACTGTATGGGGATTTTTTTTTGCGGCTTGTGTTCCATTCAGTCCCTTCTTCCGTTACTTCTACCATGACTGCGTCATAGGCAGCATCATCTAGCGTGTCAAGGAATTGCTGGTGGGCATCATCGTTGGGGCTGAAGTGGAGGTCATAGAAAGAGTTAATGCGTTCGGCTGTGAACTGCACTTCTGTCCCTCGGACAGTCACTGCTGTTGCCGTCCTGCTGCCGATGGCAGCATAGAATTCCCTCACCAGTGTTTCGTTCATCTCTGCCGGTTGCTCCGCGAATTGTTCCCACAAGAGGGCTCTAATTGTCCTTGCGATGAAAGGTTTGAGGCCCTTATTGACTGCTCTTGGAGTGTAAATAAAGCCTCTTTCTTCCCATAAATCTCTAGTAGCAAAGGATTGTGGGGTAGGTGCTGCCGGTGAAGAAGTTGAGGCAGCACTGCGGCGGGTTTTTTCTGGAAGACATGTTAGTGCAAGGGTTGTGAAAAGTAATTGAAAGCAAATGAAAACTAAAGATGGAGAGCAAGTAAGAAAATCAGAAGTGAGTGAAAATGAAAATGAAATGGGGTTTTATAGAAAAGGAATTGATGCCCGTTGAAACTGTAACGGCAGGCGCGAATAACGGGGCGGCTGTCGAGCTTTAGCGTGTCTGATGCATCTGACACACGTTTCCGCGTCTGTTACGCGTCTGTCGTGACAGCATGGTGACAACCTGTCTTTTCCGCGTCTGTCATGGCAGCCGTAACGACAGGCTTCAATATTGGGCTTTGTTGGGCTGATGGATGGGTGGTGGGTCGAGTTCACTTCTCCTGTTCTTCTTGGCTCCTTTATTTCCTAAAAGCATTATTCGAATAAAATAAATCTTATTTCCTAATAAATAATAAATAATAAATAATAAAAATAAAATTTAGGTTAAATTAGGGATGCCAGGTGGGGCATCTTCTAAGGTAACCACTTCCTGCATTCTTGGGGCTGCAGTCCCCTGATAATGCTTGAGGCGTCATTTCCGGTACTTCTTGAAGTCCATCCGTACCCTCCATCTGGTGATTATTCTCATGGTGGGGGATCCTTTCTTTCTCTTCCCTTTGTAGTCCATGAAGTCCTCCCTTCTTGGTAATGTTTCTGAGGGCATGAATATATGATTAGAAAAAATCAAATTGACATTCGGCCACAAACTTACCTTGTTTTCGTTGAATAATGTTGTGGTTGAATGTAGCCCTTGCTGTCGTGTCTGCTGCTGCGGCAGCCAGTTATTTTGACAGTCCGTTGTCAGGTTACTTTGCAGGTCAATGGGACATTGGTAAGTACCATCACTCTCTATACCAAATTCTGTTGACCACTCGTAGATCTCTATCAGTAGAGATTTTGATGATTCTGTGTCCACCGGCTTTGGTTCCTCAAATACCTGCAATGGAATTGGTGAGTTTTCATATAATTCAAAAGGTTTGTTTATTACCTGCTCATATTCCATCGGCGAGGCATTGTCATTGGGTAGCTCTTCTAGGTGGTTGTGCGAGTGCCATGACAGGGATGGATGTGTGCAATCTTGGTCAGGCATAATCGAGGTAGTGGGTTGAGAATTTGCCTCTGATGTGGCTGCTGCTTCAGCATCAGTTGCTGTCGAGGCGGCAGTTGCTACCGAGGCGGCAGTTTCTACTTTGACTGGGGTTTCTGCCTCAGAAGTGGTTGATGTCGTGACATTCTCTTGAATTTCACTCAGCGTTGTCGCGGTGTTGCTCCATTCCGGCTCCTCGATCATTGCCATGGCAAGTTGTTGCTCAAACTCATCATATATTGGGTATTCCTTCACATGGGCATCCTCGTCATTTTGCCTTAGGATTTCAGGTTCATCTGTGGCATGAATGAGGATTGGTCTGCTCAAGAGTTCATCCATCTTGGCGATACTTGCGTCCATAGAAACCGACACTTCTTGAGTGAGTGCCATGAAGGCTTGCAGTGTGTCTTCTAAGGATTTTGATTGCTCTTGAGGATGATGACATTGCCAGGGCAGGTCGGGTGCTGCAGCAAAACTGTTATGGGATAAAAAATTTTGTGGGTTTTGATCGTACCATAAAAATTTTTGCTACTGCGGCATCGGCATTTGCTGCCCCTGTTGCTGTCGTGGCAGCATATCTTTACGGTAATTGCAAGAACTTTCCCACATCAACTCTCGAATGGTTTTTCATGGCATGTTGATGCCCTTGAACCTGTATTTTCACCTGAGTTTTTTTTTTGTAAAAAAATAATAAAATAAGAAAATTAAAAAGAAAAGAAAAATAAAAGAAAAGTGCAGAAGCTAGGGTAAGAGTGTGTTGCCAGTCCCCGGCAACGGCGCCAAAAACTTGTTGCGTGTAAAATAGTCTATCACAATGGTAGTGCAAGTGTACACGTCGCAAGTAGTAAAGTGATACTAGAGTATCGGATATCGTCTCCACAGGGACTGGGCTAACCCTTTCCTTCGCTATCTGCACAAAGGGAAAAGAATAGTTTAAGATATTGTCACGAAAAATAATAAAGAATACTTAAATAAAAGAGTAATGGAATCAAGATAGAGAGAATGAGCTGGTATTGAATTGCTCAGTAGTGCAGGTATTGCAGAGTTTAGGAAATCCAGTTCTGTCGTCGCGCCTGTCGCCGACAGCACCTGTCGTGGCAGCAGTCCGTTGGTCGTCGCGGCAGCAAACACACCAACTCAGTACTTTCAAGTTTGGCAAGAATCCCAGATCTGCCTTAGCCTATCCCTAGGTCCAAGTCTGTCGATGATCACGTCTTTGATGATACCTCCCGGCGTGAATCGAAGGATGAACACCGATGTGTATGAATTCTTCTTTAGCCACTTAACCTTGCTCTATCCCTAGGCACAAGATAGTTCAACTATAAACTAGAGATCTTGCTCTTATTTCTTTCGTATACTTAACTCTCCCGATGCTAAGTAAATGGATAACCTCACAATGCTCTCCCGATGCTCTTGCAAGATGTTAATAACCAAAATAAGAGAACTTGAAGTTTATTTTATTGAACTTGGAAAATTCCTAAAACAAAACAACCCTTGCAACTACTTTACAAATCAACCCGTGGCCCTAGGGGGGTTTTAGAACATAACGACGGCGGGTAAATGGCGGAGGGGTTTTTGGGTTATCGGTTATGGGGAAATCGGCTATGGGTTGTGAGATATCTGCCCTAGGTTAAAATACTTGCCCTTATATAAGCTTTGGGCTCAAGTATTCTAAGTTAACAAGGATTACAACTTTAATTAAAAGTATGATTCTAATAAAGACTTAATCTCCAAGGAATCTACTTTCCAGCCGTCCTCCTTGTTTCTTGGGATTTTCTCTCCTTGAACTTTGGGCTTGACATATCTTTTGATCCGGGGCTTGGAAAAATATGTGGTTTTCACACGACAGACGAGCAGAATTTTCTCTATCTATCGAGGTCCACTTTGCTTTTTCTCTTCACAAAACTGCTGTCACCATGCTGTCACGGCAGCATCATGGCAGCATCGTCCTCTTTGTCTGCTTGTCCAGTTCAGCTCTTCTGCTTCTCTGCCCTGCACCTGCCCTCACCGTCAGCTACGGCGGCAACCTGCAAAAACAGTCATTTTTAGTAGAATTTGTGCCTTTGAATATATTTGTGATGTTTTGCTGTAAACTAACCTAAATGCAACGAATAATGCTTGAATGCAGCAGAAATATGGGTTAAAAAGGGTGTAAATAATAGAACTTTTACACACTCAACACATACACTGTTTTTAATCTTTTCTCTAGTTAATGGCACCTAAAAAGAGAACACGTACTAGTGAAGTCTTCATCACTCCAAGTAGCCATATATGTTTGCTTTGAAGATGATCCCCTTTTGTTGGACTTGTGGGAATTCTTCATCTTCTTCCTCGATTCATGCTTGGAATTTTCCATTTCGCTCTTCATGAACCGGGCAAATTTGTTGAAGAGATAGGCCATCTCTTCATCTTCACTTTCCTCCTCACTAGAATCTTCATGATGACAAGTGGAGGACTTGAGAGCAATGGCATTTGTGTTGATGCCAAGCCCTTTGATCTTCTTCTCTCTCATAGCTCTAATTTCTTCCCTCTTATTCTCATCTTCTTTGTTCTTCTTCATAATTTGATGAGTAAGGAGTGACCCCATGAGTTCATCAAGCTTCAAAGTCTTCAAATTCTTGGCTTCGATGATGGCGGTCCTCTTTGAGTCCCATGACTCGGGAAGTGAGTAGATGAGCTTTCGGACAAGCTTTTCCTCCAGGATGGCTTCTCCATAGCCTTTGAGACCATTGGTGATAGTGGAGAACCTATCAAACATCTTCTCGATGTTCTCTTCCGGATCCATTTAGAAGTTCTCATACTCTAAGGTGAGGAGCCCAATCTTGGTCTCCTTAACTTCATCGGTTCCCTCGTATGTGACTTCAAACTTGTCCCACACCTCCTTGGCACTCTCACAAGAAGACATCTTCTCATAGATGGTTGGGCCAAATGCACAAAAGAGAATGTGCAAGGCTTTACAATTTAGCTTCATCTTCTTGCGATCGTCGGCACTTCACTCCGCTTTACTTCGTTGAGGCACGAACGGATCATCTTCAACTATGTCCCACAGCTTGTAATCTCTTGACTTAATGAAAAACTTCATCGTTATCTTCCAATGGGCATAGTGGGTTCCGTCGAAGAAGGGCGGTTTGTCGATGAATTGCGCCATTTGAGCCAGTTGGTGAAATGTTGAACGAGCTTGCCGGATTTTCTCAATAGGATGTTAATCCACTTCCATTGAGCCAAGCTCTGATACCAACTGTTGAGTTTTAGGGTGCTCATTCCTTCAACCGATCTTGCTCACTAAGAGGTGGAGAGGTGGAATTTTGGGTGGATGTGGTGTGGAAGCTAAAAAGATAATTGACACAATGATTTTAGAGTGGTTCAATCTTCTAACCAAGGTCTACATCCACTACCTTAGCTTCCCACTAAGGATTTCCAATCAATCCACTGTTGATTTGTCCCCTTTTCTAGGCTTAAGAGGAAACTCTTATACACGATCAAGCTTTCTACCCAAAGCCTTGATCGAAACCCTCTTTACAAGAGAAAAGATAAGCAAACTTAAATCCCTCTAATATGTGATTGTTTGCACAAATAAGCTCTCACCCAAAACCTAAAACACTTGAGCAAATTTGACAATTTTGGCTCACTAGTGTTTGTCTATACAAGGAATTGACAATTTAAGTACAAAGACACATTTTGATCATTTTTTGATTGACAATTGAAGCATTAACCATATCTTGATGCTTGTAGGTCCCTTTTATACTCCTTAATGAGTTTGTAGTCGTTACTAGCCGTTGGGGTTGATTTGGAGCCATTGAGGACTTTATTTCCCGCCATAAATGCAGTTCTGCTGCTACCCGTATCGAAGCGCTCAAATCCGTTTCGATACTCTCTTCAAGTAGAAAGAGCTGTTGCAGTCTGACGAGCATCCGTATCGAAACGACATGGGCCGTATCGAAATGCTAGGCACCGTATCGAAATGCTCTGCATTTAAATGTTAGTTGGAAATAGCCGTTGGGGTTTATGACCGTTGTGGTCGATGCCACGTAGGCGTATCGAAACGGCATAGCCCGTTTTGAAACGCTGGGCAAAAACCTCATCCAGAAAAGACCCGTTTTGATACCCGTATCGAAACGTTTTTGACACTGGAAGACACCGTATCGAAACGCCTAAGGGTGTTTCGATACACCTGGACGGTTTTGTTAAATTTGGCTTTGAAAAACATGTAAAAACCTTTAAAGACATCCTCTAAACATAGTTTCAAGTTATTTGGACTTTAGAAATAGTTTTGAATTATTTTTAAATCAGTCCAAAACATTTTTCAATTATTATATCAAAACATTAGTTCTACACTATGTTATTTTGAGCTTAATGTCTTTTAAATTCTTTTTGATATAACAAAAAGGGAGAGAAATGGTTTGAAAATTTGATTTTTCAAGAGAATAAGTGGAGCTTTAATTTCATTCAAATTTTAAAAATCTCTTATTCAAATTTTCAAACATTAAGGGGGAGAATCCCAAACAATTTTTCAAGTTGGTTTTATTATTTCAAAAGGAGGGAGATTGTAGAAATATATGTTTTAATATAATAATTGAAAAATGTTTTGGACTTAATTGAAAAGAATTTAAAATATTCTCTAAATCAAAACAACTTGAAAATTAAGTTTAAGGATGTTTAAAAAGGTTTTGGCAATGTTTGAAATGTTTTTAAGGTACATGTTTCGATACAGGGGCAATCTATATCGATACGTTTTGAAACTGTCAAAATGCGTACCGAAATAGGGCTTGCCCGTTTCGATACGAAGGGTTTCTGTTTCGAAACACCCATTTGATGTTTCGATACACCTAACGGTCAAAATTTCCCCAACGTTCATATTTTCCCAACGGTTATTTGAATGCAACTCAACGGTCGTCCGTACTGAAACGGGTTATAATTGTTTCGATACTTCTCAAGAACACTTCGATACGACCAGAGGCGTTTCGATACGGGGTGTTGCATCAAGCTTCAACGGCTAGTTCTGAAGAAGGACGTTCTGATATGGTCTCTCGTGTTCCAATATGGACAGCTCCAGAACTGCAATTAATGAGGGAAATAAAGGCTCCAACGGCTCCAAATCAATCTAGCGGTCACCAACAGCTCCAAATCAATCCCAACGGTCACCAACGACTACAAACTCAATTGGGAGTATAAAAGAGACCTCCAAGCATCAAGGGAAGACTAATGCTTCAATTGTCAACAACATTATGATGAGAGATTATCTTTAGAGCTTAATTGTACATTTCTTGTATAGACAACACTTGTGAGCTATACATTGTCAAATTCGCTCAAGTGTTTAGGATTTGGGTGTGGGTTTAATTGTGCAAACAAATACCTATTAGAGGGATTTCATGTTTGATTTGAATTCTCTTTGTACAAGAGTGTCTTGGTTAATCTTTGGGTAGAACGATTAACTGGTTTGTAAAGGTTGCCTCCTTAGCCTAGAAAAGGGGAAGAATTCTTAGTGAATTGGTGAAATTTTTGGTGGGGAGCTAAGGTAGTGTATGTAGGCTTTGGTTAGAAAGTCGAACCACTCTATATCTCTTGTTAATTTTTCTTATCTTTTACCACCACCATAAACACCCACAAATCAACTTTCTCCACCACTTGGCAATTCATAACGGTTGAAGGAAATCGAGCCTATCAAGCTTAACATGTAATCTTGAATAGATTACTTAATAGAAATCTTGTCTATGGTAATATTTATGAACCATACATGTTAACTCGTAAATGTACTAATATATTTAAAGAAATAGTGAAATGCTAGTTCTTAAGTAATTCCTGACATATACTTGGAGACTGTAGATGTCATGATTAACCATGTTATATTTATGCTTAACCTATGTACCTGCTAGTTTGACATCGATAGTATTTGTAGGTAGTTTCGTATTACTTACGTGACCTGTATTTATCCTCGATGATTAACCATGAGGAATTACTCAGGTCACGTAAGGAATTATTGAGCTTGATGTCGATAGTATTTGTAGGTAGTTTCGTATTACTGGGCTCTCAAGCTCACGTAATTATTTATCCTCGCATGTTAATAGGTTTGAACATCTTGTGGATATCGACATTAGTACTTGGAGTTCCAACGACATTGCTTGTGGAGTACGGTATATATGTAGTTAGGGGGCATGTAGGTTACATCTTGTATTTTTATCGGAGTTCGAATTTTGTTTTAATTTCTGAAACTCGATTTTGTTGTTTGAATTTTTGGATCCTGCTTTTGGTCAACCGTAAGTGCTTTGTATAAACATGTTTTTATTAAGAATCTGGTTTTATAACTTTAAATGGTTTGATGAAATTTTAATTTATGTGGATTTTGATGTTTGGGTCGCTCATGTGACCTGAGTGTGACTCCTCAGATCGGGTCATTCGTACCGGTCTAGGGTGTTACAACTATTTTTTTATCAAAATATGTGAAATTTCTTACTTAGCTTAGTGATTCGGTGTTACAAATCCTCCCCTAACGATCCCAAGCTCAATCCCTATAAAAATCTATTTATATATTTTTTTCCCCAATTTTTCTTGTCCAATATAACTTAAATACAATATTTTATTAAAGCATAACAAATTCTCATGCTTCACCCAGAACTTATTAGGCTTAAAAAAGGAATTTAGGAGCTTAATTGAGAAAAATAGAATTTGAGGATTAAATTATAAGTTTTGTAGTTTAGGAGTACTTTTTTGAAAAATATGTTAGTGTGATGGTTAAACTGTGAATTCTAACAAAATCATGACCAAATTACAAAGTTTCGATAATTTGAGATCAAAATTGTAAAATCTAAAATATTTGGTGTAACTTCTAGAAAAACTAAAAAATTAAATGGCTCGATATATGATTCACTCAATTTAAGGGGCGTGTTACATGAGTTTCATTAGTCGTTAATGATTCAGTGACCAAAATAAAAGTTTTGAATTATTTAATTTTAAAGATGTGTCGTGTAGCTTTATTAGCCGTTTCTCGTCTAGACTCTAGTGATCGCAATAATTTTTTTTAACCAATGACTAAAATAAAAAGTTTTCGAATTTAATGACCATAATAAAAAGGCCTTAAAATTCAGTAATCAATGCAGTTTATCATAGAATAAAATGAAAAAGGGAAAAGTAAGGTAAACGTAGTCACAATAATGAATCAACAATAATCGTCAATTTTATTCTTCAGGCAAAAATTGGTTCTGTGCAATCCTTGGGTTTCCTAAACAAATCAGACATCAACTTTTCTTGTTTAAATGGAAAATCAACAAAATAGGAAACATAAATTCCAAGAGGAAGGCGACACTGAAATAAATGAGCTTTTATTTAGCATCATGGAAGGTTCCGTAATCTTTTCCCTGAGGTTATTTTTCAATGCCAGTGTTAAATTTAATTCACCTAATTAGAACACAACGCCTTTACCAGTGGGAGTTGGATCACCTTTATTAAAAAGTAATGAACAAAAAATTAACGAAAGGATTATGGCCATAAAAAAGAATTCACGAGACTCAAATGCCAGATAGTGATACATAATCAATCCAATGATGAAATACAAGTTTAAATGATCAACCATGTATTCAAAGAATTCGTCCTCGGATTTTTATGATTACACACGCACACCTTAGATGCCTTGAGCTCGATCGGTCGTTATCTTTTCAATGAGGGAGTGCCGGAGGGGAAATCGTGCGGGTATTATATGATTTACAATGACTACATTTCTGCCCTATTATGTGGAAGTAAACTTCCGTAGTGTCGTTGCAATCATTGCATAGGATCCAAACCTGCATTTGATTGTTAAATCAGTTACTATAAGCATCAACTGAATATAAAGCAACAGGTTGTTCGATATGAACAAAAATCATGGTATGCACCTTCTTGTACCGGTAGTCCTCCGGCATTTCAGTTGCTTCGATCTGTGACAACAAAAGAGATAATTTTGTTGTGAAACAGCTTGGACAAAAACCAAATGAAGCAACGTAAATCAAAGACAACGAGTATTTAGAGTTTGATGTACTTAGAATCAAAGAAGCGCTACCTCTTCGTCAATCCTCATCCAGGTTCTAGACATATCGATTACTGACTTTGAGCATATCGGACAACAATATCTGAGCAAACAACGTTGAATTTAGTTCAGAAGAACAAGAATAATTAAGCTTATACGAGAAAGAACCCGTAGTCACTCACTTGTCTCGCTTTATCATCTCATAGTAACATTCGCAGTGCATTGTATGACCACATTTCATCACGGTGGTATCTTTCAATGAATCGAATAGGTACTGGGGAAACAAAAAGGATGGACTATTAGCATATATGAATACATACAATTAGAATTGCAGAAGGTAGAAAAGATGAACCTCATAACATATGGGGCAGTGATGCCGCATCGAATTCTCCACACAAAAATGATTATCTCGCAAAGCATTGGAATAGCAAGACCCTGCACAGTAGTGAAAGTATGTACCCTTATCATGCTGTACAAATAGATGCAGAATGTAATAAAACAGAAGTTGTAAGTATAGGATGGAATTCAAATGTTTAAATGCCTTCTCCTAACTCGATTGATGCTTTCAGCAACTTCGCATCAAAAGAGCATAGTTTTAAATCACAGTAGAAGAATCTAAACATGAAATAGGGATCATAACCATAGTATGTCAAAAACAAGAACGGTGAAAGCGGATAGCAGGGGAACTGGGAATAGTTCGAGACAACCCGGATTGAGGATGAGAAACACGAATTATTGCATACGACTGAATTTGAAGTGGGCATTCAGTTATCAACATACAATCCACCAGAAATACGATTATAAAGTAAGAAATGAAACTGAATCTAAGAACATTGAACTAAGCATGATAAGGTAAGAAATGAAACAGAATCTAAGAACTTTGAATTAAGCATGATAAGGTAAGAAATGGGATTAGAGGAATTAAGTACATACCACATTTTTTGCAATGAAAGTAGTTATCCCGACCGCCGACTCTGTATCAAAAACCATTCAATTAAAAGCCTCTCGTCCCTTGAATTCGAGTATTCAAGAGGAAAATGATAGTCATACATGCTTAAAACTTGGCAACTAACCTGCAGATCCCACACTCCTGGCAATGGAAGTGCTCTTTCTCGGTCTGCATCGGATGAAATAGAGAGGTAAACATCAAAGGAAAGCAAGAAACGGTATATAAGAAAGAATTCAAGGATAACAAACCTATTGATTCCTTAATTAAATCTTGGGAAAACTGTATACTTACATCATCATCAAAGAACTTGCAAATTTCACAAAAATATTCTCCCATATTGACGCCACAATTTGAACAAAGTTGAGCAACCTAGACAAAATAATAAAAAAACATCAACAAATGAGAGCATAAGAGAAAACATAAATAAAAAAGAGTTCATTTGTGTCTTAAAAGATCAAATCTGAAACACAAACCTGCTGTTCTGTGTCACAAACCGAACAAATAACCTAAAATGAAACAAATTAGGCGGGGAAGGCATATCATTAGCATGATTAACTTGGAAACTAAAATTTCTCATACTTGTTTAACGTCTTGGCGAACGATCTCGTGCCAGTCTGAAGGGTTCTTTAACACGCTCTGAATAACAAATAAGTGAATCCAATACAATATATACCCAGATCAAGAACAATCACAAATTTGGAAACTTTCATCTTAAAACAGGGGAATGTAAAAGAAATGCTAAAAACAAATACCGATGCCTCGTTATGGCAATGACGACACCAGAAAACTTCGTTGCAACATGGAGCTCGGATCTTACATCTCCTCCTATAATGTTGGCATCTAAATAAACCCAAAAGAAAAAAGCAAATGAATGAATCGTAGATGGAAAATACATCAAAAATAATAAGGAAATGAAGAAAGAAGAGATACCCATATCCCATCTTCCCAAAATGAAGGCGTTCATTGGCCGAAGAGGCTCCCTTCTCCATGAGTATTGGAAAACAAATGGTTTTTTATTTTCCAGGGGAAACCCAGAAAGAGGAGGGAGTTTCCTGATTTGGGAAGATGGGATTTAATTTTCTAGGATTGTGGTGATTCTTTAAATGAAGAACAGAGGGAAGAGAAAAGGACGCCAACCCCCGCCTTCAAAGGCCACTCCTTTATATAAATATTTTAATTTTTTTCCATAACAATATGTTATCTTACAATTAAAGGGCAAATGGGCAATATAATAGTTTATTAATAGAAATAAATGAGATTCTGTTGAGCAAGAAGGCGAGAGGATAAGGGGGGTGGTGGCAGTGATGACTTTGAGGGAAAGGGACCAGTCGCCGCAGTATCAGCGAATGGTGTCTCAGTCCGTAAACTATCTTTCTGTGGGTCATTTTATCAAACATGTGCAAGACGCACTCCCCCTTTGTGGTCATGTACGTTCGCCGCTGCTAGTTAAGAATCTCGGTACCGGGTGATTATGCAAAACAGCGTTTAAATAACAGCTAAATGAAGATAAACCGGTTAATCTGATCATTTCTTGAACATAATTTTTTATAAAGCTTGTAACTAATTTGTTACAAAAAAATGTAAGAAAAAAGGAATATACGCAATTTCTTATAAAGTAACAAATTGAGTACAAAAACAGAATTCTTTACAAAAACTGTAACACAAACGGTATATATCCAACCTTACGAATTTTTAAGTTGGCGTAAAGTTTGTCAAACCTTTGTAAGAAATTGTGTTTGTACTCAATTTCTTACAAGAATGCACAATTTGGTACAAAATAGGTAAGGAGTTGTGTTTTTTCACAATTTCTTACCAAATATACCTAATTTCTAACTGAAATTGTAAGAAATTAGGTATATACCCAATTCCTTACAAATTTTTAAGTTGTGGCAAAGTTGCTCAAACCTTTATAAGAAATTGTGTTTGTACTCAATTTCTTACAATAATGCACAATTTGGTACAAAATAGGTAAGGAATTGTGTTTGTACACAATTTCTTACCGAATATACCTAATTCCTTACTGAAATTGTAAGTAATTAGGTATATACTCAATTCCTTACGAATTTTAAAGTTGGGGTAAAGTTGCTCAAACCTTTGTAAGAAATTGTGTTTGTACATAATTTCTTACAAGAATGCACAATTTGATACAAAATAGGTAAGGAATTGTGTTTGTACACAATTTCGTACCAAATATACCTAATTTCTTACTGAAATTGTAAGAAATTTGGTATATACCCAATTTCTTACGAATTTTTAAGTTGGGGTAAAGTTACTCAAACTTTTGTAAGAAATTGTGTTTGTACTCAATTTCTTACAAGAATGCACAATTTGGTACAAAATAGGTAAAGAATTGTGTTGGTACACAATTTCTTACCAAATATACCTAATTTCTTACTGAAATTGTAAGAAATTAGGCATATACCCAATTCCTTACGAATTTTTAAGTTGGGGTAAAGTTGCTTAAACCTTTGTAAAAAATTGTGTTTGTACTCAATTTTTTACAAGAATGCACAATTTGATACAAAATAGGTAAGGAATTGTGTTTGTACACAATTTCTTACCAAATATACTTAATTTCTTGCTGAAATTGTAAGAAATTGGGTATATACTCAATTCCTTACGAATTTTTAAGTTGGGGTAAAGTTGGTCAAACTTTTGTAAGAAATTGTGTTTGTACTTAATTTCTTACAAGAATGCACAATTTGGTATAAAATAGGTAAGGAGTTGTGTTTGTACACAATTTCTTACCAAATATACCTAATTTATTACCGAATTTGTAAGAAAATGAGTATATACCCAATTCCTTACGAATTTTTAAGTTGGGGTAAAGTTCCTCAAACCTTTGTAAGAAATTGTGTTTGTACTCAATTTCTTTCAAGAATACACAATTTGGTACAAAATAGGTAAGGAATTGTGTTTGTACACAATTTCTTACCAAATATACCTAATTTCTTACTGAAATTGTAAGAAATTAGGTATATAACCAATTCCTCACAAAATTTAAGTTTGGGTAAAGTATCTCAAACCTTTGTAAGAAATTGTGTACAAACACAATTCCTTACTACAGTGCACAATTTGGTTCCGAAACTGGTGGTGTATTTTCGATACCCAAAAGCAAGGTTGGCAATATATGAGATGTGGGGGTATCGGTGCTGGTCTGAAAGTATGGGTTTTTGGTGCTGGTCTAAAAGTATGGGCAATATCTTTTCATTCCAGTAGGTGGCATCGAAACCACCTATATGGAGTTTCGGTGCTGGTTTGACAGTACGCGCAAAATTTTCATTCCAGTAGGTAGCATCGAAACCACCTATATGGGGTTTCGGTGCTGGTCTGAAAGTTTGGGCAAATTTTTTTCATTCCAGTAGGTGGCATCGAAACCAAAATATAAACATCCACTTGTCTTTTTAACTAAATTAGGTTTATACCCAATGCTGCAAGAGTGGTTATGGTTCAATTTGTGTACATTTGCTACTACTAAGTGTATACAGTACCAAAACCCCTAAAGATGGTTTCAATACCACTAAAATGAATATGCTTTTTCAGTGTTCTGTCTTTTCACTGTAATCACATGAATTGTTTCTTGTTCATCGTGTATAAAGCTAGTTTCGATACCCCAAAACGAATCAGCCTTTTCAGTTTCGTGTCTTTTCACTAGAATCACATGAACTGTTTCATGTTCATCATGTATAAAGCTGGTTTCAATACCCCCAGCACAAATCAGCCTTTTCAGTTTCGTATCTTTTCACTAGAATCACATGAACCATTTCATGTTCATGTACCTTCGATGAAGAGACATTGTGCCTTCTCACTTTCCCTCCTTAGTTTTCACTTTCCCTCCCAACTGAAATTCTATATATATTAACAACTCTTCTCTTTACTCTTTACAACATCTTCTACTCAATATACTCAACCCTTCGCTCTGAAATCAGTTCTCCTTCACCATATTATATTCAATATCTTCAGATACAATGAGTTCGAGTAGAGCTTCTAGTCACAATCCTCAGCCATTGGCATAGAGGAAACTTGATTTCGACTCAGAATCAAACAGTGATGATGATGTCTATTTTGATTCTGACGAAGAGGGGGAACAAAGCCATGAGACACTAAAAACAAGTAGATGGTTCAAGAAGTTTTTCGAGACATTCGATAGAATGAACACAATCAATGACCCTTCTACTCAATGGCAGTGTCCAGCATGTTAAGGAGGTCCTGGTGCCACTCACAGGTTTCTTGGCCTTCAATCCCTAGTGACACATGCCAAAACCAAAGGCGAACCAAAGCTCAAACTCCATCGCCAACTTGCTCGGCTATTGTACGAGGAATTGCGTAAAAGTGGTACTTCATTTGTTCCTCAAGGTCAAGCTTATGAGGAATGGAATAGTTTGAGAGATGATCAGAATGATGTTGATATTGTCCTCCCCCTGCCTTCAAACGATGAGAAAGAGGATTATCAAATACTCTGGCCACCTATGGTGATGATAATGAACACAAGGCTTCATCAAGATGCAAATAGGAAGGTAGTTATATAACTTTTGAATTATGTTTTCATGAATATTACAATTACTTAACTTGTAATGTCTTGCATTTTCTACTTCAGTGGCTTGGTATGGAAAACCAAGAGCTTCTTGCCTATTTCAGCTCCTATGTTACTGTTGTTAAGGCTCGCCAATCTTACGGTCCTCAAGGCCATCGTGGGATGAGCCTTCTAATTTTTGAGAGCACGGCAAGAGGTTATTTCGATGCTCAGCGTCCGCATACCTAGTTTGCTGCCCAAGGTTTCAATGGAGAGGCTTGGGAACGTTCTCACGGCTTCTTGTATGGTCCAACCAGACAGCGCCAACTTTATGGTTATATGGCTGCCAAAGAAGACATCGACAACTTCAACCACAATTCTCAAGGTTTTCTCCATCATTTTCTTCTTTTATACAAGATGCACTTCTGCTCATACTTATGCATACATGTTTTGTTCATTAGGCAACTATAGGGTCAAATTTGAGATGCGATCATATGCAGAGATGGTTGGTCAGCACAGTTCACAATGAGAGGCTGGTCCAAGTGCCATGGGTAGCAGAAGGCATGGAGATTGTTTCCCTGTCCAAGGATGTGGATTGAGGAGGCGCCATTCTTTTAGTTTCATTTTTTTATTTCAATATGTAATTGAAGAACTTGGGACTTTAGCTTTTTTGTTTCCTAAATATACTTCGTCCTTAATTTTAATATGATCCTTCTGTCTTACTCCAAATGTTAATTTTCAACTAATAAAAGGGTTTCTTGAAGTCCTTCAAATATTTTTGTATCTGCCAAACCAGCATCGAAACCACAAAATGGTGGTTTCGATGCCGCCTTCAATGTCTTCAATTTTTTTCCATTTTTTATTTTTGTATATACATAAATCCTTGTAATACGTATACCAAAGTATATTTTGTAAGTAAATTGTGTATGTACATAATTCCTTACAACAAGATCCATTCTCACCCTAACAAAATTAAACATGCGCCTCATTTCTGCTCAACCAGCACAAGAAACCCAATATAGGTGGTTTCGATGCCACATAAAGGACTTTAACTTTTTCTCATTCTGCCAAACCAGCACCGAAACCACATATAGGTGGTTTCGATGCCCCTTATAAAACTTGTACCAAAGTATGCTTTTTGGTAACAAAATGTGTATGTACACATTTCCTTACAAGTACATGAGCCATTTTGAACCTTGGAGAAATTGTGTAATAAAAAAGGTATATATCATTTTCTCTTACAAAGTTGTACCATTTTGTGTATATTTGCTACTAATAAGTGTATATACACAAATTCTAATATAACTTGACCCCAAGTATGATTTTGGGTAAGAAATTGTGTATGTACACATTTCCTTACAACTACATGAGCCAATTTGAACCTTCGTGAAATAATGTAATTAAAAAGGTATACATCGTTTTCTCTTTAAAAAATATTTCATTCCAGTAGGTGGCGTCGAAACCACCTATATGAAGTTTCGGTGCTGGTTTGACAGTATGGGCAAATTTTTTCATTCTAGTAGGTGGCATCGAAACCACCTATATGGGGTTTCGGTGCTGGTTTGACAATATGGGCAAAATTTTCATTCCAGTAGGTAGCATCGAAACCACCTATATGGGGTTTCGGTGCTGGTCTGAAAGTATGGAAAAATTTCATTCCAGTAGGTGGCATCGGAATCACTTATATGGGGTTTCAGTGTTGGTTTAGGGTTCTTTATAAATTTTGGCAAGGTTTGTTGTTTGTGTACAAGATTATAATATAATCATATACTAAGGAGCAATTATTACAATGAGAAACAAAATATTATAATGAGATTTGAAAATATAATGATATATGTACAATTTGAAACGTTTAAGAATAAGAAACAAATTATTACATTGAGATTTGAACATATTTAACAGTGTTTGTTGTATTTACACAATTAAAGAATACTAACAAATATATAATACAGATCAGATTAGTCGAATGGGAAAATTTTTGAAGAATCGACGATCAGGATGACCTGCAGTCAATCAACAAAAGGATGATGCATGACACGCTCTTGAACATTGTCTGTTGCGGCCAAGTTTTCTAAATTGACCCAAATTGAACCACCTTTTTCTATGATCAAATGCAAGTACATTAATTAGATAATTATCTTTGAGTTGAAGAAAATGGTCCAACTTTATAATGAAGATGTTTGAGGTCGGAAGTTTTACCTAATACTTTATCAGTTCTCTGATCTTGTTCCTTGTAGGATTTAGGACATATATAGGTGTTCTCCTGAAACATGAACATAATCGAAAATATAATTAGTTTAAAAAGATTCATTGATTATATGACTGAAAGTAAGAAGAAATAGGTTGAGTTATTTACTGACCAGATTATTAATCATTTAGTTGTTGAGTCGTCAACTACCAGCGTGTTTCTTTCGTTATAGTCAGTCATAACAGCCCACACGCGGCTTAAATTTTTGACAAATATATTTGGGTTTAAGGGATGTTCGTCGCACATATCTTGATCCTGCATAATTAAAACGAATTCCTTCAAATTTTGTAGAAATTTTTAAAGATGCTTTAAATAAAAGCAGACAGAAGTTACCCAAATGAAGGCAAAGTGTTCTTAAGACCGTTGACTCTCTAAAGTGCCCAGTTAAGGTTTTGTCTGCAATGATGACCAACTTCTGTGTTACACCCACTCTTGAAGCATTTCCTCACGTTGTGGGCAGGCTGTCCAGTATCTTCGCTTCTCCCCGATCGATATCCAGAACGCACATGTACCAATGACTATTATTGCCATTTACAAGGATAAAGAGCTGTCATCAATTATTTCAGTAATTGAACTCCACATAAGCAAACCCCATATAATATATCTACGTAATACATTGCAAAGTTTTTAAATGTTTCCTCTTTCTTCATATCAATTTGCAGTCGCTAAGTCTACCATACGGTTCATAACTCTTACGCCAATACGAAGCAAGTTGCGAACCATCCAATTGCCCTCGTTGAAGTTGATCCTACAAGACAAGCATTATTATTCTGCATGTTTCACAAACGCACAAGTCATTTGTTATTCAACACTAACATGAAAACAAATTTTATGTGCACTCAATGCGCAAGGTATGTACCCTCTCCTTGGTTTACATTTTGCCCTGCTATCTTCATCAATAATCGACCAACCAATAACATTGATGACCTAAATGTTACCAATAACATATATCAACTGTCATTATACACCGCCTTAAAAATGACTTGATTTATGAGTACAAAATGGGTTCTTTACCGACCCTTGAACCAACCCAACACTTTGGTCGTAACGTATCAGCGTCAAATACAGTCAAATAAATGTGACCAAAATCTACCAGGATTTTCCTGTACATACACATAAAAATTGCAAGTTAAATTGAAACGAACTACATTATATCATCCATATGGATTGCTTACCCTTATGTCAAGACTGTATTCCAGATATAGTCACATGTTGCTTTCGCTGACGGCTCAACTCCATCAGCTATTCAACATACATCAACATCTTCAACACTTCAACATTTGTTCCTCACTATTGAATAACATTAAAGCATACAATATTTAATAAGTTCTAATGTACTACAACTTCTACTAAATTCATATATAATCTTAAATGTACGTTATTTAACAAGCGTTTATTAAAAAATAGTACAAATAATTAACGTTCTAAACGAACGTAACCCAAATCATTCATCCGTTTAAAAACCAAACTAAACCATTCACTTCATAGTACAAATAATTGAAGTTTAAGTTATTTTCATATGCCTACTAAAACCAATCGAGGCTCGAAATCGCCCTTGTGTGCAAACGCGCACTTATTTCATATTTCTTGTTTTCACCCCTACTCGACTCGCTTTCCCACTAACCTTTGACTTTGCTTCGACAATTGGGTTTCCCTACAAGTTGACCACAAATATATCAACAAAAATAACCTCGTACACTCAATTAATGCAACGTTAACCACAACTCTTAAATTTATACTCATCGTACTTTTTCTGCGCCAAAGCTGCGTTGTCTTCTTTAACCAACGTCAGATCCTCTATCATCAACGAGTTAGGGTCACAACTAGGACCATCATTCACCTGAGCCTCTTGTACTTTAGGTTCGTCCGGTATTGCTTCGTCTACGTTAAGACATATTCCAAATTTTGCATCAGCTATGCGCAGAGCCTTCCTCATATACATCATATCCACACACAAACCATCAACATTCTCCACAACATTCTTAGATTCTTCCTTCAAAGTCTTCAAAGTTTCTTCTATTTTATTTTCCTTCTCAACGCGAGCTTGGAGACTCTCTTTTATTTCCCACAACTCTGAAATTACCTTCTGCAACATCTCTATTATAACATCATTAGTACCATTGTTACTTCCACCGTCTTCTCCCTCCAAGCACCATTCATCATTAGACGCAAATACCTACAAACGTTACTAATTAATTCCTTTCATGTCATTACAACCCTAAACCCAATACAATACAAACTTGTTTTTCACACATACTTTCAAATTTTTGTCAGGTCGCTCTTCTTTTAGGCGGCCAACAATCATGCTGGCATCCTTTTGCCCCCACGCATGTATGCGACCGCACCCATCAGTAGACACTGACGCTCTACTTTCCACTCTATTCCAGTAATTGAATAGCCTCACCTACATTTAACAATAATAAAAACATACGATTACTATAAAGTGAAATCTTGCCTCAATCAACTACTACGTTCAAACAATACTCAATCTTAATAATACATTACCTCTAGGATATGAATGCAGCCCGCCATATATGACAACCCATCTCGAGCTTTAACTTTGGCTACTCCATCAAGTAACCTATCGTACGCATATTTACACCAATTTAACTTCCCTCTCAAACCGGGTTCGCACAACAACTTGAAATGTTCCATGAAAGGTACAAGGTTGGCATTCAGACTTAGGAACAAACCAACAACATACAACAATACACGCGCTTTCAACTCCTCAGCCTCAAAAGCTCCACTTAGTATCTCCTCTAAAAGTTCTTTATATGCAATCTTCGTGCTGATTTTGTACTTCTTTGCTAGTTCCTTTCCACTTAGATTTCGCGTCACCACTTCCACATCTAAACCTTCATTCTTTAAACCCAAAATTGCTTCAACAACTTCTACCAAAATATATATCTTGTGTCCACTAAATTCCATCGTGGACGTTTCAAGATCAAACTTCTCCGCTAACTCCCAACAAAGGTCCCGCTTAATTTCTCGCAAAATCATTCCCCGTAAAGCTCCTAACCCGATGTCGTTAAGAACACCGTCAATTTTCATCTTCTCCATCTCTTTAAACAAACTTGATACCTTCTTCATATTGCACCTCGATGACAACTCCTACAACATTTAATACAACAAATTTTCCCGTTATGTTACACTTAAATATATCCATCACATGATTCAACTATAACCACTTTTAGTAAAAATAAATATAAACATCCACTTGCCTTTTTAACTTCTCCCTTTTCAACTAATTTCTTCGACTTCCCTCTCCCTCTCCTTATCCTTTCCATTTCAGCTTCCTTCAGCTCCTTGTACCTATCCATGTACGGCTTCTTTTCTTCATCAGTCATCTCCGACCATCCCTTCCCTAGTGCTTTCTTCACATGTACAATTCACACACTTATTAAATTTGAATAACATGAACACATTACAAACTAATATAAAAAAAACAATAAGAATTTTGTCATCTTATTTACAGTATTGTTCATTTTCTTTTTACCACCCTTAAGTCTTCTACATTCACTGAAACTGTACAAAATTCATTTTATTGTTAGAGTACACAATAAATTATGCTTATCAACTTACAATTTCAACAATGCCACCATCATTCAACTATAACTTACTAGAACAACATATATGCTGACAATTTTCTTCTTGTAGCCCGTCCACCATTTACCTCAGCTTCACAAACATTCTCTATTGCTACCAACTTCAATCTGCAAATTTATGTTAAGGTTATGTACGGTAAGGACTAAATTTATACCATTAACAAGGGAGACAAACTTGTGGCTACGAAATGAGATAGGTGAAAGCCAACTCCAAAGACAATCAAATAATACAAACCTCAACCAACTCAAAGCCAACCCAGTTACCTACTTCTACCAATGTGAAATTGAAAAAGCTAACCACACAATACCCAACTCAACTACCCTGAAACTCAAAAATAATTGATACTAAAAGTCCAAGAAACATATCTAATAAACACAAAACAATATATTTTCCCTTGTTTTATATGTGTGTCGAGAAGTACTTCAAATCCCAACCGAAAAATTTCACAAAACCCTAAAAACAAAGAATGAAAAACCCAAGTCGTTCATGATGCCACAAAACCCTAAAAATACAGAATACTCAAAAAATTCCTTACTTACAGGAGAAATGGAAACATTTTCCTCCAAATACAGTATTTGTGTAAGAACACACAATTTCCCCACCTCTAGAAAGCTTCGCGCGTTTATGAAGGAAATAAGAAAAGCTTCGCGTCTTTTTTGGATGAAAAATGGAAACATTTTTTCTATTTTTCCCGCTTTAATATGGGTTTTATTCAATCCAATTTGAGTGTAACCGGTTAACCAAGTCACCCACCTTTTTTTCTTTAAATCCAACGATTATTATTAATTCACCTCCAATCGGCTCCATCCAATGGTTACTATTAGTCCGCCGTTTTTAGTTGTTTTTTAAGCCGGCGATAATTAGAAGAGTTCCTTTTCTTCCCTCTGGTTTTCTTTTCTTCTTTTTTTTTTCTATTTTGGTTTTGTAGGTTTTTGGCAGAAGATCAATTGTTTGGTTTTCGACTTTGTCTCTTTTTAATAATTTTCATCAATCAATGACCCTTTACATGATGATGTTTCGATGATTTTTCTTATTGTATTTTTTCGTAATATTTATTTTTTGGTGACTCCCGAAACAACATGTAGATGAAGAATGGCGTTGTTAGTTTTTTTCTTGTTTCGGTGTTCTTATTAATTTTGATGACTTGTTTGTGACTTCTCTTCTGTTGGTTCTGTGTTTGTGTTTTTTATTTCTATAAAAATGTTCTCTTGTTGTTGTTATAGTGTTTTTTTGTGTTTGTTGCCTATGTTTTTCTGGGACAATGCTACATCTACCCACTGGGTTATCTACCCAGCTGAGGTGGTATATGACATTGCATTTAAGGTGGATATGATTAAAGAAGAAAATTAAAATACCTTTTACCAAATAAACAATTCTCAAGACTATAAATGCAATGCAATTAATACATCTTTTAGTAATAAATAATTTTTAAGATTATAAATATTATGTAATTAATACATCTTTTACTGATAAATATTTTTTAAAATTATTCAATTATAGAAAAAATTACAATATATAAAATATTGGCTATAAAATATTAGTATAATTTAAAATATGCTAAATATACAAATAAGTGCCTAAATCATATTTCTTTCTAATATTAGGTGCCTAAACTATTTTTTTTATAAAAATAAGTGCTTAAACATTTTGTTTTTGTTAATTTTAGGTGTTCAAAGTTTTAATCAGTTACCATTTTAAGGTTGTGTTGTTAAAAGAATTTTTCACCCAATCAAATTTAGACATGTGGTATTTATTTTTATTTTTAATCTTTTTTTAAAAGAAGAAAATAGAATAATTTAAAAAATCTCAAAATTCCTAAAATCCCCTAAAATAGTCTCAAATCTCTAACCTAAAATCTCTAAAATTGTCGTCATTATCTTCGTTGATAATCTCGTCGGACCCTATTATTATCGTCGTTGGACGTTGTCGTCCTTTTTTCTTAACCACCCTTCACCGGTAACCGACGGAGGTAAGCCAATCAAATGTCGCTCGATTGAAATTTTTGTGTTTGTTGTTCGACGCTCGATTGGCACGTCTTTCGTCAATTACCAACAATGGAAGGTTGGGGGAGATGGACGACGACGTCCAACTAAGATAGTGATGGAGTCTGACGATGCTATTGATGACTGTAACAACGACAATATTTGAAGTTTTGGGTTAAAAATTTAGGACTATTTGGGATATTTTTAAAAGTATATTTTATCTTCATTTTTGAAAAAAAAGAAAAAAACATGTCATATGTCATGTTTTGATTGAATAACGAATTTTTGAACGGCAGTTAACGACCAAGCACCTAAAATCAACGAAATGAAACTTTAGGCACATATTTTTACCAAAAAAAATTTAGGCACCTAAAGTTAAAAAGTGTATAGTTTGAGCACTTATTTTTGTATTAAGCCTTTAAAATAATCATTTTTAACTTTTATTCTTCAAATATTTCGACTTAAAGAATTTTTAAAGAATTTGGGCACTAAAATCATGATGTCGATTAAAATCTCAATGTTTAACAAATATTTCGACTTAAAGAATTTTTAAAGACAAATATAAGTTTAAAATACTAAATTCATGATCCATATATAAAAAAATTAATTTACTACTTACATAATTTATCTATAAAAATATTAAGATGAATAGTAAAATCAATTCATCTTAACATATTAAATTGAAATTTATCATTTATATTAAAACATTAAAATTATATGAAGGTCAAGAGAGATAAATAGTGATTGATTTTTTTAATCAAACACTAAATTTTATTAAAATAATAAGAAGAAATACACAGATAATCATACCCTAAAATATAAAAATAAACATAGAAAAGCAAAGAGTATGCAAATATGAATAACAAATTTAATTCTTCTCATAAAATCTTCATCAGTGTTCTTCAAATCTATTGCCATAGCAAAATCTTGGAGTGCTCACTGAAAGAGCAGAGATCATTGAATTACTCCAATCAACAAAAAAGAGAGAAAAACGTCTTGGTTATCTCTACGGACAACCAAACCACGCAATGTTGTGCGATAAGATTCAACTGTAACATACACCAGGTTGTAGACATCTTCAATATCAGCGCGCCATAAAAACAGATAAAGAATGTGACAAACGGCAGATGAAGAACAAGCCAAAGCAGCTGACGAAAAATAAAAAAATAAAACAAGGAAACAAACAAAATTATAGAAAACAAAAAAATAAAAAAAAATCACCGTCAGTAAACGGCCAAAGCCGCCATCATCAACTTAAAAACTTAAAAACAATTAAGAAACTTTAAAGAAAAAGATAACTGTTGCAGAGAAAATGTGAGAGTAGGAGAAAGTGGGATAAACTGGTTCATTCATATTTATAATAGTGATTGAAAGTTGAATATGTTTGAATGATTCATTTAATATATTTTATGATTATTTATATAAGAATAATAAATACATAATGTATTAGCTTCCATCCAAGCTGTCACATCATCTGGTATGTTACCCGACGGATATATTAAGTTTTATTTTCTGTTTTTCTGGGTTTGCTTTACACCTTTTTCGTTCCTTGTGTATTTTGTTTTATTGAAGCCGGCATTTATGCTTAAAAATTATGATTTCTGTCAATTATATTTAATTTAACTACTCGGTATTAGTGGCGGATGCTCCCAGTTCTGGAGGGATGCATTTGCATCCCCATTTTTATTTTTTTATTTTTTATAAAAAATATGTTTAATTTAGTGTTATTTTAAAAACATTTTTTTGATTTGTAAAGAAAAAAGATTCATTTTTGTATATCCATATGAGAAAAAATATTTTAGACCCCTTTTTGAGCTTCTAGATCCGTCACTATTCAGTCTCTATATTTTATAAAACAGTAATTATTTTTATGATTATAACTTCACACACGGGAAGTTAAAGTTTCGAGTTCTAAAATATCAAATCAATTTTAGATTGTTTTAGTGATTTGGATCCATATATAATAATGAGAGGATCATTTTATCAAAAAAAATGAGAGGATCAACATGGGCCACACCAAGGACATGCAGTGGCCTTAAACCCCTCAAATATGAGAAAATTGGTGTTTAGTCCTTTTAGTTTTAGTAAAATTACAAATTAATATTATGATGAAATAACAATTTGACTCCTAAAAAATTCGATTTGTCCTCCACTAAATGAAACTGTCCATGAACTTCAATGATGATTAAATTATATCAAACTAAAATATAAATATTAAATTTTTAATAAAAATAAAAATTAATGAGAAACAATTTTAAATCGAATTATTTTTTTGTCTGATCACCTTTGATGAATGTTATTATTATTTTGTAGCAGCTTGTTGTTTCTTAAATAATAAAATAACACAATTATCTAAAAAAAATCGAATTTGATTTGAATTTATAATGTTAATAATGGTGGCCGGTGGGTTCAATAATTAAAGACAAGTGTGTTGATGTAGACAAACGTTAATTTGCTTTGGACAACTTGTTTTGTTTTCCAGCTTCATCTATTTTTCACTTTGAAAATTTATATATGCATACAGACTACAGTATTACGCTATTCGCCCGTTAGATTTGGTTCGTAAAATTTACATTCTTTTCCTATATTTCGATTGATTTAGTTAAAATATTATTTAACAATAAAAATTATTTGTATTTGAATTTATAAAAATATGTAAATTAATATAATATAATTTCAATGCCATAGCATTGAAAAGTGTACGAAATAAGAAACTAAAATAAATAATGGTGAGGATAATAAATATTTGTCAACATTATAACTCTTTTTATTATAAAAATAAAACTATTTAAAAGGGAGAAAAAGAAGAAGCAAGTTGTAGAGGGTAGGTGCATTGTAAGCCGGGGCAGGTGAATTGATGCAGTTTCCAGATATGCATTGCCCAACCTCAACTTGCACGTCTCTTAAATATTCTCTTCATTGTTGAACGGAAAAATGCACGGGAAATGAAAACTTTTAATTTTTACATGTGTCTTAATTTTAGGATTTAAAATTTTAATTTAGGATTTATAGCTTATGAGTTTAGGTTTATAAATTTAGAACTTATCGATTATGATTATAATTTAAAGTTAGAGATTAAATTTAAGTTTTAGAGTAATATGTTAGATTTAAATTTTAATTTACAAACTCTAAATTCTAATAATAAGCCCTAAATTTTGATCAGAACCCTTAAATTCTAAACACATAAACTTAAACCATAATTCTTAAATCTTAAATCTTATAGAAATTAAAAGTTTCATCGCGAGTTCATGTCAGTGCATAGTATAATTACCCTTGTTAAATTACCCAAAATTTCTAAACTTTTAAATCGAAGTATTTTTTTAGTAATATGCATGTCTGTCTTACGGTCCATGTTCGGGGAGCGAGACTGTCCCTCCCAATAATATCGTCTCCAAAAATTGAACCCGTGTCCTCTCCTTGAGAGTGCAATGTATCTTACCAATGCTCCCAACATTTATTGGTTTAAACCGAAGTATTAAGACATGTTTAAGTATTTTCAAATTTTAAATTCTTAATCATTTATCAGATTATAACTTATGATTTTTTTATAAATTTTACTTAATATTTAAAAATTTTATGGATAATTATTTGATACACTGGCGGTGGAAAATTTTACTTTCCACAAGCGCCTTAATTTAAGGTTTATAGACTCAGTTTAGAGTATATGGTTGAGGGGGTTTATGTTTAGTAGTTTAGAATTTAGGGTTTATGGTTAGAAGGAGGTGAAAAATTTTACTTTCCACAAGCGCCTTAATTTAAGGTTTATGGACTCAGTTTAGAGTATATGGTTGAGGGGTTTATGTTTAGTAGTTTAGAATTTAGGGTTTATGGTTAGAATTTAAGGTTTATAGGTTAAAATTTAAACCCTCGACATATTACTCTAAAACCTAAACCCTAACATCTAAACCCTAAATCCTAACCCTAACCCCTAAATTCTAACAATTACCCTAAATTCTAAACCACTACACCTAAATTCCTAAAGTCTACAAACTAAATCTCTAAACCCTAAAACTAAGGTACTTGTGGAAACTAAAAGAATCAGTTTTTCTTTAAATATTACATAAAAATTAATTAAACTGTATTGTATATAAATCTAATTTTAATAGTATTTTTATTTCCAATATTTGTTTTGTAAATTTTATGATAATTTTTTATATACATTTTAATTTTTCTTTAAATATCACATAAAAATTAATTAAGTATTCAAACTTTCTAAAATAATCCGTTTTTCACACAAACTGCTTAGAGAAATGTTTTCACTGCCATGTCATCACTCACTTATAGATTGCCACATCAGCATGTTGACGTCCACATCAACACATTAACAGTCAAATGGTTAAATTAATCATATGTTATGTATTCTATAATTATTTAGTATGATATTAAAGACAAAAATACCTTTAAAACGTATAAAATTTAATGCGTTATGTATTCTATAATTATTATTATTTTGTAGATAAATATTCTGTAAATATTAGTATATTCAAATATTCGTAGTTTTTATATCATACGATAACACCTAATGATTTTAGCAGAGAAAATGAAGAAATCCAGAGAATAAAAAACAGATTATGGAATCCCAAACAGTGCTTATTAAATATTGTCCGAACGTTGTTTCACGACAGTCCAAACTCTTCGTCACATTGATGGATTTAAAAATATATTTAAGAGTAAATACATATAAAATTTCGAAATTTCAAGGTGCGTACAACCCTTAAATATTACAAAAATTTAAGAACTATTTCATGAAAAATAAAATAATTGACGGCAAATGTGTGAACATTGAAAAGTTCAGAGTTAACACGGGCCTACCCTACATTATACGTTGATCCACCATTGCTTAGTGAGAACTTGTTTCATGGGTGGGTAAGGTATCCGATACAACAATGTAGTTCAGTGGTCGAGCCAAAATTTTTATATAGTGGAGTCAGTGCAAAGTATAAGGAATAGAGTAGTCTTATACCACTATATAGTAACTATTGTTGATCTCGTACCTCAACAAATTAAATAGAGTTAATTCTAATATTTCCATAAAAAAATTAAAAATTCTATATTAACTCTTTAAAAACTCTATACCCTAACAAATTAAGTGAGTTCAATTGAACCCTCAAATGCTAATGTAGATCCGCCTATGATGTAATTTAAGGCTAAAAACGACAAATTTCAAATTTATTCAAAAAATTTAAAACATTATTTTTTTATAATATTTTAAATTATTTAGACAAATTTCAAAACTTGTGGGTTCTTAACCTTAAATTAGAGTATGGTTTCCTAGACTGGCCCTTGTTTCATAAGTTAAAGCTATTGTGAAGTGTGATGTTCTTATAAGTTTCCATTAAATATTAATCCAGGTATTAGCTAATATCCCCTCCATTGCAGTCAGGCCTGCGAATTTTACAGTTTCTAAAGATAGACTTCGATTTGTCAAATATGATGAAGCTCCAACAACCCCAGACAACCAACAGAAAGAACGGTTTACTTATTAAAAACACAAAACAAACTGCAGGTACTAAATTAAACCCCATGTAAGCCATGTCGTTTGTTTTTGTCTCTGGGTTAAAAAAAGGGGTGCAATTCCATCTTCATTGTCCCACTTCACAATTTGCAAATGGTGTTTAAATTTGAGCTTAAACTAATGATGCACGCTTCAATGGCGGTAATTCGCTGTGTAAACTGATTTGATTATGATTTTTCAGGAGAAGGTGAAACTGTGAAGAAAGAGGAAGAAACAAAACTAGCTGACAGTCAAATTCAACCGCAGTTGAAAAACATGTACTATATATTAATCCATATTACTTTGTTAGTGTGAGATACGAATACTACATTCTGAACACGGGAACTTGATTAAAAATCGTAATATGAGTTTGATTTTAATGGAAATCTGTAAGTACTAACTAGGTTGTTGTTTTTTCTTGTTGCAGGAACAAAAACCTGCAGGCTCCGAAGAAAGAGTGATTTAACACTTGGGTTCTCAATTCTCATGTATTTTATATGGAATTTCTCCTTAAATCAAAGATGTATCGTTCTTGATTTAAGCTTTGCAAAATTATATACCAACCATGAACCATCCATGTACGATGGTTTAAAGTTATGACTTAAGGTTAAAATTTAGAGTATTGGGTATATAGTTTAAAATTTAGAATTTTGAGTTAGAGTTAGTACTAGAACATTAAAAAAATACCAAAAAGATGAATAAAATCTTCTGCCCCTAATCATGCCCCACACTAAAAATACTAAAAAATTAAATTTTAAACCATAACCCTAAATTCCATATCTTAACCCTACACCCTAGAAAATACACCCTACCACTAATTTCCTAAACCCTAACCACAAACTTTAACCTTAAATCATAAATCCTAAATTATTATTTTTTTTTAAATGAGGCACCAAAAAAGGCATAGTTTTAGAGGATAGGATTTCCATCCAAAAAGAGGCTCACAATGATTTTATTCCTAAGATAAATCAAATTATTCAATTTTAAAATGTAAAAAATTAAATGTTTTAGTGAAAGTCCAACTCGAATTAACAAGAAAATTTTGACTACCAAAATTTACCTTAATAATATAGGCTTACTGTAGAACTAGTGTTTTGATATAATAATTGAAAAATATTTTGGACTAATTTAAAAAGAATTTAAAACTTGATTTTAAGTCCAAACAACTTGAATTCATGTTTAAGGGATCTTAAAAGGTTTTTGGCAATGTTTTTATTGATTTTAAATAGCCAAACTTAAGTTTTCAAGCTACCCGTACCGATACGGTCCAACCTGTATCGATACCTTTTTGCCCAGTTTGGTCACTGTCAAAACCCGTATCGAAACAGGCTTGACCGTTTCAATACGGATCGGGATCGTTTCGATACGTCTGGTAAGCGTACCGATCCCCTTTCCAACAACCCCAACGGCTATTTCCCAACGGTCATTTAAAAGTGAAACCGTACCGATACGCCCTAAAGCGTATCGATACGCCTAGGCTGGCAAGAGCCCAACGGCTAGTTTCTGATGAAGGTCGTACCGATACGGGTCCAAGCGTATCGATACGGAAGGCTGCAGAACAGCATTAATGAAGGGAAATAAAGTCTTCAAAAAATTTAAAACATTATTTTTTTATAATATTTTAAATTATTTAGACAAATTTCAAAACTTGTGGGTTCTTAACCTTATATTAGAGTATGGTTTCCTAGACTGGCCCTTGTTTCATAAGTTAAAGCTATTGTGAAGTGTGATGTTCTTATAAGTTTCCATTAAATATTAATCCAGGTATTAGCTAATATCCCCTCCATTGCAGTCAGGCCTGCGAATTTTACAGTTTCTAAAGATAGACTTCGATTTGTCAAATATGATGAAGCTCCAACAACCCCAGACAACCAACAGAAAGAACGGTTTACTTATTAAAAACACAAAACAAACTGCAGGTACTAAATTAAACCCCATGTAAGCCATGTCGTTTGTTTTTGTCTCTGGGTTAAAAAAAGGGGTGCAATTCCATCCTCATTGTCCCACTTCACAATTTGCAAATGGTGTTTAAATTTGAGCTTAAACTAATGATGCACGCTTCAATGGCGGTAATTCGCTGTGTAAACTGATTTGATTATGATTTTTCAGGAGAAGGTAAAATTGTGAAGAAAGAGGAAGAAACAAAACTAGCTGACAGTCAAATTCAACCGCAGTTGAAAAACATGTACTATATATTAATCCATATTACTTTGTTAGTGTGAGATACGAATACTACATTCTGAACACGGGAACTTGATTAAGAATCGTAATATGAGTTTGATTTTAATGGAAATCTGTAAGTACTAACTAGGTTGTTGTTTTTTCTTGTTGCAAGAACAAAAACCTGCAGGCTCCGAAGAAAGAGTGATTTAACACTTGGGTTCTCAATTCTCATGTATTTTATATAGAATTTCTCCTTAAATCAAAGATGTATCGTTCTTGATTTAAGCTTTGCAAAATTATATACAAACCATGTACGATGGTTTAAAGTTATGACTTAAGGTTAAAATTTAGAGTATTGGGTATATAGTTTAAAATTTAGAATTTTGAGTTAGAGTTAGTATTGGAACATTAAAAAAATACCAAAAAGATGAATAAAATCTTCTGCCCCTAATCATGCCTCACACAAAAAATACTAAAAAATTAAATTTTAAACTCTAACCCTAAATTCCACATCTTAAACCCTACACCCTAGAAAATACACCCTACCACTAATTTCCTAAACCCTAACCACAAACTCTAACCTTAAATCCTAAATTATTTTTTTTGAAATGAAGCACCAAAAAAGGCATAGTTTTAGAGGATAGGATTTCCATCCAAAAAGAGGCTCACAGTGATTTTATTCCTAAGATAAATCAAATTATTCAATTTTAAAATGTAAAAAAAATTAAATGTTTTAGTGAAAGTCCAACTCGAATTAACAAGAAAATTTTGACTACCAAAATTTACCTTAATAGTATAGGCTTACTGTAGAACTAGTGTTTTGATATAATAATTGAAAAATATTTTGGACTAATTTAAAAAGAATTTAAAACTTGGTTTTAAGTCCAAACAACTTGAATTCATGTTTAAGGGATCTTAAAAGGTTTTTGGAAATGTTTTTATTGATTTTAAATAGCCAAACTTAAGTTTTCAAGCTACCCGTACCGATACGGTCCAACCCGTATCGATACCTTTTTGCCCAGTTTGGTCACTGCCAAAACCCGTATCGAAACAGGCTTGGCCGTTTCAATATGGATCGGGATCGTTTCGATACGTCTGGTAAGCGTACCGATCCCCTTTCCAACAACCCCAACGGCTATTTCCCAACGGTCATTTAAAAGTGAAACTGTACCGATACGCCCTAAAACGTATCGATACGCCTAGGCTGGCAAGAGCCCAACGACTAGTTTCTGATGAAGGCCGTACCGATACGGGTCCAAGCATATCGATACGGAAGGCTGCAGAACAACATTAATGAAGGGAAATAAAGTCATCAACGGCTCCAATTCATTCCCAACGGCTAGTAACGGCTACAAACTCATCAAGGAGTATAAAAGGGACCTCCAACCATCAAGATATGGTTAATGCTCATATTGTCAATCAACAAATGATCAAGAATTGTCTTAGTGCCTAAATTGTCATTTATTGTATAGACAAACACTAGTGAGCCAAAATTGTCAAATTTGCTCAAGTGTTTTAGGTTTTGGGTGAGTGCTTAAATTGTGCAAACAAACACCTATTAGAGAGATTTGTGTTTGCTTTGTTTATCTCTTTAAAAGAGGGTTTCAATCAAGGCTTTGGGTAGAAAGCTTGATTGTGTATAAGGGTTACCTCCTAAGCCTAGAAAAGGGGACGAATCAATAGTGGATTGATTGGAAATCTGTAACCCCCTCGTCCCGGTCCGGACGCTTGACCGGTCCGAGTAGGCCACACGGGGAAAACCGAAGAGAAACCTGTTAAGGTTCCCCCTCGGTTAACGACCCAGAAAATTTCTTTTAAATTTAATCTTCTCTAAATGCACATTTAATTTCTATGTGATCACAGCAACGGAAGACAAGCATACGCAAAGCAATAACTCGAACAACCTAAGCAAAACAGCCCATTTTTTTATGTGATTTAACAGGCCGTTTCGAAACACCCTCAAGGTGTATCAAAACGCCTTGACCTGGTCAACATTTCTAAGCCTACACGAGGATGCCGTTTCGAAACGGGGGTCAACCGTTCCGAAACACCCTCCCTGGTCAACTTCTCGTGGTCAACGAGATTTGACCGTTTCGAAACACCACAGATCCGTTTCGGAACACCTTCATCTCGCCAATTTCTCAAAATTCCAGTAGCAAAAGTGTACCGAAACGGCCCCTACCCGTTTCGAAACGCTCGGCCGAAAACAAAGGGACCGTATCGAAACAGGGTAGCCTGTTTCGAAACGCCCTCTGTCTGCAGATTGGTTTTAGTTGGTTTAAGGCACAAGGGTGCCCCTAAACCCCACCAAAACCCTCAACAACACACTAACAACAAACCTAAGGCTAACAAACATATAAGCATGCTTGAACATCATTAAAACAAGGCTAAACACTAAGACACAACATCACAAGGCCATACATCCATGCATATCATAAAAGGTGATAGCTTCAACATGTCCAACACTTAGGCAATTTTAGGTAGCAAAATACTAAGATGGTTACAAGCAAGACATACATCCCAAAAGCCAATTAACAAGCACAACCGAGGAGTCTAACATGCTCCTAAACAACATCAACAACAACATGCATCAAAAGCATCATAATACGATTACATGTCCCATTGCTTGACCATTACATCTTAATTTAAAAGTTCATACTTGGTAGCCAAACAAGCACCACAAGCACACTTGGAGGCCCCCTTCTTGCTCCTAGCAACCCACGAACTAAGGATCTGCATTGTCGAACAAAGAGAGAGTGTAAGTAATAAAGCTTAGTGAGGGTAAACTCTTTAAAAACAAACCTCGACAATGCAGGGTCCAAGCACGATCTCAACCAAGGTAAATACACAATTACCAAGGGTCCTCAAGAGCCAAAGTTAAAGGTGCATGAACAATATTCAATTATATGCCATGCTCATAAAGCTCTATTTCACAACACATGTAATCACATATAAACATCCAATTAGAGATCACATTACACAGCACATTGATACACATATCAATCAATATTGGCACCTAGCTATGACCCGAGTACGCGGATAACCACGTTGGAACTCACATCCAACAACCACTTTACCCCACGGTGGGATTACACTCATCACCGGCCTCGCGGAGGGGATTCCACTCATCCTCACGCCCCATCGATGGGATTCTACTCATCATCGACTAATATAAATACAATTTCTGGGCGTACCCGTACTCCTCCTTGGTGACTCAACACCGCCAAGGCCACGCACGACTTTAGACTCATGTGTGCACACTAACATCCTAATGATCGATCATTTGTACTCAAGCATACTAGTGCCAACATTTAACTCATTCCACATTATTCATTTCAATCAATTCCGTGCTTAACACGTACTCACCATGATCACAATCATGAACCATTTCCATGCATGCCATAAGCATCACAAATCATGCCTCATCTCACATGTATAACACATTATACATAAATCAATCATATCACAAGTCATACGAGGCATACACATCCAAATACAAGTCCATCCAATGGCTCTAGATCAAGTTTAGGATTAGGCTACCACCCTAATCCTAACTCTAGGTGGGTCTACCAAGCCCGACCTAGTTCACATGCTCGAACCAACCATTTAAAAATCACTTTAAACATTTAACCACTCACCTAAGCTTCCAAGCTCCAAGCCAAGCAAGCAACCACCCTCAAGTTTCCGGATTTCCTCCCGAAGCTTCACCGACCCAAGTTCTTGCTTCTAAACAACCTCAATACAATTCAAATAACCTCAAATCAGCCCAAATATCAAAATACCAACCCGGAACACAATTCAAACTCAAATTACAATGTTTCAAGCCATGAACAAACCCCATATTTTGCAAACTCGGGCAGCCCCAAAACCACATCCAAAATCCATGTTTCCAACACCTTTTATACCCACAAATGATCCCAAGTCAACCCCTAACCATAATACTACCAATAGCCTATCAATTCCAACCTAAAACAACCCCCAAAACTCACCCAAAACCCTCCAAAAACCCCATTTATACCCAAATTCGGGAATTGCTCAAAATCAAGAGAAATTCACATATGTTGAACCATTTAACTCCTAAACCTCATAACTAACCATATTAAATCAAAATATTAGGTTTAGCAACACAAAGACATCATTTTTAACCAAATCTTTTGAAATCGCCATTTTCAAAACTTTAACGAAAATAAAAACTAATGGTACTTTTGAAGAGAGAGAGTTGAGGAGAAGTCAAAAACGGTGTTACCTTTCAAAAATGAGTTGAAATGGATGAGCTTTTTGATGGAATAGTGATTTGTAGAGGGAGAGCTCTATTCACGTTGGTTTCTCTTTGAAGAAGAGAATGAATAGTAAAAAGGGGTGTTTTGTTTTGTTTTAAATTTAAAGGCCCAAAGACCATTTTGCCCTTAATGAAATGGGATATTCACAAGAGCATATTATCCATGGCTATTTGGGGTTTAATCTCAAAACATGGTCAACCCAATTAATTAATTTGAAAACAAAACCTAAAACATTATTTAAATTATAAAACCGAGCCCAATTAATATTAAAATATTATTTTCACCGACCCCTAAACCCGTGTGTTACAAAATCCTTAGTGGGGAGCTAAGGTAGTGGATGTAGACCTTGGTTAGAAGGTTGAACCACTATAATTCTTTGTGTCACATTTCATTTTAGCTTCCACATCCCTTCCACCCAAAAATCCACCTCTCCACTACTTGGTGAGCCATATCGGTTGAACAAATCGAGCCCCACACAACTCAACACTTACCCACTACATGTATTCACTCTTCAATCATAAACCCCTAACATATTATTAATTTGAGATAATACTATTTTTTATAAAAAATCTAAAAATGATTTAATCAATACAAATCTAAAAATATATTTTATGAAAGAATGAGTCTAGCACGTGCGACGAACATTGCTGAACACCACTAACGATGAACACCGATGAACATCATTAACTTTTTTTTAAAATTTTAAAAATCTAAGGTCTAAAATTATAATTAAAATTATCTCTTAAAAAATAAAAATCAAATTTAATAATTACTTTATAATATTTTTTAATAGGTTAGAATTAAATATACCCAATTCTCCCAAATCAAATCCCAATCAAATTTAATAGAGATGAATCTTTATTGATTTTCCTTTATGAAAAAAAGAATTTGGATATTTATTATGTCCCATCCATTTTGATTTTGTAAATAGAGATGAATCTTTATTGAGTCCTATAGAATCATAGGAGTAATACAACTTTACTTAATAGAGAGGAAAAAATTGAAAGGATAAAAAATTAAAGTGATGAAAAAATAGAAAGAAAACATAGTGTGCTTGGTTGAGAGGATAGAAAATGTAACACCCTCAACCCGAATGTCATATTTGGGCCTCAAACACAACTCATTTTCATAAAATTTTTGCAACTAAATTTAACCCAAATCACATTCATTCATAAAGTCCAATAAGTTTAAATATTTCAAAGTAGATAAATTCATTAAAAGGTTACATGGAAGCTCTATTTAAAATAAATAAATAAAAACATTCGACTCACAAGTTAAAATCTCAAAATAAGAGTTACAATACAATATATGGTCCTACGAATACATAGCTCAAATAATCTAAGTAATGTACTCAGACAACAAGTCGATGCTGAGATCCTACTACGATGGTGCTCCAACGATGCACGTCAGCTTACTAACCTGCGAACGGAAACAACAATTTCGAACGCTGAGTTAACGAATCTTAGTGGATACACTTCCACTTAACCATGTTTCATGCAAATCATAAATAAGAGCATGCGACAAGAGATGATACCATGGCAACATGATCATATCAATATGGTGCTACCTCTACCCGCCTAAATACATATCAATCAAAAAGAACGTAAAAAGTCTCACATAGCAATTATACGTATAATACCAACAAACCTGGAGTGAGGCCCAGTTTCACTAAGCATTGGGTACACACACTCTGAGTGAGGCCCGGTTCTATTAAGCATTGAGTTCATACACTCATGCTTGGAATCTCTCGTCGAGCATCTTCGAATGAGTCCTTGAAGAATAGAGGTTTTTAACAGAGAAAATATCATATTTATTCTCTGTAATTTTAATTCATCAATTCACTTTATAGAAAAGTCTTTTTAAAGACTATACAAGTAGTTTAGTCTAATTAGGACTATTCTAAATTATCTCTATCTATAAATAGGATAAGAGTTAGACTAAATTTAAACTAATGACTTAATACAAATCCAAAGTAACTAAAACTCTTCCATTTACACGTTAACAACCTACACTTCCCCTCAAGTTGGTGAGGGTACGTTGTAGAGTCCCAACTTGGATGTAAACTTGTCAAAGGTGCTTCTTAGAAGGGCCTTAGTGAGAACATCAACTAGTTGACTTTTAGTTGGTACAAAGTTGAGTTTGACTGCTCCATTGTTCACCTTTTCTGAGATAAAATGTCCATCTATCTCAATATGCTTAGTTCGGTTTGTAGCTCAATTTCTTTGCTACAATTAAAATTTAATTCTGAAAGTGGTCTTTTCAGCCAAATTCTTTCACAAATTTCGAGAGATAATGCTCTTTACTCAGCTTCAACATTACTTCTTGCTACCACTGATTGCTTTTTGCTCCTTGATAGCTATGCTATTACCTCTATATTTATGTCGCTTTGCTATAGCAATTGCTTGTTTTCAAGTACATTACATTGCATGTAGGCTGCAATTTTAGTATATTATGGGTGCTTTTTAATTTATTGCTCGTATGGAGTTGGTGCTGCGTGAAAGGTAGTTTTTGGCTGTTTGTGTGCAGGATGACAGAGCAGAATGCGAAGGAAGAAGCAAGGAACAAAATGCTATAGCAAAGGAAGAGAAAGAAGGCTAGCTGGCGCACGAAAGTACAAGCACATGAAGCGCAGAGAAGGACGCCTGACACTGTCAGGCAGCTTTATGCAGCAGCCGCACTCCATTTGCAGACTGTCCCTTTTGTCCCCTAGTAGACAGAGCTTGTCGGAGGATGTTCGTTGGGATCCCCAAAGAGATAACAAGGCACCAAAACCCTAGAAGACCACCCCCACTATCTAAAGGCTTCATCTCTTCAAAGGCAAAATGAGAGGAGAAGAGAAGGAGAGAAAGGAAAGTGTGCAAGAGGAAGCACAATAAGAGGGGAGAAGCACTTCATCGTTGACCAGGCTTGGAGTCCTTCATCGGGAAGCTCGAGGCGTGGCCTCGCCGTCCTTTTCTGAGGCGATGAGCCTAAGGCGGTTATGGCAGTCCACTGGCAAACTGGGAGTTTATCTTTCCTTTTTGCTATAGCATTTATTTATCTAGAGGGTTATATGATAACAATACGTTTGATTATTGCCCAGCCATGAACTGTTTTAGATGGCGTGGGTTTTGTTGGATGATTTTCTGTTTATTTTATTAATCTCATGTTTATGTTTACTGTTCTCTCTTGATCTTTGCTTTGTTTGCGGTGTGCTTAATTTCCTAATGTTGTAAGATCTTAGTGTTGTCAGTGCTTTGAGATATAGGCCCTACCTTAAGCGCCTTCAAGAGTTGGCCTTCTTTAGGAATAGCCCAGGGTTGTAAGAGATTAGGGATGTTAGTGCTTCGAGAGACATGCCATTCCTTATGATGCTCTCGAGTGATGGTTGTTCCCTAGGTTTAGATGGGGGTAGTGATCGAGGGAGCAAGCCTTAGCTAATAGTGACAGCTAGAGTAGTGCGTGATAACTTTCGAAAGAGATTCATTGCTTTAGCATTAGCCTGGGGGAGTGAATGAGAGAGCTAGCCTTAGATCCCATAAGCAATGGGGTAACCACCAAGTGGAAGGACTCCAACCTGCCTTAGAGATTAGTGATAGGTTTAAACGGCTAAAAGGGATGGAGATTAAGAGAGTGGAGTGTTTAGAGTTTACGCTGAGAGGTATTACCATAGCATTTTAATCTCCCAGTCTTCTTGCTAGAGATAGTTTAGAAGCATCCTTAGTAAATCATGCCGAGCATAGTGGAGAGGACTAGGATTCGTTAGTAGTGTTAAGAAACTTCAGAGGGTTATCCTTCAGGAGCTAGCCAGCTATTTCGTAGAGAGCTTCGTATCTGAGAAAGAACCTATCTGTCATTTGATTATCTCTTCTATGTTTCCTTGTTTGCTACAACATTTTTCCCATCCTTCATTCTGCCTCAGCATACTCACATTACAATTTGATTACTATAGCAATTTGGAAAGGAAACTGTGTTCACCTCCAATCCCTGTGGAGACGATACTCACTCAGCACTTTATTACTCGTTTGACGTGTATACTTGCACCATTTGCGTATCATTTATAGTATTGCAAGATCACGCAACAAGTTTTTGGCGCCGTTGCCGGGGATTGGCAATTGGTTGTCCACAGTTTTTATTTTCATTTTGCTTTCTATTTCCACGTTGTAAATTTTCACCTATTTTGTTGTTTTACTTTTCTTTTCAGGTATTCTTCTAGTTTATGACCAGGAGAAGCTAGAGTCATGGAACCAGCACCTGTTAATGCAGATGCTATGGCAAATGGCCATGTAGTGGAGGTTCGACCACGAACCATTAGGGATCATTTGGCTCCTAGTTTGGATAATCTTTATCCCGGAATTGTAGCTCCAAAAATTCAGGCAGCCTAGTTCGAACTCAAACCCGTCATGTTCAACATGTTGAGCAACATTGGACAATATGGTGGCTCGCCTCATGAAGAGGCTAGACATCATATCCGTGCTTTCTTAGGTGTTTGTGATTCTTTCAAGCAGTAAGGGCTGCACGAGGATGTGTTGAAATTAAAAGATGTTTCCGTATTCGTCAAGAGATCGTGCCAGAGCATGGCTAAATGGGGTGCCAGCTAGATCAATTCAAAGTTGGACCAATTTATGCAAGAACTTTTTGCTATGGCATAGTCCGCCAGTAGTGAACACTCAGTTGAGGAATAATATAGCTTCCTTTCGTCAGTCTGATGACGAATCTATGTATGAGTGATGGGACCGATTTAAAGGATTGTTGAGGAAATGCTCCAACCATAGGTATCATGAGTGGACCCAGGTGGTTATGTTCTATAATGGTGTCAATGCACCCACAAGGATGTTGATAGATCCCGCAGCAAATGGGACACTGTTGGACAAGTCACCAGAAGAAGCATTTGACATCCTCGACAAAGTAGCCAACAACGATTATCAGTTCTCAACAACAAGGCTTGGAACGAGGAGGAGAAATCAAGCTGCCAAGGGGAGTGAAGTTGACAACTCAATAATAAATCAGCTGGCCAACATCACCGGTTTGTTAATGATTCTCCAGCATTCCAATGAAGTGAAGAAAGTTAAGGTAGTGAGGTTGTGCCTAAGATGCGATGACAATCACCGCCTTAATGATTGCCCTGATAATCCAGAATCTGCCAACTATGTGAGGAACTACAACCGTAGCAACAACAACTCTTATTCTAACTCCTACAACCTAGGATGGTGTCAGCACCCTAACCCGAGTTGGGATAATCAGGGGCACAATAACATTTCGGCCAATCAAATGCCACAACAAAACCCGGCTTATTGAATTTTCAAGAATCTTGGTTCCAAAAAGGGAGAAACTCAAGTTTAGAGGTATGAACATCATTCTCCTCTAAATTCTCAGTTCTTTACTGAAATTCCCAAGTTCTCAATCCTTTATTTGAGTTTTATTAAAGGTTTTGATGTTGAGATCTTGATTTTGGCTTAAAATGCAAGATTTAGATTTAATTTTGAAGAAATTCGTAATAATTGATTGGGCTCTGTTTTGAGATGTCTTTTTGATGTAATTTGGATGTCTAAATGATGTATAATTGAGGTTTGATCAATGCAATCCCGAATAGGTTGATTTTCCTAAGTTTTTACTTGTGAAAATGGTGGTTTTGGGGTGATATTGGTGTTTTGTTAATGCTGGAGGTATAAGGACGTGGTTGGGATCATTTTGGATGTTAATTGATGTTTAAAAATGGTTAGAAGTGAAGGATCTTGGCTGGGTTAAGTCTTGGAAGTGTTTGGAGGTGATTTCGGTTGTGTTTGGTAGCCGAAATGTTGGATTTGCAAAGAGCAGCGAGTTTAGGTGTGTTGCTGGTGTTTTAATGCATTATGATGCATTAATCCTCTGTTGTTATGTGCTTGAAACTGGGGAGAATGATCCGTGAGCAATAGAGGTGGCGTTGAAGGCTTCGAATGCTTGGAAGGCTTGTTGGCTAGCCTTGTTTTGTGTATCGGTGAGTGGAGTTGGGTTTTCAGCTTTTGAACCAAGGTTTGAAGGTTTTGGGAGCTTAGTTTAAGTCTAAACAACTTAGCTAAGCTCTAGAGTAAGTAAATGGAATTTCTCTCTTGGTTTGTGTTATGAATTGGTTTTTAAAGCACTTGTGATTGATTGGATGCAATGCATGTGATTTGCATGTTTTAAATTCTGTTTTGAAAGCATATTTTAGCATGGTTTAATGCTGGTTTTGAAAGTCATGTGTGAAGGATGCTCAAGGTAAGAGATCCTTGGTTTTGTACATTGGAATTGTGGAATTGTTGCATAGTGTTGCATGTTGTTTAATGGCTTTGTGTAATGCTTCAAAAACAGTGGATTGATGATGGTAATTGGTGGTTTTGGCATTTTGGTTATGCTTGTAAAACAATGGATTAATGTGGTAAAATGGTTATATTGGCAAGTGATGTAAGTGGTTCTTGGTTACTTGAATCGGATATAGTTAGCCGGCTATAGGATTGTGTGCACCGTGAATAAAGTCGCCTTGGATATGGAGTGGTTGTGATTGTACCGGTAACTCCATCCAAGTACACTAACGAGATGGTTAAGAACACCATGGTGGTTAAAATTCCATGGGTGGGTCTTGTGTTAAGGTCATAATGGTGGTTAAAATTCCATTTGAGGACCTTGTGTATGTTAAGGTCATAATGGTGGTTAAAATTCCATTTGAGGACCTTGTGTTTGTTAAGATCACAATGGTGGTGTAAAGTCCATGTGTGGATCTTGTTTTGTATGTCCCGGGATCTCGTTAGTGATGTTATACAACTACCAATGGGTGATGGTAAGGTCATAATGGTGGTTAAAATTCCATTTGAGGACCTTGTGAATGTTAAGGTCATATGGTGGTTAAAAGTCCATATGAGGACCTTGTGTATGGTAAGGTCATAATGGTGGTTAAAATTCCATTTGGGGACCTTGAGATTGGTAGTGTGTATGAAGCGTGGGGACAACGCTTGTAATCCGCGTATCCGATTGTGTCTTGCGTTATGATGGTTTGTGAATTATCACTTGGAAGCCAATATAATGTTCTTGAATATGATGAAGCATGTGATGCTTGAAATGATGCATGGTTGCATGAGAAGTGTGTAATGTTTTATGAACGCATGTTTACTTGTTAGCTTGAACAAGAGTTTATTTTCTAATGAGAGTGGTGCATGTGTGCATGAAATCTCTTTAGTGCAGTGAAGTCTTGCGAAGACTTGTTTTTAAAGGCATGTGATGCAAATATTGGTTTTGTGGTTCATATGTTGCATTTGTTTAATGCATAAGATAAATTGAATAGGTAAGTGGTTTCTAAGGTTTCTTGCTTGAAATGATTTTCAAAGTATGAGAAAGGTATGATGTGAGGTGGGAGTGTTTTCCAAGGATCTTGTATTTAACTTTGCATATGATGTTCATGCATGGAATGGTTAAAGTGATGGTTTTGCAAGGTTATGCTTTGAAGTGAATTACTTAGCTTTCCTAAGCTAAGGGTTGGTTTTCATGTTTGAGCAATGCATGACTTAAAGCATGTTGTTAAAAAGGGGTTTTCAAACATTGCTTTGGTTTATCGAATTGTGTGGCTTTTAAAAGAGGTTTTATGTCTCGCTGCATTGATGGTGTTTTGGTTTTGAGCATTCCTCACTAAGCATTATGTGCTTACGCTCCTTTTTGTCCATCAATGCAGATATTTGAAGTTGGAACAGCGAGAAGCAAGGGATTCAAGGAGAGCTCCACTTGAGATGTATGTCTCGGTCAATAGCTATAGATAATAAAGGCAATGGGGGGAAGAATCTCTTATGTTGATGTTTAATGAGATTGTGTATGTTGGACAAGTTTGGTTTATGATTTTGATCTATGTGGTTTAATGTTGCAACGTTTGAATCTTCGTATTCTTAAGTCGTTATGCTATGCTTCTTGTTTTAAAAGCATGATTGAGTGTTGGAAGTATTGAATGAGTTGGTGCACCTAGGGGTGGTTTTGTATCTAGATTTTGATGCAATTATGTTCCTTGAGTGTTGAATGACTTGCTGGTATGATTTGGTTGCCTTTGGAGCATGTTTGATGGGTCAATTGTATGATAAACCAGCAAAATTTCTACAATCTGGGCAGGTCGTATCGGAACGGGTGCTACCGTTTCGGAACGGGGGGCCTGAAATGGCCTAGGCGTTTCGAAACGGGAGGAACCGTTCCGGAACGAAAATGCTACTGCCAGGCCCTGTTCCGGAACTGGTTTCGGAACGGTCCCGCGTTTCGGAACGGATCATCCCTGTTCCGAAACACCCGACCGCTGGGCACTGAAATTGTTGGTTAAATGTTTTGTAACCTTTGCGTTTTGGTCCTGAACTTTGTATATGCAATTGAATGAGTTTGAGAAGTCCGTTGGAGTTGAAATTTGGCAGAGAAGCATGAAATATGATTAATTTCATATTGGTAACTCTAAAGTTGGCTAAGTCCTTATAATTTTCAGAATTTACGTTTTGGTCCCTAAATTCATGTTTTGTGCAATCGAGTCCCTAAATCTTTCTGATTGCGATGATTTTTGAGTATGCTGATTGTATGAACATATCTAGGGTTAATGTGCATTTAGATAAGATTAAAAAGAAAAAAAAGGGTCGTTAATCAAGGTTGACTTTCGGGTTGACTTTGGTTTTCCCCGTGTAAACTTCTTAATTCGGGTCAACCGTCTAGGCCGGGTTAAGGGGGTTACATTTGGTGGTATCAGAGCTGAGTTGCGAATGCTTTGGGAAATGGTAAATTGTTGTAATATGTGTTTTATGTTTATTCTGATGTGTGGTTGAAAGTCTGTTGAAATACGTGTTTTTGAGCGAGTTGTTGATGTTTTTAGCATGCCTTCTTGATTGTGAATCTTCATTGAGCTAATGTGGGTTTGTGCTGATGTTATGCTGGTGTTGTGAGCTGATTTTATGAGTAATGAAAGTGTAATGGGTATGATATGTTGATATTATGCTGTTACGAGTGAATGTTGTTTGATGAGAGCATGATCGAAATATGTTGATTGATATGCTTGATGTTGTGATATCCATGTTTTTATTGACTGTTATGTCGTATAAAAGGGGAGAGTTTGGGATACCCATTGCCTTATTATTATAGCTATTGTGTTATTTTGGAGTTGGAGTTTTGAATCCTTGCTTAAAGCTGGTCTGATCGATTTGTTTGTTTTGTTATGATTGTTTGCTGTTAATAGCATGGTGAAATCGATGAGAGAATGGCAGTTAGGTGAGATGGTTGCTGCTTTAGAGCAGGTTGTTAAGGCGTGGAATTCACCTTTTAATGGAGGTGTTTCGTCTCAGTCTTCAGTGCCTGGAGTTGAGGTAGTAAGGCAGGAGGAAGAAGTTGGTTCTGTGATGAAGAGTTCATCACCTATAGTTCAAGAGGTGTTGGGAACATCTCAGGCTGTGGCAAAAGTAAGGCCTGTAGACGTGCCGGCTGTGGGATGTGCGGGTTTTTCGAAATAGCGTTTATATGATTTGGGAGCTGTGGAGTATCATGGTTCGACACCTGAGACGTTCGAGGCCTGGTTGGCCAGTGTAATTCTGATTTTGGATCAGGAAGGTTGTGATTATGCCTGTAAGCTGGGAAGTGTTGTCTCATTGATGTTGGAGGACGCTTGTGCCTGGTGGACATCTGTGGCGGTGGCATCGCACATCCACGATATAGATTGGGACTTCTTTGTGTCTGCTTTTTATGAAAGGTACCTTGGAAAGGAATTCCCAAGGGTTAAGCAACGTGGGGGTGTGGTTTCAGTTTATGAAGGTGAGAAAAGTTTAAGCGAGAGAGTTGTGGGTACTGATCTCTGGAGCGGTCAGCGTGAGAGGCTACGTGATGGAAGGTTTTGCTTGAATCGAAGTCTGAGTGGTAGTGCAAATCTGGGGCAAGTGCTGCATGATCAAGGAGTGGAAGCTCAGCTACCGGTGTGTGACCGTTGTGGAAGGCGCCATGTTAGAGGTTGTTGGGGCGCAGGAGTTTGTTGGAACTGTGGTTCTAAGGAGCATGTGAAGCGAGATTGTCCTCAAGTGGTGAGATCAGCTTCAGTGGTAGCAGAAGGGTCTCTGAAGGGTCGTGGGCACGGCCGAGACAAGGTTCGAAGGTGTCAGGAAGGGCAGAAAGGTGTGAGTAGCTTGGAGAATGAAATCTGTTGGAATTGTGGGTCTGTTGGACATTTGAGACGTAATTGTTTGAAGTTGGCTCGGGGAAGTCAGGGTTCTTTACCGCAGGGAGATGGTGATGACCTTAGTGTGTTAGCTGATGCTGCAGCGGTGCGGCTGGAGAATGATGGTTCTGCGAGGAAGAGAGCTCGTCTGTTGAAGCTCCGGGGCGGTGAGGTGTTTACAGGTAACCTTGTTAAGTAACCTTTGCCCTAGTTATTTTAGTTTGGTTTCGGTTTGGTTTTCCTTGCGTTGTGGGTATGGTCTCGTTGCTAGCATGTTTGGGGTAGTAGTGGGTGTTGTTTTGAAGACAACTTTAGTGTGAAGAGGGCATTAGTGAGTATCTTGTGGATGATGGGTTGTTAGAATGATGGAGTTGGTCAAGTTAGAAGTGAGATAGGAGGTTGTTCCTAGGCGGATTATGAGGGTGTTATTGGTGGGTGTGAACCGACATACATGCACAGTTAAAATCATTTGTTATATGCTATATTATATATGTACTGGTCCATGCATACATGTGACATGACATTAGAGGTTTTGCATGCATGTACATCAGGCATTGATAGGGCATATTGGTGACCATGCATACGAACGTTCACACTCGCTGATAGTTAATCGGGTCCGTTAGTGTTGTGATAGGGTTAGATTGGATGGGGTTTTAAAGGTTGTGTTGGTGCTAGGAGAATGTTAGAAGTAATGGAGGGTATTAAGCGAGTTGTCAGTAATAGTGAGTGCGGTATAGCATGTTGGTAGAAGGGAGGTGTTTGGTGCTTAATGAGTTTAGCGGTATGGTGGTGAGGAGATTACCGTTGAGTTAGAATCAGTCAAAGTGGTTGTGAATAGCTAGTAGAAGTGGTAGTTTCTTGGTGTTAAGTGATGTAGTAAGTTAGTGGATGTGTTCCAAAGTGCTGAGGAAACTTGGCATTGATGTTGTAATAGAAGGGTTGGTTATGTAGGTGATGGTTCGTAGCAGCCTTCGAAGTGTTGAGAAGATGTTGTGTTGTGGGTTGTAGAAAAGGGTTAGCCTGGGAGAATAGGAGTTTTGTAACCTAAAAATGTATGTATAGGTTGGGCGATGTTCTAGTAAGGCAAGTGTTGTAGTCAAAACTTGAAGTGGAAAGGCAATGTAAGATCGAAGGTCATTGTTGGTTGGACGGGTTCTTGTGAGAAGTGGTTGGCTGGTTGTGTATAAGTAAATTTCGGCTGAAGTCAGCTGGTGGTGTGTGGAATGGCTGGCGGGTCAAGGTTGGGGTTTTGTGACGTGATTTTCGGATGTTACGTGAGTAGTCCTGGTGGGTCTTTATGGTGATGATAGTGGCGGAGGTGAAGGAATGTCGTCAATACGTTGAGAAGTTTGAGTAAGCAGTTGATGCTTAAGAATTTTTGCTTGATGTGGTAACCTTTGGAAGAGGTTGAGCAGTTGTGCAAGGGGTTTTTAGAAGCAGTGAAGGTTGTGGGTCACATGGTGGCTGAACTGGATTGGTTGGTGTCACCGTGTGTACGAATTTTGGGAGTTATGAGTTAAGGTGGTGTATGCTGTAAAAGCTTGGAGGTTCTTCAGGTTGTTGTTGGGTCTATGTGCAATCCGGAAGTGTGAAAGGTTAAGATGTGGTTAACATTTGAGTGTTCTGGAATTCGTGAACAGTATGTGGTGGTGTTGAGTTTGGGTGGAGTTTTGTGAGGAGAGTGTTCAGTGGTGGTTAAGTCTCCTGTGTTGCCTTGTGTGTTGCTTTGAGAAGTTTGGTTGTTCTCTTTTCGCCAGTTGAAATTTCGAGGACGAAATTTCTTAAGGGGGGAGAGTTGTAACACCCCAATTTTGGGCTTAGAAGTTTTGGGTTTGGACCGGGCCGGTTAGAGTGCGGTTCGAATGTAAAAGGTGATTTTTAGGAAAGCCTAGTTCGGGTTGCATTAAAAATATGGAAAAATTTCTTAAAATCCTCTTTTATTATATATAAGAGAAAGGTGAAATCAAATTTATAAAATGAGGTTTGGAAGAGTGACATTTTGGGTTAGTGACCAAAATGTAATTTTTGAAAACTGGGTGACTGTTTTAAAAAGGATTGAAACTTTGAATCTTTAAGGAGCTATTTACCCAAAAGAGTTTCTCCAGATTTTTCTTAATATTAATCCTTTAATTAATGGTTTTAATTAAGTGTAAAAAGGAGGGAAAAGATATTTTGGCATTTGTAACTAACTTTTCTCTAAATTTCCATTTTCTTTTCTCTCAACTTTTCTCTTAACCCAAACACATTTCTCCAGCAAAATTTCCTCTGATTTTGATAACTAAAGATGAGATTTCAATCCTCATTTGATCTCTAATCAATTCTACAACAAAACCTTGGCATTAGCTTATTGAATTTTCAAGAATCTTGGTTCCAAAAAGGGAGAAACTCAAGTTTAGAGGTATGAACGTCCTTCTCCTCTAAATTCTCAGTTCTTTACTGAAATTCCCAAGTTCTCAATCCTTGATTTGAGTTTTATTAAAGGTTTTGATGTTGAGATCTTGATTTTGGCTTAAAATGCAAGATTTGGATTTAATTTTGAAGAAATTCGTAATAATTGATTGGGCTCTGTTTTGAGATGTCTTTTTGATGTAATTTGGATGTCTAAATGATGTATGATTGAGGTTTGATCAATGCAATCCCGAATAGGTTGATTTTCCTAAGTTTTTACTTGTGAAAATGGCGGTTTTTGGGGTGATATTGGTGTTTTGTTAATGCTGGAGGTATAAGGACGTGGTTGGGATCATTTTGGATGTTAATTGATGTTTAAAAATGGTTATAAGTGAAGGATCTTGGCTGGGTTAAGTCTTGGAAGTGTTTGGAGGTGATTTTGGTTGTGTTTGGTAGCCGAAATGTTGGATTTGCAAAGAGCAGCGAGTTTAGGTGTGTTGCTGGTGTTTTAATGCATTATGATGCATTAATCCTCTGTTGTTATGTGCTTGAAATAGGGGAGAATGATCCGTGAGCAATAGAGGTGGCGTTGAAGGCTTCGGATGCTTGGAAGGCTTGTTGGCTAGCCTTGTTTTGTGTATCGGTGAGTGGAGTTGGGTTTTCAGCTTTTGAACCAAGGTTTGAAGGTTTTGGGAGCTTAGTTTAAGTCTAAACAACTTAGATAAGCTCTAGAGTAAGTAAATGGAATTTCTCTCTTGGTTTGTGTTATGAATTGGTTTTTAAAGCACTTGTGATTGATTGGATGCAATGCATGTGATTTGCATGTTTTAAATTCTGTTTTGAAAGCATATTTTAGCATGGTTTAATGCTGGTTTTGAAAGTCATGTGTGAAGGATGCTCAAGGTACGAGATCCTTGGTTTTGTACATTGGAATTGTGGAATTGTTGCATAGTGTTGCATGTTGTTTAATGGCTTTGTGTAATGCTTCAAAAACAGTGGATTGATGATGGTAATTGGTGGTTTTGGCATTTTGGTTATGCTTGTAAAACAATGGATTAATGTGGTAAAATTGTTATATTGGCAAGTGATGTAAGTGGTTCTTGGTTACTTGAATCAGATATAGTTAGCCGGCTATAGGATTGGGTGCACCGTGAATAAAGTCGCCTTGGATGTGGAGTGGTTGTGATTGTACCGGTAACTCCATCCAAGTACACTAACGAGATGGTTAAGAACACCATGGTGGTTAAAATTCCATGGGTGGGTCTTGTGTTAAGGTCATAATGGTGGTTAAAATTCCATTTGAGGACCTTGTGTATGTTAAGGTCATAATGGTGGTTAAAATTCCATTTGAGGACCTTGTGTTTGTTAAGATCACAATGGTGGTGTAAAGTCCATGTGTGGATCTTGTTTTGTATGTCCCGGGATCTCGTTAGTGATGTTATACAACTACCAATGGGTGATGGTAAGGTCGTAATGGTGGTTAAAATTCCATTTGAGGACCTTGTGAATGTTAAGGTCATATGGTGGTTAAAAGTCCATATGAGGACCTTGTGTATGGTAAGGTCATAATGGTGGTTAAAATTCCATTTGGGGACCTTGAGATTGGTAGTGTGTATGAAGCGTGGGGACAACGCTTGTAATCCGCGTATCCGATTGTGTCTTGCGTTATGATGGTTTGTGAATTATCACTTGGAAGCCAATATAATGTTCTTGAATATGATGAAGCATGTGATGCTTCAAATGATGCATGGTTGCATAAGAAGTGTGTAATGTTTTATGAACGCATGTTTACTTGTTAGCTTGAACAAGAGTTTATTTTCTAATGAGAGTGGTGCATGTGTGCATGAAATCTCTTTAGTGCAGTGAAGTCTTGCGAAGACTTGTTTTTAAAGGCATGTGATGCAAATATTGGTTTTGTGGTTCATATGTTGCATTTGTTTAATGCATAAGATAGATTGAATAGGTAAGTGGTTTCTAAGGTTTCTTGCTTGAAATGATTTTCAAAGTATGAGAAAGGTATGATGTGAGGTGGGAGTGTTTTCCAAGGATCTTGTATTTAACTTTGCATATGATGTTCATGCATGGAATGGTTAAAGTGATGGTTTTGCAAGGTTATGCTTTGAAGTGAATTACTTAGCTTTCCTAAGCTAAGGGTTGGTTTTCATGTTTGAGCAATGCATGACTTAAAGCATGTTGTTAAAAAGGGGTTTTCAAACATTGCTTTGGTTTATCGAATTGTGTGGCTTTTAAAAGAGGTTTTATGTCTCGCTGCATTGATGGTGTTTTGGTTTTGAGCATTCCTCACTAAGCATTATGTGCTTACGCTCCTTTTTGTCCATCAATGCAGATATTTGAAGTTGGAACAGCGAGAAGCAAGGGATTCAAGGAGAGCTCCACTTGAGATGTATGTCTCGGTCAATAGCTATAGATAATAAAGGCAATGGGGGGAAGAATCTCTTATGTTGATGTTTAATGAGATTGTGTATGTTGGACAAGTTTGGTTTATGATTTTGATCTATGTGGTTTAATATTGCAACGTTTGAATCTTCGTATTCTTAAGTCGTTATGCTATGCTTCTTGTTTTAAAAGCATGATTGAGTGTTGGAAGTATTGAATGAGTTGGTGCACCTAGGGGTGGTTTTGTATCTAGATTTTGATGCAATTATGTTCCTTGAGTGTTGAATGACTTGCTGGTATGATTTGGTTGCCTTTGGAGCATGTTTGATGGGTCAATTGTATGATAAACCAGCAAAATTTCTACAATCTGGGCAGGTCGTATCGGAACGGGTGCTACCGTTTCAGAACGGGGGGCCTGAAATGGCCTAGGCGTTTTGAAACGGGAGGAACCGTTTCGGAACGAAAATGCTACTGCCAGACCCTGTTCCGCAACTGGTTTCGGAACGGTCCCGCATTTCGTAACGGATCATCCCTGTTCCGAAACACCCGACCGTTGGGCACTGAAATTGTTGGTTAAATGTTTTGTAACCTTTGCGTTTTGGTCCTGAACTTTGTATATGCAATTGAATGAGTTTGAGAAGTCCGTTGGAGTTGAAATTTGGCAGAGAAGCATGAAATATGATTAATTTCATATTGGTAACTCTAAAGTTGGCTAATTCCTTATAATTTTCAGAATTTACGTTTTGGTCCCTAAATTCATATTTTGTGCAATCGAGTCCCTAAATGTTTCTGATTGCGATGATTTTTGAGTATGCTGATTGTATGAACATATCTAGGGTTAATGTGCATTTAGATAAGATTAAAAAGAAAAAAAGGGTCGTTAATCAAGGTTGACTTTGGTTTTCCCCGTGTAAACTTCTTAATTCGGGTCAACCGTCTAGGCCGGGTTAAGGGGGTTACATTGCAAATTCCGTATCATAGTACATGTCCTTTGTAGTATTAATCAGTCGTGCATGTGGTACATCAAAAAGGGGATTATTTTATTGGTTGATGAAGGAAATCAGAGTTTGTAAGGAACACAATTTATCTTGACTTGGGAGTTGGAACGACATAGGAAAAGGAGGGGAACAAAGGGCATTATAAAAAGGGGGAATTAATAGAGAGAATATTTGAATATTAAACCCTAGCCACACATAACCTAGTTCTCTCTCCTACTTTTTCTTTGAGCAATTAAGAGCCCCTTTTCTCTCTCCTGACAAAAGACGGCTCCCATCAACCTCAACCCTCTCTCCTTATTAAAGAGAGTCAGTGGTTAGCTGTCTCCCAAAGAAACCTCCCACACGTCTTCCCCCATTCTCCACTCAAACCGTCCCCACGCTTCATCTTCTTCACTCAACCTAAAACCATTCATCTTTTCTTTTTCTTTTCTTCCCATAGAAACCTTTTCTCCCTAAAAAACCAAAAGACTTACCTTCAAGACACCAACCATGGTCCGATACAAAAATGTCTCTAGCGCATCATCAAGTTCGCAGAACCCACTGTCCGTCAAGATCAAACTTTTCAACGACGAAGCAGCCCGAGAGAGATGGCTAAACCTAAAGGATAGGAAATTACTTCCAGAGCAAGGACTCCAATTCCCCGAGAAAGATGAGGAGAACTTCGAGTCAGCCCTTCTAGATGTCATAGCCAAACACGACTGGAGGAAGCTAGCTGAGCATCCCCAAAACATATGTGTTCCATTGGTGAAGGAATTCTATGCGCACTTGACGAGCCCAACACAGTCAAGCGTCCACGTTCGAGGAGAACAAGTGAAATTCACTGCTGCAGCAGTGAACAAATTATATGGCCTGAAGAATGTGGTAGATGAGCATGGAAGCTTTGTTGCTGGGCTAGATGACAAGGCCCAAGAAGAAATCGTGAAATAATTATGCTTTCGAGGGACAGAGCTTAACAGGAACACCATGACAGTCGAGAGAGGGGGACTAAAGCCTGAAGTGATACTATGGAATCATGTGCTCCGAACTCGATTGATGCCGACATTGCACACAACTATAGTACACCTATCTCGTTTGCTGATTATTCACTTTATAATTAATGGGCGAAAAATTGATGTAGGGAAACTGGTGGTGGACGAGGTCTACGCGTGCCTCAAGAGGAGCAAGAGCCCACTGATCTTTCCAAATTTGATAACTGCCCTGTGCCGGAGGAAGGAAGTTTTTGAAAACTCGGCCAAGAACGAACAAATGGAGGGCAAAAAGGGGTTAACACATGCCTAGATTCCACAGCTGAAGGGATTTGATGAGGGTGCTCCAAACGAGACCCTGGAAGTGGGAACCAAGAGCTTTGCTGCAGTAAGGACCGCAACATTGGTTGCTAAAGCAACCCACCTAGCCATAGAGCTTCACAGTCTTAAGGTGCAGCTGGGCACTTATTTCAAATATGCCAACCAGAGGGATGTGGCCATCTCACAATGCTTCTCTGAGGTCCTGCCAGGCATAGAAATTATGTTCCCTTCATTCCCAAAAGAACATCTCATCAATCTTGAGCCTTAAGATCAAAATGTTACTACAAGCACACCCCGACCACCAACCCAAAAGAGGAAGTTAACGGCTAGGAAGAAAGTCAACCCGGTCCTAGCCCATGAACCAGACACTCGAGACCCCTCAGCCCAAGAAGAACAGACCCCTGCCCAAAAGTCACAGCAAATCGATCCTGCTTCTACACCCACTAGGAAGAGAACACGAAGCAACAAGAAGCCTGCTACAGCAACATCACAGCCACCTGAATCGCAAAGGGAGCCGGCCACCACTTTGAGTGATGATGATCAGCCTATGGCTGAGGCAACCCCTACCACTGAACCCAACCCCGATGTGCCACCATCTGAGGATGCTACATCATCCAAGCCGAAACGTTCTAAACACACAGCAGGGCGAACCGTCAAACCAACCGATCCAGCCCCTGCTCAATCTGACGACAGTGCGACCTCAACAGTTTCGATGGTGCACAATAACCACTCCATAGACGACACAAGTGACAATTGACCTCGGCACCCATGAGGTACAATTTTTTTAAGTTTTCGTTCTTTTTAGTTTATTTTTGCATCAACATTTTGCATAACATTTTTTTCTTTTCATGCATCGCGGACGATGCATCTCCAAGTTTGGGGGTGTTTCACCTCTGCTTAGTTTAGGACCATAGCATTTGCATCGTAAAAATTAGACAAAAGTTTTGCTATGGCATTCTGTTTAGCTAGGAATAAATATGCAAATGTGTTGATGATGCTTAATGATGATCATTTAAAATTCAATAGGCCTGAACTGAAAATTTTACAACTGCATGAGACTTAAAGAACTATCTTAGGAGTGAGTTTGCTATAGAAAATAATTTTAGACACAAATTGCTTTCTTTCTCTGCTCGGTAGGTTTAGAAAAACTTTTTAGGAAAGACTTTAGTATTGCCTTGCATGAAAAAAAATGAAAAATGAGCTTAAAAAGAAAATAGACTACCCTGTGCCTAAAATTGAAAACCGAATAAATGCTACGACATATCTGTAGAAGGACACTCCATTATGCAGTCTTTAGGCTATTGTTCTCTCTAAAAAAAGGAACAAAATAAATAAGTGGAAATGAAAAGCACATGAGTGAATGAAAGTTGTCACGGGATGACTCTACCTACTAGCTCGGGGGTGAGAGGTATGCTCCCTACTCATCTAGAGTTAAGTACGGTATGTGTGATGAGCTGACACCCTTCGTAACAGTACCTTTTGCATTTTTGTGGAAGTCTGTAATAATTGAAAATTCATTGCTAAGGCATTCTTATTGAGCTTCCTTGAAAATTTTCCTTCACCTATCATGCATAGCTCGAAAGTAATCTTGCACACACACCCACTAGAAGCTTGTTCTTAAGAGAAATTCTTGTCACTCTCAAATAAATGTTGTTGATATTGAATGCCTATCTTTTTCTGAAAGCTGAAAACACTGTCGTAGCATTTATTCCTCATTAAATCTTTGCCATATCATCCCTTTTGTTTATTTTTACTCATTGATTGAGGACATGCAATAGCTTAAGTTTGGGATGTGATAGCTATGCTATTACCTCTATATTTATGCCTCTTTGCTATAGCAATTGCTTGTTTTCAAGTACATTACATTGTATGTAGGTTGCATTTTTAGTATATTATTGGGTGTTTTTTTAATTTATTGCTCGTGTGGAGTTGGTGCTGCGTGAAAGGTAGTTTTTGGTTGTTTGTGTGCAAGATGACAGAGCAGAATGTGAGGGAAGAAGCAAGGAACAAAATGCTATAGCAAAGGAGGAGAAAAAAGGCTAGCTGGCGCACGAAAGTACAAGCACGTGAAGCGAAGAAAAGGACGTCTGACATTGTCAGACAGCTTTATGCAACAGCCACACTCCATCTGCAGACCGTCCCTTTTGTCCCCTGGTGGACAGAGCTTGTCGGAGGATATTCGTTGGGATCCCAAAAGAGATACCAAGGCACCAAACCCCTAGAAGACCACCCCACTATATAAAGGCTTCATCTCTTCAAAGGCAAAAGGAGAGGAGAGGAGAAGAGAAGGAGAGAAAGGAAAATGTGCAGGAGGAAGAACTACAAGAGGGGAGAAGCACTTCATCGTTGAACAGACTTGGTGTCCTTTATCGGGAAGCTCGAGGTGTGGCCTCGCCTTCCTCTTCTGAAGCGGTGAGCCTAAGGCGGTCATGACAGTCCACTGGCGAACTGGGAGTTTATCTTTCCTTTTTGCTATAACATTTATTTATCTTGAGGGTTATATGACAACAATATGTTTGATTATTGCCCAGCCCTGAACTGTTTTAGATGGCGTGGGTTTTGTTGGATGATTTTCTGTTTATTTTCTTAATCTCATGTTTATGTTTACTATTCTCTCTTGATCTTTGCTTTGTTTGCGGTGTGCTTAATTTCCTAATGTTGTAAGAGCTTAGTGTTGTCAGTGCTTTGAGATATAGGCCCTACCTTAAGTGCCTTTAAGAGTTGTCCTTTCTTTAGGAACAACCCAGGGTTGTAAGAGATTAGGGATGCTAGTGCTTCGAGAAACAGACCATTCCTTATGATGCCCTCGAGTGATGGTTGTTCCCTAGGTACAGATGGGGGTAGTGATCGAGGGAGCAAGCCTTAGCTAATAATGACAACTAGAGTAGTGCGTGATAACTTTCGAAAGAGAGTCATTGCTTTAGTATTAGCTTGAGGGAGTGAACGAGAGAGCTAACCTTTGATCCCATAAGCAATGGGGTAACCACCAAGAGGAAGGACTCCAACCTGCCTTAGAGATAAGTGATAGGTTTAAACAGCTAAAAGGGATGGAGATTAGGAGAGTGGAGTGTTTAGAGTTTACGCCGAGAGGTATTGTCGTAGCATTTTAATCTCTCAGTCTTCTTGCTAGAGATAGTTTAGAAGCAACCTTAGTAAATCTTGTCGAGCATAGTGGAGAGGACTAGGATTCATTAGTAGTGTTAAGAAACTTCAGAGGGTTATCCTTCAGGAGCTAGCCAGCCATTTCGTAGAGAGCTTCGTATTCGAGAGAGGACATATCTGTCATTTGGTTATCTCTTCTTTGTTTGCTTGTTTGCAACAACATTTTCCCATCCTTCATTCTGCCTCAGCATACTCACATTACAATTTGATTACTATAGCAATTTGGAAATGAAACTGTGTTCACCTCCAATCTCTGTGGAGATGATACTCACTCATCACTTTATTACTCGTTCGACGTGTATACTTGCACCATTTGTGTATCATTTATAGTATTGCAAGATCGCGCAACACTCCTCCATGTCACTAGGTTACCCCAAACAAAGGAACAATAACCACTTACTGATCTCCTGTCAGTAAATTCTCTAGCCGAGCTGGAATCAGTGAAAATCTTTATTGTTCTATCATCACTTTTCCTGAAAATTAAAACATGTCTAGAGGTTATTTTAAGGTACCTCAATATTTTGTAGACTGCATCTAGGTGTTCTTCCCTTGGATCATTCATATGCTGGCTTACAATTCCAACAGAAAAAACAATGCCAGGTCTTGTCAAAGACAAGTAAATTAGTTTACCTACGAGTCTTTGATATTGTTCCTTATTTACTATAACTCCCATTTCCTCCCTCCTTGGCTTGAAGTTGATGTTTATATGAGTTTCTACAGGTTTGCATCCCAACATTCTTGTATCTTAGAGTAGGTCAAGGATGTACTTCCTCTGATTAATAACAATCTGTTGAGTTTTATGTGCTCGATTTCCTTCAACCGTTCTTGCTTACCAAGGGTGGAGAAGTTGAATATTTGAGTGATTTTGTGGGAAGTGAAAAATAGAAAAAAGACACAAGGATTTATAGTGGTTCGGCCTTCTAACAAGCACATACATCCACTACCTTAGCTTCCCACTAAGGATTTTATAAAACCTATGTTTGATTTTGATATAACTAAGTATGTTAAGGATTAAATTGAAAACTTAAAATTGATTTCTAAGTCCCTTAAATGATTTATAAATCACCAATACTTTAAACTGATTTGAAAAACTCAAACTCTAAATATTTTCTAAGTGTTCCAAGGCCAAAGTATTGAAAAACGTCCAGGTGTATCGATACGCCTACAGTCGTATCAATACCTTTTTTACAAAATTGGCTACTGGAAAGACGTGTTTCGATACGCTCTTAACCGTATCGAAACAGCGTATCAAAACAGATTCAATTTGTATCGATACGCCCCTCTGTAAAAACTGAAGGAGTTTGAATGTTGTACCGATACGACTTAATCCGTATCGATACGGTTTTAACAGAATATTTAATTCAAAGTGTTTTAAATGTTTTCAACCGTTGGTGTCAATTGTTAGGTAACTAATATTTAAAGTGGTAGTTGTCCCGTATCGATACGGTGTACCCCGTACCAAAATGGAAACTTCCAGTGAGCTAAGTTGAGAAAAAGGTATCGATACAGTCTCTTCTGTATCGAAACGGGCCATGTTCTATACTGATACGCTTACACGCGTTTTGATACGCCCCCTTTATTATGTGCAACGACTCTTTCTGTTTTGAGACGTGTATCGATTCGGGTCTTCGTGTACTGATACGGATAGCTGCAGAAGTGCATTTATGGTGGAAAGAGAGGGTCCCAACGGCTATAATCAATACCCTAACCACCCAAACGGCTAGAATTGATAGAGAAGGTATAAATTGAAGTTCATTGAAGACCAGCAACAACCATTGCATCAAAGATAAACATCCAAGCAAAAATCCAACCTCATTGTGATTATTTTCCAATATTCTTGTAAATCCCAAATTGTGTTGTATTCAATTTCGATCCTATCTCAAATTTGGGTTGAGTGTTTGTACCGAAAGGGGCAATATTGTATTTGAGAGATATCTTTTTGCCTAATTTCTTCTTTGTTTCACTTGTGAGGGTTTGGTCAAATTTTGGGTAGAAAATTTGACCGGTTGTGTAAAGGTTACCTCCTAAGCCTTGAAAAGGGGAAGACCAAATTAGTGAATTGTTGTAAATCCTTAGTGGTAGCCAAGGTAGTGGATGTAGAGTTCATTTGAAACTTGAACCACTCTAAAATCCTTTGTTCTTCATTTTTAGATATGATTTTTCTCCAACAATTTTTTAGAGCCCTATTCACCCCCTCTTGGCATTGATCAATCTATTGATCCACTCAACAATTGGTATCAGAGCCTACCTCTTTGAAGGATTAACAACCACAAGAGAAGTTCCTAAGAAGAGTGTGATCATCCAAAAATCAAGCCATGACATCTACCTCCGGATCAAGCATGTACGAGTCTCAATCCACCACAAAACCACCATTCTTAAATGGTGACAACTATCCATTTTGGAAGAACCGGATGCGCCTCTTCATCAAATCCAACGATTACCTTGTTTGGGATGTCATTGAAGATGGTACCTATATTCCTTTAAAGAGGGATGATGAAGAAAAAATGGTTCTAAAGAAGAAGATTGAGATGAGTGAAGATGAGAGAAAGAAGATCCAAATTAATGACAAAGTTCTTCACATGCTCTTTTGTTCTTTCGGTCCCGACATCTTCTCCAAAGTCTCCTCCATTGAAAGTTCCAAAGAAGTATGGGACACACTAGAGACCACCTATAAAGGAACTAGTGATGTAAAGGAGACCAAGATTGGAATTCTCAATCTTAGTTATGAGAATTTCAAGATGGAGCCCGACGAAATCGTGTCCAAGATGTTCGATCGCTTCTCAACTATCATCAACGGGCTTAAAGGTTTTGGAGAGACAATACCAGAAGACAAACTTGTCCGGAAGCTACTCTACTCACTTCCTGAATCTTGGGATGGGAAGAGAACCACCATCATTGAGTCCAAAAAATTGAAGACTCTAAAACTTGAAGAGCTAGTGGGTTCTCTCCTTACTCATGAAATAATGAAGCAAGGAAGGGAAGATGAAAAGAAGAAGGAAGAGAGAAGAGTAGAGAAGCTAGAGGTAGTGAAGAAGAAGAAAATGAGAGTGGCTCTCAAAGCTTCATTACATGAGGAGAGCACTTCTAGTGAGGAGGATGATTTAGAAGAATTGGCTATGATAGCCAAAAGATTCTCACAATTCATGAGGTCCAACCGAGGAAGGAAGATTCAAAGAAAAATGGACTTCAAGGGTAATAACAAAGAAGAAGAGAGGGATCAAATTATTTGCTACGAGTGCAAAAAGCGCGATCACATTCGTTCGGAGTGCCCTCAACTCAAGAAGAAGGGCTTTGAGAAGAAGAAGAATCTCAAAGCCAAGCTTGCTACTTGGAGTGATGAGGAGTCATCCGAGGATGACGAACAAGAAGTGGCCAACCTTTGCCTCATGGCACTTGAGGAGGATTCCTCCATGGTAACCTCTAACTCATCATCTTTTGACTTTACATTTGATGAATTACATGATGCATATGATGAGTTGTAAGAGGTTTATGATGAGTTAGTTGAGAAATACAAAGAGTCGGTCATTAGGAATAAGAAAATTATTTCGGAATTAAATGATAAAAATGACTCACTTTCTCAAGCTAACTTAAAATTTGAGAAAAAGATTTTAGGTTTGAAAGATGAACTTAAATTCTTCCAAGATGAAAATGTAGACCTAAATAATCTTCTTTCTCAATGCAACAGTGAACACCAAAAGGTGTTAGATGAGCTTAACAAGCTCAAAGAGTCTTTTAAAAATGTTGGTAAAGTGAAGCATGAAAAAGGTGAATCATCTAAAACAAACCAACATAGGAGAAAGACTAATAACTACAAACAAAGTTGCATCCCTAGACATAATAGAACTAAAAAGATTATAAGTGTATGGGTTCCTAAGGAACTTGTCAAATCTAATAATATTGTTGCTATGTCACCTTGGATTCCTAGGGGAACCAAGCTATTGGGAGCTAACACTCGTGGACCCAAAATGATTTGGGTACAAAAAACAAAAGTTTAATATCTTTGTTTGTAGGGGGAGCATTGCTACAAGGCCAAAGCACAAAGTCAAAATTCATGGTACCTTGATAGTGGATGCTCGAGGCATATGACCAGAGACAAGAGTAGATTCATGGACTTAAAGCCAAAAAGTGGAGGAGTGGTGACATTTGGTGACAACTCCAAAGGCCACATTAAAGGTATTGACTCCAAAGGTAATCACTCTACCATTTTTATTGAAAATGTTTTGTATGTCGATGGTCTTAAACATAATTTGTTGAGCATAAGCCAATTATGTGATAAAGGATTTAATGTCTTATTTGATAAAAATGGGTGCAAAATTGTTGACATTAAATCAAATAATATTATGCTCATAGGTCATCGCATATGTAACATTTACATGGTGCATTTCGATGACAAACATACATCCCATGCATGTTTAGTAGCTAAAAATGAAAATGATGCATGGCTATGACATAGGAAACTAGGACATGCTAGCATTAGTGTTTTAGAAAAATTAGTTTCCCTAGACCTAGTTAGAGGTTTACCCAAAATTAAGTTCTCAAATGATAAAATTTGTGATGCATGCTCTAAGGGTAAACAACATAAGTCATCCTTTAAATCCATTAATGATGTTTCTACAAGTAGGTGTTTACAACTTATTCATATGGATTTATTTGGGCCTATTAGAACTATGAGCTTGGGTGGTAAATATTATGCATTTGTACTTGTTGATGATTTTTCTAGATTTACTTGGGTCCTATTTTTAAGTACTAAAGATGAGGCTTTAGAAAAATTCATCACATTTTAAAAATTAACCCAAAATGATCTTGAACTTAGAATTTCTCATATTAGAAGTGATCATGGAACCGAATTTCAAAATCTAGGGTTTGAAGAGTTTTTAAATGAAAATGGTATTAGCCACAATTTTTCAGCTCCTCGAACTCCTCAACAAAATGGGGTAGTTGAGAGGAAAAATAGAACTTTACAAGAAATGGCTAGAACCATGCTTTGTGAAAACAATTTACCTAAATATTTTTGGGCGGAAGCCACAAACACCGCTTGCTACATTGTAAACCGAGTAATGATTAGACCACTTTTAAAGAAAACACCATATGAGATTTTAAAATCTAAAAAGCCTAACATTAGCTATTTTCATCCATTTGGTTGCAAGTGTTTTGTTTTAAATAATGGAAAAAGACAACTTAGGTAAATTTGATGCAAAAAGTGATGAAGCTATTTTCATAGGATATTCTTTAACCTCTAAAGCCTATCGTGTATTTAACAAGAGAACTTTAGTAGTAGAAGAATCTATACATGTTGTATTCGATGATAACCTCCTTCCAAGGAAGGATTCTTGTGATAATGATGATGTAGGAATCATTAATGCCTTTGATGGAAGACAAACTTCAAAGGAGGATGAGATTCCATCAAAAGAAGAGGATGCACAAGATCCACCTCTTGAAGCCTTGAAGGACTTGGCTCTTAAGGAAAAGGAAGTGAGCTACCCAAGGGAGTTCAACTATGTCAAAGGTGGTGAAATCTTGGGTGATCCATCCAAGGGGGTAACCACTAGATCTTCTCTTAAACTTATGAATCATGTTGCTTTTATCTCATGCACAGAGCCTAAGAATATAAAAGAAGCATTAAAAGATGACTTTTGGATTATGGTTATGCAAGAAGAGTTAAATCAATTTGAGAGAAGTAATGTTTGGACATTAGTTGATAGGCCTAGTAATCAATCTACTATAGGAACTAAATGGGTCTTTAGGAACAAACTAGATGAGAGTGGTAACATTGTGAGGAATAAAGCTAGATTAGTAGCACAAGGTTACACTCAAGAAGAGGGAATAGATTTTGATGAAACCTATGCACCCGTAGCTAGAATGGAGGCCATTAGGATGTTGCTTGCATATGCATGCTATCATGATTTCAAGCTTTTTCAAATGGATGTTAAAAGCGCATTTTAAATGGTTTTATAAACGAGGAAGTGTATGTGGAACAACCACCGGGTTTTGAAGACTCAAAATTTCCAAATCATGTTTTCAAGCTTACTAAAGCTCTTTATGGTTTAAAACAAGCTCCTAGAGCTTGGTATGAAAGACTTTCAAACTTTTTGATTGAAAAAGGTAAGGTGGACACAACACTTTCCATAAAAAGGTATAAAAATGACATCTTAGTAGTACAAATTTATGTTTATGATATTATTTTTGGATCTACTAATGTATGTCATTGCAAAGAGTTTGCTAAGTTAATGCAAGGTGAATTCGAGATGAGCATGATGGGGGAGCTCTCATTCTTTTTGGGACTCCAAATCAAGCAAAGGAAGGTTGACACCTTCATCAATCAAGCAAAGTAAATCAAGGATATGCTCAAGAAGTTTGGCTTGGAGAATGCAAAGTCTCAAGCCACACCTGTGAGCTCATCTACAAAGCTTGACAAAGATGAAGGAGGTAAGTGTGTTGAATCTAAGCTTTACCTTTCTATGATTGGATCATTGCTTTACCTTACCGCAAGTAGACCGGATATCTTGTTTAGTGTTTGCTTGCGTTCTAGGTTTCAAGCTAGTCCTAGAGAGTCTCACCTTATAGCCGTTAAGAGAATCTTTAGGTACCTTAGAGATATTCCTTGTTTAGGTCTTTGGTACCCTAGAGACTCCACCTTCAACCTTCATGCTTATTCGGATGCAGATTATGGGGGATGTAAAATCGATAGGAAAAGTACTTCGGGAACTTGTCAATTCTTAGGTAGTATGCTCATATCTTGGTTCTCTAAGAAACAAAATAGTGTAGCTCTTTCTACCACCGAAGCCGAGTACATATCCTTAGGGAGTTGTTGTGCTCAAGTCCTTTGGATGAAGCAACAACTCTTAGATTATGGTATTAAAGTTGAAACCATACCCCTTACGTGTGATAACACTAGTGCCATATGCTTGACTAAAAATCCCATCCAACACTCTAGAACCAAACATATATAAGGCATCATTTCATTAGAGATCATGTCCTTAAGGAATATGTTGTTATAGAGTACGTTGACACCTTAAACCAACTAGCGGACATTTTTCCAAAGCCTTTAGATAAAGAGCGTTTTTGGTCCCTTAAGAGAGAGTTAGGTCTAACTAGCCTTCCTTGACCCTTTAGGGCCCCTTTAAAGTTAAAATTTCTTGATCTTGTGAAATTGCATGTTAATGTGTTGTAGCTCTTGAAAATATCCATGCTTATAGCTAGGGGGAGTATGATTCTGTTAAAATATGCTTAGGACTGCTCATTCATCATTTGCATTCATTTAGGAGATGTTAGAATCGAGCTTTTGGTTGTTCTTCAAGCCTAAAATGTATTTATGGGCATAGTGTATCGATACGGCCTTATGCGTATCGATACGAGTACTGTATTAGTTTCCCAGATAACATTTTGCCTAAAATGGGTATCGATACGGTTAACCCCGTTTCGATACGAGCAACAATCGTTTCAATACAGATTGTATCCGTTTCGATACGGACCTTCAACGGGCATTTTAAATGGAATTACGTTTTTACCCCGTATCGATACGCGTTTGCGCAGACTCCTATCAATTGGCATTTAAGAGTTCAACTTTTACCAAAATTGAATTTTCTCAAAACCCTAGAAACCCTAGCCGTTTTCACTCTATAAATAGCTTCTCTTTCCCTCATATTTTCACACCACAACTCAAATCTCTAGAGGGTTTTCAAAATCAAGCAAAGCTCTTAAGCTTTTCATCAATTGGGTGCTAAGCTCTTCTCCCATTCCTCTCTAATCAATATCAAGGTAAAACTCTTTCTTTTTATTTTAATTTTCATTTAAAATTTTCTTTTCTTTTGTTTTTGTTTTGTCTTCACAAATCAAAATCTCTTTTCAATTTTTATTTTATTTTTTATTAACCTTGATTATTGGTTTTCAATGAGTTGAATGAAGAAAACTTAATGCATACATTGTTTTATCTAGTTCGTGGCACCTCCTAAAAAGAGAACACGTACTAGTGAAGTCGGTGAAGGATCCAATACCGGAGGTGGTGCTCGCCCGAATCTCACTCATATCTATCAACACTCCTTTAAGTCCCCCGGAGAACTCACCTATTTTCGCCAATTTCAAAACTATAAGATCTGTCCGGAGAGGGTAATCTCTATTCCTTTTCTTAACTCGGAGCGTTTCAAATTTGAATATCTACCTTTGCTCCAAGAATGGAAGTTTATGGATTTTCTCACTATTCCCAGATTTTACTTTCGCATTTTAGTTTTGATCTTTTATGCTAATGCCAAGTGTTGTGCAAATCGAGATGATGTTGTTACGGGCGTTAATTCTTATCTTATGGGCAAAAAGGACACTATAGATGTTCAATCTATTTGTGATGTATTTAAGTTGGAGGATGAAGGCTATGATGATGAAAATGCCCTTGGCCATGTCCTAAGTGGTTCCGTCACCGCCCTTAATGCTCAGGATCGAATCCTCCATTTGATGGGTTCTTGGTGGTTTCATCCCTCGGGAGGGAAGTATTCCACTATCCGCCAAGTAGATGATTTTTGGATTCGATGCTTCCGTGAGAGAAAACGTCCGAACCTTGCTCGTATTATGTTTGCGGAGATTGTCTATCTCGTGCAAGATCACCACACCACACTTGTCACTTCCTTCACCTATGGCACGGCCTTGAGTTACTTCTTCCAACAAAAGGAGATATATTGCTCGCATGACTACCCAACTCCCCTCACCGAACCTATCAATGAACGATCTCTTGCAAGGGGTAAGTTCCATTACTTTAATGGTAATTGGCTTTGTCTATCCGAGCTTCCTAGTGAGGCCGCGAAACAATTTGCTAATCCTCAAGTTGAAGAAGTTCCTCAAGCTCCTTCTCCACCTTCTATGGACTCCCCCATGACTTATCTCAATGAGCAATTCACGGGTTTACGCACGGGAATGGCCTCAATCGATCAAGTTATGAATTCGGGATTCACCGCTATTGATACAAGGTTTACAAGCCTTGGAGATCGAATGAGGAATGTGGACACTCGACTCACTTCCCTTGAAGGCGGTCACAACTCAATGAATATCTCTCTCACCGCTTTCCATGACGAGTGGCGTCAAACTATGAGGAATGATGATGCAATTGAGGAAGATGATGAAGAAGGCGATAGAGATGCATAATAGCCTATCTTTGCATATCATTCATATCATTTAGGATATTTATTTATGCACCTTTGATTTATGTTTTTAGGATTAAGTTTGAATTATTCTAAAACATATGCTTTGATTTTCTGTTATTTGGATTTTAAGTTGATGTTATCTTTTATTTTGATCTTAATGATATTGTGTTGCTTGTTTATTTATACCTTTTGCCTATTTATGCACTTTACATTATGTCTCAATTATTTTTGATCTAACAAAAAAGGGGAGAGGGAAGCTCACAACACTTAAAAAGTATGATTTTCAAACTTAAAAGTTACCTAGCTAATATTAAGGGGGAGTTATTTTTGCAAAGTTTTTCAAAGTATCAAAAATTTCAAGTTTTGGTTTTGTTATATCAAAAAGGGGAGATTGTAAAACATATGTTTGATTTTGATATAACTAAGTATGTTAAGGATTAAATTAAAAACTTGAAATTGATTTCTAAGTCCCTTAAATGATTTATAAATCACCAACACTTTAAACTAATTTGAAAAACTCAAACTCCAAATATTTTCTAAGTGTTCCAAGGACAAAGTATTGAAAAACGTCCAGGTGTATCGATACGCCTCTAGTCGTATCGATACCTTTTTTTACAAAATTGGCTACTGGAAAGACGCGTTTCTATACGCTCTTAACCGTATCGAAACAGATTCAATCTGTAATGATACGCCCCTCTGTAAAAATTGAAGGAGTTTGAATGGTGTACCGATATGGCTTAACCCATATCGATACAGTTTTAATAGAATTTTTAATTTAAAGTGTTTTAAATGTTTTCGACTGTTGGTATCCGTTGTTAGGTAACTAATATTTAAAGTGGTAGTTGTCCCGTATCGATACGGTGTACCCCGTACCAAAGCGGAAACTTCTAGTGAGCTAAGTTGAGAAAAAGGTATCGAAACGGTCCATGTCCTGTACCGATATGCTTACACGCATTTCGATGCACCCTCTTTATTATGTGCAACGGCTCTTTCTGTTTTGAGACAAGTATCAATACGAGTCTTCGTGTACCAATACGAATAGCTGCAGAAGTGCATTTATGGTGGAAAGAGAGGGTCCCAATGGCTATTATCAATACCCTAACCACCCAAACGACTAGAATTGATAGAGAAGGTATAAATTGAAGTTCATTGAAGACCAGCAACAACCATTGCATCAAAGATAAACATCCAAGCAAAAATCCAACCTCATTGTTCTTATTTTCCAATATTCTTGTAAACCCCAAATTGTGTTGTATTCAATTTTTATCCTATCTCAAATTTTGGTTGAGTGTTTGTATTGAAAGGGGCAATATTGTATTTGAGAGATATCTTTTTGCCTAATTTCTTCTGTGTTTCACTTGTGATGGTTTGGTCAAATTTTGGGTAGAAAATTTGACCGGTTGTGTAAAGGTTACCTCCTAAGCCTTGAAAAGGGGAAGAACAAATTAGTGAATTGTTGCAAATCCTTAGTGGTAGCTAAGGTAGTGGATGTAGAGTTCATTTGGAACTTGAACCACTCTAAAATCCTTTGTTCTTCATTTTTAGCTATCATTTTTCTCCAACAATTTTTTAGAGCCCAATTCACCCCCCTCTTGGCATTGATCAATCTATTGATCCACTCAACAGATTTCAACAAATTCACTCTTGAATTTCTTCTCATTTTTAGGCTAAGGAGGCAACCTTTACACACTCAAATCTTTCTAACCCAAAGCTTGAGTAAACCCTCTTTACAAGAGAAATTAGAGCAAACTTGAAATCCCTCACTAGGTAGATAGTTTGCAGTCTTAAGCTCACTCACTCAAACCTAAACACTTGAGAAAATTTGACAATTTAGGCTCACAAGTGTTGTCTATACAATGAATGAACAATTTAAGCCCTAAAGACAATTTGACATCATATAGTTGTTGACAATTGAAGCATTAACCTATCATTGATGCTTGAAGGTTCCTTTTATACTCCCAAAAGAGTTTGTAGCCGTTAAGGACCGTTGGGACTGAATTGGAGCCGTTGGAGACTTTATTTTCCTCATTAATTGCAGTTCTGGTGATGTCCGTTTTGGAACATGCAACCTCGTATTGGAACAGCCTTCTTCAGAACTAGCCGTTGAAGCCTGATGTAACAAGCCGTATCAAAACGCCTCTTGCCGTATCAAAATGGTATGAGCTGTATCGAAATGGTTACAAACTGTTTCGGTACGAGTGACCGTTGCGCTGCATTTAAAAATTCGTTGGGAAATTTTGACCGTTGTGGAGGTTTTGAATGTTGGGCGTATCGAAACACCAAAGGGGTGTTTCGAATTGAAAACCCTCCGTATCGAAACGAGCAAGCCCTATTTTGATACGGGTTTTGGCCGTTTCAAACTGTTTCGAAACAAGTTACCCTATATCAAAATGGGTACCTTGAAAACCCTGGTTTGGCTACTTAAAAACGTTTCAAACCTTTCCAAAACCATTAAAAACATCCACAAATTTATTTTCAAGTTTTTTGGACTTAAAGGAACTTTTGAAATCTTTTCAATTTAGTCCAAAACTATTTTTCAATTATTATATCAAAACATTATTTCTTCACAATTCCAACTTTGGATCTTTCCAGTTCCATTCCAAGAAAGTATCTGAGACTTCCAAGGTCTTTAGTCTCAAATTTCTTAGATAATAACTTCTTCAGATTCTCTATTTCGACAACATCATTTCCAGTAATGATAATGTCATCGACATAGACAATTAAGAAGGCCATTTTTCCAATTGGTCCCAATTTCACAAACAATGTATCGTCGATTTGACACTATTTATAACCATTTTTAACAACAGCTTTGGTGAACCTCTCGAACCAAGCCCTTGGAGACTGTTTTATGCCGTATAAGGATTTCCTTAGCTTACAAACTTTCTGGTCACTTGCTTTTTATTCCATTCCTGGAGGCACTTGCATGCAAACATCTTCCTCTAGGTTGCCATTAAGGAAGACATTTTTAATATCTAACTGATGGAGTTTTCAGTCTTCATTTACAGCCAAGGATAATAGAACCCTTACTATATTTAACTTTGCAACAAGAGCAAAAGTTTATATTTTCCACACTTCCATTAGAGTTGTACTTCACTATAAATACCCATTTGCAGCCAACTGGTTTTTTCCCTTGTGGTAAATCAATCAAGGTCCAAGTTTTATTACTTTTAAGAGCCTTTATCTCATATTCGACAGCCTTTCTCCATTTAGGATCTCTCAAAGCTTCCTCAACTTTTTTGTGGAATCTCGATGCTCTAAACTTTAGTTGTAAATGCTCGAAAAGAAGGTTGCAATTTTCCATATGCAATAAATCTTTGTATGAGATGATTAGTGCACTTCCTTACATCTTTCCTCTAAGCAATAGGAAGGTCAGTAGTATCGGTAAAAGGAATATGAACGTCATTATTAATTGAATCCTTACCGGGTAACTCATTACCTTCCTGATCTTCAAAGGCAGTAGGATTGAAGTTGAGTTCTTGGCAGAAGCCGGGCTCTATGGCAGATTCCAAAATTGGCCTTTTCTCTTTTTGTAGACAATAATTTCTCCTCTTTCATGAGTTGTATTTTGAGTTCCTTAAGGAGTTTTAGGGAGTCTAGAATTAGGATGAGGTAAGGGTGTCGAAGGAGTGGTAAGAGTATGTGATTTTGAGAGTTAGGAGAGGAAATTTCAGGCTGTACATTCTGATTTTCTTGAATTTGTGAAGCAGTGGGCTGCAAAGGTGAACTTTGGGGCTATAAATAACTAGTTGTAGTGGGCTGTTGGATGGCAGTTTGGGGCTGTAAATAGCCAGCAGCAGTGGGCTACTGGAGGGTTGAACCCAACTGGAAATTATCAACAGCAGTAGTGGGTTGTTGGATGGCTGATTTGGGCTGTAAATAACCAACAACAGTGGGCTGCTGAAGAGTTGAACTCAACTAGAAATTATCAACAGCAGTGGGCTGTTGGTATTTGTCAAAAAACTAAAATTCATCATTAGTATTCTCTCCCCTAAATTCCATATTTGTTAAAAAAAGGTTTGTTTTCGAAAAAAGTAACATTCATGGAGGTGAATGTCTTTTTGGTAATAGGTGAGTAACACTTGTAGCCCTTTTGAGTTGAAGAATATCCCCAAAACACACACTTGATAGACTTAGGATCTAACTTACCCTTGGACTGTTAATGATTATAGACAAAGAATGTACACCCAAACACTCTCAAAGGTAAATTAGAAGATATGGGTTTGAAATTAGGGAAATATTCAAGTAGCACATCTCTAAGAACCTGAAATTTCAAGGTTTTACTTTGCATCCTATTAATGAGATAGGTAGCAGTAAGGATGGCTTCCTCCCAAAGGTATTTTGGTACGTTGGTAGAAAAAATAAGTATCTAGCTACTTCTAAGAGATGTTTGTTTTTTTCTTTCTGCTATCCTATTTTGTTGAGGTGTATTAACACAAGAAGTGAGATGAACAATTCCTTTGGTTTGAAAATATGATCCTAGAGTTTTAGTGAAATACTCACTCTCATTGTCACTATGAAACATTTGAATTTTACTCTAAAATTGGGTTTCCATCATTGCATCAAACCTTTTAAAAATTCCTTCAACCTCAGATTTTTCTTTCATTAAGAAAGTCCATGTAATCCTAGAGTGGTCATCTATAAAGGTTATAAACCACCTAGCTCCATTTATATTCTTTACTTTTTAAGGGCCCCAAATGTCACTATGTGATGGGCAGATGTATAAATTGAAGTAGGATATGTTGATTTGGCTTGTTGGCAAGCTGACAAATGTCACAAAAAAAGATTCTAGATTTTTGTGACTGAATAACTGAGGTAATAGCTTTGCAAGGTAATGAAAATTTGGATGACCTAACCTAAAGTGCCATAACAAGATTTCATTGGAGGTATCAAAAATAAAATTATAAAGAGAGAGGCTTTGATTTGTTTGTCTTTGAAGAATGTAGAATCCCTCATACAACCTACACTGCCAATCACCTTCACTGAATCTATCGCTTGAAATTCACAAAAATTGAAAGCAAACTTAGTTGTGCAGTTGAGATCCTTAGAAAGTTTGCTAATAGAGAGGAGATTACAAGCCAACTTTGGTACATATAACACAGAATTTAAAGTAATATTTTGATTGAGTTTTACTAAACCATTCCCTGTAATCTCGGAGAAGGAGCCATCTGATGTTTTGATGTATGAAAGATAACTCAATTTTTGAAGGCTTTTGAACAAGGTGACGTTCCCTGTCATACAGTCAGAAGCCTCGGAATTAGCAATCCAAGTGGATAGAGTATCAAGACTAGCCAAGCTCACACAAGAAGTAAGAGCTAAGGTGCTGATTGTTGTCATTTGGCTGAAAAATTTCTGAAAATCTTCAGTAGGAGGAAGATAATAATTTTCAGTAAGTCTATAAGAAGCGATGGTAGTAGGAGATGCATCACTAATGCTAGTTTGGGATGAACCAGCTGTAGAACTCTCCTCACTGGCCATATAGTCTAGGTTTTTAATTATGGATCGACAAGAAAAAAACTCTAATCTGATACCATAAAGAATAGAGGTTTTGAACAAAGAAAATATTAGATTTATTCTCTATAATTTTAATTCATCAATTCACTTTATAGAAAAGTCTTTTTAAAAGACTATACAAATAGTTTAGTCTAATTAGGACTATTCTAAGTTATCTCTATCTATAAGTAGGATAAGAGTTAGACTAAATTTAAACTACTGACTTAATACAAATATAGAGTAACTAAAACTCTTCTATTTACACGTTAACAACCTATAGTCCCAATCCCACTAAGCATCGAGTTCATACATTCGAGAATCTTTAACCATTGTGTTGCAACACACGCACACTCTCACACCGAGCATCCGAAATGCCATAAATCAAGGTGACTCAACTACACAAGTGCCCTTACTTGGCACGTAACCACACACGATCCATTGATGATCCTTATGGCTGCTATTATAAATAAGTCACCCAATATTTACCAAGTTATTACTCATTATGTTCGTATATAAGGTTAAATTCTCAGTTTTACTATTCATTTTACCACACTAGACGCCTATTAGGCCTTAGTCCTCGACTTATAGGTCCTTCAAACTCAAAACGTAAATTTCAAGCAGATTTCCCAGCAAGTACTGATACCTTTATAAGAGTACCGATACGCGTCTCTGGCTACCTGTAACACCCCAATTTTGGGCTTAGAAGTTTTAGGTCTGAACCGGACCGGTCGAATTTTCGGTTCGAATATAAAAGGTGGTTTTAAGGAAAGCCTAGTTTGGGATGCATTAAAAATATGGAAAAATATCTAAAAATCCTCTTTTATTATATATAAGAGAGTGGTGAAATCAATTTTACAAAATGAGGTTTGGAAATATGACATTTTGAGTTAGTGACTAAAATGTAATTTTTGAAAAGTTCGTGACTGTTTTAAAAGGATTAAAACTTTGAATCTTTAAGGAGCTAATTTACCCAAGGAAGGATTTCTCCAGATTTTTCTTGATTTTTAAGACTCATTTAATGTTTTAATTAATAAAAAGAAAAGAGGGAAAAAGATATTTTCATAACTAACTTTTACCAAAATTTTCCCATTTCATTTTCTCTCAAAATTCCCTCAGCCAAACACATTTCCACAGCAACTTTTCTTTTGATTTTCACACCTAAAGTTGAGATTTCAATTCCTAAATGATTCCTAATCATTTCTACACCAAATCTTCATCATTTGCTTAATGAATTTTCAAGGATTTTGGCTCTAAATAAGGAGAAATCCACATTTAGAGGTATGAACGTCCTTCTCCTCTAAATACTCAGTTCTTTACTGAAATTCCCAAGTTCTCAATCCTTAAATTAAGTTTTATTAAAGGTTTTAATGTTGTGATCTTGATTTTGGCTTAAAATGCAAGATTTGGATTTAATTTTGAAGAAATTCGTATTGGATGATTGGGCTCTGTTTTGAGATGTCTTTTTGATGTATTTTGGATGTTTAAATGATGTGAAATGGAGGTTTAATCAATGCAATCCCGAATAGGTTGATTTTCCTAAGTTTTTACTTGTGAAAATGGTGGTTTTGGGGTGATCTTGGTGTTTTGCTAATGCTGGAGGTATGAGGACGTGTTTGGGATCATTTTGGATGTTAATTGGTGTTTAATAATGGTTAGACGTGATGGATCTTGGCTGGGTTAAGTTTTGGAAGTGTTTGGATGTGATTTCGGTTGTGTTTGGTAGCCGAAATGTTGGGTTTATGAAGAGCAGCAAGTTTAGGTGTGTTGCTGGTGTTTTTAATGTATAATGATGCATTAATCCTCTGTTGTTATGTGTTTAAAACAGGGGAGAATGATCCGGAAGCATTAGAGGTGGCGTTGAAGGTTTCAGATGCTTGGAAGGCTTGTTGGCTAGCCTAGTTTTGTGTATCGGTGAGTGAAGTTGGGTTTTCAGCTTTGAAACCAATGTTTGAAGGTTTTTGGGAGCTTAGTTTAAGTCTAAACAACTTAGCTAAGCTCAAGAGTAAGTAAATGGAATTTCTCTCATGGTTTGTGTTATGAATTGGTTTTTAAAGCACTTGTGATTGTTGGATGCAATGCATGTGATTTGCATGTTTAAATTCTGTTTTGAAAGCATATTTTAGCATGGTTTAATGCTGGTTTTGAAAGTCATGTGTGAAGGATGCTCAAGGTAAGAGATCCTTGGTTTTGTGCATTGGAATTGTGGAATTGATGCATAGTGTTGCATGTTGTTTAATGGCTTTGTTTAATGCTTCAAAACAGTGAAGTGATGATGGTAATTGGTGGTTTTGGCATTTTGGTTATGCTTGTAAAAACAATGGATTAATGTGGTAAAATGGTTATATTGGCAAGTGGTGTAAGTGGTTCTTGGTTACTTTAATCGGATATAGTTAGCCGGCTATAGGATTGGGTGCACCGTGAATTGAGTCGCCTTGGATGTCGAGGGGGTTGTAATTGTACCGTAAACTCCATCTAAGAATCCTAGCGATTGAGGAAATTGGTGTCACCACGATGGAGGATGGCTCTCGTAGGTGGGCTTGGTTTAGTGCCACCACGATGGAGGATGGCTCTCGTGGGTGAACCTTGTTAAATGACACCATGATGGAGGATGGCTCTCATGGGTGGACTTTGTTAAGCGTCACAACGGTGGATGGTTGCTCCCGTGTGTGAGCTTAGTTAAGGTGATTACAATGGTTGTGGTAGCTTCCATGTGTAAGCCTTGTGATGTGTCCCGGCTCTCGCTAGTGTGTTATACAACTTCCGATGAGTGATGTTGAGGGTTGTGATTGTACCGTTAAACTCCATCACGGGTGTTGAGGGGTTGTGATTGTACCGGTAAAGTTCACCCTGTGTTGTTCGGAAGTGTGTATGGAGCGTGTGGGACAACGCTTGTAATCCGCGTATCCGATTGTGTCTTGTGTTATGATGGTTTGTGAATTATCACTTGGAAGCCAATATAATGTTCTTGAATGTGATGAAGCATGAGATGCTTGAAATGATGCAAGGTTGCATGGAAAGTGTGTAATGTACCAAGAATGCGTGTATTACTTGTTAGCTTAAACAAGTGTTTATCTTCTATTGAGAATGGTGCATGTGTGCATGGAATCTCTTTAGTGCATTGAAGTCTTGTGAAGGCTTGTTTTAAAAGGCATGTAATGCAAATGTTGTTTTTGTGGTTCATATGTTGCATTTGTGTAATGCATGAGATAGATTGAAGGAGTAAGTGGTTTTCAAAGGTTTCTTGCTTTGAGATGATTTTCAAGAATGAGAAAAGTATAATGTGAAGTGGAAGTGTTTTCCAAGGAATTTGTATTTAACTTTGCATATGATGTTCATGCATGGAAAGGTTAAATTGATGGTTTTGCAATGATGTGCTTTGAAGTGAGTTACTTAGCTTTTCTAAGCTAAGGGTTGGTTTTCATGTTTGAGCAATGCATGATTTAAAGCATGTTGTTTAAAAAGGGGTTTTCAAACACTGCTTTGGTTTATCGAAATGTGTTTACTTTTAAAAGAGGTTTTATGACTCGCTGCATTGATGGTGTTTTGGTTTTGAGCATTCCTCACTAAGCATGATGTACTTACGCTCCTTTTTGTCCATCAATGCAGATATTTGAAGTTGGGACAGCAAGAAGCAAGGGATTCAAGGAGAGCTCCACTTGAGATGTATGTCTCGGTTAATAGCTATAGATAATAAAGGCAATGGGGGGAGAGTCTTTTATGTTGATGTTTAATGAGATTGTGTATGTTGAACAAGTTCGGTTTATGATTTGAACTATGTGGTTTAACACTTGCAACGTTTGAATCTTCTTATTCATAAGTCGTTATGTTATGCTTCTTGTTTTAAAAGCATGTTTAGGTGTTGGATGTGTGGAAGGAGTTGGTGCACCTAGGGGTGGTTTTGTATCTAGATTTTAATGCAATTTGGTAGTTATGATGCTTGGCATGTTGTTGCTTTGTTGAGAATTGATTTGGAGCATGTTCGATGGGGTTTAAATGTGTTAAAACAGGCCTATCTGCTGTTTCTGGGCAGGGTGTTTCGAAACACCCTTGCCTGTTTCGAAACAGGTGCTTGATTTGGCCTGGGTGTTTCGAAACGGGTAGAGGTGTTTCGAAACACTTTGGCTACTGCCAAGCCCCGTTTCTGAATGGGCTAACCCCGTTTCGGAACACTTGACCGTTGGGCACTGATTTGAATGGTTTTGAGGTTTGCAAGCTTTACGTTTTAGTCCTGATTTTTGTATGTGCAATTGCTTGAGTTTGAGATGTCCGTTTAAGGTGAAATTTGGCAGAGAGGCATGAAACATGACTAATTTCATAATGGTAACTTAAAAATTGGTAAAGTCCTCTTAATTTTTAGAATTTACAAATTGGTCTCTAAATTCGTATTTTATGCAATTGGGTCCCTTATAGTTTTCCGAATGCTATGATTTTTGAGTATGCTTATCTCAAGAGTATGCCTAGGGTTAATGTGCATCTAGACAAGTTTTAAAAGAAAAAAGGGTCGTTAATCAAGGTTGACTTTCGGGTTGACTTTGGTTTTCCCCGTGTAATCTTCGTAGTCTGGGTCAACCGTCTAGGCCGGGCTAAGGGGGTTACATTTGGTGGTATCAGAGCTGAGTTGCGAATGCTTGGGGAAATGGCAAATTGTTGTAATATGTGTTTGATGTTTATTCTGATGTGTGGTTGAAAGTCAGTTGAAATGTGTGTCTTTGAGCGAATTGTTGATGTTTTTATCATGCTTTTTGGTTATGAATCTTCATTGAGCTAATGTGGATTTGTGCTGATGATATACTGGTGATGTGAGCTGATTTTATGAATGATGAAAGTGTGATGGGTATGATATGTTGATGTTATGCTGTTGCGAGTTAATGTGGTTGATGAGAGCATGATCGTAGTATGTTGATTGATATGCTCGATGTTGTGATATCCATGTTTTTATTGACTGTTATGTCATGTAAAAGGGGAGAATTCGGGATACCCATTGCCTTATTATTATAGCTATTGTGTTATGCTGGAATTGGAGTCTTGAATCCTTGCTTGAAGCTGGCCTGATCGTTTTGTTTGTTTTGTTATGATAGCTTGTTGTTAATAGCATGGTGAAATCGATGAGAGAATGGCAGTTGGGTGAGATGGTTGCTGCTTTAGAGCAGGTTGTTAAGGCGTGGAATTCACCTTTTAGTGGAGGTATTTCGTCTCAGTCTTCTGTGCCTGGAGTTGAGGTAGTGAGGCAGGAGGAAGAAGCTGGTTCTGTGATGAAGAGTTCATCACCTATTGTTCAAGAGGTGTTGGGAACATCTCAGGCCATGGTGAATGTGAGGTCTGTAGACGTGCCGGTTGTGGGACACGCGGGTTTGTCGAAACAACGTTTACATGATTTGGGAGTTGTGGAGTATCATGGTTCGACACCTGAGGTGTTCGAGGCCTGGTTAGCCAGTGTAATTCTGATTTTGGATCAGAAAGGTTGTGACTACGCCTGTAAGCTAGGAAGTGTTGTCTCATTGATGTTGGAGGACGCCTGTGCCTGGTGGACATCTGTGGCGGTGGCATCGCATATTCACGATATAGATTGGGACTTCTTTGTGTCTGCCTTTTATGAAAGGTACCTTGGAGAGAAATTCCCAAGGGTTAAGCAATGTGAGGGTGTGGTTTCAGTTTATGAAGGTGAGAAAAGTTTAAGCAAGAGAGTTGTGGGTACTGACCCCGGGAGCGGTCAGCGTAAGAGGCTATGTGATAGAAGGTTTTGCTTGAATCGAAGTCTGGGTGGTGGTGCAGACGTAGGTCAAGTGCGGTATGATCAAGGAGTGGTAGCTCGGTTGTTGAAGTGTGACCATTGTGGAAGGTGTCATGTTGGAGGTTGTTGGGGCGTGAGAGTTTGTTGAAACTGTGGTTCTAAGGAGCATGTGAAGCGAAATTGTCCTCATGTGGTGAGATCCGCTTTAATGGTAGCAAAAGGGTCTCTGAAGGGTCGTGGGCACGACCGAGACAAGGTTCGGAGGTGGCAGGAAGGGCAGAAAGGTGTGAGGAGCTTGGGGAATGAAACATGTTGGAATTGTGGGTCTGTTGGGCATTTGAGACGAAATTGTTTGAAGTTGGCTCGGGGTAGTCAGGGTTCTTTACCGCAGAGAGATGGTGATGACCTTAATGTGTTAGCTGATGCTGCAGCGGTACGGCTGGAGAATGATGGTTCTGCGAGGAAGAGAGCTCGTCTGTTGAAGCTTCGGGGCAGTGAGGTGTTTATAGGTAACCTTGTTAAGTAATCTTTGCCCTAGTTATCTTAGTTTGGTTTCAGTTGGTATTTCCTTGCGTAGTGGTATGGTCTCGTAGCTAGCATGTTTGGGGTAGTAGCTGGTGTTGTTTTGAAAACAACTTTAGTGTGAAGAGGGTATTAGTGGGTATTTTGTGGTTAATGGGTTGTTAGAATGGTAGAGTTGGAAGTGAGATAGGAGGCTGTTCTTAGACGGATCCTGAGGATGTTATTGGTGGGTGTGAACCGACATACATGCACAATTAAAATCATTTGTTATATGCTATATTATATATGTTGGTACATGCATACATGCGACATGACATTAGAAGTTTTGCATACATGTACACAGGCATTGATAGGGCATATAGGTGACCATGCATACGAACGTTCACACTTGCTAATAGCTAGTTGGGTCCGTTAGTGTTGTGATAGGGTTAGGTTGGATGATGGGTTTTAAAAGTTGTTTTGGTGCTAGGAGAATGTTAGAAGTAATGGAGGGTATTAAGCGAGCTGTCAGTAATAGTGAGTGCGATATAGCATGTTGGCAGAAGGAAAGTGTTTGGCGCTTAAAGAGTTTAGCGGTATGGTGGTGAGGAGATTTCCGGTTGGAGTTAGAACCGGTCAGGTGGTTTTGAATAGCTGATAAATGTGGTGGTTCTCTGTGTTAAGTGATGTAGTAGTTTAGTGGATGTGTCTCCTGAGTGCTGAGGTGACTTGGCATTGATGTTGTAATAGAAGGGTTGTTTTTGTAGGTGATGGTTCGTAGCAACCTTCGAAGAGTTAAGAAGAGGTTGTGTTGAGGGTTGTAGAAAAGGTTTGGCCTGGGGTGATTAGAAGTTTCGTAATCTTAATATGTATGTATAGAATGGGCGGTGTCCTGGTAAGGCTAGTGTTGTAGTCAAAGCTTGAAGTGGAAAGGCAATGTAAGTTCAAGGGCCATTGTTGGTTGGACAGGTTCTTGTGAGAAGTGGTAGGCTAGTCGTGCATAAGTAAGTCCCTTCTGAAGTCAGCTGGTGGTGTGTGGAACGGCTGGCGGAGTCAAGGTTGGGGTTTTGTGACGTGATTTTCGGATGTTAGGTGAGTAGTCCTGGTGAGTCGTTATGGTGATGATAGCAGCGGATGTGAAGGAATGTCAGCAGTACGTTGAGAAGTTTGAGTAAGCAGTTGATGCTTAAGAATTTTTGCTTGATGTGGTAACCTTTGGAAAAGGTTGAGCAGTTGTGCGAGGGGTTTTAGAAGCAGTGAAGGTTGTGAGTCACATAGTGGCTGAACTAGATGGGTTGGTGTTACCGTGTGTACGAGTTTTGGGAGTTATGAGTTAAGGTGGTGTATGCTGTAAAAGTTTGGAGGTTCTTCAGGTTGTTGTTAAGGCTATGTGCAGTCCGGAAGTGTGAAAGGTTAAGATGTGGTTAACATCTGAGTGTTCTGGAATTTGTGAACAGTATGTGGTGGTGTTGGGTTTGGTGGAGTTTTGTGTGGAGAGTGTTCAGTGGTGGTTAAGTCTCCTGTGTTGCCTTGTGGGTTGATTTGAGAAGTTTGGTTGTGCTCTTTTCGCCGGTTGAAATTTCGAGGACGAAATTTCCTAAGAGGGGGAGAGTTGTAACACCCCAATTTTGGGCTTAGAAGTTTTGGGTCTGAACCGGACCGGTCGGATTTTCGGTTCGAATATAAAAGGTGGTTTTAAGGAAAGCCTAGTTCGGGATGCATTAAAAATATGGAAAAATATCTAAAAATCCTCTTTTATTATATATAAGAGAGTGGTGAAATCAATTTTACAAAATGAGGTTTGGAAATATGACATTTTGAGTTAGTGACTAAAATGTAATTTTTGAAAAGTTCGTGACTGTTTTAAAAGGATTGAAACTTTGAATCTTTAAGGAGCTAATTTACCCAAGGGAGGATTTCTCCAGATTTTTCTTGATTTTTAAGACTCGTTTAATGTTTTAATTAATAAAAAGAAAAGAGGGAAAAAGATATTTTTAGTTTCATAACTAACTTTTACCAAAATTTTCCCATTTCATTTTCTCTCAAAATTCCCTCAGCCAAACACATTTCCACAACAACTTTTCCTTTGATTTTCACATCTAAAGTTGAGATTTCAATTCCTAAATGATTCCTAATCATTTCTACACCAAATCCTCATCATTTGCTTAATGAATTTTCAAGGATTTTGGCTCTAAACAAGGAGAAATCCACATTTAGAGGTATGAACGTCCTTCTCCTCTAAATACTCAGTTCTTTACAGAAATTCCCATGTTCTCAATCCTTAAATTAAGTTTTATTTAAGGTTTTAATGTTGTGATCTTGATTTTGGCTTAAAATGCAAGATTTGGATTTAATTTTGAAGAAATTCGTATTGGATGATTGGGCTCTGTTTTGAGATGTCTTTTTGATGTATTTTGAATGTTTAAATGATGTGAAATGGAGGTTTAATAAATGCAATCCCGAATAGGTTGATTTTTCTAAGTTTTTACTTGTGAAAATGGTGGTTTTGGGGGTGATCTTGGTGTTTTGCTAATGCTGGAGGTATGAGGACGTGTTTGGGATCATTTTGGATGTTAATTGGTGTTTAATAATGGTTAGAAGTGATGGATCTTGGCTGGGTTAAGTTTTGGAAGTGTTTGGATGTGATTTCGGTTGTGTTTGGTAGCCGAAATTTGGGGTTTATGAAGAGCAGCGAGTTTAGGTGTGTTGCTGGTGTTTTTAATGCATAATGATGCATTAATCCTCTGTTGTTATGTGTTTAAAACAGGGGAGAATGATCTGGAAGCATTAGAGGTGGCGTTGAAGGTTTCGGATGCTTGGAAGGCTTGTTGGCTAGCCTAGTTTTGTGTATCGGTGAGTGAAGTTGGGTTTTCAGCTTTGAAACCAATGTTTGAAGGTTTTTGGGAGCTTAGTTTAAGTCTAAACAACTTAGCTAAGCTCAAGAGTAAGTAAATGGAATTTCTCTCTTGGTTTGTGTTATGAATTGGTTTTTAAAGCACTTGTGATTGTTGGATGCAATGCATGTGATTTGCATGTTTAAATTCTGTTTTGAAAGCATATTTTAGCATGGTTTAATGCTGATTTTGAAAGTCATGTGTGAAGGATGCTCAAGGTAAGATATCCTTGGTTTTGTGCATTGGAATTGTGGAATTGATGCATAGTGTTGCATGTTGTTTAATGGCTTTGTTTAATGCTTCAAAACAGTGAAGTGATGATGGTAATTGGTGGTTTTGGCATTTTGGTTATGCTTGTAAAAACAATGGATTAATGTGGTAAAATGGTTATATTGGCAAGTGGTGTAAGTGGTTCTTGGTTACTTTAATCGGATATAGTTAGCCGGCTATAGGATTGGGTGCACCGTGAATTGAGTCACCTTGGATGTCGAGGGGTTGTAATTGTACCGTAAACTCCATCCAAGAATCCTAGCGATTGAGGAAATTGGTGTCACCACGATGGAGGATGGCTCTCGTGGGTGGGCTTGGTTTAGTGCCACCACGATGGAGGATGACTCTCGTGGGTGAACCTTGTTAAATGTCGCCATGATGGAGGATGGCTCTCATGGGTGGACTTTGTTAAGCGTCACAACGGTTGAGGGTTGCTCCCGTGTGTGAGCTTGGTTAAGGTGATTACAATGGTTGTGGTAGCTTCCATGTGTAAGCCTTGCGATGTGTCCCGGCTCTCGCTAGTGTGTTATACAACTTCCGATGAGTGATGTTGAGGGGTTGTGATTGTACCGTTAAACTCCATCACGGGTGTTGAGGGGTTGTGATTGTACCGGTAAACTCCACCTTCTGTTGTTCGGAAGTGTGTATGGAGCGTGTGGGACAACGCTTGTAATCCGCGTATCCGATTGTGTCTTGTGTTATGATGGTTTGTGAATTATCACTTGGAAGCCAATATAATGTTCTTGAATGTAATGAAGCATGAGATGCTTGAAATGATGCAAGGTTGCATGGAAAGTGTGTAATGTACCAAGAATGCGTGTATTACTTGTTAGCTTGAACAAGTGTTTATCTTCTATTGAGAATGGTGCATGTGTGCATGGAATCTCTTTAGTGCATTGAAGTCTTGTGAAGGCTTGTTTTAAAAGGCATGTAATGCAAATGTTATTTTTGTGGTTCATATGTTGCATTTGTGTAATGCATGAGATAGATTGAAGGAGTAAGTGGTTTTCAAAGGTTTCTTTCTTTGAGATGATTTTCAAGAATGAGAAAAGTATAATGTGAAGTGGAAGTGTTTTCTAAGGAATTTGTATTTAACTTTGCATATGGTGTTCATGCATGGAAAGGTTAAATTGATGGTTTTGCAATGATGTGCTTTGAAGTGAGTTACTTAGCTTTTCTAAGCTAAGGGTTGGTTTTCATGTTTGAGCAATGCATGATTTAAAGCATGTTGTTTAAAAAGGGGTTTTCAAACACTGCTTTGGTTTATCGAAATGTGTTTACTTTTAAAAGAGGTTTTATGACTCGCTGCATTGATGGTGTTTTGGTTTTGAGCATTCCTCACTAAGCATGATGTACTTACGCTCCTTTTTGTCCATCAATGCAGATATTTGAAGTTGGGACAGCAAGAAGCAAGGGATTCAAGGAGAGCTCCACTTGAGATGTATGTCTCGGTTAATAGCTATAGATAATAAAGGCAATGGGGGGAGAGTCTTTTATGTTGATGTTTAATGAGATTGTGTATGTTGAACAAGTTCGGTTTATGATTTGAACTATGTGGTTTAACGCTTGCAACGTTTGAATCTTCTTATTCATAAGTCGTTATGCTATGCTTCTTGTTTTAAAAACATGTTTAGGTGTTGGATGTGTGGAAGGATTTGGTGCACCTAGGGGTGGTTTTGTATCTAGAATTTAATGCAATTTGGTAGTTATGATGCTTGGCATGTTGTTGCTTTGTTAAGGATTGATTTGGAGCATGTTCGATGGGGTTTAAATGTGTTAAAACAGGTCTATCTGCTGTTTCTGGGCAGGGTGTTTCGAAACACCCTTGCCTGTTTCGAAACAGGTGCTTGATTTGGCCTGGGTGTTTCGAAACGGGTAGAGGTGTTTCGAAACACTTTGGCTACTGCCAAGCCCCGTTTCTGAATGGGCTAACCCCGTTTCGGAACACTTGACCGTTGGGCACTGATTTGAATGGTTTTGAGGTTTGCAAGCTTTACGTTTTAGTCCTGATTTTTGTATGTGCAATTGCTTGAGTTTGAGATGTCCGTTTAAGGTGAAATTTGGCAGAGAGGCATGAAACATGACTAATTTCATAATGGTAACTTAAAAATTGGTAAAGTCCTCTTAATTTTCAGAATTTACAAATTGGTCTCTAAATTCGTATTTTATGCAATTGGGTCCCTTATAGTTTTCCGAATGCTATGATTTTTGAGTATGCTTATCTCAAGAGTATGCCTAGGGTTAATGTTCATCTAGACAAGTTTTAAAAGAAAAAAAAGGGTCGTTAATCAAGGTTGACTTTCGGGTTGACTTTGGTTTTCCCCGTGTAATCTTCGTAGTCCGGGTCAACCGTCTAGGCCAGGCTAAGGGGGTTACACTACCGATACCCATGTATGCGTACCGATACCTAGTTTTACATGTGAGAGGGGTTTAACTAAAACCCTTTATCGATACACGGGGAAGTGTACCAATACTCATGTATGCGTATCGATACCTGGTTTTACATGTGAGAGAGGTTTAACTAAAACCCTTTACTGATACACGAGGAAGTGTATCGATACCCTATCGGTACCGGTATGCCCCCAAGCGTACCGATACTCATTTTTGCTACTGGAATACTTGTAGCACAGGGTGTATCGACACGGCCTAAGCCCGTACCAATACGCCCTGCATATTTTGCCTTAGTTAACCACTTAAAAGTAATGGGTACCGATACAGGTTCATCCCGTATCGGTACACGAGCTCATAATTCAAATTTTAGATCTCGTAATTCATTCCTAACACCACAAACCTTCAGGGTAACACCCTAAATCGAACCTACAAGTTATGAAAGGTAGTTTAGGTGGTTTCCTACCATGATTATACCATTTTAACACTAATTCCGAATTTAGCCATTAAAGAGGTCTCAATCACTCAAACAACCAAAGCATCACCTAAGCAACAAAGCAATCAAATTGATGATTTCCAAGAACACAAGGGAGTTAGTAGTGTTACTAACCTTGATGACAAGCTGCAAACGAAGTTCCAAGCCAACACCTCAAGCCCTCTTCTTCTCTTGAGCCTTGGAAGCTTCTCCAACCTCTTTCACTACAAAGAGGTGTTGTAAAACAAGTTACAATATTGCTAGAAACTTAAGATATGAAAAAGGAAAGATTATATCACAAGAAATGGAGTCAAATCTTTTATTCTCATTCTTCCTCTTCAACCCCTACTAAACACTCATTTTCGAACCACTACCCAAACTCACCATACTAACCTTCATAGATAATTTTTTATTAACGATTAACCTTCCATTAATAATCAGTCCGAGATTCTCACAAGAATATGATAAAGATTACACATTTTACTTGGTTTTCAAAGGATGAAGATGAGAAAAGGATGAAACTCAAGCATGGGACACGATGATATCTTCCCTTCCCCAATTTTGTAGGAAAAGTAAAGAGAGGTAGCCTTTCTCTCTTCAAAAGGAGGGATTTTACCATACTATCCTCCCATCATCCTTTTAACTCAATAACAAGCCCAACACTCAAACCCACCAACTAAAAACAAGCCCACTAAGGTTCTCAAGGCCCAAACACATCGACCCAAATATGAAGCCCACGCTTTGGGTTCAACCAACCCTCGGATTCTAAAATTTGGGTCATTACAGAAAATCACAAGGAAAACAAGTTTCTTTTCTCTCTATTGCTTGGTACAATGAAAAAGTGCGAGGAAAGAAAATTAAGTTTTAAAAACTATAATTTATTTTTGTTTTTTTATAACTTAGTCCAATATTTTTAATATGGTTATTTTTATTCAATTTAGTCTCTAAAATTTTTATTTAATATGAAATTGACTCATATTTGTTTCCATTTTTATAATTTAATCTAATATTTTAATATAGTTTTATTTTTGTTCAATTTAATCTCTAAAATTTTTCTTTAATTCAAAATCGACTCATATGTATTTCTATTTTTTATAATTGAGTCTAATATTTTTAATATTGTTTTATTTTTGGCTAGTTTAGTCCATAAAATTTTTATTTAATCCGAAATTGGCCTTTATTGTTTTATAATTTTTATAATTTAGTCTAACACTTTTATAGTTAATCGGAGAGTTTGACTGTCAATTAACACTTAATACTCGGTCCATACGAATCTAGCCCGAATATGGAATGCTACAAATGGCCCATTTGTGGCCTAAAACAGATTTTAAAAAGTAAGCATATTCGATTACATAAAAGTAAACAACCAACATAAAAATAAAGCAGAAACAATTAACTAAAGTCACCTAAGAAAATAAACCTTTAAAAACTTTAGAAAAATAAACGAGTTTACAAAAAGACATTTTGGCAATTTTACAAAATTTAAACAAAAAAAAACATTAAAAACCTAAATTCAAATTTAATATAAGTAGAAACATCTTATAGCTTTGTTTTGCTAAAAAAAAGTTTAAATTGAAGTAAATTTAACCGAATCGAGGTTTAGGGACTAAAATGTAAATAATTCATTAGTTGAGTTTAAGTTAAAAAAGTTAGGGACTAAACATGACAAAAATAAAATCATAATAAGAATATTGTATGGAATTATAAAAATTAATTATAAATATGTTGAAAATTAAAAAACTTAAATATAATGTGATAGTTTTATTATTAAAGTAGGATATCTTTCACTTTTCTTTCATATTTTTCACCCAATTTTGGAGAGAAAACTATTTGGATAAGAGCAAGGAAAACTGCATTCCCTTTTATTTTCTTTCCTTCTAACTCTCCACTTTACCAAGCAACCTTAAATTCATTTTCTTTCCAATTTTCTTTGCTTGGTAGAGAGGAAAGAAAATTGGAATGATGGAAAATTGAAGTGATGGAAAAATGAAAGGATGAATTTTTTTCTTTCCATCGGTGTGTTTGGTTGAAAGGATAAAAAACTATAAGAAAAATAAGTTCTTTCCTCTCTATTGCTTGGCACAATGGAAAAGTGAAAGGAAAGAAAATTAAGCTTTGAAAATTATAATTTATTTTTAATTTTTATAATTTAGTACAATATTTTTATTCTGATTATTTTTATTCAATTTAATCCTTAAATTTTTTTATTTAATCTTAAATTAACCCATATTTATTTCTAATTTTTATAATTTATTCTAACATTTTTAATATAGTTTTATTTTTTCAATTTAATCCCTAATTTTTTCTTTATTTCAAAATTGACCTATATGTATTTCTATTTTTTATTATAATTGAGTCCAATATTTTTAATATATTCTATTTTTTCTAGTTTAGTCCATACGATTTTTATTTAATCCGAAATTAACCTCTATTTATTTCTAATTTTTATAATTTAGTCTAATATTTTTATAATCTAATCCCTAGAGTTTGATTGTCAATGTAACACCTAATACACGGTACAAACGAATCCAACCCGAATATCGAATGCTCCAAATAGACCAGTTGTGGCCTAAAATAAATTTTAAAAAACAAGCATATTTGATTACATGAAAGTAAACAACCAACATGAACATAAAGGAGAAACAATTAACTAAAGTCACCCGAAAAAATAAACCTTTAAAAACTTTAAAAAATAAATGATTTAACAAAAAGGAATTTTGGTAATTTTAAAATATTTGAACCTAAAAAACATTCAAAACTTAAATAAAAGTTTAATATAAGTAGAAACATTGTATACCTTTGTTTTGCTATAAAAGAAGTCCAAATCGAAGTAAATTTAACCGAATCGGGGTTTAGGGACTAAAATGTAAATAATTCATAAGTTGGATTTTAATTTAAAAACTTAATTTCAGGTCCGTTTTAGACTCATTAATTCCAATTATACTTAATGGTAAATTCGCTTTGAAATCAAATTTGAAATAGAGTGTTAATTGCAAAAAAATAAGTAGTTTATGGGCCATTTTGAAAACATTCATAAAATACAGGGCCAGATTTTCAAAAAGTGAAATTAAACCTTCTTTTATGAAATAAGTATCACCATTGACATATAAACCAAGTTTCAGGTTAATCTGAGCTTAAACAAGTCCTTAATTGCAATTATAAAATTAGTGACTGAAATGTAAAGTTTGCTATTATAAGATAATGGACTGAATTATAAAATAGAGTTTAATTCTAAATTAAATAAAGTTTTAGGGATTAAATTGAATAAAGAATAAAATCATAGTAAAAATATTAAATAAAATTATAAAAATTAAAAACAAATAAGAATTAATTTCGGATTACATGTATGTACAATCCAATATAATCATATACAAGCTAATTAGGGCAGCATTACATGTATGTACATCCAACATACTCAAAACAACCCAACATAATCGTATACAAGCTAATTAGGGCAGCATTATATGTATGTACATTTGACATACTCAAAACAGTCCAACATAATCATATACAAGCTAATCAGGACAACATTAAAGATATGTACATTTAACATACTCAAAACAATCCAACATAATCGTATACAAGCTAATCAGGGTAGCATTACATGTATGTACATTCAACATACTCAAAACAGTCCAAAATAATCGTACACAAGCTAATCAAGGCAGCATTATATGTATGCACATTTAACATACTCAAAACAATCCAACATGATCATATACAAGCTAATTAGGGCAACATTACATGTATGTACATTTAACATACTCAAAACAGTCCAACATAATCGTATACAAGCTAATCAGGGTAGCATTACATGTATGTACATTCAACATACTCAAAACAGTCCAACATAATTGTATACAAGCTAATCAAGGTAGCATTATGTGTATGTACATTCAACATACTCAAAACAATCCAACATGATCATATAGCATTACAGGTACGTACATTTAACATACTCAAAATAGTCCAACATAATCATATACAAGCTAATCAGGGTAGCATTACATGTATGTACATTTAACATACTCAAAATTGTCCAACATGATCATATACAAGCTAATCAGGCAAAATGTATTTTACAATTAACTTACCTATCACGTAAGTTATCAAAACAATTCACAAGTTTTATTTATAATTTCATGTTTGTTATTTAACATAGCTTAGGTACACGAATCTTATGACGTATGTCGTCAAACAAGGGTACTCGAAGTACCAAACAAGAGATTGTAGTCCAAACAAGTTTCATTACAAGCGAGAGTGAAGATAATCACTTTATCCCAATCCAACCCTAACAAGAACATATAATATATAAATATATATATATATATATATATTGTCAATCTATATTTTACATAATCAAATGATTTGAATAGGTGAATAGACAAGAATTACTAAATGTGCATCTTATGCACAAAGCAAGCCATTAAGGTCATAAGACCTATCAAGAAAACAATCCATTCAAGCTTTATGAGTTACTAATTTAATCGGATTAATGGTAAATTTTAAGATGTATGAGTTAGTCTAATATTATAGCCTTGATCAACAATCAGTCTAAATACTCGAATCCAAAACAAGTAATAACAACAAGGGTATACAAGTACCGAAACAAGGGTACACAAGGTATCAGAACAAGGGTACACAAAGTACCGAAATAAGGGTACCATTAGCACCAATAGATCATTTAATCTTAAATGACAAGGGAATGTAGTCCAACTTATACGAGCTCGACGGGCTCTATGACATGCCAATTGTACTTAAGACTGACTCTAAACAAAGGCTTTCCTTTTTAATCTTTCCATCTCAAGTTACAAGTTAAGTTTGATTAATACTCAAGTACTCAATCCAGAGCCGTTTTTGAGATTTTAGTGGCCTAGGGGCAAATCTAAAAGTTGGGCCCCTAATAACAAGTAATAAAAAAATAATTCGAAGAGTATAAAAAATAGATTAATTTGTTTGTAAATTATATTTTTTACTACGCTCAATAATTATCAAATGAAAAATATCAAAAAAAATTTATTAAATACCGAACAAGTTACACAAAACAACTTCTACGAGCATTTCTAGATGCAAAATCATTAATAATAGTGTCTACATCAATATGATCTAACATATTTTTCTCAATACATAAAATGGCTAGACCATTCAACCTTTCTTGTGACATTGACGATCTCAAATAGGTTTTCAACAATTTTAACTTCGAAAAACTTCTTTCGGCAGATGCAGCTGTCACCGGCATAGTTAAGAGGATTCGATAAGCTATTGAAATATTTGGATAACAATCCGCAACTTTGAAAAACTTGAGAATTTCCAATGCTGACATTAACTCATTTGGCAAAGTCACCTGCAACACTTTCAATTCTGAAAAAAGATCATCTGCATCAATATCAGACAAATCATTATGAGAAAAAGTAGTCCTAAAGTTTGTGTAAGATTTTTTTAGTTCATCATTATCTAAAGATTTTAACCTTTTGGAATCAAATAAAAATCCAAAAATATTGTCAAATAACTCTAATTGTTCAAATCTGTTTTTCAAAGAAGTTATAGCCAAATCAACAACCACAAGAAAATAATTTACTCTAAAAGATTCCTCAAGTGATTGTACTTCTTCTCCATTAGCATTTTCGTCAAATTGTCTTCTCCTAAACACATGACGTTTTATTGGAAATGTTGGCTCTATATCCATATCAAATGCAAGACTTTTGGCAATGTTCATGCAAGACTCAAACCCTTAACTTCTATATTTCTCAAAGAATGATGTTACACTTTTTACTTCATTAATTGTAATTCTAATGCACATAGATTTAGATTGCAATTTCTTACTCACCTTGTTAATAGTAAATAAAATCTCATACCAAAGTACTAAGCTAAGTAAGAACTCAAAACTTGCAAGAGAATTGGCTAGACTTTCCGCTTCACTTTTTGTCTTGGCATCTTCGCCACTAGAATTATGCAATGCCAACAAAGCTAATTTTATTTGAGGTGCTTGAAATCTAATAGCTTTAACACTTCTAATTCGACTTTCCCATCGAGTATTACACAAAGATTTCACTGTAAAACCTTTAACATTATCAACTAAAATCTTCCATTTTTTGGTAGAACTTGCAAATAATGTGTATATGCGTTGCACAATTCCAAAAAAAGAAATAGCTTTCACACAAGAATGTGCCATATCCGATATAGTGAGATTAAGACTATGACAAGCACATGGCATATATAAAGCCCTTGGATTTATTTCAAGTAACCTCTTTTGAACCCCTTGATGTTTTCCTTTCATATTTGAACCATTTTTATAACCTTGACCCCTAATATCATTAACATCTAAATTAAGTGACTTGCATACACCTAATAATTCATTAAAAATCCCAAATCCGGAAGTATCATTTACTTTTAAAAACTCTAAAAAAACTCATCTATTTTATTTCGTTACTTGACACATTAACACATCGTACTATCAAACTCATTTGTTCTTGATGGCTCACATCCGGGGTACAATCAAGAATAATAGAAAAATATTTTGCCTCTTTAATAATCTTTATTATGGAAGTTCTAACACCATGAGCCAAAAGAGAAATCAACTCATTTTGGATTGTAGGCCCAGGATAGTGGTAATGAATTTCTTGATTTTGGATACGTCTAACATGATCTTGCTTTAGTAAATCAAATTCAACTATCATTTCAATTAAACCTAAAAAATTACCATTACTATCTTCATAAAGTTTCCCACTACATCCACGAAAAGCTAAATTATTTTTTGCAAGACATTTCACAACGGATATAATTCTTATTAAAACTTGTCTCCAACGTTCCTTTTCTTTTGAAATTCCTTCTTGCAAATCTTTATCAATGCCTTTATTCTTTTCTAATCTTATTCTTGTTTCATTCCAAGTATTCATATTAGTCATATGCTCAACACTATTTTCATGTTGTTTAAGTCTCTCACTCAAATGCTTCCAATTAGGGATGTAAAAACAGGTAATCGGATGGGTTTTAGGTCGGGTACTGTCAGGTCGGGTAAAATCTGGTACAAGTCATTTCAGGTCATTTTTCTATTTTGACTCGACTCGGGTCGGTGCGGGTCCATTTTAGGTCGGGTCCATTTCAGGTCGGGTCCATTTCAGGTCGGGTCCATTTCAGATCGGGTTCATTTCAGGTCGGGTCCATTTTAGGTCGGGTCAAAACGGGTCGGGTTCGAAGCAGATAATTGACAGGTTAATTCGGGTTCGGATACACTTCAGGTCGGGTTCATTTCAGGTCGGGTCCATTTCAGGTCGGGTCCGTTTCAGGTCGGGTCTATTTCAGGTCGGGTCCATTTCAGGTCGGGTCCGTTTTAGGTCGGGTTCATTTAAGGTCGGATTCATTTCAGGTCGGGTGCATTTCAGGTCGGGTAATTTCAGGTCGTGTAGTTTCAGGTCGGGGTATTTTCGGGATTGGAATTCGTATTGAGTTTGAGTTCGGTACAACCGTATTAGTAGTCAATAGACTTTAGGTTGGCCTTCGTCAATCGTCATTGATTTGGAGTTAATTATTTAAAGTCATGTCAAATTAAAATTAGAAAACATTGGAGTAATTAAATAAATAATGAAAATGGGTCAATTTGGATTAAAATAAAGTTTCACGGATTATAATTGACAAAAATATCAAATTAAAATTATAAAACATTAGACAAATTTAAAAGAAAACAATGAAAATGGGTCAATTTGGAATAAAAATAAAGTTTTGGGGCTATAATGAACAAAAATATCAAATCAGAAGTATAAAAATTAGAGTAATTAAAAAACAATAAGTAGATGTCAATTTAGAATAAAAATAAAGTTTTAGGGTCTAGAATGAACAAAATTTCAAAATAAAGTTATAAAACATGATGAATTAAATATATATATATATGGGTCAATATTGAATTAAAATAAAGTTAAGGGACTAGAATGAAGAAAATATCAAATTAAAATAATAAAACATTGGACAAATTAAAAAAATAAATGTGGGTAAATTTGGAATAAAAATAAAGTTTTAGGGTCTAGAATGATGAAAATATCAAATTAAAATTATAAAACATTGGACAAATTAAAAAACAATGAATAGGGGTCAATTTGGAATTGAAATAAAGTTAAGGGGCTGGAATGAACAAAGTGCCAAATTAAAATTATAAAACAGCGGACGAATTAAAAAAAACAATAAATATGGGTCAATTTGGAATTAAACTAAAGTTTAGGGGGCTAAATGAATAAAATATCAAATTAAAATTATAAAACATCGGACTAATTAAAATAAAGTTAAGGGACTAAAATGAACAAAATATCAAATTAAAATTATAAATCAGACTAATTAAAAAATAAAAGTGGTAAATTTGGAATACAAATAAAGTTTAGGGACTATAATGAACAAAATGTCAAAGTAAAATTATATATTATTGGAATAATTTAAAAAACAATTAGTAGGGGACAATTTTGAATAGAAATGAAGATTTAAGGGCTATATATGAATAGAAATATCAAAAAAAAAGATTTAAGGGCTATATATGAATAGAAATATCAAATTAAAATTATAAAACATTAGACGATTCAGGGTTTAGGGTTTAGGGAAAATTCATTAATGGTTTAGGGTTCACACGCGCACACACACACACTTACATATATTAGGGTTTAGGGAAAATTCATTAAGGGTTTAGGGTTCATACATTAATAGGTACATATATACATACTTACATACATTAGAGTTTAGGGTTTAGCGTTTATGATGTAGGGTTTAGGTTTATGATTTAAGGGCCTAGGGTTTAGGGAAAATTCATTAAGGGTTCAGGGTTCATACATTGATAGGTACATATATATACTTATATATATTAGGGTTTAAGGTTTAGTGTTCATAATGTATGGTTTAGGTTTATGATTTAAGGGCCTAAGGTTCAGGGAAAATTCATTAAGGGTTTAGGGTTCATACATTAATAGATACATACATACTTACATATATTAGGGTTTAGAGTTTAGGGTTTAGGGGTTTAGGTTGAGGATTTAAGGGTTTAAGGCTTAGAGTTTTTGTAAAATTCATTAAGGGTTTAAGGTTTAGATACTGATAGGAACATACATACATTGTTACACACATTAGTATTTAGGGATTTAGGTTTAGGATTTAAGGGTTTAATGTTGAGGGAAAATACATTAAGGGTTTATGGTTCATACATTGATAGGTACATACATACATATATACATACTTACAAACATTAGGGTTTATGTTTAGGATTTAACTACTTATAGTTTAGGGTTTATGGAAAATTCATTAAGGGTTTAGGGCTTATGGTGCATGGTTTAGGTTTAGGGTTTAAGTGTTTTGGGTTAAGGGAAAATTCATTAAGGGTTTAGGGTTTGTATATTGATAGATACATACATACATACTTATATATATATTAGGGTTTAAGGTTTAGGGTTTATGTTTAGGATTTAAGGGTTCATGGTTTAGGATGTATGGTTTACGTGTTTACGTTTAATATTTAAGGGTTTAGGGTTTAGGATGTATGAGGTTTAGGTTTAGGATTTAAGGGTTCAAAGTTTATGATGTATGGTTTAGGGGTTTAGGTTTAGGATTTAAGGGTTTAAGGTTCATACATTGATACATAAAATCGAAAGTCAAAACTATAAACCCTAAACTAAAAAATGAAATCTTAAACCCTAAACTAAAACACATAAATAAATTTAAAAATTTTCCAAAAAAATAAATAAATAACTCACAAAAATTAAAATTTTGGAGGCAAACCAAACATGAAAATGAAAACAATTCAGTGGCGCCCTTTTTTTTTGATTCATTTAATGAAAGCTCGTAATTTTTTAGATTTTGGCGGGTGGCAAAATGTAATAAAATTATATTGATCAATGGCGTTTCAGTCATTTCACAGCCAATGAGCTAGGGTTTCTGTAGAACTTATGTTTTGATATAATAATTGAAAAATGTTTTGGACTAATTTGAAAAGAATTTAAAACTTGTTTTTAAGTCCAAACAACTTGAATTTATGTTTGAGGTATTTTAAGAGGTTTTTGGAAAAGATTTTTCATGTTTTAAACAGCCAAACTTGTGTTTTCAAGTCACCAGTATCGATACGGTTGTACCCGTACCGATACCTTTCTGGCTCAGTTTGGCCACTGTCAAAACCCGTATCGATACGAGGGTTTAGCGTATCGATACGGACCGGGGTCGTTTCGATACGCCACATCAGCGTACCGATCCCTGTTCAACTACCCCAACGGCTATTTCCCAACGGCCATTTAAATATCAAGACGTATCGATACCGTTCCACGGGTATCGATACCCTCAGCTGGCAAGAGCTCAACGGCTAGTTCCTATGAAGGCCGTATCGATACCGTTCTAAGTGTATCGATACTCCTGTGCTGGCAAGAGCCCAACGGCTATTTCTTCAAGAAGGTCGTATCGATACCGTTCCACGTGTATCGATACTGGTAGCTGCAGAACAGCATTAATGAAGGGAAATAAAGTCCTCAACGGCTCCAATTCATCCCCAACGGCTAGAAACGGCTATAAACTCAATTGGGAGTATAAAAGGGACCTCCAAGCATCAAGAGAAGACTAATGCTTCAATTGTCAATCAACAAATGATCAAGAAATGTCTTAGCACTTAAATTGTCAATTCTTGTATAGACAAACACTAGTGAGCCAAAATTGTCAAATTTGCTCAAGTGTTTTAGGTTTTGGGTGAGTGCTTAATTGTGCAAACAAACACCTATTAGAGGGTTTAAGTTTGCTTTCATTCGTCTCTTTGTAAAAGAGGGTTTTGATCAAGGCTTGGGTAGAAGCTTGATCGGTTGTAAGGGTTTCCTCCTAATCCTAGAAAAGGGGACGAATCAATTAGTGGATTGATTGTGAAATCCTTAGTGGGAAGCTAAGGTAGTGGATGTAGGTGCTTGTTAGAAGGCCGAACCACTATAAATCCTTGTGTCTTTAATCTTTCTAGCTTCCTAAACCCTTCCACCCAAATATCCACCTCTCCACCACTTGGTGAGCATAATTGGTTGATCGAATCGAGCTCCACACAACCCAACAATTGGTATCAGAGCTTGGCTCAATCGAAGAGGATTCACATCCTATTGAGAAGATCCGGCAAGCTCGATCACTTTTTCATCAACCGGCTCAAATGGCGCAATCCATAGACAAACCGCCTTTCTTTGACGGAGACCACTACGCCCATTGGAAGACAAAGATGAAATTCTTCATCAAATCAAAAGATTACAAGTTATGGGATGTAGTTGAAGATGGTTCGTTCGTGCCTAAAAGAAGTAAAGCGGAGTGGAGTGCCGACGATCGCAAGAAGATGGAGCTTAATTGCAAAGCCTTGCACATCTTGTTTTGTGCATTTGGTCCATCCATCTATGAGAAGATGTCTTCTTGTGAGAGTGCCAAGGAGGTATGGGACAAGCTTGAAGTCACATACGAGGGGACAAACGAAGTCAAAGAGACCAAGATTGGGCTCCTAACCTTGGAGTATGAGAACTTCAAAATGGATCCGGAAGAGAACATCGAGAAGATGTTTGATCGGTTCTCCACCATCACAAATGGTCTTAAAGGTTATGGAGAAGTCATCCCGGAGGAGAAGCTTGTTCGAAAGCTCATCTACTCACTTCCCGAGTCTTGGGACTCAAAGAGGACCGCCATCATCGAAGCCAAAAACTTGAAGACCTTGAAGCTTGATGAACTCATGGGGTCACTCCTTACTCATCAAATCATGAAGAAGAATAAAGAGGATGAGAAGAAGAGGGAAGAAATTCGAGCTATGGGAGAGAAGAAACTCAAAGGGCTTGGCATCAATGCAAGTGCCATGGCTCTCAAATCCTCCACTTGCCATCATGTCTACACAAGTGAAGAGGAGGAGGAAGATGAAGAGATAGTTCATCTCTTCAAGAAGTGTGCCCCTTTCATGAAGAAAGCTTTGAGAGAGCTTGAACGAGAACCTAAAAGAAAGGAGAGGGCAAGCACTTCAAGCCATAAGAAGAAGGCACAATTGGCTACTTGGAGTGATGAAGACTCCACCGACGATGAACAAGCCAACCTTTGCCTTATGGCCATCGAAGAAGATTCAAGGGTAACTTCTAATTCATCTACTTCATGTTCTTACACTTTTGATGAATTACAAGATGCCTATGATGAATTGGTTTTAGATTTTAAAAGCCACATTTTGAAAAACAATAAATTGATTTCAAAGTTAAAAATTCAAAATGATTTGCTTTCTAAAACCAAACTTGAACTTGAAGCAAAACTTGAAGAGTTTGAACTAAAATGTCTTGATTTACAAAAATTGCTTCAAAATGTTCAAGTAGAAAAAGATTTGATTTCCAAAGAGCTTGAAAAGAAAAACAACTTTGGAAAATCAAATTTTTATGTTAGACAATCTAGTGCCCCTAGATTTATTAATGGTAAATGTTTTAGAAGTGTTTGGGTCCCAAAAGGACTTAATACTTCAACTAAAAAGGATGAAATTGAAAAATGGATTCCAAAGGGGACTAAATTTTGTGCAACTAACGTTTATGGATCCAAAGCAATTTGGATACCAAAAGTTACTTGATTGTCTATTGTAGGTGTGATGGAGATGTTCAACAAGTCAAACATTAAGGGGGAGCTCCATACACACAAGGAAGAACACTTGGAGAAGGAAGGCTTCACATCCTCCCTTAAATTCAAGTGTTGGTAAAATTCTAGTTGTTTTTTGCTTTTATTTGTTTATTTTAATTTAAATTCAACTAGATGATCATTTATGTTGGACTAACATTTTGATGATGCTTTGAGTAAGGGGGAGCCAATTTTTAAAACCAAAATCTTAAGTGTGTCAAATTTTTTTTGCCTCCTATGTTATCTTGAACTTAAATATCATTTTAAATTCTTTTTGATATAACAAAAAGGGGGAGAAATGGTTTGAAAAATTGAATTTTCAAATGAATAAGGGGGAGCTTTACTTAATTTCATATCCTTAATCCTTATTCACATTTTTAAAGTTAAAGGGGGAGAAACCCAAACAATTTTTCAAGTGAGTTTTATTATATCAAAAAGGGGGAGATTGTAGAACTTATGTTTTGATATAATAATTGAAAAATGTTTTGGACTAATTTGAAAAGAATTTAAAACTTGTTTTTAAGTCCAAACAACTTGAATTTATGTTTGAGGTATTTTAAGAGGTTTTTGGCAAAGATTTTTCATGTTTTAAACAGCCAAACTTGTGTTTTCAAGTCACCAGTATCGATACGGTTGTACCCGTACCGATACCTTTCTGGCTCAGTTTGGCCACTGTCAAAACCCGTATCGATACGAGGGTTTAGCGTATCGATACGGACCGGGGTCGTTTCGATACGCCACGTCAGCGTACCGATCCCTGTTCAACTACCCCAACGGCTATTTCCCAACGGCCATTTAAATATCAAGACGTATCGATACCGTTCCACGGGTATCGATACCCTCAGCTGGCAAGAGCTCAACGGCTAGTTCCTATGAAGGCCGTATCGATACCGTTCTAAGTGTATCGATACTCCTGTGCTGGCAAGAGCCCAACGGCTATTTCTTCAAGAAGGCCGTATCGATACCGTTCCACGTGTATCGATACTGGTAGCTGCAGAACAGCATTAATGAAGGGAAATAAAGTCCTCAACGGCTCCAATTCATCCCCAACGGCTAGAAACGGCTATAAACTCAATTGGGAGTATAAAAGGGACCTCCAAGCATCAAGAGAAGACTAATGCTTCAATTGTCAATCAACAAATGATCAAGAAATGTCTTAGCACTTAAATTGTCAATTCTTGTATAGACAAACACTAGTGAGCCAAAATTGTCAAATTTGCTCAAGTGTTTTAGGTTTTGGGTGAGTGCTTAATTGTGCAAACAAACGCCTATTAGAGGGTTTAAGTTTGCTTTCATTCGTCTCTTTGTAAAAGAGGGTTTTGATCAAGGCTTGGGTAGAAGCTTGATCGGTTGTAAGGGTTTCCTCCTAATCCTAGAAAAGGGGACGAATCAATTAGTGGATTGATTGTGAAATCCTTAGTGGGAAGCTAAGGTAGTGGATGTAGGTGCTTGTTAGAAGGCCAAACCACTATAAATCCTTGTGTCTTTAATCTTTCTAGCTTCCTAAACCCTTCCACCCAAATATCCACCTCTCCACCACTTGGTGAGCATAATTGGTTGATCGAATCGAGCTCCACACAACCCAACAGTTTCGCACCCTGTTTATAAAGAGTTTTCTGGTAGTTTCTATGGCATTTTTTTCTTCTGCTCTCTCTCCCGCCTCGTCTTCTTCTTCATTCCTTTCTTCCTTCAGGCAAACCAGTTTTTATTTGCTTGCTGCTGTCTTTTCATTTATGTTTCACTTTCACTTTATGTTTTGCATTTATATATCTGCACACCATTAACTTATGCTTGAGGAAGAAAGAACATTTTCATAGATTTAGAAAGGAGCCAGTACACCCGGCCACCAAACTATTTGTGTTATTAGATTTTACCTGCATTGTTGATGTCGGTAAGAGCCGATTGTTAATAAAACGGCGTGATAATTTTATCTGTCGACAGCTTGACAAGGATTATCTCAGGTTTTCTTCCCCTTTACACAAACATTGATCCATTTGACATGTATGTAGGTTCCCAAGGAATGGAAGTTAGACCGTGAGTGGGATATGGAGGCTAAACAGCCACAACAGTCGAGCCATCAGAGAAAACATCCTAGCAAGTGGTGTGCATCTGCAGGGCAGCAGGATCCGGTGAACACTATAAGGATTGTTGACCAATTTGTTATTAGACAAACAGAGAAAACCGAGTTTGTAACAAGTAATGGTTCAGTTCACTGAACGTGGTTGTAACATCAGTTCAATTCTTAACATTTAGGAAATCAATGTAGGGGAAAGGGAAAAAAAAGAATAAAGGTAAATTCATTTGGCAAATTCAAAACAAATTTCCCACAAAGAATAAGAGTAAGAGTTGTTTGACCCCACAAGAAGATATCCGAGAAAAGAGTAGAAATCTCTTTGTTTCAAAAGGAGACAATGAAAGTGATTGTAATTAGCGTTTAAATCTTAAATATTGCCGCTGGTTTAAAGAATGTTATATAAATCAACAGAATTAAATTTAATATTTATATACTAATGTATTTGTTCGAGCAGTAAGCAGTTTGATGTTGCTTAAATAGGTCTCAAGTTTGAGGTGTTGTATATTTATAAATTTTTTGTTGAGACTCACCCACCTAAATTAAGTATACGAAGTTGGTCGGTACGAATTAGTTTGATGTTGCTTAAATAGGTCTCAAGTTTGAGGTGTTGTGTATTTATAAACTTTAAGAATCGGAAGGGTCCATGCGGTCTTGGGTGTTGAACTGGTTGGTATAAATTAATAACTCCTTTTTTTAAAGTTAACTATCAAGTATTTAAATATTAATAAAAAACAGACCTTATATTGTATAGTCAGAAAAATATATTTCAAGCTGATAGCAGTAAATATTCATTTATGTAGTTTAAATTACTAAAGGTTACATAAGAATAATTAATAACTCTACAATTTTATATCTTAACATAAGTTTTCAAATGAATTTGTTATAACGTTAGTTTATTCTTTCTAATTTGTAACTTAAGACAACAATTAATTAATCTGTTCTAACTTAAGTAAAATCACCTAGTGTATAACTTATGTTAAGAAACCAATTCTTGAATCTTTTATAACTTAATCATTTTAATTTATATCTTAAGACATTACTTCTTGAATATGTTATTACTTAAGTATAACATTTGTCTAGTATTAAGACTTATACAACTTTAGTAAATTTTTGAACTACAAAAATTGTAATAAGACTTATACGAAAATTTATGAACTATAAAAATTTACTCTTTGTTTTATAACGTTAATTTACTTAAGTCTACAATTTTAATAAATTTTATGAACTTGAATCTGTTATTATTTATGTATAACATTTGACTTACAATTTTTTTTATAACTTTAGTAAATTTAATGAACTACAAATGCATATACAACTTTAGTAAATTTTTGTAGTTCATAAATTAACGGTAAAGACTTATGCAACTGTTATTTATTTTTTATAATTTGTAAGTCTACAATTTTATTCAAGTTAATGAGAAAACTTAAAAATTAAAAACAACTCTTCATTTAATTTTTGTAGTTCATAAATTATCAATTACTTATTTTTTTTTCAACTTTAGTACTTAATATATATATGTGTGTGTATGCGCGCATATACATCATGTACATCAATATATGTAGGTGTATATGTATATACATTATATATGTATATGGTATATCAACTTCTAAAATTTTTTAATTCATCATGTCATAGATTTCGGATTAATTTCAGTTCAGGTCAACAACAGGTCGGGTCACTTAACAGACCGGGTTTAAAGCAGGTCGGGTTCAAAACAGGTCGGGTCCATTTCAGGTCGAGTCCATTTCAGGTCGAGTTAATTTTCAGGTCGGGTCCGTTTTAGGTCGGGTAAAATCGGATATCGGGTCAATTCAGTCGGGTAAATTCGGTTATTTGCCAGGTCGGCTTCGGGTTCGGGTTCGTTTTAGTCGGACGCAGGTCGAGTTTCAGGTCCACATTAACAAGTCCAATTCGGGTTCGGGTCGTTTTCAGTCGGACGCAGATCGGGTTCAGTTACTACAGTAACAGGTCAAATTCGTGTTCGGATCAACAACAGTCGGTTACAGATCGGGTTCGGGTCATCAAAACCTCGGGTCAAATCAGGTTCTGACTCGAGCAGGTTTCAGTCGGGTTTCCAGGTTCTGACTTGTTTTTACATCCCTACTTCCAATCATCCATTCCATCATTCGCTAAAATACTTTTGTTATTTTGAGAACTGAACAATTTACAACAAAAATAATATATTTTATTCACATGTCTAGAGTAAACTAACCATTTTCTATCAAAAGTTTCTCCATTGCTTAATTTTCTAGAATAATATGAGTACGAGAAATGTCTAGAAAGACTATCCTTAGGAAATGTGAGATTCAATTCTCTAATAGGCCCTTTTTCAATCAAAATGTCTCTAGATTTAGTATCAAGAACACCCCAATTTTTAGGATCATAGATATCGAAAGGAGAAATTATATGTTCATCAAGATCAACATTTGACTCATCAAGTATATTATTATGCTCATTATTCAAATTAACAGTATCATTATTATTCAAATTAGCATTATCGACATTGAGGCAATTATCATCACTCAAATTTTCATCATTCAAATTTTTATTAGAATGTTCAATATTATCTTTATTTATGCCCAACACATCACCGTCTAAAGGTTCATCTACTTGTTTTGGAAAAAAATTATCTAAAGCTCCCTTTTGTGATTCTACCAATTCTTGTGTTCGTTTTCTTTTTTTTTCTTTTTTCACTACCGGAAGCATGCTTTTTCGTTAACATTATACTATAAAAATTATAAAAAGAAAGTATAGAATGATAACACCTGATTCTTTGTCGTTGAAGCCCCGTCTCAAACTTGGTTATAGCATATCAACAGTAAAATCTCATAAACCACAATCTCCTTGAATAAATGAGTTCTTACCTTCTTGAAGTATCGAATCAAAAATTATAAATACTAAGTTTAAAATAAATTGTGAGGAAATAACATAAGAAAGAGAGAAAGTGGTGAGAAATTGAGATATGAAGAGTAAGAAAAATGTAAATAAAAATATTATTTATAGGTGTAGATAAATTTTTTTATTCTCAATTTAAAATTTTAAAAATTAAAATATTATTAAACTTTTAATTATGGCCCTATAAAACACTCCTATGTAGACTAAATATCACCACTTTTAAATTTTAACAGCTTTTTTAACGTTTTTTTATTTACAACGGTCCCTTTTTTGATTTAGAATATAATAATAAAAAAAATTAAACTTAAACGAGAATGAATTGAAGATGCAATTTAGTGGGGCCCAACTTTAGTACAATTTCCTAGGTAATAATTACACTTTTTATTGTTTTTTTATCCAAACAAATGGTAAAAAATATACATCGAAGGGTTTGTGTACAACCATATCACTTCATTGTGGGCCTGCCGACTTTAGTACAATTTTTTTTACAGATTCAATTTTTTTAATGATTGGTGGGCCCTGCCGCCCTGGGGCCCTGGACTGTCGCCCCTATTGCCTAAGCTCAGGGACGGCTCTAACTCAATCGAATATTTATACTTTATTCAAATAAGTTTGAACAAGGATCCAAGGTAGTAGGATCATATAACAATGCTGAATTTTCTCATCACAAGTCATTAGAATGCAAGCATGCATATGTCATTCACAATATGTCATCTTCCAAGTCAAGCAAACGAATCTAGTCCAAAGTAAGTAGCAAGATTTATTGAACATTGTTCTAAATCGAGGACAAACAAGAAATTAGGGATGAGTGTACGCGCGGCCACACGCCCCCTTTTTCCTCTCTTTGTTCTCGTGTTCGAAGGACCTAAGCCTCAGGCGTACGGGTGTCTTCCTCATTCCAGTTTGTTGAATGATCGGGGGTGGGCGGCTTTGCCTCCGTCCGGCTCATCGGTTACCGGAAGCGGAGGGGACGACGGCGGTTGGTGGTTCGCTTGGGGGACCTGAGACGCGGGGAAAGGAGAGCGAGAGGCCTCTCTCGGAAACGGTCTCTGAGACGGCTCCATGTTGTCGGAGCTGTTTTTGCGACAGGGTTTTTTGGTTTCATCTCCGCTGGAACTGAGGATGGTTTCTTTGTTCTGTTTTTCTGGGGTCGTGAGGCTCACAACTTTGTCCCTCTGTCGGAAACTATTTTGCCAGCGTCGGAGCATGAGGCTTGGCACTACCACAGATCCGCCGTGGCTGGGCCTGGTAGGCTCTGGACGGGCCTTGCTCCTCCCCTGCAAATCTCCCTCTGCAACACTCCCGGCCTGAGCGACAACGACGTTGGTAAGAGGTGGTTCCTGAATCTGGGTGTCAAGTTTTCCAACTTCATCTCAACGTCGAGGGGTTCAAGTCAGCTTAGGTTCTTCCCTCGTCAAGTCTCCCCTGGAGAATGGATGCTCCAGTTAGTGGCATCGACGCCGGAAAGTTCTTCCGGCCATGGGAAGCAGTTGATTCGAAGGATAAGCCCCCTCTCCCCGGAGACGCAAAGGCAAAGTCACCACCGGCTCTGGGGAACCGTCGGCTCGATGACAGACCGGCCATTTCCTTTTTTAGTAAACCTGGTACCTCGGCTGGCGTGTCCCATGATTTTGGAGGACCAGTTGCTGTCTGGGGTGCCAGCTCACGTTGAATTGAATCCCCTTCGGGATCTGGTGGGACCCATCTCTGTGACTTGTGCGTGGGAAGCTGTCTCCCCTTTTGCTCTCAACGTTTTGTGGGCCTGGTCCCGGGCCCAGGGGTGGAAAGTCGGTCTTTCCTCTTATTGGACCAGACTCTATTATGGGAGAAGGATAGTTGTTGGGACTCGGATGTTTGTTAAGGCCCAGGGCTCGAAGGTTTCTAGCTTTGGATGGGATCCGGGAGGCCTAAACTCCCCGCTTGAGTTTCGATCGCTGTGGAAGAGACGAGTGGATGATGATTTTCCTTTGTCATGTATGTCGGTTTTAAGTTTAAGTGACCAGATTAAGAAACCAGATCTTTTAAGGTTTCGTTTTTCTACGGCTTTGGTGATAAGGCCCAATTCTACCACTGAATTGGGTGCCTGCCTCCAGATGGAGCTCTCCCAGACGAACAGGAATGACGTCTACGCCTTATCGGATTCGAGGTTGTCTTGTGGCAATTTTTTCCTTTGCCTTGAATGGCGCTGGTTGTACCCTCGCAGGCCTTGGTCTTGGTTAGGCTATATGCCCCCACTGTGTTGTACTCCCTCTGCTTTGTTCGACATTGCATGGATATTGTGTATTGCCATTTGACTGCCTCTTGGTTTATGTCTGTTATTATCTTTGTGTTTCCTGCACTGCATGTGCATGGGATTGGGCCCCTTTTTATCTAATCGAAGTCAGTTACCTTTTGAACAAAAAAAAAATCTAGTCCAAAGTACTTACCTTGAAGCACTTATTTCTAGTTAAAATTAGCATTTACAACGTATCACAACCAACACTAAAAATAAAACATGAAATTAGACATGAACATTGCTCGAGAAAGCCATGAGCTAACTTGAGACTTTAAAATTACACTCACTTCTCATTCTAATATTACATAACACTTCTTATACTCCTAATTTCGTTTTCCTTTAGCTTCTATGTCGTTATCCATTTCCCTATCAATACATGTGCCTCATCTTTAAAACAAAACTTCACATAACCAAATTAACCAAAAGCTAAACTGCCATTTTCATGGAGAATTCAAGCTCTCCCTCTCTTCAAACAATCGGTCTCCTTTGGAGAGAAAGGGCAAAAATGGTCAATTGATTTAAGATGACCGAACCCCCTTTACATGTTCCCCCCCTCTCCTTTGGACAATTGTCCAAACCCTTGAATTTTCTTAACCTTAACATGCAACCATCAACTAATTCATAATTTACGGTTTAATCCTTTTTAATCAAGCCATATATTTTAAATTTATTCCAAAATGGCCCCCCTCCCAAAAGCTAGATTCTATAGGTGACAAATTTGAAGTTAACAAATTATAGTTAAACTTTTTGTATACCTTTTTATTAGGACAACTTAGAGACTATAAATCTAATTCATACCACCTTTGAATTGGTAACAAGCTATTGAGCCGTAATTTAGGATGTTACATTTCTATTATCTCTCGTATGTGTGTTTACCCCTAAAATAATGCAAAATACACAGACCAAAAATGTAATTCAACTCGATGGCATCCTGGCTCGAGCCCTACGGCCACCGGACACCGAGCCAGCCACCGGGGCGGGAAGCCGTGGTTTCCCTACTATTGGCGGGAAATTCTTCACTTGACACTCCAGCCACTTCAAAATGTTTAATCTCTATATCTCCAAATCCAACGGCCACAAATTCACCAACTTTATTTCACTCGAGATTTTATATTCTACAAATACTCGCTCCTTTATTCAATTCAATTCCTTTCCTTTTTTTCCTTCTTCTTCTCTATCCTACAGAAAATAGAAGACAGAAGAGAGAGAAGAAACCCTCGACCTGACAAAGTGATGGCCAAATCGTCGAAGCCGGCGTCATCCGATGATGCCCTATCCAATAGCTCCAATTCTTCCGACGGTGAGCGAGTCAACGATCCGATCAACGAAGAGGAAGACGAAGAGGAGCTCGAAGCCGTTGCTCGCTCCGACGCCGCTTCCGACGAAGAGGATGAATTCGTCCCTGATGGAACAGCCGATGAGGCTGACGAGGTAAGTTCACTATTTGCCCCATCTTAACAAGTCGCTTTTAACTGTTTTTTTTCCAAAATTTATCCGTTTTGGTCGTTATTTATAGTTAGGGTTTTGTAATGATTGGAATTGTTTAGTTTTAAGCTTTTAGTTTCTGCACTCTAGAATGAATTTTGCTTCTATGGTGTTTCTAATAGCTCGCTGAGAAGCTCAATTTAAACTTTACTGTTTATATTTAGGTGAAATGATTTCGATTTTCCTTTTTTCGTGTAGGATGAGCCTAATGGGGATGATCGAGAAGTTAGTAAACGTGAAAAGGAGAGGTTAAAAGAAATGCAGAGGCTGAAGAAACAGAAGATTCAGGAAATATTGGACGCTCAAAATGCTTCCATTGATGCTGATATGGTGTGTTTTCTATGGGAAAGTTCACATTCAGTTAATTTTAAGTGTAATTGATGGTTCACTAATGCTTGGATCATGGCAGAATAATCGGGGGAAAGGTCGTTTGAAGTATCTTTTGCAGCAAACGGAGTTGTTTGCTCATTTTGCTAAAGGTGACCAATCTTCATCTCAAAAGAAGGTGAAAGGAAGGTACAGTTTAATTTTTTCCAGATGTTGACGTTGAATATTTGTCTTGTTTGTGTTGTTATCATGCTATTGCTAGTTGTAAGTGATGGATATTGTTTTTTATTTGATTTTGACGATTTTTCATACTATTGTTAAGTGTTTTGTACCCTAGTTGTTTTAACTTTAGACATTCTCTAATAATGTTATCTTCTGCTTGCTTAATTTAGAGGCCGTCATGCATCAAAAGTAACTGAAGAGGAAGAAGATGAAGAGTACCTCAAGGAGGAAGAAGATGGTTTGTCTGGAAACACTAGACTGGTGACTCAGCCTTCTTGTAAGTTCTCTCTCCCATGTGCCCATCAGTTGGAGGACTCAATTCAAGTGTTCTAATTTCTCTTTTACACGTCCTGTTTTTTTCTTCCTCTCTCTTTCTAGGTATTCAGGGAAAGATGAGGGACTACCAACTCGCCGGTTTAAATTGGCTTATACGACTGTATGAGAATGGTATAAATGGAATTCTTGCTGATGAAATGGTATGTGATATAGCTGTGGCTTTAGAGATTGTTTGTTGTTTAAGTTCATTTCCAAGACTTGTTTTTTAAGATAAAATAAGCAGGGGTATTTCATTAGATGATGTTTTTTTACTAAATGATTCAATACAGGGACTGGGAAAAACTTTGCAAACTATTTCCTTAATGGGTTATCTTCATGAATACTGCGGAATTACTGGCCCTCATATGGTTGTTGCTCCAAAATCTACCCTTGGTAATTGGATGAATGAAATTCGTCGATTTTGCCCAGTATTGCGAGCTGTAAAATTTCTTGGGAATCCTGAGGAAAGAGTAAGTTGCTTGATTGATACACGCTTTACTGATTACCATGTTTTTATTTTTCCTCTTTCTTTGTGATCCTTATGTCATCTGATTTCTATAGAGTTACATCCGGGAGGAGTTACTGGTTGCTGGGAAGTTTGATGTCTGTGTCACAAGTTTTGAAATGGCCATCAAGGAGAAATCTGCTTTGCGTCGTTTTAGTTGGCGCTATATAATCATTGATGAAGCCCATCGAATCAAGAATGAGAATTCACTCCTTTCAAAAACAATGAGACTCTACAATACTAATTACCGTCTTCTTATTACTGGTACTCCACTTCAGGTATGGATTCAAATGATCTTCTATATGGAAGCACTTACTGACTTTTGTTCCATTCCTGACATCTTAGTTGCTCTATAAATGCATATGCCATTTATTGTTCTTGACTTGCATTTAGGTTGAAAAGTTGGTCAAGCATGTATCCCCTTTTAATTTCCACCTGAAGATATTTTGATGGTTTTATACCTGTTTTCTACTTCATTTGTAGTTCTTTTAGCATAATCAATAGTGACAGAATTTCTTGCCCTGTTGATTACTAATATGTGATTCATTCCAATACTTCATTGATCCACATTTGTAATAATCTTGGTATCTTTTTCCTGCAGAATAATCTCCATGAGCTTTGGTCTCTTCTTAACTTTTTATTACCAGAGATTTTTAGTTCAGCTGAAACTTTTGATGAGTGGTTTCAGATTTCTGGTGAAAATGACCAGCAGGAAGTCGTTCAACAACTTCATAAGGCAAGTTAAAAAAAATTATCCTTATTTGCACCAGGCCTATGGGTTTGCAGTCTTTCAACAACAACAAAAAAACTATGGGTTTGCAGTTGCACTAATAATCACCATTTTTTCTCTCTCTGCATCTTTAGGTTCTTCGTCCATTTCTTCTTCGGAGATTGAAATCAGATGTTGAGAAAGGTTTGCCTCCCAAAAAGGAAACTATCTTGAAAGTAGGAATGTCCCAGATGCAGAAACAGTACTATAGGGCTTTGCTGCAAAAAGATCTTGAAGTTGTTAATGCTGGTGGAGAGCGTAAGCGTCTTCTGAACATTGCAATGCAGCTGCGTAAATGCTGTAATCACCCATATCTTTTCCAAGGTGCTGAACCTGGACCCCCATATACTACAGGGGACCATCTTATAACTAATGCTGGTAAGTTCACTTCCTGGGAGATATGGAATTGATTGGTGTTGAAAAAAACTGACCTTACTGATCTATTTCCAGGTAAAATGGTTCTCTTGGACAAGTTGCTTCCAAAGCTGAAGGAACGCGATTCTAGAGTTTTGATATTTTCACAGGTAATCTTGAGGGTTTTCAACAGCATTTACGTTATTACATATCTTCTGTTGTTTTCTAACTTTCTTATTTGTGATTTTTCTGCGGGAAATTATTGTATTCAGATGACGCGGCTGCTGGATATTCTTGAAGATTATTTGATGTTCCGTGGGTACCTGTATTGTCGAATTGATGGCAATACAGGTGGAGAAGATCGCGATGCCTCCATTGAAGCCTTCAATAAGCCTGGAAGTGAGAAATTTGTTTTCTTGTTATCAACTAGAGCTGGAGGGCTTGGTATTAATCTTGCTACGGCAGATGTAGTCATCCTTTATGATAGCGACTGGTAAGCATCTACCTATTTTTATTAGTGTGTTTACTTGTTGGATCTGTGATACTAGGGGAACCTTGCAGGAACCCACAAGTTGATTTGCAAGCACAAGATCGTGCTCATAGGATTGGTCAAAAGAAGGAAGTTCAAGTGTTCCGCTTTTGCACAGAGGTTAGCATTTGAAAAGTGTCCTTGTATGCTAGTTTAGAAGTTAACATATGCCAAGGATAGACTCATTTGTTTGTGTATTATGGAACAGTATACGATTGAGGAAAAGGTGATTGAGAGGGCTTATAAAAAACTTGCCTTAGATGCTCTAGTTATCCAACAAGGACGGTTAGCAGAGCAGAAGAGTAAGAAGTTTCTATGTGGTGCAATTGTTTTGTATGATGCAATAGTTCTGTTTGAGTATATCTGTATAATTTCATCATCTTCTTGTTTCTTGCAGCTGTTAACAAAGATGAGTTGCTTCAAATGGTGAGGTTTGGTGCTGAAATGGTCTTTAGTTCCAAGGATAGCACAATTACAGATGAAGACATTGATAGAATCATTGCCAAAGGAGAAGCAGCCACCGCTGAACTTGATGCCAAGATGAAGAAATTTACAGAGGATGCAATTAAATTTAAGATGGACGATAGTATGCCACTTTTACTATTGTTTTGTTTGTTTTGGAATTTACTGTCCTGTAGCCACTGACATTGTCCTGTTCCTGTAGATGCTGAATTGTATGATTTTGATGATGATAAGGTAGACTCACCTCTCTTGTTTCTCCCTAATCTTTCTGTTTGGTCTTTTCTAAGTATAGTGTTTTAGATGTGCCTTCACTAATTGTTGGCTTTTGTTTTCTTTATGAAGGATGAGAACAAGTTGGACTTCAAGAAAATTGTTAGTGAAAACTGGATTGAACCACCGAGAAGAGAGCGGAAGCGGAAGTAAGTGGTTGCTTCATCATCGTACTTTAGTGTTGCATTATATATCTTTTACTCTATCTGACTTGTAATTCTCCTTTTCTTTAACCAGTTACTCAGAATCTGAGTACTTCAAACAAACCATGCGCCAATCTGCTCCAGCAAAACCTAAGGAGCCACGAATTCCTCGCATGCCTCAACTGTATGCCCTTTCTCAAACTAATGCTTGTTAAATAGTTTGCGTTGTTAGATATTATAGCTAATAACATTTTGCCATTTTGCAGGCATGATTTCCAATTTTTTAACACTCAGAGGCTGAGCGAGTTATATGAGAAAGAAGTACGCTATCTCATGGTATGTATACTATAATGAGCCACATTTTTTATTTTCACCATTGACTCAGATTGTTGTAATTTATTTCCTGACTGGTTTTCTCAATTAAATTCAGCAAACACATCAGAAGAATCAGGTAAAGGACTCGATTGATGTGGATGAACCTGAAGGTATTTTACTTTTGCCATATAATCTGTTGCTTTATGGTTCACAATCCTCTCTATGCTTTTTTGACTAAGTCTGATTTATTTAGAAGGGGGAGATCCATTAACTGCTGAGGAGTTGGAAGAAAAGGAAAGATTATTAGAAGAGGTGAGTGTAATGTGGGGAGATATGTTTTTATTTATTGTCTGGCTTTACTCAAGCTTAATTCTTTTGGCGCATTAGGGATTTTCTTCATGGAGTAGAAAAGATTTCAATGCTTTCACTAGAGCTTGCGAGAAGTATGGACGGAATGATATAAAGGGTATTGCTTCAGAAATGGAAGGGAAAACAGAAGAGGAAGTTGAAAGATATGCTAAAGTTTTTAAGGAACGCTATAAGGAGTTAAATGGTAAGCGAAGCAAACTCCGATATCATGTTATTTTTGCCTTGTTTGGGTAGGCTTTGAGTGCCCATAATTTATTCTCGAGTGGTTTTGAAATTAGACAACTTTTATTGTTCATCAAGGAGGTTTGTCATATGTGATTCATGTATATGCATGCATGTGAAAACATATGTTCCATTGGTTGTGAAACAGTGTTGATTGGTTCAAGTAGTTCTAATAGCTGTTTTTGGACGATGTTTTTCATGCTGTACATTAATTGCTGAATATTTTATACAGATTATGATAGGATAATCAAGAACATCGAACGAGGTGAGGCCAGAATTACTAGAAAAGATGAAATCATGAAAGCAATTGGCAAGAAATTGGATCGGTACAAGAATCCATGGCTGGAAATGAAGATCCAGTATGGTCAGAACAAAGGAAAGCTGTACAATGAAGAATGTGATCGGTTCATGGTGTGTCTCTTAGCCTCTGTTTATTTTACCACACGGGATATTTTGATCCACTTGGATCTTGCTTTTCTGATATTATACCTTGACATCACATTTAAACAGATATGCATGGTTCACAAGCTTGGTTATGGGAATTGGGAGGAATTGAAGGCAGCATTTCGTACGTCACCCTTGTTTCGATTTGATTGGTTTGTGAAGTCACGGACAACGCAAGAGCTGGCTCGGAGATGTGATACCCTCATCCGATTGGTTGAGAAGGAAAACCAAGAATATGATGAGAGGGAGCGACAAGCCCGCAAGGAAAAGAAACTTGCCAAGGTTCTGCACATGTTTTACCTTATCTGCTACTGAAAATACATGCATGAGTCGCATGGTTGTTACAAGCCATCACTCTATGCTTAATTCATTTAGAATTATATGGCAGTTGTTCAATTAGTATGTTTGAGTTGGCGTTCTAATTAGCATGATCCTTGTTTAATATTTTCAGAACATGACCCCATCAAAGCGTGGAGTGAGGCAGCCAACTGAGAGTCCCACTCAACTAAAGAAACGAAAGCGATGATTATGTGAACTACTCGGTTCGTTTCAAACTGAATTCTTAGGATTTTGTTTGACTTTCCTTTCAATGTTAAGTGGTATTTGTGTCATGTATATGTTGCAGGGTAAAAAGGGGCGGCAATGAGTAATGTGAACCACACGTTTTGGGCTGAAAATCCCCCCATATTTATTTGGGGTTTAAAGCAAAATGTGAGAATGAGGAATTGGGATGTAGTTTGCATTTTGGGTGCAAAGACCCTGATTAGGTTAGGGTATGAAAGTTGTATAAAGTAAGGTTACACTAGGGATTTTTAACAACAATATCTGTACTCTTTTTTTCTTTATCATATTGATTCGGATTTGTAGTCGGAAAATGGAACCATATGTATGGGATTAGTATTTGGAATTGTAGGGGTAAAAACCATGGCTTTTGCTTTACAATATATATATTTTTACATTGTTAGAGGCGTAAGAATATGGAAAATTTGATTTTAGCTTTCCATTTCGAAAATGATATCATGAAATCTCTTGTTGTATGATCTGAATCAATCGAAAATCCCAGTTCAAAGATGCAACACCAATGACCCCAGTGAACATCAACTCTCGTATTAATGTAGGGATAAAAACCATGGCTTTTGCTAATGGAAGTTGATTGATGAATATGGCGTGAATTTGCTGGAATCAATGGATGAATATAACAGTGGTGTTGTTGGATAGTTTTGTCCTTGGCGCCCTCATAATTGCAATTGAATAGGTAATTACCTAAAAACGACACAAATCTCTCCGATGAACGGATGACGGCTTGATAGATATTGTTGTCTAGGCACTCTCTTATTCGCAATTGACTAGACAAACATCATAATAGGCTCTAACCTACCCTCTTAACTAGGGATGTAAAAACAAGTCAGAACCTGAAAACCTGCTTAAAACCTGCTTGAGTCAGAACCTGATTTGACCTGAGAATTTGATGGCCCGAACCCGAACTGTAACTGACTATTGTTGCCCCGAACTCGAGTTGAACATGTTACTGTAGCAACCGAACCTGATCTGCGTCCGACTGAAAACGACCCGAACCCGAATCTGACCTGTTAATTTTGACCTGAAACTCGACCAGCATCCGACTGAAATGAACTCGAACCCAAGACCGACCTGGCAAATTACCTGATATTACTCGACTGAATCGACCTCAGATCCGATTTTACCCGACATGTTATGAACTCGACCTGTTTTGAACCCGACCTGTTAACTGACCCGACTTATTTTGAACCCGAACTGTTGTTGACCTGAACTGATATTGACCCGAAATCCATGACTTAATGAATTAAAAAAGTTTCATAAATATACATATGATATATATATATATATATATATATATATATATATATATATATATATATATATATATATATGCACACATAACATATAATACACAAATACATACATACACACATAAGTACATATATATTAGTATATATACACATACACATACACATACATATTATATACATACACATACACATACATGAATCATGATACATACATATATATATATATAACATATATATATATATATAAACATAATATAACATATACATATACATAATACATAATTATGTATTACAATATACATATATTACAGATTATATACATAATATATATAACATATATACATAATATATATAACATACAAATTAATTACACAATTATGTGATGAGTTGAAAAAGAAAGAAATTAAAACCAAACATCTCTGGCTATTGCCCAGTTTTCTCTCTCTGACTAATGCCCAGTTTTTTTGCAGTTTTTCTCTCTTGATCTTCTCTGGCTGCTGCCCAGTTTTTTTCTGTTTTGTTTGCTCATGGCCACAGTGAATGATGTCTTGGCAGAACTTACCATTGATGAGGAGGAAGAGGAGCAGGAATTGGCTATTGTTCCGGTGCAAGATGAGGCCTCGATTTCTTTTGAATTCTGTTTTGTGGGTTCCTTTCTTACCACCAGTCAGATTCATTTTCCGTCCATGAAGGCAACTTTGGCGAACGTCTGGCATCCAATCGAAGGTATTGCGATATCAGATCTGGGGGAAGGGCGTTATCTGTTTCGTCTCTTTAATTCTATTGATGCTGACCGTATTGAGAAGGATGGACCCTGGTATTTCAATCTCCATCTCCTAATTTTACATCGAATTCAAGATGGAGAGGATCCAAGCACGGTCTTGCTAAAAACAGTGGATTTCTGGGTTTTGGTTAATGATGTCCCGAGTGGTTTTATCTCGAAGTCGGTTGCAAAACAACTTGGTGATTTCGTAGGTATTTTCTTAGAGTTTGATTCCTCAGCTTTAATGCTAGGTGTTAAGGGGAGCATGCGTATTGGGGTACGTATATCGTTGTCAAAATCCTTGAAACGTCGTAATAAATTACTATTACCAAATGGTGGCACGGCTTTTGTGTCATTCCAGTATGAGAAGCTACGTCTTGTTTGCTTTCGGTGTGGTAAGCTACGCCATGGGGAAGGCTTTTGCCCATTACGTGTTCTTCAGCCTCAGCAGGATGGTCCTTTTCCTTGGGATGTTTCTTTAAGGGCTCCGGCGAGGGGTAGGGGTATTCCGTCGAGTAATTGGCTGCGAGAGGAGGATGGTGGTGTATCCCGTATTTCTAGGCGTAATTTACGCACACAGATAAGCACGGTTCAATCAGATGAAAATAGTGCTCCAATTACGGAACCAATGGCGTTTAATAAGGGATTATCCTTATCCCAATCTGGTAAAGGGACCCAGCTTGGGCCACATAGTGCACCAAGGGTACCAGGACGTACTACTTTTGGTCTGGGCCCGTTGCTGCCCAGTTGCATGGGCTCTCCTTTGTTTGATACGGAAATGTTAATGGTTGATGAGGACACTCCGGTTCACCCATATGATGACCTCAAACGACCACGTAAGACCTCTGTCTCGTCTCCTACAGAGAAAGGGGTGGCTTCCCCCTCAACAACTGTTTTTACATCGGCCGGCCTGGATAATCAGGCCTGCCGGGAGCAATGAAGCTCGTGAGTTGGAATGTTCGGGGCTTGGGGAAGCCACGAACAGTTAGACGTCTCTGGGATTGCTTGTGAGACGTTAACCCATCTGTAGTTTTCTTGATTGAAACAAAACTACAGACTTCTGATATGGAAAGAGTACGTAAGAAGTGTGGCTTCCCGTATGGTATTGAGGTTGGTTCTCGGGGTAGAAGTGGAGGTCTCTGTTTGGCTTGGCGCGGTAATTGTCAGATTTCTCTCCGTTCGTTTTCTGACCGTCACATAGACTTCATGATTTCCGATGATGGAGATGGACGGTCCTGGCATTGTACTGGTTTTTATGGTGCTCCAGAAGAACAAAATCGTTCTGATTCGTGGAATTTGCTTCGACAGTTGAATGATTGCCCACATATACCATGGTTAGTTATTGGTGATTTTAATGAACTTTTGTTTTCTTTCGAGAAGATAGGGGGTAGGTTACGAAGTCAACGGCAGATGTCTGACTTTCGTGTGGCTCTGGATGATTGTTCTCTGTCAGACGTTGGATATCAAGGAAGGTGGTTTACGTGGGAAAAAAGGAAAATTTGAGGTCACGAATATACGGGAAAGACTTGATAGGGGTGTTGCAAATAATGCTTGGTGGTCTTGTCATCCTCACTTTGTCCTATCTCATTTGTCACATTCTTTTTCGGATCATTGCCCCTTACTCATGAATACATCCCCTCAATCTGATAATAGATCCCATTGGCACTTTAAATTTGAAGCGGCTTGGTTGTTAGAAGAATCGTGTGAGAATGAAGTGCTAAATCTATGGAATGCCTCTTCGGGTTTGCTTCCCGATCGTCTGCGTTCTGTTGGATCGGGTTTGGACACATGGTTTCGCAAGTTACGGGCCATTCGAAGGATTTCGAAAAGAAGCCTGACTAAACGCTTAGAGGAGCTTGTGGGCTTGTATCCATCGGATGACACTTTGGGTGAAATTGAGGAGGTCAAATTAGCTCTTAATTTGGAGGCTGATAAATCTGAGCTTTACTGGGAACAGAGAGCACGAGCAAATTGGCTCCGTAATGGCGATAAAAACACGGCGTTTTTTCACCGTCATGCATCCCAACGAAAGAGGCAGAATCAGATTTCGATACTTTTGAATGACGATGGTGTTAGCTGTTCATCCCCGGAATTTAAGGAGAGCACAGCTCGAGAGTATTTTCAAGGTCTTTTCACCTCAGGGGGAGTGGCTGATTGTTCAAATATCTTGGAGAGTATTACCCCACGAATTACAGAGGCAGATAACAGTCATCTACTTGGCCCATATAGTGAAGACGAAATCTATCGGGCAGTTAAGATGATGGGCCCTCTTAAAGCGGCAGGAGAAGATGGGCTGGGTGCTATTTTTTACCAGCGTTTCTGGCACATTATTGGTAAGGAGGTTGCTCATTTCTGTATTGGTGTTTTAAATGGGGAAATTGACATGGGTATCATTAATAAAATCCATATAGTGCTTATTCCGAAAATCTCTAATCCTACGCATATGAGACACTTCAGGCCCATCAGTTTGTGCAATGTTCTTTATAAGATAGTGTCGAAAGTGTTAGCTAATAGATTGCAAACATTGTTGTCGGGCTGCATTGACGAGGCCCAAAGTGCCTTTGTCCCAGGCCGTTTGATCTTCAATAATATTATGGTTGCATATGAAATTTTACATTGTTTGCAGAAGAAGTGGGCCATTCAGGACATTTTGCTTTGAAATTAGATATGTCTAAAGCCTACGACAGGGTGGAATGGGGTTTTGTGGCTCGAGTTCTTGAAAAGTTGGGTTTTGCCTCAACTTGGATCAGTCGAATCCTTCGGTGTATGTCATCTGTCTCGTACTCTGTTGTTCTTAATGGTGTTGTAGGTGAATACTTTGAACCGTCCAGGGGGCTCCGGCAAGGAGATCCTCTTAGTCCGCTTCTCTTTCTCATTTGCAGCGAGGGGCTTTCATCTTTGTTACGACAGGGAAGTATTTTGGGTACCGTGAAGGGTTTCAGGCTGAATAGATATGCTCCAACAGTTACTCACCTACTCTTTGCAGACGACAACATCATCTTTGGGGATGCTTCGGTTAATGACGCTATGAACATAAAGCATATTCTACATGAGTATAGTGTGTGCTCGGGTCAGATAATCAACTTCGAAAAATCCGGTCTGTTCTTTTCTAGTAATGTCTGTGATTTGACTAAGACGGATATTCAGAATTTGCTGGAGATTGGCCACACGTCCTCCATTGAGAAGTACCTTGGGCTCCCTTCTTTAGTAGGCCGAAATAAAAGGCAGGCTTTTCAGAATTTATTCGATCGAGTTCAGGCCCGTATCTCGAATTGGTGTGTTTTCCCTCTCTCTCAAGGGGGCAAGGAAGTCTTTGTTAAATCTGTTTTACAGGCCATCCCGGTGTATGCAATGGGAGTTTTTCTTCTTCCTAAGACCCTTTGTCATAATTTAGAGAATGCTATGGCAAAGTTCTGGTGGCAACGCTCTCCGAATAGGCGCGGAATGCACTGGTGTAACTGGGTTTCTTGTGTCGGTCAAAGGAAGATAGAGGCTTAGGATTTCGAGATCTTTCGAAATTCAATATCGCCCTTCTCGCAAAACAGGCTTGGCGTCTACTATCTAACCCGACATCCCTTCCTGGTCGTATCTTCAAGGCAAAATATTTTCCGCAAACAAGTTTTATGAATTCTAATTTAGGTTCTCAGCCTTCACTAGTTTGGAGGAGTATTTGGAGTGCACAAGGCCTATTGGAACTTGGATTACGCTGGAAAGTTGGTAATGGCTGTTCAATTTCAGTTTGGGGTGATTGTTGGCTACCAGGCTCTAAGCCCAAAAGGCTGGAATCCCCCTAGTTACTGGTTTGAGTTGGGTCTCTGATCTGCTAAATGCGGATGGGTGTTCATGGAATGAAGGTCTTATTCGAGCCTCGTTTCTACCTGGTGAGGCTGCCCAAATCTTATCAATTCCTATTTCAGGTTTTTCGCAGATGGACTGCCTCGTGTGGAGTGGAGAAAATACGGGAATATATTCCGTTAGGAGTGGGTACAAACTTCTCCTACCGTCCCTTGATACTTCTCCTATGGACACTGAGCTATTTAAGAAGATTTGGAAAACTAAATGCCCTCCAAAAGTGTGTATCCAGGTTTGGCGATCTCTATGTAATTTCATCCCTACTAAGGCTTGCCTTCACTATCGTCGAATTGCTTTGTCTCCTACATGTCCGGTTTGCCTAAATGAGTCTGAATCTAGAGAGCATGTATTTAGGGATTGTTTAAATGCAACCATGGTTTGGCAGGGGTTGGGCTATGTCTGGCCACTAATAGTGTTAACTCTTTCTTTCAAAGAGTGGTTGCCGTGGTTATTGATTTCGTACCCTAATATTCGTCATTCAGAGATTCTTATAACCCTATGGACAATTTGGTTTACACGTAACAAGAAAGTACATGAGGGGGTAAATAGTTCTTATACTCATACCATAATGTTCATCAAAGCCTACTGTATGGAAGTAGAAAGTTTATTACCGCAGCAGTACCTTTCTCCATTTTCGGCTGAGATTCGCTGGTATGCTCCGTTGAACGGTTTCGTAAAAGCAAATTTTGACGCCCGTTTCCATAGCTCTGAAAATTACTCGTGGTCAGGTGTAGTAATAAGAGACTCTAATGGTGAAGTTATGGGTGCTAGCAGAAGACTTACATATCATTCTCGACGGCTTTCCAAGCTGAAGCGATGGCGGCCCTCCATGCCATTCAACTGCTTTTTGACCTAGGGTTCCGGCGAGCAGTAATTGAAGGGGATTCGCTCACAACAATCAAGAAATTACAATCCCCCAGCCCAGACATGTCAGTAACCAGTGTAATTATTCACGAAATTAGAGAAAGAGCTAAGGATTTTTCAGAAATTTCCTTTACACATACCTACCGCCGGGCAAACAAGGTAGCGCATCTGATAGCGGATGACTCTCGTTATAGCTCAGGCGACCACTTCTGGTGGAGGAGGTCCCTGATTGCGCTTTGGAGACGGTGGATGCGGACCACTCGTCACTGTGATTTGTCGGCCGCCCTCTTATCTGGTTTCTTTCATCCTTCCCAGAAGTTTACATGCATGCTTCCGATCGATGCTTTTGGGTCTCCCCCTCCTCTCGCGCGTTCGTCAGTGTCATCGTTTCCAGTGCCTGCTGGTGTGAGGAGTGGTTTTTCGCCTTCATCTGATTTTTCTCCTTTTGTTTGCTTTACTTTTCGGGTTTCTTTTGTTTGTCGATTTAATTTCGTTGCCGTTTTCTAGACTCTTCTTTTCACCTAATAAATGAAGGCTGTTTTATTCAATATATATATATATATATATATATATATATATATATATATATATATATAACATACATATATTACAAATTATATACATAATATATATAACGTATACAATATACATAAATGTGATATATATTAATTTTTAATTAACTTAAAATATTATACATATTATTACTTGATTTTTAACCAACTTAAAATTTAAATTAATTTTTATTTGACTTAAAATATTATACATATTATTATACTTTAAATATAACTTTTTCTCACCAACTTAAAATATAAACTTGATTTTTAAATAACTTAAAATATTGTACATATTTATACTTCAAGTCAAATTGTTTACAAGTTGTGCAAAAAAATCGTTAAGACAAAAAAAATTATAAGTTGTGCTAAATTATTGATTTCTGTTAACTGCCCATTAGATATTTTGTTTTAAATGTTTAGGGTTAAAGGTTTTTAGGGTTTACTATCTAATTTTAAGGTTTTATAGTTTTAGTGTTTTATGGTTTAGATCTATGGGGTTAGGGTTTTATGGTTTTGAATTAGGGTTTAGTGTTTAATGAACTAAGGTTAGTTCGAGGGTTTAGGGTTTAGGGTTTAAGGTTTATTGTTAGGGTTTAAGGTATAGGGTATATGGTTTAATGTTTATTGTTAGGGTTTAAGGTTTATCACTAGGGTTTAGGGTTTTTATATTTTATAATATATCTTCGTACATATATAAGTATACAACCCTAAACCATAAACCTTTAAACACTAAAACCTAAACCCTAAAGCCTAAAGCTAAAACCATAAACCCTTAAACTCTTAAATTATAAACCTAGAACCTAACTTTTAAATCATAAACATAAACCCTAAACCCTTAACCCTTAAACTATAAACCATAAACAATGATGATAACTCATAAACCCTAATACAACACCCTAAACACTCGAATATAAACCCTAACTCTCAAACCCTAAACCCTTAAACCCTCAAATATAAATCATAAACCCTTGAATATAAACCCTAACTCTAAAACCTTAAACCTTAACCCCTAAACTCTAAACCATAAATAATAATGATAACTCATAAACCCTAATGTGGCACTCTAAACCCTAAACACTCGAATATAAACCATAAACACTAAACCCTAAATCCTAAACCTTGAACTCTAAACCATAAACAATAATGATAACTCATAAACCCTAATGCAACACCCTAAACCCTAAACATTGTAATATGAACCATAAACCATAAACAATAATGATAACTCATAAACCATAATGCAACACCATAAACCCTAAACACTCTAATATAAACCACAAATCCTCGAATACAAACACTAACTCTTAAACCATAAACCTTAAACACTAAACCTTAAACCCTTAAACTCTAAACCATAAACAATAATGATAACTCGTAAACCCTAATACAACACCATAAACCCTAAACCCTCAAATATAAACCTTAACCATACACCCTAAACTCTAAACCATAAACAATGATGATAACTCATAAACACTAATGCAACACCCTAAACCCCAAACACTCTATTATGAACCATAAACCCTCGAATATAAACCCTAACTCTTAAATCATAAACTCTAAACCCTTAAACTCTAAACCATAAACAATAATGATAACTCATAAACCCTAATACAACGCCCTAAACCCTCGAATATAAACCCTAACTCTCAAACCCTAAACCCTAAACAATAATGATAACTCATAAACCATAGTGCAACACCCTAAACCCTAAATACTCTAATAGAAACTTATAATATAACATATAAATATACATATATATATTATATGTATGCGTAGATAATAATTAATATAATAATATATATATATATATATATATATATATTAAAACTTATAATATAACATATAATATATATATATATATTAAAACTTATAATATAACATATAAATATAATTAATATATATATATATATATATTAAAACTTATAAGTTATATAATGTATATATAATATAATAATTAATAATAAATAATTATTATTAATAGTTTGTGGCTTTGGGCTCATATCCCACCACCTATTCATTTTAGATGGGCTAAATATTTTGTAGTCGTTTAAATTTTAGATGTTTTTCATTTAAGTCCTTTAAGTTTTAGTTCAATTCAATTAAGCCCTTAAAACTTTATTTTTATTTCAAATTGACTATTATTTATTATTTGTTGTTCATTATAGTCCCTAAAACTTTGTTTTTATTCGAAATTGACCATATTTCAAGTTTTTAATTTACTTTATTATTTTAGATATGAATCATTTATGATATGTTTATTCATTTCTAGTGCCAAATTTTTATTTTTAATGTGATTCCATGAAAGACGTTAAACAATTAACTCGGAATAAATATTGACTACTTGTACAATTGTATCGAAGTAAAAAATAATACGAATTCAAAACCCGAATTAACCCGACCTGAAATAAAACCGACCTGAAATTACCCGACCTAAAATTAACCCGAACTGAAATGAACCCGACCTGAAGTCTACCCGAGCCTGAATTAACCTGCCAATTACCTGGTTCGGACCCGATCTGTTTGAACCCGACCTGAAATAAACCCGACTCGAAATGGACCCAACCTGAAATGGACCCGACCTGCTACTGACCCGCACCCGACCCGAGTTGAGTCAAAAAAAGTTTGACCTGAATTGACTTGTATCTGATTTGACCCGACCTGACAGGACCCGACCTGAAACCCATCCGATTATCTGTTTTTACAACCCTACTCTTAACCGCAATTGATTAGACAAATATGAGTGTGAACTTGCAAAGAACAAGATCGAATATGCAAAGAACTTGCAACATGAATTACTCGAAAAAGTAATTTAAATTTTATTTCTTCAAAAGATTTAACGGCATGTTTTTACAATAATAGATGTCTCCTCCTTTTATTGGCTTCGGAGAAGTTCTAATCCTAGTAAACTTAAAGAATTAAATACAATAATTAAATGCTAAAATCTAATATCTAATTACATAAGTAACTTTTAATAATAAATAAATGCTGAAAATAAAATCATAATTAAATAAATCTAATACTCTTTCTAGTTGCTCTGAAACAATTAGGAGATTATTTAGAAGAAATACGATATTCTGATTTTGGCAGCAACATGCTATGGGGCGGTGGTCCCACTTATGAGGTCAAATCAATACGTTCTAAGAAGAAATGTTTGAATATCAATCTCATCGACATTATCGATCTCATAAGTATCATACCAAATCTCATCAACCGAATTATTTTTTTTTGAGAAATACGAGACATTTAAGTCATACAAGTAAAGAGGTCTATTCATTGATAAGAAAAAAAGCGTGAGCAGTGATTGGATTGATGATAAAATAAAATCATGGGTCACGAACAATGATTCGATTGATGATAAAAAAAATATTCTTGGTTCAATTCTCCACCTTAACGACAGAAAAAGGATTGATATTGCAGAATCCTACACTGATTTAAATTAAAAATAATCAAATAAAATCTTAAAAATTCGTAATTATCCTAAAATCTTGTATTAGTCTCGTATAGAAAATTTTGCATGTGCTGCCTTGCTAAAATAGATATATTTTTGAGTTTCAGATGTCCGATTGAGGCATTTTAAAATGCGTCGGAAAGCTAATTGACAGCCGGACAAGTTTCAGCAAGACATGTCGACCCATAAATGCCTGGATACTATCCAAAAATACATCGCAAGTTGACTGACATTTTTGACTTGCAAAATAGTTTTAACTTCTTTTCCAAGATGACTAGTTTCACCCCTTCTTTTCAAAGATGATTAGTTTCACTCTCCTATACATGTATCATTCCCCCACTCCTCAAAAAAATTCTCCCTTGAATTTAAACCGATAAATGAAAGAAGTTCATCAAAAGTACCATAAAAAAGAAGACGTCTTGAAAGAGTTTTGTGCAGAGTCTCTTTTTGCAATGTAATTTACAAATTCTTTTTTATTGGGATCATCACTATTGTTCTTTTGGTCTCAAAGTAACTCATTCTCATATTTAAAATTGTTATTAATGCTAGAAGAAGGATAAACATAAATAGAATTTTGAAAACAATCAATAGTACATTTTGATTGTAGAGTATCTTCGTCGGTGTTTGCAGTTTGATGATCATCTTAAATTAGAATAGTAGGTTTGTGACTAGAAACAAACACACTACTTATAATTTCTTCCTCGTCAATAGGGAAGGCTAAACTCTCGATAGTATCACCTTCCTCATGTTCTTTAAGAGAACAATTTTTTATTATGCTCTGGATTACGGATTTCAATATTATAAGAAGACATGAATTCAGACAACATATCTCTCAAAAAAATTCTTGAAAATAAGACTTATCTAGACAAGCATACCCTGAATGATCTAGTACTCGACAACAATAATGACATCGAAAGGAAAAATTCAATACGTTGCTCAATGACATCCTCAAGAACGACCTGATGATCTACGAAAGGGTAGTTGAAGGATATTTTGTCATCGATACCCTCTTGATCGCAATTAACCAAGTAAGCAACCTCAAGCGGCTCAAACACATCCTCCTAGACGCAATTACATAGACAAGCAAGAGTGTAAAAATTATCTCCAAAGATCTTCAAGAAATTTTGTTGAAATAACTTCTAAAGAAAAAAAAACACAAGATAAATAAAATTTGCAACAAATCACTCAAAGAGAGTTTTCAATATTGATCAAGACATAAGTGTTTTGTTTACAAAAGAGAGAAGTTTATTTATAGACTAGTAAAATACTAAAACAAAGGGAAAATACGAAGAATTGTAATTAAACTAAACTATAAAACTAATAAAATAAAATAAATCTTAATTTATTTAAATCTCTTAATAAAATTTGATAAATATGATCCTAAATCTTCTAAAATACATAATGAAAACTCCTAAGCTGATTTAAATTACAAATAATCAATAAAAATATTAAAAATACGTAATTATTTGAAAATCTCGTATTAGACCCGTATGAAATTTTCTGACTGCACTATTTTTAGTAAAATGATCGTATCTTGAGCTCTTGATGTCGGATTAGTGTATTTCAAAGTACGTTGAAAATCTAAAAGGTTGACTCACAAGTCGATAGAAGACTTTGTAGTCAAAATATGCCTAGAACCCAACTAAAAATTCAAAACAAATCGACTAAATTTCTAGACTTGTAATTAGGCCTCTTCAAATATGTATGGCATATCCTAACATGAATCACAACCAAAAAAACAAAAGACATGGAAATTTACCCACATAAATCGACTGCTCAATATCCCTTGTTTAAACATGCATGGACATAATAATAATAATAATAATAATAATAATAATAATAATAATAATAATAATAATAATAATAATAATAATAATAATAATAATAATAATAATAATAATAATAATAATAATAATAATAATAATAATAATAATAATAATAATAATAATAATAATAATAATAATAATAATAATAATAATAATAATAATAATAATAATAATAACAATAATAATAATAAGAATAATAATAATAATAATAATAATAATAATAACAATAATAATAATAACAATAATAACAATAACAATAATAACAATAACAATAATAACAATAACAACAATAACAATAATAACAATAACAATAATAACAATAACAATAATAATAATAATAATAATAATAATAATAATAATAATAATAATAATAATAATAATAATAATAATAATAATAATAATAATAATAATAATAATAATAATAATAATAATAATAATAATAATAATAATAATAATAATAATAATAATAATAATAATAATAATAATAATAATAATAATAATAATAATAATAATAATAATAATAATAATAATAATAATAATAATAATAATAATAATAATAATAATAATAATAATAATAATAATAATAATAATAATAATAATAATAATAATAATAATAATAATAATAATAATAATAATAATAATAATAATAATAATAATAATAATAATAATAATAATAATAATAATAATAATAATAATAATAATAATAATAATAATAATAATAATAATAATAATAATAATAATAATAATAATAATAATAATAATAATAATAATAATAATAATAATAATAATAATAATAATAATAATAATAATAATAATAATAATAATAATAATAATAATAATAATAATAATAATAATAATAATAATAATAATAATAATAATAATAATAATAATAATAATAATAATAATAATAATAATAATAATAATAATAATAATAATAATAATAATAATAATAATAATAATAATAATAATAATAATAATAATAATAATAATAATAATAATAATAATAATAATAATAATAATAATAATAATAATAATAATAATAATAATAATAATAATAATAATAATAATAATAATAATAATAATAATAATAATAATAATAATAATAATAATAATAATAATAATAATAATAATAATAATAATAATAATAATAATAATAATAATAATAATAATAATAATAATAATAATAATAATAATAATAATAATAATAATAATAATAATAATAATAATAATAATAATAATAATAATAATAATAATAATAATAATAATAATAATAATAATAATAATAATAATAATAATAATAATAATAATAATAATAATAATAATAATAATAATAATAATAATAATAATAATAATTAAGTACCTAAATTATATTTTTTTTTGTTAAAATAGGTACCTAAAGTATTTTTCGTCAAAATAGGTACTTAAAGTATATTTTTTTGTTGAAATAGGTACGTAAAGTATTTTTTTTTTGTTAAAATATGTACCTAATCTATTTTGACCAAAAAATATTCTTTAGATACTTATTTTGACTCAAAAAATACTTAAGACGCCTAAATAAAAAAGTTGATATACTTTAAATACTTTATTTGTGATATGAACCTTCTTTTTATGACTAATTATATTTTGCAGTTCGCTTTCTGAATCTGTAGCTGTTACATTTTTATTTTATAGACTAAAAATTCATGAAAAGATAAATAATCTGATCTCTAAACTTTAGCAACCAGATTTAGAGGGTCGTTTTGTATGTTTGGTTCCTGGGTTAGTTTTTACTGCAACTAGTTCTTGAGTCCTCATTTCAATTAAAAAAAAATACGGAAATCACGAGTTCAAACATGTTTAAGTGTGCATTATTCTCTTATTTATGAGTGAAAGAGTTTCGGATAATTTAGACGTTGTATTAAAATATTGCATATTAGCTGCATGGATCAACTCAAGGAATGTTTGTTTTGCGTTGGCTACAGGGACGGAGCTCAAGGGCTAAAAATATAAGAATTTACTAAATATATAATTAAATAGGGATTGAATTAAAGAAGAATTAGTTAGTATCCTTATTTTTTTGTCCAATAATAATTTAAGTACTTATAAATTTAAATATTAGACAAATTAAGTCTTACCTATAAATTTTAACTTTATATACTAAATAGGGTTAATAGTCAAATAAGTGCCCAAACTATATTTTTTTCCAGATAGGTGTCTGAACTATATTTTGGGCCAAATAGGTGCCTAACATTTCATTCCGTGATCATTTAAAGTTTTTCCGTCAACAATCGTTAAAATATTTGGTCATCCAATCAAAACACGATACGTGGCCTACTTTTTTATATTTTTAATTTCTAAATTTCTTTAAAAATCTAAATTTCTTTAAAAATCCTAAAATTTTAATTTCTTTCAATCAAGCCCCAAATCATATCTCCCTACCGTCTGACATCCCCACAAGTCGGTGGTTCATCGTTCAACGCCCAAAGCATCGTGTACCTCACCATTCAACATCCGCCATCCTCTACCATCGGTGGGAACCCAATCGACCTCCTTTTTCTTCATTGTTGGGTGTTTGTCGACGGTGCAATCGTCGGTTCATTTGTCGGCCTTTGATGACGAGATGATGGGGTTTTTGGTCGAGAGGGTCCGATGAAGACAAGGGTGGCCGGTGGTGGTTGAATTGGTGGTTGGAGTAGAGGAATTTAGGGTTAGTGTTGGGTTTTTTAGAGAAATTAAAGATTGTTGGGTTAATTAATATATTTTGTTATTTTATTTTTTCATTTTGAATTTTAATTTCAGAAAATGATAAACCATGCCACGTGTTCGAATTTCATTGAGTAACGGGAAAAAATAGCTTATTTCACGGAAAAACCTTGAAATGGGTCACGAAATGAAATGTTAGGCAACTATTTAGCTCAAAATATAATTCAGGCACCTATATAGAAAAATGGTATAATTTAAACACCTATTTAAATGTTAAACCTACTTAATAAGCCCCTATATTTTTTATATTCAATATTTGACCCATGCGAATATTTAATCCTGGCTTCGTACATGACGGGCTAAACATTAATTCATGGCTCAAACAATTTCAACGTGCAGCAAATCAAAGAGAAAGTCCAATCATATATCTTTTGAATAGACTTAAGGCTAGCTTGATACGTGCGACCTTTATTCCCCAAAGTACGACCACAACTAATCCCTCTCAGCCTACAAAGGTGATATATGGGAAAACAATATTGTTTGTTAATTATATTCAGGGTAAATTACGTAAATTAATACTAAATTTTACTATCAAACCTATTTGGTCATTAAAATTTTAAAACGTTTATTTTACTCATCAAAGTTTATACATTTAATATTTTTTTTATTGAAGTTTAGGCATCAAACGTTTTTGGTCATTCAACCGTTCACCATCATCGTCGTTCGATACTAAATTTCACTAGTCATTTCGTCTCGTCCCCATAAGTCCGAATCTAACTTTTATTTCACCGAAAAGTGTCCTAAAGTCCATGAATCAGGTAATTTTTTTCGATTTCTCTCTTATCGATCTCCCTCCTCCGCCGTCGGAAGGAGCCCGTTTCTCAGTATATTGCTTCCCTCGTGCTGATGAAGCTTTCCACCATTTAGATCTTAAAGAAGTTTTCCCGTTTTTCAGTAAATAGGCGCCGTCAAAAAGTTAACAAATGAGTGACAAAAAACGTTCAATGTCTAAACTTCAGTGAGTGAATTGAACGTTTTAAAACTTTAGTGACAAAAATAGGTTTATGAGTAAAATTCAATGATGATCTACGTAATTTACCCTTATATTTATAGCCACTTTTAGATCATGGTGTAGGTACCATATATCAATCGAATCAAATATCATTTTGATGCTGCACAAAAAAATCATATTGATTAGATTTATTATTATTCTGAAAACCGCGTTAAATGATGAAATTCCTTCTTAATTTGTGCAAACCTGAATTACTTAAATTTAATTTAGGATAAATTATACTAATGGTTACTAAACGAAGATTTATTTAAATATAGCTTTAGGATTTTTTTTCCAAAAATATGGTCTTCTCATTTTAATTCCTGAAACATTGCATTTGTTATAGTATTTTAGAAGTCGGATTCAGCTGAATCCGACTATGAACAATGTTTTTCTCAAAAATAATTTCAACAATGCCCAAAGTCAGAGCCTCTTGAACCTGCCTTTAGGGGTATTTTTGGAATTTTCAGCCTAAAGTACTGTTCAAAGTTGGATTCACTTGAACCAGCCTTTAAGGTACTGTAGCAATTGCACTATTTCGAAAAAAAGAGAGAAATAACCATACCTCGGGAAAAAAAATAAATTCTAAAGCAATATTTATGGATTTCTTCGGGTTACTAAACTAAGTAAAAATAATCTTTCTAACTATTAAAGTTTCGAAAAAGTTATAAAATATCATTTCACGTTATAAAATAATGATAAATTTTGAAAAACTTAGGACCATTAACAGTTCAATAAGTTTTAACGATGATTTTGTAATAATTTGTTAGTCTAATAACTATTTTGTAATAGTTTGATAATCATTTTTGTAATTTCCAAAACTTTAATGATAAAAATCACGTTCGCATAATTAGTGACCATTTCTACCCTTTAATTTAATATTCAAACAGTTAAAATCTTAGGCACGAAATGAATAGATTTAAACCAAATCTGCATCCACTTGTATCAAAATCTAAATGAGATGTCCAAATAATGAATAGTTGCAAGAATCATAAGCAGTCGTAACGAATTATTGGTGGAATAATCAACACGATTAAAGAACAAAAATGTGAAAGTTGTGCATAACTCTATAGGATATCTGTTGTCGGCTAAACGAAAGGTGTCAAACAAATATGGGAGAATTTTGTAAAAAAAAAAAACAAATCTCGGAGAATATATTTTTTTCTATCTTCTTTTGATTTCTGCCTTTTTGGTTTTGGATGGATAGGTATTCCTTGTGTTCTCACTTCTCTCTCTTTTTTTAGAAAAGTTGTAAATGATTGGCTTAAGGTTGTTTGAAGTTATTAAACTTTTGAAAGAAAAAAAAAATTAATTAAATCTATGAATTTTTTTATCCAATTAAGTTCTCGAATCAATAAATTGAATCAATTAAGCCATTTGACCAATGTTGACCATCAATTTTTGACGTTTTTCTAGGAAATCAATGCCACATGACACACTACATCTATCATGTAATATTTACATATTGTTTTAGAAAACTCTTTTTTTTATAATTTTTATAAGCTTTTAGAATATTTAAAACTTTTAAAGAATTTTAAGTAAAATAAAAGTTCTGGAAATGCCAAGCGACAACATCGTAATACTACATGTTGCACCAACTGATTCAAAAAAGCTATTAAATTTAACAGCTAACATTGGTCAAATGAGTGAATTGATGAAATTTTAGAGTACAAGAACTTAATCGGTTGCAAAAAAAAATTCAAATACTTAATTGGTTTTTTTTTAAGTTCATGAGCTTACTATATCTTTAAGCCTAACCAAATCAACATATGTAGAAAGAGAAATAGAAAAGAGAGTGACAATTGGTACAATGGCTTGCTTTGACAAATTCACATATTAATTCCTATCATGTTTTATAAAAAAATGTGTCATAATCATATTTAAAATATCACATATACATTTATATAATTTTTTATACTTTTCTTTAAAATATCATATTTAATCATATTAATTATGTTCATGTTTTTTTCATATCATATAATTATATTTAGTTAAAATTTTGAGATGTTTTATCAACGATCAGTTGTTCTAGGTTTACAACGAGATGAGGCATTAAATATCATAGGTAAAGTCAAGACTTTAATTCTTGATGTTGTTAATTGGACTATTAGGTTGGGAGGGTCGTCCTATAATAATTATTTATATTCGATTTAAATTAGTCAATTAATAAATTAAAACGTACGGTTATAAAAATAAAGTTGTGAGATGATTTGTACTTCACCAATCGAAAAACCCTAATAAGGGATGCCACGATACGTCGTTGCATGCATGGAATGTCTCCTTTATATTTATTCTCTTTTGTGCCTATAAAAAAGTTTGTCATTCTTTTGGCAAAATGGCAGACCTTATCCTCTTTCTCTCATCTTATCATCCACTTGCAAATTATACTACATCTGTTATATAACATATATAATCTAATAATCCATGCGCATAAATAAAAAAAATGTCAAATTTCTGAGTACACATATGTCATATAATATATGGTTTGATATTATGTTTAAAATCATACTTAATATTAATATAGAATTAGTATTCAATATATTGGTTATATATAGAGGTTATACAGTCTAAGTTAATTACAATGCAACATGAGATCCACTAATTGGCCTAGTGACTAAGGATATTTATATTACCTCATCTTGTATGAGTTTAAATCTCGGTACGAGAATACAATACATCTCTATTTAATATAAAAAATTACAATGCAACACCGCATTAGTGAAGTACAATAAAACCGTTTAAGGGTCTTAAAAATAAATATGAATAATTATATTTAGATGTCAAGTTCAAATTTTAAAAGTTTTTGTTCCTTCACTAATGAGGTATCACATTGTGCTAAACGTGGACAAAGTGGGAAAAATTGAGAGGTCAAAATGTATTTTTATTATCGTATTAATTTAAAATGTTAAAATTTTAAAAAAAACTAATTCATAAAATTATGCAATTTTACCACATGATTTTCTAAATGTTAGAACAACAACGATATCAACATAATATCATTTATAAGGACATTTAGAAAATCATATATTCAAATACGTTAAAATAAAAATTAATTTTAATTTAGAAGATAGAGGATTATGAGTAATTTAAACGAACAAAAATCACATGCCTCCTTTTTAGGGGTGTGAATTGGGTGAGTAATATTCGAAAATCGTGGGGATCCGAACCGATGAGATGGGGAATAACCGAAATATTCACCCATGGGGACGGTGAAGGGAAAATTTTATCACCGAAGCTCAAATAGGGATGGGGACGAGGATTGCTATATTCGAACCGTGGGAATAACCGAACTGTAATCGTATAAATAACCGTAGGGATCCCAAAAAATATCCGCAAGTATCCTGATATTTTACTAGATTTTTTAAAAATATATACTTAATTATCTATATAGCCTAATATATATTTTAATAAAAAACTCTAACTATATTATTATCACTTCAACTTTCTCTCAAACTTAGCCACACTCAAATTTCTCAATATGTTTATATCTTAGTTTTTAGATATAAGCTAAAACCCTGGTCTAAATCTTCCCCTAACACAACACCTTTTCAGTCTTCATCATCTCGTAACTGCTTCCAATTGAAGTATCCAAACTTTATATTTTGAACTGAATTCGCCATTTATTTTGGTCAATAAAATAATAATTTTGTTTTTTGTTGGGATGAGGATTCCCGAAAACCATAGGGATGCGCACGGAGAGAATATGGGACGAAAAAAATCCTCGAAGCATTTAATGAGGATTCTCCGAAACCGTAACCGCAAGTATTGGGGACGGAGTGGGGAATGCAAAACCGTCCCCGTCCACCCGATTCCCACCCCTACTCTTTTTGGTGCCTCTATCTATACCCAACACTAAAAAAATTAAACCCTACACTCTAACCATGATTTTTAAATCATAAACCTTAAAAACTAAATTCTACCCCTTAAACCTAAAATTATAACCCTACATCCTAACCCTAAACTCTAACTTTTTTTTGTATTGAAGCCTAGATAAAAAAAAAAACAGAGATTTTTTTTTAGTTTAAACATTATAATTTATATAAAATTTCAATAAACAAGAAAGTGAAGAAACTTTGGAATTCTTTTAACGATGATGATTGGAATATATATATATATATATATATATATATATATATGTATGATATATAATCTAGAAATGAATAAAATGAATAAATTCATTTTTTAATTATGAATATCTAGAAAAGAATAATGGAGCTGATGAATTATCTTCATCAACCATACTGTTCCAACCAATGAGATGTAATTCTCTTTGGATGATCTGATCATCCAGAGATTTCGTTCCATATATATAGTTGGAATTTTATTTTATCATTATTATTTTATATATGAAAAAATAAAAAATAGAAATAAAATAAAAAAGAGAGTATAGAGTGGATGATGTTTGAGACCACATGACCTTAATTAGGGCATCTATCCTTCCTTCACTTTCTATGTACGGCCACTTTATTGGAAAAAAGAAAAATGCGTGCTACTGAAAGTGTTGAGTGAGACTAAAAAATCTCTATCATAAACGGGTTACACACGTTTTTGTTGTCCTCTTAATTTTTCAATACTTAAATAAAAAAAATTATCTCTTTTTGGTATCCTATTTATGCCCCACACTCAAAATTATGTTTAAAATTTAAGGTTTAGGGTTTAGAAAATTTATAGTAGGATATATTTTTAAGTTATAGGTTAGAGCTTGAAATTTAATTTTATAGTATTTTTTTAGTGTTGGGGCATAAATAAAGACACCGAAAAGGGGCAGAGAATCTTTATCTTCAAGATTTTACCCTAATTAATTCATGCCGACTCGCATTGTACACTTGGAGATAACTGTTGAAATTAGGTAAGTATTTGTTTTAAATCAAGAGATAATTTAATTGGTTCATATAATATTTAAACGTGACATCTAATAAATTTGAGTTTTGAATTTCAATAGTTTGATTCGAGATTAATGCGTCATTGTGATTATAACAAGAAACAAAGAAACAACAAGAAATTAAAAGGTTCCATTTGGATAGATCCAACTGCATTAGATGCCTCCATGATAGTAACAACTCCAATTAAAATCAAACCCATATTAACATTAAATCAAAATATGGTACATATATCTAAAAGTGTTTGGACTTTGGTGATCCAATTCAAGCATTCCCATTAAAGTTTCCTATAAATTTATGGATTTCCCCAATATGATAGATAAAATTTATCAAAATATAAATAAATTTGAACTTTAGATATAGAGGTTCCTTTTTCATTGAGTTTTGTTTTATACAAAGAAGGTTAACGTTTTAAAGATAATGGGATAACATGATGAAAATTGTTTGCAACAATCTTTGAGTTTACAAAAGGAATATTATGATAAAGTTAGTAATGATAGACGGCCACGAGATTTTAAGTTAAAGATGTAAACTTATAAGAAGTTTAAAAATTTAAAGGGTGTGAAATTACATGATTAATAAAAAATGCGACCGTCCTTCGGCACCGAGGATCCATCAAAATTTTATTGTACAAAAGACTCGCATTCCGTATGCAAAGAAAGATTCGTGATGGTGTTCTTTCCTTTTCCATTGCAAAGGTGGAAGCCTTTGATCACTTTCACTTATGATCTAATGGAATAATTCTCTCATTTTCTTTTCCTTTTCATTTTCCATCAAAAATTAAAAACTCTATTTTCTTGCCGACCAAACGCCACATTCCTCAAAAACCCTATATATACCAGTGCATGTTGAGCATTCAAACCACCACACAATCTCAACAAACATCTTCAAGTACTATATAGTCACCCTTTCACTTGCAAAACCCTAGCTATCATTCCTTCTACTCTTCCTTCCTATCTTTCCAGCATTGTTTTCGACGTTATCATATGGAGAGAGTGACAAAGTTGGCATCCGAGAAGTCGGTGGTGATATTCAGCAAGAGTTCATGTTGCATGTCCCACACCATCAAAACCCTTTTCTACGACTTCGGGGTCTACCCCGCAATACATGAACTCGATGAGATTCCTAGAGGACGTGAAGTCGAACATGCTCTCTTAAGGCTCGGTTGCAACCCTTCTGTTCCGGCAGTCTTCATTGGCGGTGAACTTGTTGGTGGAGCCAACGAGATCATGAGTCTTCATCTTAACCGATCCTTAATCCCAATGCTTAAACGAGTAGGAGCCCTTTGGGTTTAATCCAAAACCCCACTAACTTCCATGCCAAGGCACTACTAAAAATAAGATTATATTATATATATATAAACTGTCACATAAATCAGATCAATCAGAATATAGATTTCATGTCTAGTTAGCAATACAATGTATTGAGAACCATTTTACATTATCTTACTAATCAACGAGTCTATTCAGTGAGTGTGTAACCTTTTCTGGTGATGTACTGGTTATGTTTTTAGAGTAATAAAAGTAGTGAATTACATTAATATATATTTTCGTCTTTTTTGTTTTTAGAATGAGCGGGAAAAAATATTTTTTTGGGATGAATGTGGATTTTATTAATCCAAAGAACCCCTATACAACCACCAAAAAAAACCAGTCAATCAAAACAAAAAATACCTACAATCTTCACCTAGTTATAGCACCCCCATCTATCAATTAAGCAAGAAGAACAGTTACTAATTTTTCTTTAACCTATTAACCTCGTACAAACATCATTCTTAAGCCGCAAAAATAAAGAACTAGTATTTTGAGTCGTCCTCCCATGGACCATGCCATTCTTTTCTTGCCAAACATAGTAGTTCAAATACTTCCAATTGTTGAGTGGATCGAAAGATCGATATGAACCAAGAAGGGGTGAATTGGAAATTTAAAGATTTTGTGGTGGAAATTGTAAATTAAAAATAATGACAAGGGATTTTAGAGTGGTTCAAGTTCCAAATGAACTCTACATCCACTACCTTAGCTTCACTAAGGATTTGCAACAATTCCACTAATTGCTCTTCCCCTTTTCTAGGCTAAGGAGGCAACCCTTACAATTTCGGTTGAATTTTCTACCCAAAATTCAACCCAATCCTCACAAAAAGATAACAAAGAAATTTATTGGCTAATAGAGTATCTCTCAATACAAATGATAGCCCAATTACAAGCACTCAACCCAATTGAACAATATAAGAATGAAAATTACAATTGGGGTTTCTAGACAAAATGGGATTTTTGCACAATTGCTTGGATTTGATGTTTGGATGTTTGCTTTAGGATCAATAGTTGTTGTTGGAGCTTTTAGAGGTCCCTTTTATACATTCTCATTGATTTCTAGCCGTTGTGGTTGTTGCACTCATCAATAGAGCCGTTGGGGATGTTATCTCACCTCCATAAATGCAGTCTGCAACAACCCGTTTCGAAACGCGGGGTACCTGTTTCGGAACAGACTAAAATAGAAAGAGCCGTTGGGGTGCATTTAAGAGCCCGTTTCGAAACGCTTTAGAGCAGTTTCGAAACACTTTTGCCACTGTCAAGGGTCGTTTCGAAACAGTCTTAGCCCGTTTCGAAACACCCTAACGGTTTTAGAAAATCAGTTAAAAACAATTGTAACGGTCATATTTTCAAATCAAAATGAAGAACAGTTTCGAAACGCTTGGCCTCGTTTCGAAACGGTTTTGCTACTGTCAAGGGTCGTTTCGAAACTGATTGAGCCCGTTTCGAAACACCCTGTTGATCTTTAAATATTCAGTTAAAAAATGTTGCAACCGTTTTAGTTTTCAATTCAAAAATGAAGAACAGTTTCGAAACGTATGAGACCGTTTCGAAGCGGGTTCAAGTGTTCTAAAGCCGTTTCGATACACGTTTCGGAACAGGGGTTGGCAGTGATGAAAACGTTTCGAAACGCCTTAGGCCGTTTCGAAACAGGGACTTGAAAATCACAGTTTTGGCTTTAAACACTTAGAAAAATATTTGAAAACTTTGTTTTTAACTTTGGCATAATCTTAAAATTATATGGGGATGTTTTGAGGACTTAAAAATTTGTTTTGACATTTTCAGTTTAGTCCTTAGGTTTTTAGTTATATCAAAATTAAAATATTTGTTTCACAATCTCCCCCTTTTTGATATAACAAAACCAAAGTTAGAATTTTTAAGAATTTTGAAAGTTTTGAAAATATTCTAACTCCCCTTTAATTTAAGATAGGTTTTTAAAGTTTAAAAAATTGTTTGACTTGAAATCCAAGTTGTAAAACTTAAAAAACCTTTTAAACATTTAAAACGAATTTTAGTTTGTGGCTCTTAAATTTCTTCTCCCCCTTTTTGTTAGATCAAAAAGAATAATGAAAGCTCATAGAGAAGACAAAGGATTAGTACCAATAAGCATTAATAAGCAACAATAATATTAATTCATAATATCAAAATATCCAAAACATAAACCAACATTAAGTTCAAAATAAAATCCCAAACAAAAGATCAAAAGCATAGGTTCTTAAAACATAATAAAACATAAAAATGCAATCTTAAACCTAAAGTGCATAAATAATATGATATGATATGAGATAAAAGTCCTAAGCCTCGTCATCATCATCGGAAGTCTCATCGTCGCTCTTGACTTGAGAACGGTGAAACTTCGTCCATTGCCTATAGAGAGTAGAGAAGGACAAATCCAAGTTTGAATGGAAAGTCTCAAGAGTATGAAGGCGATCATCGACATTTTTCAAGCGAGTGTCCATGGCATCAAAACCCGAAGCAATGCGAGTATCCAAAGCATTGAACCGCTCGGTAATGAGAGCCGTAAGGGCTTCATTGTTTCCAACTTGAACTTGCGGTTGAGGAGCAATGGGAGGAGGAGGAGCTTCTCTATCAACTCTTTCCCAAACATCATTCAAATATCGAAACCCGGATTTGCGTAGAGAGGACTCACCAAGCTTGCACTTACGAGGTTCCAGAGAGTCGTAGGTACAATCGATACCAAGGTCATGAAAGATGTAGCTCAAGATTGTGCCATAAGTAAAAGACTTCAACTCATTGGTGTCAATAAGCTTAACATTATTGACCATCTCGGCAAAAATAATCTTAGGAACATTAGGGCGCTCACCTCTACGGAAACATTCAAGCCAAAAGTGATTAACTTGACGGATATGAGAGTATTTACCTCCGGAAGGTCGAAAGAACCATGAAACCATCAAGTGAAGAAAGCGATCGTGCACATCCAAAGTAAGTGCCGGACCGGTGAAAGTGCCAAAGTAACGTTCATCCTCAAGACCTTCATCTTTAAGTTTAAAAGTTGACTCCAAGAGAGCAATATCAACAACAAACTTTTTACCCAATATGAAAGATTCAATTCCTATAATCTCGGTTTTGGTTTCATCATGAATAAAACGAGCATTAGAGTAAAAGATGAGTATCATATGTTTGTAGCGAATATCCAGAATGCTCAACAAAGGAAGAAGATTCCATTCACTCAAACGCTCGAGGTAACGGAATAGGAATCGCTCAGAATTGAGGAAATCAAGATCAATGACACGTTCTCGACGAACTTCGAAATCCTTGACATAAGTGAAGCGAGCTCGCATCTCGTTAGTTCGAAGGGATTTCTGAAAAAGCAGAGCAAGATTCGGACGAATGCTCGAATCACCGGTTTGAACGGCCTTACGCTTTTTGTTAGCTTGTTCCGCCATCTAAAAACATTAAGCAAGTATGTTTTAAAATTAGGTGTATGCATTGATATTTAAAATCAATCTAATAATAAATCCCACTTAGGTTTTTGAAACAAAATTAAAACAAAAAAAATAAAAAAAAACAGTAAAGGAAATATATGACTGAAAAATTTTATATTCGAATCAAAAAATTTGAGATTTTGAAAAAAATTTACAAGATATGGAAAACTCACACATGAAAACATATAATTTATACAAAAATAAAATTTTCTAACCTAAGATTCGAACATAAATTGAAAGAAAAAGAAAAAAGGAAAAAAATACCTTAGTTAGGGATTTTGGATGATTTGATGAAAATCCTTGCACAATGTTGATGAAACTTGCTTAGACTTTGAGTTTTAGAGTAAAACCCCTCACAATTTTGTGAAAAACAAAGAGTTTGAGAGGGTATTTATAGAGAGGGAGGCGGTTTAGGGTTTTAGGGTTTTTTAAGAGTTTGAGTTAAAATAGGATTTTAACATTAAAAGCCCTAAATAAAGCTATCTGCGATACCGTTTCGGAACGGTCAGGACCATTTCGAAACGAGATGACTAGGGTTTGACCGTTTTGAGACTGTCGGCTGACCGTTTCGATATGGTGTTGACCGTATCGAAACACGTTTCGATACACCCCTTGGCAGTAGCCAAAACGTTTCGAAACACTTTGGAGGCGTTTCTAAACGCCCTTCCCTCAGACATGGATTTAAGGTATCCGTATCGAAACAGGGTCACCCGTTTCGATACACCTGGGCCTGGAAGTGCAGATGAGGCTCTAAAAGTGCAGAAAAATGATTTTTTCTTAGGCCTAACATACATAAATGTCATGAATGAGCAGGCAAAACATATTCAAACATAAACATACTCCCCCTAGCTATAAGCATGGATGAAATTAGGAGTCTAAACACATAAACAAGGCATTTCACAAGATCAAGCAAATTTAAACACAAAAGAGGTCCTAAAAGGTCAAGATAGGCTAGCTAGACCTAACTCTCTCCTAAGGGACCAAAAACGCTCTTTGTCTAAAGGTTTTGTAAATATGTCCTCTAATTGATTTAAGGTGTCTACATACTCTATAACCACATCTTTCTTAAGGACATGATCTCTAATGAAATGATGCCTTATTTCTATGTGTTTGGTTCTAGAGTGTTGGATGTGATTTTTTGTTAGACATATTGCACTAGTGTTGTCACATTTTAGGGGTATGGTTTCAACTTTAATTCCATAATCTAAGAGTTGTTGCTTCATCCAAAGGACTTGAGCACAACAACTCCCTAAGGATATGTACTCGGCTTCGGTGGTAGATAAGGCTACACTACTTTGTTTCTTAGAGAACCAAGATATGAGCATACTACTTAGGAATTGACAAGTTCCCGAATTACTTTTTCTATCGATTTTGCAACCCCCATAATCTGCATCCGAGTAAGCATGAAGGTTGAAGGTAGAGTCTCTAGGGTAACAAAGACCTAAACAAGGAGTATCTCTAAGGTACCTAAAGATTCTCTTAACGGCTATAAGGTGAGACTCTCTAGGTCTAGCTTGAAACCTAGCACACAAGCAAACACTAAACAAAATATCCGGTCTACTTGCGGTAAGGTAAAGCAATGATCCAATCATAGAACGATAAAGCTTAGAGTCAACACACTTACCTCCTTCATCTTTGTCAAGCTTTTTAGATGAGCTCATAGGAGTGGCTTGAGGCTTTGCATTCTCCAAGCCAAACTTCTTGAGTATATCATTTATGTATTTTGCTTGGTTGATGAAGGTGCCATCCTTCTTTTGCTTGATTTGGAGTCCCAAAAAGAATGAGAGCTCCCCCATCATGCTCATCTCAAATTCACCTTGCATTAACTTAGCAAACTCTTGACAATGACATTCATTAGTAGAACCAAAAATAATATCATCAACATAAATTTGAACTACTAAGATGTCATTTTTATACATTTTTATAAAAAGTGTAGTGTCCACGTTACCTTTTTCAAATCCTTTTTCAATTAAAAAGTTTGAAAGTCTTTCATACCAAGCTCTAGGAGCTTGTTTTAAACCATAAAGAGCTTTGGTGAGTTTGAAAACATGATTTGGAAATTTTGAGTCTTCAAAACCCGGTGGTTGTTCCACATACACTTCTTCATTTATAAAACCATTTAAAAATGCACTTTTAACATCCATTTGAAAAAGCTTGAAATTATGATAACATGCATATTCAAGCAACATCCTAATGGCTTCCATTCTAGCTACGGGTGCATAGGTTTCATCAAAATCTATTCCCTCTTCTTGAGTGTAACCTTGTGCTACTAGTCTAGCTTTATTTCTTACAATGTTACCACTCTCATCTAGCTTGTTCCTAAAGACCCATTTAGTTCCTATTGTAGATTGATTACTAGGCCTATCAACTAATGTCCAAACATTACTTCTCTCAAATTGATTTAACTCTTCTTGCATAGCCATAATCCAAAGTCATCTTTCAATGCTTCTTTAATATTCTTAGGCTCTATGCATGAGATAAATGCAACATGATTCATTAATCTAAGAGAAAATCGAGTGGTTACCCCATTGGATGGATCACCCAAGATTTCACCATCTTTGACATAGTTCAACTCCCTTGGGTAGCTCACTTCCTTTTCCTCAAGAGCCAAGTCCTTCAAGGCTTCAAGAGGTGGATCTTGTGTGTCCTCTTCTTTTGTTGGAATCTCATCCTCCTTTGAAGTTTGTCCTCCATCAAAGGCATTTATGATTCCTACATCATCATCATCACAAGAATTCTTCTACTACTAGGAAAAAGGTTATCATCGAATACAACATGAATAGATTCTTCTACTACTAAAGTTCTTTTGTTAAATACTCGATAGGCTTTAGAGGTTAAAGAGTAACCTATAAAAATAACTTCATCACTTTTTGCATCAAATTTACCTAAGTTGTCTTTTCCATTATTTAAAACAAAACACTTGCAACCAAAAGGGTGAAAATAGCTAATGTTAGGCTTTTTAGATTTTAAAATCTCATAAGGTGTTTTCTTTAAAATTGGCCTAATCATTACTCGATTTACAATATAGCAAGCGGTGTTTGTGGCTTCCGCCCAAAAATATTTAGGTAAATTGTTTTCACAAAGCATAGTTCTAGCCATTTCTTGCAAAGTTCTATATTTCCTCTCAACTACCCCATTTTGTTGAGGAGTTCGAGGAGCCGAAAAATTATGGCTAATACCATTTTCATTTAAAAAATCTTCAAACCCCAAATTTTGAAACTCGGTTCCATGTTCACTTCTAATATGTGAAATTTTGAGTTCAAGATCATTTTGGGTTAATTTTGAAAATGTGATGAATTTTTCCAAAGCCTCATCTTTAGTACTTAAAAATAGAACCCAAGTAAATCTAGAAAAATCATCAACAAGTACAAAAGCATAAGACTTACCACCCAAGCTCATAGTCCTAATTGGCCCAAATAAATCCATATGGATAAGTTGTAAGCATCTACTAGTAGAAACATCATTAATGGATTTAAAGGAAGATCTACGTTGTTTACCCTTTGAGCATGCATCACAAATTTTATCATTTGAAAATTTTATCTTGGGTAAACCTCTAACTAGATTAAGGGAGACTAGTTTTTTCTAAAACACTTATGCTAGCATGTCCTATTTCCTATGCCACAACCATGCATCATTTTCATTTTGTGCAACTAAGCATGCATGAGATGTATGAATGTCATCTAGATGCACCATGTATATGTTTCCTATGCGATGACCTATGAGCATAATATTATTAGATTTAATGTCTATAATTTTGCATCCATTTTTATCAAATAAAACATTAAATCCTTTATCACACAATTGACTTATGCTCAATAAATTGTGTTTAAGACCATCGACATATAAGACATTTTCAATGAGAATAGTAGAGTGATTACCTATGGAGCCAATAACTTTAATGTGGCCTTTGGAGTTGTCACCAAATGTCACTACTCCTCCACTTTTTGGCTTTAGATCCATGAATCTACTCTTGTCTCCGGTCATATGCCTTGAGCATCCACTATCAAGGTACCATGAGTTTTGACTTTGTGCTTTGGCCTTGTAGCAATGCTCCCCCTACAAACAAAGATATTAAGCTTTTGTTTTTTGTACCCAAATCATTTTGGGTCCATGAGTGTTAGCTCCCAAAACCTTAGTTCCCTTAGGAATCCAAGATGACATAGCAATAATATTATTAGATTTTACAAGTTCCTTAGGAACCCATACACTTCTAATTCTTTTAGCTCTACTATGTCTAGGATAGCTACCTTGTTTGTAGTATTTAGTCTTTTTCTTAGGTTGGTGTGTTCTTGAGGATTCACCTATTTCATGCTTGACACTACCAACATTTTTCAAAGACTTTTTGAGCTCATTTAGCTCAACCAACACCTTTTGGTGTTCATTATTACATTGAGACAAAAGATTATTAAGATCAACATTTTCATCTTGAAAGAATTTTAGTTCATCTTTTAATCCTAATATCTTTTTCTCAAATTTTGAATTAGCTTGAGTGAGTGAGTCATTTTTCTCATTTAGTTCCAAAATAATCTTTTTGTTCCTAATGACCGACTCTTTATATTTCTCAATTAATTCATCATAGACCTCTTGTAACTCATTATATGCATCATTTAATTCTTCAAAATCTAAAGTAGATGAATTAGAAGTTACCATGGAGGAATCTTCCTCAAGTGCCATGAGGCAAAGGTTAGCCACTTCTTGTTCGTCATCCTCCGATGACTCCTCATCACTCCAAGTAGCAAGCTTGGCTTTGAGCTTCTTCTTCTTCTCAAAACCCATCTTCTTGAGTTGAGGGCACTCCGAACGTATGTGGCCGGGTTGTTTGCACTCAAAGCAAATGATATGATCCCTTCCTTCTTCTTTGTTCTTGCTTTTGAAGTCCATCTTTCTTTGGATTTTCTTCCCCGGTTGGACCTCATAAAACGTGAGAATCGTTTGGCTATCATAGCCAATTCTTCTAGTTCATCCTCCTCACTAGAAGAGCTCTCTTCATGTTGTGAAGCTTTAGCCTTGAGAGATATTCCCATCTTCTTCTTCTTCTTCTTCTCAACCTCAAGCTTCTCTACCCTTTTCTCTTCTTTCTTCTTCTCATCTTCCCTTCCTTGCTTCATGATCTCATGAGTAAGGAGAGAACCCACAAGCTCATCAAGCTTCAAAGTTTTCAAATTCTTAGCTTCAATGATAGTGGTTCTCTTCCCATCCCAAGACTCGGGAAGTGAATAGAGTAGCTTCCGGACAAGCTTGTCTTCCGGTATGATTTCTCCGAAACCCTTTAGCCCATTGACAATAGTGGAGAAACGATCAAACATCTTTGACACCATCTCATCGGGCTCCATCTTGAAATTTTCATAACTAAGATTGAGAATTCGAATCTTAGTTTCTTTAACATCGTTGGTGCCTTCATAAGTAGTCTCAAGGGTGTCCCACACTTCTTTGGCACTTTCGATGGATGAGACCTTAGAATAGATGTCCGGACCGAAAGAACAAAATAGCATGTGGAGAGCTTTGTCATTGACTTGAATCTTTTTCCTTTCTTCTTCACTCATCTCCATCTTTTTCTTTAAGACCATCTTGCCTTCACCATTTTGCTTCAATGGAATATAAGGGCCATCTTCAATCATATCCCACACTAGGTAGTTATTTGACTTGATGAAGAGACACATTCTGTTCTTCCAAAAAGAATAGTTATCACCATTACAGAAGGGAGGCTTTGTAGTGGATTGAGACTCATACATGCCGGAATCGGAGGTTGAAGTCATCTCTTGATATTTTGATGATAACACTCTTCCAAGGAACTCCTCTTGTGGTTGTTAATCCTCAAAGAGGTAGGCTCTGATACCAATTGTTGAGTGGATCGAAAGATCGATATGAACCAAGAGGGGGTGAATTGGAAATTTAAAGACTTTGTGGTGGAAATTGCAAATTAAAAATAATGACAAGGGATTTTAGAGTGGTTCAAGTTCCAAATGAACTCTACATCCACTACCTTAGCTTCACTAAGGATTTGCAACAATTCCACTAATTGCTCTTCCCCTTTTCTAGGCTAAGGAGGCAACCCTTACAATTTCGGTTGAATTTTCTACCCAAAATTCAACCCAATCCTCACAACAAGATAACAAAGAAATTTGTTGGCTAATAGAGTATCTCTCAATACAAATGATAGCCCAATTACAAGCACTCAACCCAATTGAACAAGATAAGAATGAAAATTAAAATTGGGGTTTCTAGACAAAATGGGATTTTTGCACAATTGCTTGGATTTGATGTTTGGATGTTTGCTTTAGGATCAATAGTTGTTGCTGGAGCTTTTAGAGGTCTCTTTTATACCTTCTCATTGATTTCTAGCCGTTATGGTTGTTGCACTCATCAATAGAGTCGTTGGGGATGTTATCTCACCTCCATAAATGCAGTCTGCAACAACCCGTTTCGAAATGCGGGGTACCTGTTTCAGAACGGACTAAAATAGAAAGAGTCGTTGGGGTGCATTTAAGAGCCCGTTTCGAAACGCTTTAGAGCCGTTTCGAAACAATTTTGCCACTGTCAAGGGTCGTTTCGAAACAGTCTTAGCCCGTTTCGAAACACCCTAACGGTTTCAGAAAATCAGTTAAAAACAATTGTAACGGTCATATTTTCAAATCAAAATGAAGAACAGTTTTGAAACGCTTGGCCTCGTTTCGAAACGGTTTTGCTACTGTCAAGGGTCGTTTCGAAACGGATTGAGCCCGTTTCGAAACACCCTGTTGATCTTTAAATATTCAGTTAAAAAATGCTGCAACCGTTTTAGTTTTCAATTCAAAAATGAAGAACAGTTTCGAAACGTATGAGACCGTTTTGAAACGGGTTCAAGTGTTCTAAAGCCGTTTCGATACACGTTTCGAAACAGGGGTTGGCAGTGATGAAAACGTTTCGAAACGCCTTAGGCCGTTTCGAAACAGGGACTTGAAAATCACTGTTTTGGCTTTAAACACTTAGAAAAATATTTGAAAACTTTGTTTTTAATTTTGGAATAATCTTAAAATTATATGGGGATGTTTTGAGGACTTAAAAATTTGTTTTGACATTTTCAGTTTAGTCCTTAGGTTTTTAGTTATATCAAAATTAAAATATTTGTTTCACACCAAGCAAGACGAATGATGATAGCCCGGAGGGCCTTCCCCTTACCATAATGCTATAACCAACTTAAAAAGTCAGACCAGCTGCAAATCAAGCCAGGGATATCACAATGCTGTAAAATTATCTCTCAGGCCCGACCAAAGTAATTATATTCTGCAAAGAGATGATCACGAGATTCAATCATTGCACCATATAGAACACACAAAGGGTCCAGATTACACCCCCACCAAGCAACCTATTTTTTGTAGGTAAACGGTCCTTAATAACCAGCCAGGAGATGAAAAAATAATGAGGGACAATAGGACATCCCAAAAGAATTTTTGCTCATAACACCTTTACACGTTTGTGTCTAAGCTCTTCCCAAACTCTTCTAGCTTGAAAGCCCCTTGTAATGCTCCCCCAACCTGTATCCATAGATTTTGTTAGCTTGAGAATCTTCTTCCAAGCCCAACTGCGGTTGCACTTTATGAAAACATCACACATGGAGCTTTCCTTCAACATATAATTGTTCACCCAAGCTACCCAAAGAGAACCAGCTTGGGTGAGAAGAAGCCAAACACATTTCAACATACAAGATTTGTACCAAACAAAAATGTCCTTAATCCCAAGTCCCCATTCACACCTGGGATTGTGAACACTCTCCAACTGACCCTAGCCCATTTTGCAGACCCAACTGAACCTTTCTACAAAAAAGAATTACACATAGAAGTAATCTCATTAACAACCTTACATGACAGTAGAAAAATTTTGCACAAAAAATTTTAAATGCTAAAAATTATATATTGTATCAACTGGAGCCTACCAGCAAACGAAAAACACTTTGAAAGCTAGTTACCTATCCTTTTAGTTATCTTCCCAATCAATAACTCGCAGTCAGCTCGAGACAGATTCTTGGTAACAAGTGCATGGAACTCCCAAATATCTAACCGACAGACTAACCAGTCGAAAGCCAGAAACCAGTGTTAAGTGTTGCATCTCCGTACCATCCATCCTAACATAAAATAATTCACTTTTAGATGCATTTAACTCCAAGCCAGACATCCTGTAAAAGACATCCATAATGTTTCTAATTCCCAACACAGAATTGGCATCCCCTTTAATAAAGACAAGCAAGTCATCAACAAAACAAATATGAGTAAGACCAATTTTTTTACACTTTGGATGAAAACCAAAGACACTATGAGGAGCAGTCTGGTTCAACAAATCAGAGAGGACATTCATCCCCAAGATGAACAGATAGGGAGACAAGGGATCCTCTTGCCTAACTCCTTTTGTACCAGTAAAATATCCCACCATACCACCATTTAAGCCAATAGAAAACATAAGATGTGTAATCCAAACTTTAATCCACTTCTTAAATAAAATAGAAACCCCAAAACTTCAAGAACTTGAAGATTAAACTCCCAGTTCAAAGAATCGAATGTCTTCCTAAAATCAATCTTCAAAGCACAACGTGAAGATAAATACCTCAATCCATACCTATTTTCATGTTCTTGAGCTAATAAAACATTATCAACTAGGTCCCTCTCTTTCATAAGTGCACTATGATTAGGCAAAATAATACCAACCAAGCAATGCTTCAGCCTATTCACCAAAATTTTAGTAGTGCATTTTTGGACCACACCACAACAAGCAATGGGCCTAAAATTCCAACATAAACAAGAACATCAATTTAAGGAACCAAGGTAAGGATTGTAGAACTAAAGGAAGCAGACAAAGAGCAAGACAAGAAAGAATACATCAATTCCCTTAGAAAATCGTTAGACTCGATGCACTCTAACCGATTGTGTCAAAAGGGTTGAATTTGCTTCCCGAATGAATTGGTTAAAACTGAAAATAATAGACAATATTGTACGATGATTTTAGAGTGGTTCGACTACCCAACCGAGTCTATATCCACTACCTTAGCACACCACTAAGGATTTTCCAATTCACTACTATGAATTCTTCCTTTTTTCCCAACTCAAGGGTTAACCTTACATCCATATATTTTCAATGGCTAAGATAGAATCACTCTAGTTTTTCCTTATGCTAAACTAGAACCTCTCTATTTTACAAGGTAATTGTGTAAACAAGAAAACCTCACAAGGTGGATGTTTATAAGATTGAATCTCACAATAGTGGAAAGAATAAAAACAATTAAAACACTATCTATACACTATATACAAGAGAAATGAAGAAATAAGAATTTAAAACAATTTCTCTTGATCATGATGTTTGGATGTGTTCTCTAACCATCTTCAAGTGTCCCAAGTCTTCTTTTAAAGTGTCGAATGAGCTACTAGCTATTTGTGGCCGTTGGGGACTTTATTTCTAGCATTAAATGCAGTCTGGTGTAGGGCGTATCGGTACACAGACTTTGAGTATCGATACATGCCTCAAAATAAAAAGAGTCGTTGGGCAATTTTACATTAGGTATTGGTAGGGGTGAGCAAAATTACCCGACCCGATTGACCCGACCCAAATACCTGATGACCCGAATCAAATTAGACGGGTAATTACCTATTTTTTTATTTTCTCGGGTCGGGTACCCAGCCCGATATTTATCCTAGGTACTTAGGTCGAGCCTGGGCTGAAAAATCGATTCCAGTCGGGTACCCGACTACCCGATTATATATATATATATTATATTTTAATTTTAATTACTTATAAATTATAATATATATATATATTATTTTTAATTAAAAAAGAGATGGTAAAGTCCGAAACACTTGACTTTTTCCCCAAATTTTATTTTGAAATTCCTAAAAAATTAAAGATCGTCTCCTCCATCGCGACAGTCCTCCACTCCTCCCTCTCGTCGTTAGTCGTCTCGTCACAGACTCACATTCGTCGGCTCGCCACTAGTTTTCACTCCTTGGTCCGTCGTTCGCCGTTCGTCGTTCGCTCCTCTATCGCCGTTCGAAAGCTCCAATCCCAGACCCCTGTTCGCTCCTCCATCATCAGCCCAAGCAGGTGAAAACTGAAAAACACTTTAATTTGTGGATTCTGTGAATTGTTGAAACAATATTTTGTTTTCTTTTCCTCGTCAAAGAATATCATGCAGCTGTTATGAATTCTACATATTACATGGATTACATAGACTTGTAAATTGTAATGTCGTATATAGACCTGGCAAACTTGACCCGAGATCCGAAACCCGAACCGAATTATTCGAACCGAAACTCGATTTTGACCCGAACATGATGATTCGAAGTTGACCCGAAACCCGAACCGAATCGAACCGAACCGAACCGAAAATTTTTGTTGAACCGAAATGGACCCGAACCGAATAGACCCGAACCGATTGGATCCGAACCGAATGCTACCCGAACCGAAAGCTGAACCGAAAGCTGAACCGAATATCGACCCGATTTTAACCCGATTTTAACCCGATTTTGACCCGATTTTAACCCGAATATCTATTGTTAACAATATAATAAATAATAAAATAAAGTATAGAAATTTGAGATCTTGGTGACCAATTTTATAATTTCATCATAAAATATAACATAAAATTGAAATTGTAGACTAAATTGACAATTTGGAAATGGAGAAATTTGAGAGTCCAATGATCAAATTTGTAATTATACCATATAAATAAATAGGGGTCAATTTTGGCTAAAAATTAAATCTTTGAAATTAAAATGAACGAAAATATAAATATATTAAATTAATAAACTAAATTACAAAGATTAGTCAATTTCAACTAAAAGTAAATTTTTAGAGACTAAATATCACTACGGGGAGGGGATTTGTATATCCGAAGTCTAAACCGTGGGAATACTTGTGACTAAATTAAATTAAACTAAAACTTAAAGTTGACTAAAATGTAACATTTTAAATGCAACATGACCTAAAAAGTAATTAATCTCTAGCTTAAAAAATTGGTGGCTTATTTCCCTCCAAAATTTTGTCTTTTCTCTCTCTATTTTTTCCAATTGTCTTTTTCCTTTTTTTTCAATCTAGCTTAAAAAATTGGTGGCTTATTTCCCTCCAAAATTTTGTTTTTTTCCCTCTCTATTTTTACCAATTGCTTTCTATTTTTCTTGATTTAATTGAGTTTCAATTTAAATTAATCTAACTGAAATTTCACATTTAGTTTTAAAATTATTTTAATTATGTCCGTGATTTATGCTTTTAGATTTTAGTTAATTCAATTATATCTTAAGTTTAATAAATTAATTCATTTCAGACATTATTATTATTATTATTATTATTATTATTATTATTATTATTATTATTATTATTATTATTATTATTATTATTATAAACTTTGATTCAATATAATTATACAAAAAAATTATATGGATACATGAAGCTTTGATTTAAATATTTAATCAAATTCAAATGCATAGATTGACAAGTTGAATTAGAATTAATCTCATACATCAATAACTCTAAACCCTAAACCATAAATACTAAACCTCAAACCTTTAACCCAACTCAAATCAAATTGACCCGAAAATTTAAATGTTGACCAAACCTGAAATTGACCCGATTTTAACCCGAACCGAAAGCGACCCGAACGACCCGATTTTGACCCGAACCGAAAGCGACCGATCCGATATTGACCCGACCCGAAAACAACCGATCCGATTTTGACCCGATCCAATACCCGAACCGAATCCGACTCAGCACAGACCCGAATTAGACCCGAACCCGAACCGAACCGACCCGAACCGAATCTAAACCGATTCTAGATAGACCCGAAATGACCCGAACCGAAACGACCCGAACCGAACCCGAACCGAATGACCCGATTGCCACCTCTAGTCGTATATGTGAAAGAAAAGAAAGGAACTATTCAAGTTTATTTTAGTTTTGTGTTGTTGCTTTAGGTGATGAATGCATATATACAGTGAAAGAAAAAAGTGCCGGGTACCCGATTACTCGGGTACCTGGATGTTTCGGGTACTCGAGACTCGGGGTACTTGGATGAGATGAGTCGGGACACGGGCCGATGTTTGAGGTACCTGGATGAATTAGGTAACCGAAACTAGGGTACTCGACAATTTTCACCCCTAAATATCGATATACGATACATGCGTATCGGTACAGACCCTTCCATATCGTTACGGGCTAAGCCGTATCGATATCTATTTTGGCTACTGAAAATCGGAGTTCTAGAAAAACAAAGGGACATATCGATATAGGTAAAATGGGTATCGGTATAGCTGACCAAGTATCAATACATGGGAAAGGGTATTGATACTCACAACATGTTTTTGACACTTTGGCTATTTTGAAAGCATTTAAACATGTCAAATTTTTTTTGAAAAACTTTCAAATATATTTTTCAAGTTAATGGACTTTTAAAATATTTTTACAAATTAATTTAAGTCTAAAAACATTTTTCAAGTTATATCAAAATCAATATCTCAACAATCTCCCCTTTTTGATATAGTGAAACCACTTGAAAATTTGTTTTGTGAAAACTCGCCCTCAGAAAAATAATTTTAGAAAAAAAATATTTTTAGAAAATATTTAAAGCTTTTTTTAATTGAATTTTTCAAATATATCTTTCCCCCTTTCTGTTATATCAGAAATAATTTCAAAATCAAATTTGAAATCACATTAAGTTCAAAACAATGGAGAAGACCAAAAATTTTAACAATAAAAAATTAGAAAAATGGCTCCCCTTATTAAAGGCATTCCATTTAAAAATTTTAGCTCAAATGCTTGACAGTTAAAAGATATTAAATTTTAAGATAAAATCAATTTAAGACCATATAAAATTTAATGTATCCAAGACTTTTAAAACTTTATGTAGACATATGAATGAAATATGTTAAAGCATACATGCATAAAGCATTCAAAAGCAAAATAGACAACCAAATATAAGTAATCAAAAGCATTATGATTAGAGGTTACTCATCTTCTTCACTTGTGTAACTATAGCATTTGAGATCCTTGTTTTTCTTGTCATTGCTCCAACAGAGATCACATTTACTTGACAGACACAGAAACACTCTCATCAAATATTTGTACCAGGATTTTCACCAACAGAAACAGAAGCCTTAACAGGATCAAGGCAAGTAGAATCCCTGCCCTAGACCCAAATCTTCAACATTATCAAGAACTGAATCACTCACAGCAACACAATTGACAGAACTAGGTACCCTTTCATCAACGACCCTAACATCTTTCTCAGCCACATAAGCAGTTTCAACCTCGGCACTAGATACACTATTCTTTTTGCATGCCCAAAAATGGAGCAAACACTACACCTAGAGGAGCCCAATCAAGCTGAACGGCCACCTTAACACAATTACCATCACCTAAATCAGCAATAATTTCACTAATAATAACAAACAAAGCCTTAATTTCAACACAAATTTTTATTTCAAAGCAGTAGCCCTATCAGTGTAAAGTGGCTTACCCAATGCACTAGCCAAATAGCCTAAATCCTCATGTGAAAACAATTCAAGAGGAACATGGCACAACTTAATCCACACAGGTGCAATCGCAGGGCGAATAATGTACATGACAACCATTTTCGAAAAATGATAGCTTTATGTTGAATGTACCATGGGCCAGCCTTCACGAATTCTCTTAGAGGGAAAATTTATAACATAGACACTTGGAGCAAGAAATCTGATCACCAGTGAGCCTTCTCGTCCCTAGAGCTTGTTAGAATAAGAATGGACCATGATCTTACCATCTTTGTTTATAGGAGGAGGAAATGAGAGTGTTTGGCCATAGAAAAGGGATTCTCAATCCTTCCTCAAATCTTAACAGCAAGGGTTACATACATCGTCGTATCAACCGCTACAAGAGCTGCAGCCACTATCGCATCAACCACAGCTGCCACCTTCTCAGCCCCAGTAGCTCCCAAATTTATAACCCTAAGATCCTTGAATACCTTAAAATGAGCCTTGTAGAACGAAAGCATTGTTAATTACTTTGAACAATTAATTTAATGAAGGCATTAAACATGCAGTGTTGGTTAATGAAGGCATTATGCATGCAGTGTTGGTTAACATAGTAATGTCGCATTCATGCATGTTTTATTATGTTTTCTTGCATATTTAGTATTTGCATGATTAGAATTCTATGCATTCTATTGCATATTTACTATTTGCTTGATTGAGATTTCATGCGTTCTCTTGCATAATTAATCTATTCTGTAACACATTTAGTTAGGGTTTTAATAAGTCATTTTTGCATGTTTAATTATTATTTTCTTATATATATATATATATTTACATGGTTAATTTTTTGACATAAATTATTCTACGTGTCTTAGTCTTTACAAGAGTCAATGCTATTTTTTTCTAATGCAAGTTCCATGCACCTTTGTAGGTACTACAATGGAGGATCACGTAGGGAAGTAAAGAAGATTCAATGGTGCATTGGAAGACAAAAGAACAAGAAATATTTATTGCTTGCAATTAAAAAAAAATACACGAAAAGTCAAATGTATTCAAAAGAGTGAATACATAAAAAACAAATGCATTACTGCAAGAATGCAAGGGGTTGGATGACATTAGGAGTGAAGAATGTAGAAGACTTTTAAAAGTCATTTGAAACCAAACACCACTGTGGATGACATTCAAGGGGCACCAATGAACGGAACCAAATGTTTGACTACATACATTAAAGCCTATAAATACAGACTCATCTCACTTTTTTCAAACACAACTTTCATCTTGTGAGTGTTTACTCTTTTTGTTTTTAGTTGAACTTATTTGACTTATCAAGGTTTCTTTATGGCATCAACTCTCTTACGAATTTATCTTCATCCTATATTGTACGTTTTTAACTCTTTATATTAGAGGGTCTCGGTATTATCTTCTTGTTTTCTGTTTAGATAACAATATAGGAAACTGTCCGGTTAAATGTTAATCAGTAACATGTTGTATTTTTTTTACATGTTCATTGTTTCTTTTGAGAATAATGGAATTATCCTTTCGATCAATGTTATATTAAAATGTTCATAAAAACGCTTAAATAGAGATTCTAAACACCAACTCCATAATTAAAAAAATACTTATATACTACAAAGTTTCAACACAACACAAAATACATAAACTAACATAAAACAAATACAAGATAAATGAAACTTCCATAAGTTAGTATTACAAGGCACAAAAGTTAACTATATAATCAAATCACCCAAGGTCTTCACCAACTTCTTCTAAAATGAACTACAACTCATTGATTATAATTGTTTGTTGATTGAGTGTTAAATCATTCATTCTTATATTTCAAAACATGAAACAAGTTAGTATAAGAAATATAATGTAATACTAGCAAATCGATGTTAAAAAATAACTATAAATTAGATTACACAATAGGGTTTAGGAATTAGAAAGAATGGCGCGTCGTGTGGGCTAAACTTTTAGTTGAAGGTATTTTTTTAAATATATAAATAATTTAATAATAGATAACCTATAGGTTAACCATTTGCAGAGACAGATCTTTATATAACCCTATAGGGCCTTGCCCCCCCCCCCCCCCCCCCAAGATTTATCAAATTGGCATTTAGCCCTTTAAACTTTTAAATTTGGCCCCTTCAAAACTATTTAATTTTTTAAAAAATATTCTTAATTAAATGTCCTCTTAAATTTTTAAAAAGTTCTCGTTAAGTGTTATTTTCTTGAAAATTCTAGTTAAATCATTGAATTTTTATGAAAAAATTATTAAATCCTTTAAAAATTATAACAATTTTATTATAAGCTTATAAAAATTTTAAATTTTTTTAAATAGCCCCCTAAAATTAGCTTGTCAAGATCCGCCCTTTACCATTTGTCAAAATTCGTAATGGTAACCATAAACCATTATTTTTAACAGTTTGATTAAATCATTTTATTCTAACAATTTAATTAATTAATCTGTAAAATATTATAATTATAACAGTTAATAATTACGGTTAACCGTTATGGTTAATTATGCTAATGTAAGGTATATAAAATGGGCATTTTCACATAAGAATTAAAATGGACTTGGGATGCAAAAAATTGCGAGTGATGGGACAAGAATGTGTCCTAAAGTGTTATAAAGGTGAACGTCACACTGTGTCATGGAAAGTTATAGCGGCTACAGCCGCTAGGGGTGTTAAAAATATTTGATTCGATTGATTTGATCTGATTATCTGTTAATTCGATTTGAAAATTCAGATATTCGATTTAATTTTATTTTCGGATCGAATATCTGATTTAATTTTAAATTTTTGGATCGAATACGGATCACAATATTTCAAGTTTCGGATTATCCGAAAATCGAAAAATTAATTTTGTATGAATATTTTTTTATTTTTAACAATTTGATGCTTGTTATATCCGAAAATTAAAAAAATCAATTTTTTTAGATGTGAATCTTGTTATATTTAGCAGTTTGTTATTTTTTATATTCGAAATTCTAAATTTTCTTAAATACGAACTTAAAATTCGAAAAACTAATTAAATTAAAATCTATTTTCGGATAATCAGATATCCGATACGATTATCAGATATCCGAATATCTGGGCATTTGAATTTTTCCGGATCAGATACGGATCTCTATAATGCCGATCCGAAAAATCGAGTATCCAAAAAAACCGGATGGAATCCAATTTTTTCGGATATTCCGATTTTCAGATCAATGATATAGTGATCCATATTCAATTTAGAAAAAAATCAGATATCCGCATATTCGAATATCAGATAGAATATTTGAATATTCATTTATCCAAAAATATAATTTAATTTAACTATTTTTTTGAATTTGAATATCCTATTTATGAAAATTTTGGAATTTTGAATATAAGAAACAAACAATTGTTAAATATGACAAGATTCACATATATAGAAATTTTAATTTTTTAATTTTCAAATATAACAAACACCAATTTGTTAAATATAACAAGATTAATATTCCTCAAATTTTAAATTTTCGAATATTCGGATAATTCGAAACTTGAAATATTACAATCTGTATTTGATCCAAAAATTTAAAATCGTATCAAATATCCAGTCCGAAAGTAAAAATCAGACCGAATATCTAAATTTTCAATCCGATAAATAAATAATCGAATCAGATCGGATATTTTTGAACTCCCTACCCGCACCCGCACGCAAGTCCCGAGAGAGTGAGAGTTTCTTTTGTTTGTAATGGACCCCACTGCCGCTCTCCATTAATGCCTCCAGGCTCGACTATTCAGACTTTACACTAAACAACAAAAACACTCGTATTTTCCTTTTGTTTGCTTTCTTCTTTTTTGACACAGAAACTTATTCAAATTTCTCACTCTTCTTCAGTCACTCTCACACCAACGGTTAAAAACTGGAAAAAAATTATTTAGTTTTGAAGAAAATGTATCCATTTCCATCTTAAACTGTAATTTGACTTGATATATTTATTTTCATGGCATTAAGCTAACTACCTCTATTATCTATAGGTTGTTCAGAGGGGCCTTTCAAAGGCAAATCTTGGCAAAGGATCCCATAAATCAAACAAAACACAACAAGACAAGACAACCCAGTTTTTCTCCCTCTATCATCACTATTACAGAAGGTACAGCTCACTTCTTCAATGGAAACCCAATTTCATAATTGAATCTTTTCAGTGTTTTATTTCTCTTCAAAGCTAATGCATCAACTACTTTCTGCTTCATCTACCTTCATTTTCTCAATGGCCCATTAGTTTTATTTCATTTTTTCTATTTGTTTTTCTTAGTAACCAAACTCAAGTCCAAGTTTAAAGGTCCAACCTTTTTTTGTGCCAGGTTAAGCTTATAACCCATGGTTATAGTAGACTGTAACTTTGTATTTGGAAAAGAACTTTGATTAATGAATGGGGTTCTATCATTTTATCTATGTGTGCAAAGCTGTTAGATATTTTGTTGTTTTAACTTTTAACCTGTTTTATTGATGATAATGTAGGTGGAAACTTTTAGGGGGGGTTCTTCTGGGTTTTGATTGTAAGAGCTTCCCTTTTCTTGGATGAAAATGTTTAGCTTTTCTCGTAAACGCATGAAGCTTGGCAGGTCAGTTTCTTCATTTTTTCTTGATTTGACATTTTCCCTTTTTATGTTTAAATATATGTTCTTTGTTCCTTTTATGTCGATGAAGAAAATGTAAGCTAAAACATTGTGAGAAATTGAGGGACTTGGTGGATAAATTTTGTAAACTTGATTAAGAATCCCCAAATCCCACATTTTTTATGAGGACTACTTTTTACAGAATTTTATCAACTTATTTTAGTATATTTCTTTGTTGATTTAGAATGAAGAAAGTGCAGCTTTCAGAGTCTGCCCATGGAATTAAAAGTCCTATGAGACCACCAAAACAAAGCAACAATGCAAATGTGAGGCTTTTAACATGTTTGAATTTTGGCTTGGTAATGGTAGTAGTGTGTATAATCTTGTTACTCGGGCTCGGATATAAATGTCAGATACGAATCTGACACAAATATCATTAGATTTTTGTAAGTTTTTTTCCCAAGATCCTTGGAGGCCATGTTCATATTTTCATGTGTCTAACATGACTGTTGACACTGATACTTTAAGGAAAATGAAGAGTCCGAGCAACATAGTGCATGTAAGTTGCTAAAGCCTTGTATTTTATTTCAGGTTGAGTCTGCTATGCCTGCTGGTAGTCATTCTGATGAACTTGAATACCACGGTGCTGCTGCCCCTGAAATTAATTCATCAGGAAACTCTGAGAATTGGATGGTGCTGTCGGTTGCCGGGGAAGCACCTGTGCCACGCTTTAATGTAATATATCTCGTTGGTTTCTGATTTTCAGATGCTTCGTATTATAGGTGTTTATTTACTTAATTCAACTTTTGTGTTTTGGTTATAACGGAAATGCGGAAATCTTTTTATGATCCCTGAGTAGCATGCAGCCACCGTTGTTGGGAACAAGATGATAGTGGTTGGCGGTGAATCTGTGAACGGATTTTTGGATGATGTGCAGGTAAAAAACTCAATAATTTGTAATTTCTTAAAAATTAAGTTGAGTTTAGTTGACATGGTGCAAGGTTTCTGCAAACTGATCTGTATGCAATGTTAATTCTTTTATGTTTTAAATGCAGGTTCTTAATTTCGATACTTTTTCTTGGACCATGGCATCGTCAAAGCTTTACTTGTCACCTAGTAATCTTCCACTTAAGATTCCTTCATGCAGAGGCCACAGTCTGGTACAATCATATGCGATTTCATTTCATTTTCCCTTATTTTGTATTCGTTATACTTTGTATGCCAAATATACTAGTTGTTGTTCATAGATGCATTTAGCTAAGATATGACGTGACATGCAGTACATAGGATCATGCACGTGTATGCATGAAGTTAATAGAATTTTCGTGCCAATGTCATTTCTACTAATTAGACTTAATTTCAATCTTATGTTTGTAATTTAATGACTTAGGTAAGTTTTTGCACAACTTTATTGTTTTATCACATTGGGTCATGTTAATTCTGTCAAGTGGGATGCAAAGTATTAGGAGTATTGATGTTCTTGAAGTTTTTCCGTTTCCTTACCCAGGTTTCATGGGGAAAGAAAGCCCTCTTGGTTGGAGGCCGAGCTGACCCTGCAAATGACAAAGTTTCAGGTTTGAAATTAGAATCTTTTGTTGTAATGTATTGTCACTTTTTTCCATACATAATGTAATATGTTTTGGTACTCAATTCCATTTTCTTGCAGTATGGTCATTTGATACAGAGACAGAATGCTGGTCAGTTATGGAAGCCAAAGGAGAAATACCGGTACTTCTTTCCTACTCATAAAGGCCAAATTAGGCATAAATATTGTGAAAAGAAAATGCGATACGAGTAAGGACAGTAAATTCTACTATGCAATACTTCATTCAATAGAGCTCCACACTGGCATGTCATAAAGTTACATGGAAGCGTTATCTTTTTGTTTTTGTTTTTGTTTTCTATGCTGTGTCCTCTGTTATTTGCTATTTTGTCGAGAATTTCCAGGCTTTACTCATTTATAGAAGTAAGCATTCCTAACAGATACCATAATATCTTCCAGATTGCTCGAAGTGGTCACACTGTGGTTAGGGCGAGCTCCGTTTTAATCCTTTTTGGTGGTGAAGATGCTAAAAAGAAGAAACTGAATGACTTACATATGTTTGATTTGAAGTCCTTGACATGGCTCACTCTTCAGTGCACGTATGCAGCTGGGACATATTCCTTATCGCCTTCCTAATTAAGCCACTCCATACTTTATCACTTTTCTGATAGAGAAATCTGGCTCTTAGTTATGCATCTATGGTCTTCGACTATTTGTTTTTCTTGAAGTATATGTTTTCAATGCATAACCGGACATGGTATGGGGATATGATCTTTCGAGCACTCTCCAAATACTTGAGAATCTTGAAAATGAAAAAAATTGAATATGCCCGTGACCGATACTCACACCCAAGTCCCAAGTGATAAGTAACATAGCTATTCATCATAAGACTAATTCTTATGCAAGAAGCTTCTAATAAATGCATTGTTCTGTGGAACTGTATAGGGGAACAAGACCATCGCCGAGATCCAATCATGTAGCAACTCTTTATGGTGATAAAACTCTTTTCGTCTTTGGTGGATCATCGAAGGCCCGGACATTGAATGACTTGTACTCGCTTGACTTTGAAACGGTGTGTAAAAATTCAGATTATGTTACCGGATATTTGTTATTTCTTTGTAACTTTTTTATTAGCTTATTATAATGGTCTTTCTATAATAACTCTTCCTCAGATGGTATGGTCAAGAATAAAGATACGCGGTTTTCATCCGTCACCAAGAGCTGGTTGCTGCGGAGTTCTGTGCGGAACGAAATGGTACATAGCAGGAGGTGGAAGTAGGAAAAAAAGTATGCATGATCTAGCTCTTGAATATCATTATATTCTTTGATGGAAAAGAATATAATCACCTCCTTTTCATCCTTTGAAATGGGTGAACATGTAATTGTTTGATATCTTATCACATTTCCATCTCGAAGCCAATCACTACCACCTTCATGATCCCTTTGTATGCGTTCATGCAGATGTCTGCTAGTTTGTGTTAAGTCCTATATTTTTATTACTTGTATTGTATTTAACACTCATGTCCATCACATGTTCGGATATGGGCATGGGAATGTGATCTGCCAAGAGCCCTCTAAGTTCTGAGTAACATCAGTGTTAACCATATTATTGGCGTTAACATCAGGATACGGCATCACCTGTATTTTTATTATGGGGTTTCAGTTTTCTACCACATGTAGTAAATCAAAACAAAATTAGAGTGGCTGATGAACTTACATAGTGATTGAGTACCATTTCATGGATGTAATTGCATTGAGCATATCGTGATGACCATACTATACATCAGACGTTTAGTTCTCATTATTGTTTTATGTATTATTCCTTTTGCATTCGTTTTCATTGCACATGTCTTATATTTATGTATTTGATTCCGAAATGTTTGCAGGACACACAGAGACTTTTGTCTATGATGTTCTAAAGTCTGAGTGGTCCGTGGCCATTACGTCACCTCCATCCTCAAACACCACTAACAAGGTGAACACACTTCCGCACGATGTTCCTAAGGCTAAATGGTCTTGCATTACTTCCATCTTTTGATCACCACTAACAAGGTTAACATACTGAATTTATCTTTTTGTAATAAAGGACCGATTCTTTGAATGTTTGTACTGAATGATGTAAATCATATATTACCGGAATTCCCGTGTGCTTTCATTTCTTGATTCTCGACTGTTAAGAGACAATCAGCCGGTTTTCTGGTTAGTTGCAGATTTGGAGTTAAAATAAGAAAATTTTGATGGGATTTGTTTTAAGTACTTGTGTTTAACACAAATCCAAACTTAGGTATGGGGGTTTGACGGCCCTCCAAGTACATGCAAAATGTTAGAAAAAGATTAAAATTCTTCCGACACTTACAGTAAAGTCCAAGTTACATTGTCATTGCCAGATAGCATTCGGCATTCCTTAATAAACGATACATCTCCTCAGTCCTCAGTGATAAGACGTAGGGCGCTATTTTTTCTTAAGATGGTTGTTCTTGCAGGGATTCAGCCTAGTACTTGTGCAGAACAAGGATAAGGATTTTCTTGTAGCATTCGGCGGATGTAAAAAGGAGCCATCAAATCAGGTTTGTAGTTCAAATTCGTATATTTATAATTACTACAATGTGTTGAAATTGTAATTACTACTTTGTGCGCTACACAGGTTGAAGTACTGATCATTGAGAAGAATGAATCGTCCATGGGACGGAGATCTACTCTCGGTAGATCTGCGGGACAAATGCAGTTTGCAAAGCATTCATCATCTGCAGGGCCTGCTAGCCAAACGATTAACAGTTCCTCCCAACAATCTGTTGATTCTGCTATAAAACAAAATTTAGCCTCTATAATCGAACACGGTTCTGGTAGGAAATCATTGTCGGAGTTGACATGTTTGGATCAAAACCCTCCTTCCGGAAATGTCTCACTACGGAAGCAATTTCATAATGAGGAAGAACATAATGCAACTGTTAGAATAACAAAGAATCCGGACAATTCAAGTTCTATTCTGCAGGTAATATTAAAAGCTTCAATTAGTGACCTATTTTCCTTCAAGATGAACATCCTTTTTACATTGAAAATTTTCATTAACATAAAATATTTTGTTGTTTTAGGCAACAGAAGAAAAACCGAATCAGTCTGATACTGGAATTTGGATTAGTGCTTCTGGGACGAGAATCGGTTCAGAGTTCGGAACTGAATGTCCAAATCTGCAGGTTGAAGGGATCTCAAATGATCCAGTCAATAACGATAATTTTGTATTTACGGAAGCAGATGATAAATCAGGAGCCCTATCGGCTCACACAAGCATGTATCAATTTTACGAGACAAGAATGACTGCGCTAAGTAGAAAAAATGGAATTTTGGAAGTACAGTTGGCGGCTGCATTGACAAGCCAAGACACGGCAGAAAGAACGTTAGCATCTGCTCTCAAGAGCAAAGAGGAGATGGAGAAAAGATTTGCGGGCATGATGAAGGAGATGGAACTTCTAAAAGATAAACTAGCTGGTATAGAACTTGCACACGAGGAGGCCAACAACTTATCGAACATAGTCCACTCGGACAATGTAAGACTTGAACATGATGTGGCATTCCTTAAGGCTGTTCTAGATGATACACAAAAGGTATAGGTTTTGTCAATTCATCATGGAAACTTGCATTTTGAAGAGTGTCTGATTCGTGATTTATTGTAGGAACTTCACTCAACAAGAGGAGTCCTTGCAGGGGAGAGGGCCAGAGCATTCCAATTACAGGTTTACTGTGAACCTAACTCTTTTCTATAAACCGGGAACGGAATAACCGTATAGAGTCGAGTTTGTGTCAAATGACCGTAAAGAGTCGAGTTTGAATTCACCTACTACTGTGATGTAGGTTGAAGTTTTCCATCTGAAACAAAGGTTGCAATCAATGGAGAACCGAGCACCCACTCCGAGGAAACCATTCAACGTATAGCATATCAGACCGAATCCAGTACCCGTTACAGTCATCCATGTATCTATCTGCCAAACATGACCATCGATTAAACAACCATTGAATCTGCCTGGAATCCGACCTCTGTTTGCTGAACTAAACATGGAGGTTTGTATTCAGTAGTCTACATTTTGAACATGTAATGTGGCATGTCTCCTTGGATGTAATAACTTCCAAGACAACTCCAAAGTTCTAAGAACACGAATCAATCCCTTTAGATTTCAATGAATTTATTCCAGTTTTACATGTGTAAATAGGCTCAAATACATTCATAATTTTGGAAAAAGAAATCTGTTTGTATTGGAGTAAAACTACATTATATGTAAATTACTTGACATGCAAAACGGAATCGGCAAGTCTTTATGTACTTTTTTGTGAGAAGGTATTTTATAAGGTAAACTACTAAAATGATCCTTTTTGTTTATAAGTGCTCATTTTTTGTCAGTAATTTTGAAGAAGTCACATTTCGATAGTAAACATTATTAATGTTTACATTTTGATCACTTGCGTTATCAATTTGTTATATTTTAGAAATTTATTTCATATATGCTGTACTTTTACCATACACGTATCTTGTAATTTTAAATTTTTTCTTTTTTCGTCATCGTATCTGCATTAGTGAAACCTAGTGTAGGTATGAATATTTTTGGTAGGTTAACCATACCATTCAACTTGAACGGTGTAATACTCAAATTTTACTCGAGTATATACATATATACCATAAATAAAAAATAAATATCAGCCTAAATAATATATAAATAATATCCAAATGTCCATTTTATACATACAAAGCCCAAATTAAATTCAAGGCTCATTTCTTACAAATCAGCCAGCTCATTTATAACCCATTTCATCGACATTTTTGAATCAATAATCTCTTTTAAATAATTATTTGGGAAAATGGCTCTCAAAAAATATTATTTGGCAAAATGACTCCCAAACTTGCCACGTCGGTGAACCTCGCGTTGTGTAGGACGCGAGGTCTGATATCACGTTCTGCATAACGCGATTTCAGTCTACCTGGCATTGTTGTTTGTGTTAATGGTTTTACAGTCGCGAGGTCCACGAGAATTTGAAAGGGCGGCTGAATATATCGCACAGACTTCGCGTTCTGCAGGACACGAGTTCTGTGCAATTCTGGGCTGAAGAACTAGGGAAAACAAGTGTGGGTAGGCTTGTTCGAGCCCAATTTCGGGCGTGTAAATCGTATATTTTTATCGAATATCGAGTTTGGGGTCTTAGTACTAGAAATTCTCTATCGTATGACGCCAATATGGTTAATTTCCGTCCATTCTACACTGGTTTAAAATGGCTTCCAAAACCCTATGCTATCATCATTTTTTGAATGAAGTTGCCTTTGAACAAATATCGATAGGCATATTCGAGCAGAATTTCATACGTAGAAATTGTAAATTTTTAGCTAACATCGAGTTTGAGGTCGTAGTACTTGAAATTCTCTATCGTATGACACCGACACGGTCAATTTCCGTCCATTCTACACTGACTTAAAGTCGCTTCGAAAATGCTATCATAACATATTTTTTTGAATGATTGAAAATATAAGAAGAGCTATTGTATAAATCGAAGTAGACTGACTTTATTGATTCGATTGTCATGGGCGAACTCGCATATACAAATTAAAAATAATTAACTAAGACGAGGGGCTGAGCGATTAGGACACTTAGGAGCTGTGTGTCCAGGATTTTTACAAACACTACAATGCTTCCTTTGTCCGGTTTTTTCTCGATGTTCGATCATATCCTCGGCACAGTGTATTCTTGTAGACCGTGGACGTCCTTTGGCTCTTAGTAGTGCTGGATCTGGGCGTATGGTCGGTTCAGTGTCCACGGCATTCGGATCAACCTCATTTTCGATTGGAGGAAACTCCTTTTTTGTAAACCTTAAACACCGTTTCGAGTAAGTATATCAGATCAACAAGATGCATGTATTGTATCCGTTGGTTAGTGCAAGCAGCAATGGCGTGTGCACACGGGTATTTGAATGTTTGGAAAATTCCGCAGTGGCAGGTTCTTTCCCTCAGATTTACCACGTACGCGTTGTGTTGAATGCCTTCCAACCGTCTGGAAAATTCTGCAACACGAAACTTGTGTCCTTCTCGCGAGAAGAGAGTTGCAGTCATCTGTCTTGATTGGCCCAATTGAGTATGCAGTTTTGTGCAGAAATCCGAATGGACTTTGTGTCCACCTGCCATGTACTCAGTTGCTTGCCTTCCCAAGGTTGCAAAAAGGGTAGCCAAACGATAATAGGTTGCTTTGACAATGGAAGTGATAGGCAACTGCCGCACTCTCTTCAGTGATGAGTTCAATGCCCCAGCCAAGTTCGTTGTCATGTGATCATAACGTTTACCCTCGTCATACGATCGAAGCCATTTTTCCTTTGAGATTTTTTCAAGGTATTCTGCGCCATGTTTATTTCTCGCTCTCAGGTCCTCGAGCAGGTCATCCACCTCTTGTTTGTAGTGCGAGTTGCCTACGGGATGATAGTTGAATAGTTATGGGCGAAAAACACATGCAAAAAGGTCGTAAATGAAAGTGAGTAACAAGTAATATTGTAAATGAAAATGACATAAAGGACGTACCCATATCGAGCACCATTTGACGTTCATCACGATTCTTGAATTGCAGCAGGTAGTTTGCGGCTATGTGTCGCAAGCAAAAACGGTGATGAATGTATAGAGGCTTCCAATAGTCACCCAAATTTTCTATCACCCACAACAGCGATGTGCCTCTGTCAGAAATAACACATACCCCTCCATCCCTTGATCGTATTACAGGATCAAGGACATATTTTCGTAGGTTCTGAAGGAAGAACTTCCAAGACTCCAAATTCTCCTTCTAGACGATTGCGAATGCAACAGGAACGCATTTGCGATTGTCGTCCTGTGCAATAGCTAGAAGTAGGGTCTGTGTATATCTTTCGTACAACCATGTGCCGTCGATTTGGACCATCGGTTTGCAGTGCTTGAATGCGTTGATGCACTGGGGGAAAGTCCAAAATAACCGGTGGAATTGACAAACACCTCGGACGACACGATCATTTTCGTATGCCGGAACCATATCAAGTTTGACAACCATTCTGGGGATGTTTTTCTGCAATAGATTAAGCCACGGGCACAACTCTTTGTAAGATTCCTCCCATCGGCCATACATTTCCTCTTTGGCCTGCTTCCTTGCATACCATGCTTTGTAATATTGAGGATGGTAGCCGGTGACAGCTTGAGCTGCAGCCTGACATGTGGGGACCGAGACTGTCGGATTTATTTTCACCAGTGTCGAAAAGATGTCCGCGAGGTACTTTGCATCAAGGTTCTTGTGATCCTGGCTGAGGCTGAGGCTAGCAACGGTGCATGTATGGGGCCCCTCAAGTTTTGTTATTTTCCAACGGTCGTCTGCCCTCTTCAATTGTGATATACGGATTTTCCATTTACAACCTTGATCCTTTTGGACGCAGTGAGCCTTGTAGTATCTGGCTTGGGTTTTATCCACTATCGTCTCAACATTCTGACGAAGGTTGTACTGCTTAACTACCACCACCGCAATATCCTTTGTGAAGAACGTCATACCAATTCTCAGTTCACCATCAGAACGGTTGACCCTGCCGTCTATTGTGTCGTCATGTGGAAAATCAGGGACGTCCATTGCATCCATATCAACCGTTGTGAAGTGGGATGGTGGCTGGAACATAGAAATTGGTGTTGCGTCTACAGGAAAGTTGGTGGCAGTCGGTTGTTCGTCGAAATCTGGTGGTGGAACGGTATAGCCTTCCGGTAGAATTGTCAAGTCTTCTGGTTCATCATAAAATGGCCCCAGCTCGTTTCCGTCGGGCCTGGGTTCTCTAATCGGTTTTTCGTCAGAAGCATCCTTCGGGAGCTGGAATAGTAGAGCTTCATCGATTACAACCCTTGGAGGCTCAGATGGGGGTCGACGTTCGGGAGACCTCTCACGAGATCGCTCACGAACCGCATTTCCAAGACCAAAATCATGATCACCATAAGAAGATTGTCTCCCCATAGATGGTTGAACGTACTCCGTGCTAGAGACATACGTTGAGTGTCGGCCATATGAGGAACCATGGTCGTGCATAGCGTAAGAAGACGACGCTCCCTCACCACCAAAAGAAGAATGTCTCCCCATAGATGGTTGACCGTAGTCGGTGCCAGAGACATACATTGAGTGTCGGCCATATGATGCTTCATGGCCGTGCGCAACGTAAGTAGACGACGTTCCCTCCCCCCCAAAACTATAAGGATCGTATGGATTGTATGGATTGTACGATGCATTTGTTGGTGCATCGAATTCATCATTTGGGGGTTGGTTCAGGTCGAACCTGATACTAGCTACGCACGACTGCCTTGGAGGAGCAGATGACGATGCACCAAACTCGTTGTCTTGGCACAGTAGGTTAAAATCACGTCGTAGACTTGCGGTCGGGCTATCAACGTTGGCATTCGGATCGAAGTTGAAATTCGCTCGGCCCTAGCTTGGTATTTCGATAACTGGATTAGACTCCAAGAACGATGCATACAGCTCGAGGGCCCCCCCAATGAATAATCAAAGTGGGTTTCCAGCATCATGTCCACATCAGCATTTTCCGCAATTTGGCATATAGAGTACCTTATAGGGGCTATAGATGTTGGCACCCGATACTTCACGTCGGACAAATGGTGGTTATTGAAATGAGGGACATTTGCCTCCAGTTCCTTTACCAACTTCTTGAACGATAATCTCATCGGAATCTTTAGCGTTACCGGATCTTCGCAGTGAAAAACGACGCCGAGTTCACAAAATTTCAACTTTCAACAAGTATTCTTTAATAAGTAAATTTAACTCGAATCAAAACTTTAATACTCATTTCATTTAACAAAACTTTCAACTTTCAACAAGTATTCTTTAATAAGTAAATTGAGACAACTGGATACAATATTTACAAAAAAGTCAAAACATTATATGCAAAAAAATCCAGGTGGAGAAATATAATCGGCACCAGCTTCTTTCACTCTGGCGATTTGAATCCGCCCTTGCTTCTTTGACCCTGGACTTTAGAAAAGAGTCACCAAGAGTCTCCTAGATGGTTAGGGGAAACGGCGAATTTCACAAAATATTCCTCAAGAGGCTCTAGAAAAGTTTTACTGGAAACTCTCTAGGCACTTCTTGACGAACAACGACAGACGACCATACGCTTCCGAATATTGCGATATGTCGGTAAGTATTCCTCAATCAACGGATCATGTGGGGGTCTCAACCCAACTGAACACAAAATCATCATTGAACTGTATTAAATCATGAACGAAGAGAAAATACAAAAAAATTACAACTTCAAAATCCCAGCATATGCAGGAAATCATGAAAAACTTATACTGGTTACGAAAATCCATATGCATGCAAATATATAGATCAAACTCGCGTGCTGATCTCCACAGAATCAAAGTGAACTTGCGTTCTGTAAAACGCGAGGTTCTTCAGACCTCGCATTCTATGAAACGCTAGGTCCCTTTTCTCAGAGTTAATAATAGTCCTACTGTATACACGTGTTATGTTTGAATAATTGAAAACATGTTCGAATATTTCAGACAATTAGAGATGTCCGTAAGTCATTTAACGCTAGCTCCCAACATAAGTGACATTTTCTATGCTATCGTTGATTCGAAATGATGGTGGAATTGTTCGATATTTATAGTAAATGATGGTGGAATTCGTGGGTATTAATAGTAAAGAAAAAACGCAACATAAGTAAATTTAACTCGAATGAAAACTTTAATTCGCATTTCATTTAACAAAACCTTCAACTTTCAACATGTATTCTTTAATAAGTAAATTGAGACAACTCGATAAAATATCTACAAAAGTCGAAACAATATATGTAAAAAGTCCGGTGGGCAAATGTCATTGGAGGTCTGCTTGGAAAAGAAAGCAAAGGTCTGGTCTTTATAATCACTTCTTTAACTTCGGACTTTTTGCAGATTGTGCGGGCAAGCTGCGAATTTAAGAAAAGAGTCCCCAAGAAGTGCCTTGAAATTTTTACTAGAAACTCTCAAGGCACTACTTGGCGGTAAATGGCAGCCGCCCACAAGCTCCCGAATATTTCGATATGTCGGTGGGCAAATGTCATCGGAGGTCCCGAGTGAAAGAAGCAGAGCGCGATAATCGGATTTCTTCTGAAATGGTAGCAGCTTTGATCCACATTAGCAAATGTAATCGGCACCGGCCGCATCTGAAAAGTAGGGCTGCCTCGGCAGTATGGTCGATCTGAATCTGCCCTCGCTTCTTTAACTCTGGACTTTTTGCAGATTGTGCGGGCAAGCTGCGTACTTTAGAAAAGAGTCCCCAAGAAGTACCTCGAACGTTTTACTGGAAACTTTCCAGACACTTCCTAAAAGTCGTTTCATTTCAAAACTGTAGCCGAGGATCCTCTCGACGGAGGCTACAGAAGCTTCCATTGAAGGGGACGCAGCCGCCCACAACCTCCCGAATATTGCGATATGTCGGTAAATATTATTCAATGAACGTATCATGCGGGGGTATGTACCCCGCGGAACACAAATCTTTAAGTGAACTCCAACTATCATAATGAACAATATTTCGGACAAAAAAATTTAAACTGCAAAAACACAGCATGACACAAACTCATATTAAACTGAGAAAAACTTCACTGGTTACAAAAATCCATCGCTGTGCATATATATATATATATATATATATACCAACATCTAAATGACCTCGCGTTCTGTAAAACGCGAGGTTCATAGGACCTTGCGTCCTACAGAACGCGAGTTTGCCACGTCAGCAGATTCACCTCCCTCTATAAACAGCAAACTCTTGGGGAGGCAAGGAGCACCCACAGAAATCATGTCCAAAAATTTTCAATCGCAGCTCCTAATGGCAACATATCGCGTAATTGGGAAGTTTTTTTCAAACTAATTTCCCGATTATTGCGCTATGTCGTTATTTGTAGTTGCGTATATACGTCATCATATCCACGTAAGCAGTTTTCGATTGCAGCTACTAATGACAACATAGCGCGTATTTGGGAAGTTTTTTTCAAACTAATTTCCCGAATATTGCGCTATGTCGTTATTTGTAGTTACTAATGACAACATATCGTGTATTATTATTATTATTATTATTATTATTATTATTATTATTATTATTATTATTATATACTTAAATACAATTATTATTATTATTATTATTATATATTTACTATTATTAGTAATAATATTTTTATTCTGCTTTTTATTATTATTAGTTTTATGATTATTGTTATTATTATTATTATTATTATTATTATTATTATTATTATTATTATTAGTATTATTAGTATTAATATTAGTATTACTATGATTATTATTATTACAATGATTATTATTATTATTATTATTATTAAATGTATCCTAAATGTATAATAATAAAAAAATTTCAATTTTAAAAAAACTTATTAAATGACTTTCCCGCCTGGGAAGTCATCTTTTAAAAAACCCCACGACCTCGCGTCCTGTAGAACGCGAGGTCTTTACAAACTCGCGTTCTATAGGACGCGAGGTCACTTCTGACCGTTCAGTTCACGCGTCTGTTCCGTGACGCGCCTTTTCAATGAACCTCACGTTCTATAGGACGCGAGGTTCATTAACATCACATCCCAAAGGGCGCGAGATCTTCTATAAATTGGAGGCCCTACCCCCCATATCAACCACATAACGCGAGTTCTTTAGCTTTTTTACAACAAATTATCGGCAATTTTTATCTTTCATTCGATATAATGGAAAGTTTACTACGCAACGAGGCGAATCACTACAATCAATATTGGAGAAGAGATCCAGCGGTATTACTTTTCCCTATTAATTTTTTAAATTTTTTATTTTATTAAATTTTTTTTATTTTACTAACTATTTTTTGAAGGGATACGAACGTAATTTACAATGTTACCTTAACCGTATCAACAACCCACCAGTTGATGCTGTTATGGAGTGGATTGAGTGCGCCGGTTTTGGCCACATAGCACGGTATATACGGGAGTGAAGGTAAACCCATCGTTGATCAGCGCGCTGATAGAACGGTGAAGGCCCGAGACGTACACGTTTCATCTTCCGATTGGCGAGGCAACAATCACGCTAGAGGATGTTGCTTACCATCTGGGGTTGCCTACAGACGGCAACGTTATTACGGGTGTAGCGTTGGCCCATTGGCCAACTCTATTTGCTGAAGAAATAGGTGTGATGCCCCCTGAGGAAGTGTGGGACGGTGGAAAAATCGAAATATCATATTTGGAGGCTCAATTTGGAACTCCTCCCCCCAATGCGGATGAAGTTAAACTTCAGGTATTTTTTTTTCTCGATTTTTTCACTATTTTATATATTTCATTTATTTAAAAATTAGGATGTCATTATTAAATATTTAGGATGCTTTTATTAAATTTATGATGAAACTACAAATATTTATTTCAACATTAGGATGCTTTATGAAATATTTAGGATGCCTTTATTAAATATTTAGGATGTTTTTAATAAATTTAGGATTAATTTACAAATATTTACTTGAAAATTAGGATGTCTTTATTAAATATTTAGGATGCCTTTATTAAATATTTAAGATGAAGTTACAAATATTTATTTGCAAATTAGGATGCATTTATTAATTTTTGGATGCCTTTATTAAATTTAGGATGAAGTTAAAAATTTTTTAATTAGAATGTCTTTATTAAATCTTTATTTTCACAGCGGTGTGCGCGTGCGCAAGATGCGCATTATCGGCGAGATATTAATGCCAGACAAATTCCGCACAAAGGTGCACGTGATGTGGCTTCGTCATCTTACAAATTTAAATGACTCTAGAGGAAAATCTTGGGGATCAGCTGTCTTGGCGTTTCTTTACAGAGAGCTATGCAGAAACGTTGAAGCATCAAGATCATCGATGGGAGGATGTTGTTTACTCCTACAGTCTTGGGTTTGGTTTCGGATGCCTATTTTAAGGCCACAGCTTAGACAGCCCACCGCTATGTTATTTCTGCTTCTACGGAGGTACTACGTAATCTACTATATTTTTCCTATTTTTAAATTATTTTATTTAATGATTTTTTTTCATTATTTATAGGTGGAGCGGCACACTGACCCACATCGGCCTGCCGAAGTTCCAAAAAGAATTCAGGCTTACTTTCGATAGCTTGAAGGACGACCCGGTAATTCAAAAATTAATTTGAATTTTTTCATACTATTTTTTCCAATAATATTTCATATAACCGTTACAAACGTTTTCATTTTTTTAGTTCGTGTGGAGGCCCTACGCTTCAGAGGATATTCAGCAGATTACTCCACCTGATATTCTGCGTGACCAACAGCTTTGGATTTCCGTCATGCCACTGCTCAACTACGAAATTGTCGTGTGGCATGCTACGGATAGGGTTCTCCGACAGTCCGGGTTCGTCCAAAATGTTCCAACCCTGGTTCCGCAAAATATGGACTGATTCCACCATCTTACGCGCCAGGGGAAGACGGAGGTTGACTGGTCCGAGTACCACGCTGCTTGGATAGTGGTTTGGGCTAATCGATTTGCCCAACGCCCACCCCTTCTCCAACACATTATGAAAGGGGCCGATTCGGTCGCTTTCAATTACCGCCAGTGGTTTGCGCTCAATGGGATGCCGCATATCCTTACTCAGGCCGAGCACGATGCAGGGCTTCCCCAGCCTCCCCAAAACCGCCAACGCGGCACCCGTCGAGCGACCCAGAGCAAGAGCTAGAGGCAGTCGACGCAGCGCGGTCCGAGACCACGACATGACACTGCAGGGGCCTCATCTTCTGGCGCAGCATTTCATACTTATAGCGGTCCATCGAGTTTCCAGCAGATGATGCCTCCACCCTAGTTCGGCTCCTCTGATGCCTATCGTCCCCATACGCCGACGACTGACCTTCAGCTTATCGATTATCCATAGTTGCCATCTCAGTATGACTTTAGCGTTGTGGATAATACGCCGGTGGGTAGCTTGTTTTACTCCCCGCCTGGGCCCAGCACAGATCCGCATATCGCACACGATGGTCAGGATGATGGGGACCAGGAACCACCACACGATGGTCGGAGGTATCCAGATCGTGATCGTCGTCCACCCGATTGCGGAACGGGTGGACATAGGCATTTTTAGTCTTTTTTTACTGATTTGTACTTATGTTTTTAATATTTATATTCCACACATTTGATTTTTATAATGTCGTATTATAATTTTGTTTATCTATTATAATTAAACTTTAAAATGTTTATTTAATTTTAATTTTGAATAAATTTTATGGAATTACTAAACCGAAAATCGACATTTGTTCAAATGCAACTTCATTCAAAAAAGGATGATAACATAGGGTTTTCGAAGCCATTTTAAACCATTGTAGAATGGACGAAATTTTTTTTGATAGGAATATGTGTGATTTATTACGAAAACAAAGCGTACAAATGACTACCCTGAGGCCTCGTTAAAAACCTCCCTAAAGCCTATTGGAGGAAAAGAGTACCTCAGTGTAGTCGGAGCTGTTTACACTATCATATCCGACATAACAAACCCAATTTAGATATCTAACCTGACACCAAGGGCTAAAGGAGACCCACTTGCCTGACCACGTGGACCCTGTTGTTCTTTAGCCGATACCTGCCTTCGCCAGTGAGTCTGCTGCAGTGTTTGCACCCCTGGGGATAGATCTGAAAACGCAGCCGAATGAGGTTCCAAGACGAGAGATCTCCAAGATCTGAGTTTTGAATATCCTCAGGCAAGTACAAGGGTTCAAAATCCAATTGACTAGCACCTTGCAATCGGACTCCACGATAAGCCTGACCTTCTTACTGGCCTCAAGTTTGAAAAACACATCCAAACCTTTCCTCATGGCTTCTAACTCAGCCATAATAGGAGGACTAGATCTGCACCTCTCTGAAAAAGCTGTAACCTGAGCACCCGTATGGTCTCTGATGATACCACCGATTCCTCCCAAGCGGTCGTCCAAGCTCATAGCTCCGTCCACATTAAGAGTTAGGAAGCCTTCCGGAGGCGGGCGCCACCCTATACGAGCGATCGGACATGCATTCCCATGCAAGATACCATCTGTGATCGACGGATTGCTTATGATATCATACAATGAAGTTAGGATGGACGGGTTCCAAACTTTAAACCATGTAGCCAATCGATGCTTGGTGAGGAAGATCAGTTGTTGAACATCCAACGTCCCTGCGTTGAAAACCAACTCATTTCGGCCCAGCCACACGGACCAAATTATAGCACTAGGGATCATATTCCAAAGCTCTCCATTTGCTGTGCGAGGCCTTAAATTGAACTAGCACTCTAACGTAGCAGCCCCATCTTTCGGCATCACCCAACAGAGGTTCCAGAAAGCAGTGAAATGCATCCAAATAGACCAAGTAATACGACAGGAGAACAAAAGATGATAAGCAGTTTCAGGCCGTTCTTTGCATAGGGGGCAACTAAAGTCAGAGATTGTAGACATACCTCTTTTAAGGAATTCATATTTGACTGGAATTTTGTTTTGCACAACCTGCCAAAGAAAGAAGTCCACTTTTGGAGGAACCAGACCCTGCCAAACGGATTGGACCCAAAAGTTTGAAGCTCTAGTATCCGAGATGAAGGTTTTGTAGCAAGCTCCCACTGAGAAACAACCGTCGCCCGCTCCTCGCCAGAGGAGGCAATCAACATCCAATTTTGCAGGTTTGAATTCATTTAGCAGTGACATGAAGGAGACCCATTGAGATAGCTCCCAATCGAAAACCCTCATGCGTAAAGGGACGACCCACCTCCAGCCCTCTTCAGATCGAATGCCAAATTCCGCGATACTGCCTGATTTGTTCACTGAAAGCGCAAAAATTCTGGGGAACAGAACCGAAAGGGGAGCATTACCCAACCATACATCTGACCAAAAGAGAACAGACTTTCCACCCCAACTTGGATGGTTAGATTCTCTCTAAAGCACACACCTAAGTTATCGTTGCTGAAGAAAGATTTTAATATCCCCCGCCAAATCATAGAATGAGAACTTGAATTACCATCCGGCGGAAGAAGAGCTAGCGAGTCCAAATTATATTTAGCGCAAATTGTTTTCTTCCATAAGCTATTGCGTTCCGATGAAAATTTCCAAATCCACTTACAGAGCAAAGCGCGATTTTGGAAGGAAATATCTCTGATGCCCAGACCTCCCAAAGAGATCGGTCTACAAACCAAATGCCATTTCAGCCAATGAATTTTTCTTTGGTTGCATGAGCCTCCCCAAAGAAAATTAGCCATGAGCCTATTCATCATAGACACCACCGAGCTAGGAATAGCAAAGATAGACATGAAGTAGATTGGTATGGAGGAAAGAACATATTTGATCATAACAAGCCGACCACTAAAAGATAATTTCGAAACTTTCCAACTGGCCAAAGCCTCATGCATTTTTTTCATAATCGGATCCCACAAGACCGCTGAGTTGCGCTTAGGGCCTAAGGGAATGCCGAGGTACTCGGACGGGAATTGACCCACCTCGCACCCAATCACCTTTGCCCAATTCAAACATTCAATGTCTGACACATTTATACCAAAAATTCTGCATTTGGACAAATTGATTTGTAATCCTGAAGCAATCTCGAAGAGTCTCAAAACCCTCTTCATGTTCTTAATGTTACCTTCCGATGCTCCGCTGAACATGATCAAATCGTCGGCAAATTGAAGATGGGAAATGGATATTTAGTTATCGCCATTCCCGATCTCAAAGCCGCTAAATAACCCCGAATGCACTGCCTTGTCTATCATCAGATGAAGTACCTCCCCTACAATATTAAAGAGTATGGAGGATAAAGAACATCCTTTCCGCAGCCCCCGAGCCAAAGCAAAACGATCCGTAAGGGAGCCATTGACCAAGACCGATATGGAAGCTGTTGTTATGCATTTCGAAATCCAGGAAATCCATTTCTCACTGAAACCAAACTCCTTCAAGATCCTGAGTAGAAAACCCCAATCTATCGTATCATATGCTCTTTTAAAATCGACTTTGAACACTACCCCTTTGCGCCCCTTCTTCTGGAGATAATCAATCGCCTCATTAGCTATAAAGGAACAATCTAGAATGTGACGACCCGGGATGAATGCAAACTGACTCTCACTTATAATCGAATCCATACAACGACGGAGACGGTTGGACAGAACTTTGGACAGAATTTTGTATAGGCCGCCCACCAAGCTGATAGGCCTATACTCCTCCAATAAGTCCGTGCCACTTTTCTTAGGAATGAGCGTAAGAAATGAGTGATTAACCCATAAACTCCAATCCTTACCGTGATAAAAGGCATCGAAAAACTGCATAATGACAGGTTTCAGAACTGACCAAAAAGTTTTAAAGTATTCCATCGAGAAACCGTCAGGTCCGGGTGCTCTACCTTTACTTGAAGACTCAATAGCTTCCCAAATTTCAGAAACAGAGAAGTTTTGATCCAATAGCGAACTTTGGTCATCAGAGATTCTCTTAAAATCAAGCTTAATATCCTGAATTTCCAAAGTTGTGGTAGTATTGTAAGCTTTAGAAAAGAAATCAAAGATCCCAGTACGGATAGCAGAAGGATCCGACACAGCAACACCATTAAGCATAAGTTCAGATATAAAATTAGATTTCCTACGGAACGAAGCGATAGAGTGGAAGAACGAAGTGTTCCGATCACCTTCCCGAAACCATCTGACCCGCGATTTTTGAATCCAAATTCGTTCTTCGTTACGAAGGATGTCCCACAATTTCTTCTTGAGCTCAGACAGTTTGCAAAAAATCGAAGGAGTAGCAGCATTAAACTGGAGATCTCTTTCTAGCAGAGAAATTTGCTGTTCCACCTCTGCTGCATACGCTTTAGACGGGATTCGCTTAGAACTTGACCAACTCTTAATAACAGCTTTTGATTCTTGCAGTAGCTTGTGAGCTTCAACACGAGGATTGGACCTTAACCAATTGGAGATGCAAGAGTTCATATTATCTACAAAATCAACATCTTCCAAGATATAATTAAACAACTTAAAAGGCCGAGGGCCCCAGTCGATTGCCGCCTCTGCTAGGCATATTGCATTATGGTCTGAGATTGATTTTGTGAGTAACGTTTGCTTAATGGAGTGAAAGACCGAGAGGAAAATCTGGTTCACCAAAAAACGGTCAAGACGCACAAAAGTCGGGGGATCCCTACCATTCGACCACGTAAAATCCCCACCAATTAGAGGAAGATCCAATAATAAAGAGTCCTGAATGAAACACCTAAATTTCTCAGCTGCCTGATGATTAAAAGAGCGACCTAATTTTTCTTCCTTACATAATATCGCGTTGAAATCCCCTGCAACGCACCAAGGGATGTGATGACTTAGGATGATATCGGCCAAATCAGCGAAGAATCCATCTTTCTCTACTTCATTTGACGGGCCATAGACATTTATGAAGCCGCAAACTTGATTACTACCAGTGAAGGAACCCACCACAACAACGAAGTTTTTATGTATAGTACGGCTTGTGACAGAAAAAGAGCCTCGATCCCAGAAACTTAGGATTCCCCCCGCGCTACCAATAACAGGGAAAATTCATAGTCGAAAGCCGGATTACACCCAATTTTCTGAAGCAAAGAATGAGTAAAAGAAGCTTTTTTTTGTCTCCTGAAGGAACATGAATATAGGTTTCTTAGATTGAAACAAATCCCTAACCGCTCTTGCCTTTACTGACAGACCCAAGCCTCTGACATTCCACGATATAATCGATAACTGCATAATAAACAATATCAAACCCAGCAAAAACCCAGAACAATATACCAATTTACTTCCGCTGATCGACTTCCGCTGATCGAGTTCCACGAAAATTAACCATGTTGGTATCATACGATAGAGAATTTTCAGTACTACGACCCCAAACTCGATGATCGCTAAAAATATACGATTTACACACCCGAAATTGGGCTCGAACAGGCCTACCCACACTTGTTTTCCCTTGTTCTTCAGCCCAGAATTGCACAGAACTCGCGTCCTGCAGAACGCGAGGTCTGTGCGATATATTCAGTCGCCCTTTCAAATTCTCGTGGACCTCGCGTTCTGTAGAACACGAGATACTGTAATACCGTTAATACAAACAACAAGGCCACGTAGACTAAACTCGCGTTGTGCAGAACGCAATATCAGACCTCGCGTCCTACACAACGCGAGGTTCACCGACGTGGCAAGTTTAGGGTCATTTTGCCAAATAATATTTTTTAAGAGCCATTTTCTCAAATAGTTATTTAAAATGGATTATTGATTCAAAAATGCCCATTTCATCATCCAATAATCCAACAAACACAAATATAAGCTGTATTTTTAATTTTTCCACCCAAATATCCATGTGTCAAGTCCCTATTAGTCCAATAACCAGCACATGGATTGTGCTTTCTCAAATGAGAGCTGGTGCAAGCTGTTGGGTGACATCATCGCAATGATGTCACCATGGCGTCATCCCAGTCAGCCCCTATAAATACAAGGAGAGAAAATGTGTCAGATTCATTAGTGGTATTAATGACAAATTAATAATAATAATAAATATATTAAAGAGGAAAGAGAATATTTACCATTGGGAAGCTAAACTGAACCGTTCGAAGACTTGGACTGTCGTCGGAAGAGTCTTATCACCGTTGAAGATCACCGAGAAGGTATTTTTCTTCTCCATCTTCGATTCTTGCAAAAACAAAAACATAATATGTTAGTTATACATAGGAAACCGAAAGGGAAAACAAAAGGTAAATATGAAAGTAGATCGGAGCTTATCTCGTCGGCCGAAGCATTTAAGAGGATCGAAGGAGTAGAAAATAGTTTGGTTCGAGTAGTAGTGTAGATCAGTGAAGAAGAGGATAATTTTGATGAGTCAGGGTATTGATATAAAGATTTTAGGTGAAGAAATGAGTTCTTTTTAAGTTTTCGGCACAGTGACCGAAAATCGCTTGCAGCGGCCGGCGGACGACGAAAGGTGGACGGAGCTCGGTGGCGACAGATTGAGGCAGTGGTCGAAAGAACTTTGGATGGTGGCCGGTTTCGTATTTTTCGTGTTCATCACAAGAACACCATCTAAAAGCATGCTTTTGATCTAAATTTGGGCATTTTCTGAGTATATGTTGTTATGGGCAGAGAGAGTTTAGAGTGAGAGAGGGGGTTTCGGTTGAAGAGAGAGAGATAGCACGAACCAAACCGTTTACCTAGTAGATAATTATTGAAAATTAATAGTGTCAATGAGTTTTTAAGTAGAATACTTAATATTCATTAAAACCCTAAAAATTGAAAAATAATTTAGACAAATTAATTAAAGCCTTATTAAGACTAGTATTTTAAATAATTAGAGAAATTAAACAATAGGGAATATTGTCTATAATTTTGGAGTTTAAATATGAATGGGGCTCAAGAAATTAGATGTTGTCTCATGTAAACTTTGAAATTCAATAATATTCATAGATTAAAGTATACATGAATTTAATTAGAGCCTTTTTAGGTTAGTACTTAAAATGAATTAGACCATAATTAATCATGTATAAAAACCTTTTATATATGAGATATATTTTTTTGGGATATGAATAGAGAGGTGCCCTGAGTGTATATGGGTGTTTCCAATTTATATTTGAATCAAAAATATATTTCTTTATAAAAGGAATATTTTCATTCAGAGCATAAACCTAATTAATAATTAATTATTAAATTAAATTCGAATTGTTATTCTAGAAATGCCAACATGCCACATAAAATTAAAGGTATCTGTATCGAGCGTTTGTGGGGTGCTAATCCTTCCCCACACGTAACCGACTCCTGAACCCTAATTTTAAAGAAAAATCTTTGGTTATCTTTTTATTGTGACTGGTCTACCAAAGCGACCGGGGACGACTCCAAATCTTTTAAAAAGGAACGAATTTAAAGAAAGCCCTAATTTCAAAAATAAATCGTCCAAGCTATTTTTATCAGTTAAATAGTTTCGACATCTTAGCGACTCCGCTAGGGATCACTTCGTGAGACAAGTCTTAATTAATTTTGTGTGGCATTTTGACATTTCTAGAATAATAATTTGAATTTGATTTCTTTGTTAATTATTGGATGGGTTTATAGGAAAATTGAAATATGCATTTTATTCGTGTGATATAATTGTCATTCATGTGTCACGGGGCTAGTGTTTCGACCTAGCTAACCGTGCGACCTTAGTCGATATTCCTGCGACAAACAACTATGCCAGTCTGAAATCCCTCTTCGGAAGATCAAACTCTTCCAAGGCACTCGAACGAAGAATCGTTCTAAGTGAAAGCTAACAAGCGAGAAAGAAACTAAGAACAAGAAAGAACGTGAAGAACAAGTGAGATTTCTTTAGAGTAAATGCCTTGTATTACTCAATGAATGGATGAATACAAATGAGGTGGAAAGGCCTCGATTTATAGTTGAATCCCTTACAATAAACAAACGAGATCGATTTACAGCAACTGTTCAGATCGAAAGCCACCTACCAATTCTAATCTATCTAAGGAAACTACATCACCTTGGAATTCTTTCCCGAGGTTTGCTTTCACATTGATGGATATTCTGATCCTCTGGAATATTCCTTGGTAAGATTCCATCTATTAATTTACCAGGCTTAATGTGTTCGGGCTTTCTTTCATAGATTTGGTCAGGCCAAGTCAAGTGGTCTTCTAGGCAGGCCCAAGATCTTGCAAAGAACTTCTTGGGCACCCTGTTGCGCACATGTCTCGGTTTCTAGCTCACAGGTTGTGACATTCTCCCTCACCCAATCTAGCGATGCCCTCATCGTTGACTCGGAATGAGCTCGGCTTGGTTGGATCTCCCTCGGTGCGTCGACTTGCTCCTAACTCTAAATCGGTTAGTGATGTCCTCCTACAAGGATTGCTCGCCGCGGACTATGCCGTCTTGTAACAACATCTCGCCTACAACCATTGTGCACATCTCGATCATAAGAGCACTCTCTTACTTGTTGTGATTTGCCTTAGCTTGGACCCCCTCGATCCTCGAACAAAGGCTTGGACGCCACAACATTGAACACTTGATGATCTCGTAGAAGCCTGAAAGGCCTCTTGTATCCTCGCCAACTCTTTGTACTTCTAGTGTAATGCCCCGATTTTTGGCCTAGAAGTATGTAAGGTTGACTCGGGGTTCGTAAGACATTGACTAGAGATCCGAGTTAGATCGAGAGTGGTTCAGGGAAAACCTGATTCGGGATATGATAAAATTTTGGGAAAACTTCTTAAAATCATCTAAATATATATATATAAAGGTTTGGTGAAGTCAATTGCGGAAAATGATTTTGAAGGATTGACATTTTGGGTTAGTGACTAATTTGTAAAAATGTAAAATCTATTTTTAAAGGACTATTTTGAAAGAGGGCTAAAACTTAGAATCTTTAGGGAGCTAGTATATTATTAATTAGCCTTTTCCTTTAATTGACCATTTTAAAATTATTTTATTAAAAAGAATAAAATGAGATTTTATTAAAAAGGGATTTAGTCTTCTAAAATCTATTTTGACGTAACTACCATTTCTCTCATTTCTCATAACCAAACACTTCATTTTCTCTAAAAACTTCCAGAGATTTTCATCTTTCCACTTCACTTTGATTTACAAATGATTTCCTTGGTGTTTCTTCCATTCATCTCAAAGGATTCTTAAAGATTTTGCAACAAATCTTATCAATTGAAGGAATAAGCAATGGTTAGAGGTAATTTTTATTCAACTCTTCTAATCAAGGTTCTTTAATGAAATTCCCAAGTCTTTGGATCTCTAATTGTGTTTAATAATAAGGTTTTATAATCTATTTGATGAAAATGGTTAAATCAAGCTTTGAAAGATGATTTGTCAAGATTTTCATAATGGTACTGTTTTGGTTAATTTGAGATTGATTTTATTCATGATTTGGATGTTAAAAGATGTTGAAATAAAGGTTTTTATCATAGGAATCTCGAAATAGGTTGGATCTCTAGTTGTTAAGATTGCTAGAATTGTTTTTTTTTGTGCGGTGATAATGTAGTTTTGGCGTTGCTGGAGATATAAGGATGCAAATAGATTGTTTTTGGATGTTAATTTATGATTAAAATTGGATGGAAGTGTTAGGTTTTTGCTGGGTTGAGTTTGTAGAGTAATCGAAAGTGTTTTCGGTTGTTTCAGATAGGCGTTTTGGTACTTTTGGGCAGAGCAGCAAAGTGGCTTTGGTTGCTGGTGTTTTTAATGCATTGAGATGCATTAATCCTCTGTTCTTGTATGGTATAAACAAGGGAGAACGTATTGGAAGCAATCAGTGAAGTTCCGGGAGCTTCGGAAGCTTGATTGCGCTTCGGCAAAGCAAGCGAGGCGTTGTCGGTGAGTGGAATTGGTTTTCAAGCCTTGAAAGCAAGGTTTGGGGGTTTAGATTGAGTTTGAAACACTAATCTAAGCCCGAAAATAAGTTTGAGATGTTTTGCTATTGTTTCTCGGTTTTATCCCAATGATTTATATGATCATGCTCATGTTTTGAAGATAGAATAACACCTACTATTTTATGCATGTTTTGAGAAATGATTTGATGACTTATGAGATCCCATGAAATAAAATTATGATTTTGAAAAGATAGAACTTGATGAGAAAATGCTATGCTTTAATTATGCTTTGAAAGCAGTAGGTAAATGATGTTTAAAATGAGTATATTGGCATGAGATGAGATTATTGTTACCAGATATAATTGGCCGACCAATAGGATGAGAAGTGCACTATAATATACAAAATTCGTACGTGCACTTTGGTTCAGGAAATGGGGTAGTGCCATCCCGTTCCAAAGTGAGAGTGTGGTGATGAGAGATTCCACCACGGTAGGTCTTGATGATGTGAGATTCTATTAAGCTTTGTGGCGATGAGAGATACCGCTATGAGAGTTTGGTGATGTGAGATTCCACCGAGGTAGGACTTAACGATGTGAGATTCCGTCAAGCTATCCACATGTCTGAGTAATGTTGCCTAAATGCCAATATATGAGATTCACATGTACCTTATTGATGAATGCTTTAATAAAATGAGATTTGCATATGAGATCATGTTTTGAGAAATGCTTTATGAGAAACAAGCATGTTTGGCTTTACTATGAGACTTTGCATTTTGATTAATGCATGAGATAGATGGTACATGTGGTTTAAATGATGTGGTTTTTACTTTGAAAATGGTTTCAAGCATGAGATAGAAAGATCATGATGAGATAGAGATTTCTAAATGAGAAATGATTTAAAATGCATTGTTGTTGTTGGTTTGTTTTGAGCATCCCTTACTAGGCATTATTGCTTATGCTCTCTTTTTCCAACAATGTAGAGAAATAACTTATTTGGGCAGCAAAGAAGCAAGAAGGATCCCAAGGAGTGAGACTTAGCTCAAGTATGGTTTTATGTTTACCTATTAGTAATAATAGTTGGCAATGAGAAGATGCCTTAATGTTTTGCGAGAGTGTATTTTGAAACTCCCTGATTTGTGGCAAGTTTGTGATGCCTTTGATGACTTGTAAATGACCTTTACTTGTTGATAATTGACTTGGTTTGTGCTTTGGCATTTGAGTGGCTATTATGCATAAGTAGCATGCCTATAGATTTGCTTAATGCTTATTACCATGCTATGATGATGGAATTGCCATGTATGATTGAGGTTTGATGCTTAAATATGTTGTATGCATGTTGGAATGATTCTAATTGGACTAAAGCGTGAAAAACCAGCAAAAAGTGTCATTACATGCCTAGGTGTTTCGGTACACCTAAGTCTGTACCAAAACGGTGAGCTTGAAATGGCCTAGGGGTTTCGAAACAGGGAGGAGTGTTTCGATACATTTGGCTACTGGAATCTCGTGTTCCGAAACACCATAAAGGGTGTCTCGATACGAGCTCGAGCTTCGATACGCTTGACCCTATTCCAAAATAGGTGTTCCGATACAGAGCAACCTGTACCGAAACACCCAGTTGTTAAGTTGGTTATTGGAATCTTCTGAAGTTATGTTTATTTATGTTTTAGCCCCTGAATGTTACGGATGCAATTAAATGAGCATGAATGATTGTTTTGAGATGATATTTGACATAGAGGCATGTAATGTGTTTAATTAAAGTTTGGTAACTTAAAAATTGAAGAAGTCTCTGTAATTTGATAAAATTACAAAATGGTCCCTAAAATGTGTTTGTATGCAATTGAGTCCCTAAATGTTGTCTGATCGAGCTGCAAATGGTTCCGCTGCGATGTTTATCACATAGGATAATAATGAGCATCCAGACAAGATAAAATGAAAAAATAGGGTTGTTTATTGAGGCAAACTTCCCGGTTTACTTTAATATTCCCCGCATGATCCGTTCAGTTTAGTTTTTCGCCTAGACCGGGCCGAGGGGGTTACATTTAGTGGTTCAAAGCCATGTTTCGAAATAATTGGAAGGTAAGGTTGATGTAATATTGTTGTTTGGTTGATTTCTTAATGAATGCTATGCACGGTGGTTGTTTATGTTATGATATGATCATTGTTTGATTTGTATGAGATGCTCGGTGTTTGATAACATGAATTGTGATTGTTATATGCTGTTGAGGGAGAGGTTAAGGGTACCCATTGCCATATTATTACTAATGTTAAGAGAATTTTTGTTTTGAAAAGCAAAACTTGAGCTCCTTGGATTCTTGCTTTTGGTTGGCCTAATTGTTTCATTTTGCATCATCATCTTTTAGATTTGCACTCTATTTGAGAAGGGACCGAGACGAGGAGTTAGAATCGGTAGTCGTGATGCTGTGAATGAGAATGTTGAGAATTTGCCACCCCTCCACCTCCTCTTAGTGGTGATGGAGCTGGTGCGAGAGCTGGCGTAGGAGGTTTTGGACCTCAAGCAACGCAAGGACAGGCTACTGCTGATATGACACCGTTGATTCAGGCTATAGCTGGGGCTTTTTAGGCAGCGATAGCGGGTATGCATGTGGCCGCACCTCAGCCTGGTGCTAATACTGGTTTACCTTTAGAGCGTTTACGTAGTTTGGGTGGAACTGAGTTTCGAGGTCTGTCTCTTGAGGGTTCTAAGGCTTGGTATGAGAGCACCCGAAGGATTCTTGGTCAGATGGGTTGAAATGATGTGCAAAATTTAGGTTGTGTTGTATCCTTGCTTCATGGAGATGCTTATACGTGGTGGAAGACCATTACTGCGGGTATGGAACCTGACGATGTTACTTGGTAGTTCTTCAGAACTACTTTCTAGAGGAAGAGTTTGGGTGTTCTCTATCTCGATGAAAAGAAGCGGGAGCTCATGTCTTTGGTGCAAGGAAACATGACCGTTTCGGAATATGAGGTTCAATTTGTTTGGTTGAGCCAATATGTTCCTTAACTGGTTCCTGACGAACATAAGAGATGTGATCGTTTTCACTACGCGCTGGTAAAAGATGTCAAGACATATATGTTGGCTTTGGATTACACTGGTTTTGATTTCTTAGTCACTCGGGCTAAGGACATCGAGCAAAATTTGGGTTTAGTTGCTCGTTCGAGTGGTTCTAGTTCTGGAAAGAGGTCGACTAAGTTTGATGCTGAGAGGGATCGTTACAAGAAGCACAATGATAGAAGGTATCAACCGAATCCAAGGCATGGTGGTGGTAACCCTGTTCGTGGTCAACAAGGCCAAAATGCTTTTGTTCGTACTCTAGAGTGTAACCGGTGTGGTAGAAGGCACACGGGAGAGTGTTGGGGTAATATGGGTACGTGTTGGAATTGTGGATCACGAGGACATATAAAGTGTGATTGTTCACAACCTGTTAGAGATGGACAAGCTTTGGTGCAAGCTGCTGAGCCACAAAGAGGCCGTGGGCGTGATCGTGGTAACTTTCAGCGTATAGAGGATGGATAGAGAAATGTTGCTTATGTTGTTACTGTTCAGCCGGAGGGAGGTGGATAGGCTAGGGTGTATGCTCACCGAGAGGGAAGGAATGACACAGATGTGATCGTAGGTACCTTCACTTTGCAACCCTTATCATTACTTTCTTTGATTGATTATGGTTCTACTCATTCATTTATTTTGCGTGAGCATGCACAAGCGCTTGATTTACATGTTGAGTTGTTAGATGTTGGTATGCGTGCAACCAGTTCTTTTGTTGAGACGATTGTTATGAGGAAGTTGTATAGGAGGTGTCATTTTTCTGTTCAAGGTCATGTGTTTGAGGTTGATCTTATGGAGTTATCTTTTTATGGTTTTGATGTAATTCTTAGTATGAATTGGTTATCTAAGTATAGGGTTGTGGTTGATTTTGAGACTAAGCGAGTTTCGTTGAAACTTGCCAATGATTATGAGGTGGTAGTCATAGGCAAGAATGTAAAGTTTTTGTCTAATGTGGTTTCAGCTCTTGAAGCGAGTCGGTTGATGCGTTTGGGATGTGAAGCTTTTCTGGCTTATGTGATGAATCCAAGTACAAAAGGAGGTGCGAGTACAGGACATACGTACGATATGTAAGTTTCTGGGTGTATTTCCGAAAGAGTTGCCTTGTTTACCACCGAACAGAGAGATTGAGTTTGGCATTGAGTTGTATGAAAATACGACTCTAGTGTCAATTGCTTCCTATCAAATTGCTCCGAAAGAGTTGAAGGAGTTGAAGACGCAACTTTAGGAGTTGCTTGATCGAGGTTTCATTAGGCCTAGTGTTACACCTTGGGGTGCACCGGTTTTGTTTGTGAATGTAACCCCCTTAGCCCGGTCTAGACGCCCGACCCGAACTGAGAAAATTACACGGGGAAAACTGAAGTCAACTCATAAAGGTCAACCTCGAGTAACGACCCTTTTATTCTTTTTATCTTTTCTAGATGCACATTATTATCCTATATGATTAGCGATTTGATTTAGCGAAAGCGACACAACGAACGGAACTCAAATAGGAGTCCAATTGCATACAACCGCCTTTTAGAGACTAAAATGTAAATTTCCAGAATTATAAGGACTAAACAGGTTTTTAAGTTACCAATCCAAAATTAGTCATATTACATGCCAACATGTCAAATTTCATTACAAACGGATCATCCAAACTCATTTAATTAAACATCCAACAATCAGGGACCAAAACGTAAGAAAACAAAAACCTAAAACAATTCAAATTCAAATCCAACGGTCAGGTGTTTTGAAACACAAGACCCTGTATCGGAATAGACATTTCGAAACCAGGTTGACCGTTTCGACACGCGGGTGCGTTTCGAAACAATGCTTTCCAGTAGCAAAATGTTTCGGAACGTGCTTACCCGTTCCGAAACCCCATGACCATTCCAGGCCACCGTTCTGAAATAGTTAAGCGCATTCCAAAACGCCTTGCCCCGCAACTTCTCAAAATGCTGGTTTTCACAAACATACACCTCCGAAACCATTCCAATACATGCCACATCATACATACAACATGTATAAGCATCAATGACCAACATTACGAAGCACAAACTAAAACATAGCTTCATTCATGCAAGTATTTAGTCTATAGGCATGCTTCCTAGTCTTTAAAACCATACAAAAGCTAAAAGCCACATTCAAGCACAAATCAAACCTCAAAGGCCATTTACAAACCAAAATAAGCAAACCAAACATGCTTAAGGTGTTTAACATCACCAAATACTAACAAGAGTAGAAATCACTCCCATTGCCTCTTATTACACCAAGGTGAAACGACATACTTTGTTTAATCAAAAGCTTGGATTCCACTTGCTACCGGGCTGCCTCGAATGCTAAATTTTCTGCATTGATGAACAAATGAGCGTAAGCATAAAACTTAGTGAGGATCGCTAAAATCAACATTCATCAATGCATTTCATAAAACCATTGCATCATCATTTGCAAACTCATGCCTTTCCTAAAAAAAACATGCTTTTCTAAGCATCAATGCAATTTTCAAACCACATGCTTTAAACATCATAATAAGAACATCAAATAATCTTTTGCTCATGCTTAAACCAAGCATCACATGCATTCTAGCATAAACCACAAGAATCTCATGCTTAAATCATTAATCAACAACATTATATTGGCTTACAAGTGATCCATTCTCAACGATACCAAAACCAACACAAAGGACACAATCGGATACGCAGATTACAAGCGTTGTCCCACACGCTTCATACACACTACCGGAATACACAAGGCTCACACACGAGAGCAACCCTCTATCGTTGTGACACCCGTGGTAGAGTATAACGGTACAATCACAACCCTCAACACCACTCATCGGTAGTTGTATAATTCCACTAACGAGAGCACGAGACACATAACACAAGACTCACCCACGAGATTAACATCCACCGTTGTGATCTTAACCTCAATCGTTAGGGTATTTGGATGGAGTATTCGGTACAATCACAACCCCTCGACATCCAAGGTGACTTTATTCACGGTGCACCCAATCCTATACCCAGCTAACTATATCCGATTAAAGTAACCAAAAACCATTTTCATCACTTGCCAATATAATCATTTAACATCAATATTTCACTGTTTTACAAGCATAAACATAATGCCATTTCCACAAGTATAAACATGCTTAATATAAATGTACAAATCGCATAAATCCAAGGATCAGTTACCATGTGCATCATTAACAATATGGCATTAAAAACCAGCAACCTCAATGCTCTAAAACATGCTTTAAAATAGTAAATAAATCACATTCAACTCAAGTGCATTTTCAACAAAACATAACACATTTCCGAGAGAGACTTTCGAATCACTTACTCTTGAGCTTAGCTAAGTGTTTCTGTAACCCCCTCGTCCCGGTTTGGCCGGATGACCGGTCCGAGTAGGCCACATGGGGAAACCGAAGCGAAACCCGTAAAGGTTCCCCCTCGGTTAGCAACCCTATTTTTTTTCTTTAACTTAATCTTTTCTAAAGGCTCATTCGAATCCTATATGATCAAACATCGGAATAAAATTACAAAAGGTAAACATTCGAACCCAGGACAACACTTAAACAGCCCAATTTTAATCCTTTAAACATGCCGTTTCGAAACACCTTTGAGGCGTATCGAAACGCCTTGACCAGGTCAACTGCCCCAAAGCCCATACAAGGGGCCGTATCGAAACGGAGGTCAACCGTTTCGAAAGGCCCTCGACGGTCAACTTCTCGTGGTCAACGAGATTTTGACCGTTTCGAAACCATTAGGCCCGTTTCAAAACGCTTTCGTCTCGTCATTTTCTCAAATTTCCAGTAGCCAAAACGTTCCGAAACCCGTACCGGAACAGAGGCTCTCAGAGGCCAAACCGTATCGAAACGTGTTCCGATACGGGGTCCCTGAAGCCTACCCGTTCCGAAACGGCCCAGCTCGTTTCGAAATGCGGGCTGTCTGCAACCTTTGAAAACCAGACTTAGGCGTTTTTCCACAAGTCTAAAGGTCCCAAATAACCTCTAGAGGCACACAACACAAGCAAACAAGGTCTAGAGGCATATATCCTATATCAAGCATGCTCAAACACACACAAGGCATATGGTAAATCATTCATACATGGCAATTACACATTAGTAGCCTTTCATACAAGTCATGCTTGAAGACATTAAAAAGAACCAAAAGGCATCATACATCCCAAATAAGTTTACATGCCATCAAAGCAATCTTAAACCTCCATAAGGCATACATTACACAAGCATTTGGCAAGATATATCATGTTTACAATCCAAGACAAATTATAAGCATCTAACACATACATGAGTCATACAAAGCTCATTCAAACACACACTCTTGCCACATTGCTAAGCTACTACATAATTATTAACCGTACTTGAGCAACAAAAACTTGGAAGCCCTTCTTGCCTTGCTCCGAGCTAACACCACGCTAATGATCTGCATTGTTGAAAATGAGAGCGTAAGCTATAAGCTTAGTGAGGATGCTCTAAAATCGAAAACATCAACAATGCAGGGTCCAAGCATGCAATCCTTAAAACCCACATACATAGGCAAAATATCAAGTAGACCTAGCTAGTCTTTCAAGAGTCATAATATGACATCTTACCTCATACTAAGCTCAAACATCAAATATCAATGTCATGCATCACGAGTATAAGAACAAGTTCAATTGGCCACTATTAGATTACCCAGATGTGCGGATTTAATCTCAACAATCACATTACCTCGGTGGGATTACACTCATCACCGGACCTTGCATGGGCGGGATTCCACTCATCACCACATGCCCTACGGATGAGATTCCACTCATCATCCCGTAGAATATATATAAGCTTCCGGTGGAATATTACATCACAGTACTCCTTCTTGATGACTTAACGCCATCAGGGCCACGTACGTTTTGACTCAATTTGTGTGCACAGTAATCCTAATGATCGATCATTTACACCCGGTAAGTTAATTAGTGCCAATTTTTATTTACCACATCACATATCCATCAATCATATCTCATGCTTATCACATACACATATCATGGTACACATGTGCAAATCAACCCACATTTCACAAGAGCATAAATAGGCAAACCCAAATAGCATTTAATGGAAATTAAGAGCTAAGTTAACAATTTAAATCTACGTAGAAATGGCCTACCAAGCACATTTCAACTCATGCACTACACACACTCGAACCAAACTTTAAAACACATTTAAAGTCACTCACCACCCTTCCTTAACCAAAACAAGCCTCCTACAAGCCCCAATTCGATCCCGATGCCTCTTCAACGTCTCCTCTTGCTTCTAGCCAATCAAAAACACATCTATTTTTCCCAATCAATGCTAAAACTCAGTCATCACTCAACTCCTAAGCTCAAGCCAAGCTTCAACAATTTTTCCAATCAAATTAATCCCCCAAAATGCCCATTTTCGTGCTCCTTCAAACCCTAGCTGAAAATCCCATTTTCAAACATCCAAATGACACCCAAATGGTCCCAAAACATCCTCCTAACATACAGAAACCATCAGCCCTCCAATTTAAACCTAAAACTCACCAAAAACCAAGTTTTTGACACTTTGAAATTTGCCTCAAGAACCCATTTCGGGTTTTCACCCAAACCTAACCATTTTAACATATTTTAAGCATTTTAAGGTGGTTAAATCAAAACCCAACCTAACATTTCAAGACAAGATGAAAAACTCCATAAAAACCCTAACTTTCATTAAACCCTAACTTTCAAAAGTTGGTAGTTTTAAAATCTATGACCATGTAGAGATAGAGGATGAAAAGGAGAGTTAGAAAATGTTGTTACCTCTGAAAATGGCCTTGGAATGAAGAAGGAATTTAATGGAATAGTAACTTTTGTTTTTAGGAGAGTTTGAAAGGGGTTTGGGGTTTCCCACGTTGGAAAAGGGGAGTGGGGAGAGAAGATGATGGCTTTTCCTTTTTGTTCTCTTTTAAAATTCTAAAAGTTTCTAGCTTTTAAAACATTTGGGTTAAATCACCGCATTGGTCCCTCCTTTTTATTTTAAAACCCAATTAGCCCAAGTCAAGGTCAAATTGATTTAATTTAACTTTACCGACTCGGACCACTAACCCGACTAACTCCTAACCCCAAAACACGGGTGTTACAACTCTCTCCCACTTAAGGAATTTCGTCCCCGAAATTACTTGACTGAAAGAGATACGGAAACTGCCTTTCCATATCCTCCTTCCTCTCCCAAGTGGCCTCGTCCACACCTCGATGTTGCCACCGCACCTTTACTAACTTAATCGATCTACCCCGCAACACCTTACTGTCAGAAGCTAGGATCTCAACTGGTTCTTCCTCATAAGTCAAATCCGGATTCAATTCAATCTCCTCTACAGGCATAACATGTGACAGATCGGACCTATACTTACGGAGCATCGAAACATGAAATACATCGTGTATCTTCTCTAGCTCGGATGGCAAACGCAACTGATAAGAAACCGGACCAACCCTCTTCACAATCTCATACGGTCCTATGTACCTTGGACTCAACTTCCCTTTTCGGTCAAATCTCATTACTTTCTTCCACGGAGACACCTTCAAGAACACCTTCTCACCCACTGAGAACTCAACTTCCTTCCTCTTCAAGTCGGCATAGGACTTCTGCCTATCCGAAGCAGCCTTCAATCGATCACAAATCAATTTTACTTTGTCAGTTGTCCTCTGGAGCAAATCCGGCATAGGTAACAACTTCTGTCCCACCTCGGCCCAACAAACTGGAGTTCTACACTTTTGGCCATACAAGGCCTCATAAGGAGCCATCTAAATGCTCGACTGGAAGCTATTATTGTAAGCAAACTCAACTAGAGGCAAGTGCTTCTTCCACGTACCCTGAAAGTCAATGATGCAACAACGCAACATATCCTCTAAGATCTGAATAACTCTCTCTGACTGACAATCTGACTGAGGATGATAAGACGTGCTGAAGTTCAAACGGGTACCCAAAGCTGTATGCAGACACTCCCAAAATTGAGATGTAAACAGCGGATCTCTATCTGACACAATAGACTTCGGCACACCATGCAGTCTAACAATTTCACCAATGTACAAGTCGGCCAATCTATCTAAGGTGTAAGTAGTATTGACTGCCAAGAAGTGAGCACACTTCGTAAAACGATCTACTATCACCCAAACTGAGTTCTTCTTCGTAGGAGTCAAAGGCAAGCCCGAAACAAAATCCATAGTGATGTTCTCCCATTTCCATTCCAGAATCCTCAACGGCTGTAACAAACCTGAGGGAACCTGATGTTCCGCCTTCACTCTCTGACATACCAAACACTTACTCACAAAGTCGGCTACATCTCTCTTCAAGCCAACCCAAAAGTACTCATTCTTCAAATCACGGTACATCTTCGTACTTCCAGGATGCATAGCAAACGGACTACTGTGGGCTTCAGTCAAGATCGTACGTCTCAAATCACTGTCCTCTGGCACCACTATCCTATTTTTGAAACACAAAACCCCATCGGCACTGAAACTATAGTCTGAAGTTCTACCTTCGGCTATATCTTGCACGTGAGGTGCCAAAGATCTATCTAAGAGCTGCTTCTCTCTAATCAACTGACCTAGAGTAGGTCTAACCTGAAGCTCGGCTACCAAGCCACCATCTCCGGACAAGCTCAATCTAGCAAACATGGCTCTCAAGTCCACGGCTATCTTCCTACTCAATGCATCGGCCAATACATTGGCCTTACCCGGATGGTACTCAATGGTAAGATCATAGTCCTTTAGCAACTCTATCCACCTGCGCTGTCTGAGATTCAAATCTCGCTGAGTCATAATGTATTTCAAACTCTTGTGATCGATGAACACTGTGCATTTCTCACCGTACAAATAGTGCCTCCAAATCTTCAGAGCAAACACAACTGCAGCTAACTCTATGTCATGGGTCGGATAGTTGCGCTCATGGGTCTTCAATTGTCTTGAGGCATAAGCCACTACTCTCTTGTCTTGCATAAGAACACACCCTAGCCCTACATAAGAAGCATCACTGTAAACTACATAGTCCTTCCCGGACTCTGGCTAAATCAAGATCGGTGCTTGGGTCAAAGCTTCTTTCAATTTCTCAAAGGCTCTTTGTCTTGCATCTGTCCACTCAAACTGAACACTTTTCTGAAGCAACTGTGTCAAAGGAGCGGCTAACTTAGAGAAACCTTCTACAAATCTTCTATAGTATCCGGCTAAGCCTAGGAAGCTACGTACCTCTGTTACATACTTCGGTTGCTTCCATTCAACAATTGCCTCAATCTTCTTCGGATCAACTCTAATCCCATCAGCTGACACTACATGTCCTAAGAAGACTACCTCTCGGATCCAGAATTCACACTTGCTCAACTTCGCATACAACTGATGATCTAGCAAAGTCTTCAAAACCAGTCTCAAGTGTCGGTCATGGTCTTCTTCAGTTCGCGAGTACACCAAGATGTCATCTATAAAAACAACTACAAACTGATCCAGGTACTGATGAAAAATCCTATTCATCATATCCATAAAAGTAGCAGGCGCATTAGTCAACCCAAAAGGCATGACTAAAAACTCATAGTGACCATACCTAGTCCTAAAGGCCGTCTTCGGTACATCAACCTCTCTTACCATTAGCTGGTAGTAACCCGATCTCAAGTCAATCTTCGAAAAGACTGATGCTCCTCTCAACTGATCAAACAAGTCATCAATTCTAGGCAACGGATACTTATTCTTCACTGTCAACTGATTCAGCTGTCTGTAATCTATACACATTCTCATGCTTCCATCTTTCTTCTTCACAAACAAAACTGGTGCACCCCAAGGTGAAGAACTAGGTCGAATGAAACCTCTATATGTCAATTCTTGCAACTGAGTCTTCAGCTCTTTCATTTCTTTCAGTTCCATGCGATACGGAGCAATCGAAACAGGAGCTGAATCAGAATAAGTCTCAATGGTGAACTCTACCTCTCTGTCCGGTGGTAACCCTGACAACTCTTCTGGAAACACACTAGGAAAGTCACATACTGTCTGGATGTCTTGAGGTCTAACCTCACTCATGTTAAGGTTCATCACATACGCCAAATATGCTTCACACCCCAACTCAACTAACCTCTTAGCCTCTAAAACTGAAACTACATTGGACAAGAACTTCACGTTCTCACCCACTACTACAATCTCATAATCACCTGTGAGCCTCAAAGAAATCCTCTTAGTTTCAATGTCTATCCTAGCTCTATGCTCCGTGAGCCAGTCCATACCCAGAATTTCATCAAAACCATAGAAAGGTAGCTCCATCATATCCACTGGAAACACATGTCCCTGAACCATCAACAGAAACCTTCTGTACATCTTTTTAACTACTACCGTGTCCCCAAAAGAACTAGTAACACTAACTCCTACCTCTAACATTTCACAAGGCAAGTTCAACGACTGTGCATGCTCACTCAATATGTAGGAATGTGTAGACCCAGAGTCAATCAAAGAAAGCAAACCCAAAGACTGTATCGAGAAGTTACCTGCGATCACATCGGTGTCATGCTGATCCCCGCGCTGAGCGTAAACTTTGGCCTGACCTCCACCCTCCAGCTGAACTGCAACTACATGTGCTATGTTCCTCTGACCATCATTTCTCGGCTGGAAGTTATCTCTACCGCGCCCGCGGCCTCTCTGAAAGTCATTGGCTCTAGCAGGAGCCTGAGCTGGTGCCTGTCCCACCTGATGTGGACAGTCACGTCTAATGTGGTCTCTAGCTCCTCAACTCCAACACGAATGGAAATTTCCCCAACACTCACCGGTGTGGTTCCTCCCGCAAGTAGCACATGTGGGCAACTTCCCACCAGCTCTCTGGCCCTGTTGGCCCCTACCGTGGTTACCGCCACCACGTCTATGATCATAATGATGCCTGTTGTCCCGATGCCTCTTGGCATCGCCTCTATCAAAGTCACTGGACCTCTTACCCGAACTAGAACCACCAGATCGTTTGGTCAAGCCCAAACTGTGCTCTAAGTCTTTGGCCCTCGCGACCAAGACATCAAAATCAGTGTAGTCTGAAGCTAGAGTGTACCTCTTGATCTCTTCATTCAGGCCATAACGGAAACGGTTACATCATTCCACTTCAGTAGGAACAAGCTCAGAAGCATACTGACTCAGTCTGACAAATCGGATCTCATAATCGGTCACAGTCATACTCCCCTGAAGCAAAGCCATAAACTCTCTCTTCCTCTCATCGAGGTATCGCGGACCCAGATACTTCTTATGGAGTGCTGAATCAAAGAACTCCCAAGAAATCTCGGCCTCATCCATACCCGTAGTAATGGTGACCCACCAAGTGTAGGCATCACCCTAAAGCAAGGACTCAACACATCCTAACTTGCGCTCACCAGTACACCCCATCTGAGCGAGGATACGAACGGTCTTCTCAAACCACAACTCTGATCTCTCTAGAGTAGACCCTCTGAACTCTTCGGCCCCTAGACCACGGAGTCTCTCTAATGGCAAACCAGTGCCCTCTCCCTGATGATGTGCTGCTGCCTGACCCCCAGCTACTGCAGCCTGAAATGCCCCGGCTATCGCCTAAACCAAAGGAGCTAAGTCTATTTCGGCCGGTCCTTGGCCACCTTGGCCTCCCTGAGGTCCCTCTCCTTCGGCCCCGACCTCGCCTCCTACTCCAGGTGGATGAGGAGCTCCAACTCCAACCACAGGCTCTCCCACTTGAGCCTCAACTCTAACTACTGGCTCAACTCCTGGAGCCGCTGCCCGTGGTTCCGGTCGAACCATCCTAGGCCTCCCACGTGGTCTCATGATACCGCTAGCAAGATAATAACTACAACAAGAATAAATAAGGATTACGTTAGCCAAAGCAAGGGTCCAACAGTGCTCAAGTACTCCCTTTTCAAAAAAAATTCCTTTTTAAATTAAGTAATAGTAGCAATGAGCACACACTCTATACCAGACGCAACAATTCATGCTTCAAAACATCATGCGAACAGTCAAACATCAAGATTTCATGGCAAGCATATATCAAGCAATGCAATTACTTAGCACATCAAGCTTACCTCACTTACCTGCCCGAGGTCTCGGTAACCTCAAGCTCTGACACCAACAAATGTAACCCCCTCGTCCCGGTCTGGTCGGATGACCGGTCCGAGTAGGCCACACGGGGAAAACTGAAGCGAAACCCGTTAAGGTTCCCCCTCGGTTAGCAACCCTATTTTTTTTCTTTAACTTAATCTTTTCTAAAGGCTCATTCGAATCCTATATGATCAAACAACGGAATAAAATTACAAAAGGTAAACATTCGAACCCAGGATAGCATTTAAACAGCCCAATTTTAATCCTTTAAACAGGCCATTTCGAAACACTTTTGAGGCGTATCAAAACGCCTTGACCAGGTCAACTGCCCTAAAGCCCATACAAGGGGCCGTATCGAAACAGAGGTCAACCGTTCCGAAATGCCCTCGATAGTCAACTTCTCGTGGTCAACGAGATTTTGACCGTTTCGAAACCATTAGGCCCGTTTCAAAACGCTTTCGTCTCGTCATTTTCTCAAATTTCCAGTAGCCAAAACGTTCCGAAACCCGTATCGGAACATGGGCTCTCAGAGGCCAAACCGTATCGAAACACGTTCCGATATGGGGTCCCTGAAGCCTACCCGTTCCGAAACGGCCCAGCTCGTTTCGAAACGCGGGCTGTCTGCAACCTTTGAAAACCAGACTTAGGCGTTTTTCCACAAGTCTAAAGGTCCCAAATAACCTCTAGAGGCACACAACACAAGCAAACAAGGTCTAGAGGCATATATCCTATATCAAGCATGCTCAAACACACACAAGGCATATGGTAAATCATTCATACATGGCAATTACACATTAGTAGCCTTTCATACAAGTCATGCTTGAAGACATTAAAAAGAACCAAAAGGCATCATACATCCCAAATAAGTTTACATGCCATCAAAGCAATCTTAAACCTCCATAAGGCATACATCACACAAGCATTTGGCAAGATATATCATGTTTACAATCCAAGACAAATTATGAGCATCTAACACATACATGAGTCATACAAAGCTCATTCAAACACACACTCTTGCCACATTGCTAAGCTACTACATAATTATTAACCGTACTTGAGCAACAAAAACTTGGAAGCCCTTCTTGCCTTGCTCCGAGCTAACACCACGCTAATGATCTGCATTGTTGAAAATGAGAGCGTAAGCTATAAGCTTAGTGAGGATGCTCTAAAATCGAAAACATCAACAATGCAGGGTCCAAGCATGCAATCCTTAAAACCCACATACATAGGCAAAATATCAAGTAGACCTAGCTAGTCTTTCAAGAGTCATAATATGACATCTTACCTCATACTAAGCTCAAACATCAAATATCAATGTCATGCATCACAAGTATAAGAACAAGTCCAATTGGCCACTATTAGATTACCCGGATGTGCGGATTTAATCTCAACAATCACATTACCTCGGTGGGATTACACTCATCACCGGACCTTGCATGGGCAGGATTCCAATCATCACCACATGCCCTACGGATTGGATTCCACTCATCATCCCGTAGAATATATATAAGCTTCCGGTGGAATATTACATCACCGTACTCCTCCTTGATGACTTAACGCCATCAAGGCCACGTACGTTTTGACTCAATTTGTGTGCACACTAATCCTAATGATCGATCATTTACATCCGGTAAGTTAATTAGTGCCAATTTTCATTTACCACATCACATATCCATCAATCATATCTCATGCTCATCACATACACATATCATGGTACACATGTGCAAATCAACCCACATTTCACAAGAGCATAAATAGGCAAACCCAAATAGCATTTAATGGAAATTAAGAGCTAAGTTAACAATTTAAATCTACGTAGAAATGGCCTACCAAGCACATTTCAACTCATGCACTACACACACTCGAACCAAACTTTAAAACACATTTAAAGTCACTCACCACCCTTCCTTAGCAACAAAAACAAGCCTCCTACAAGCCCGGATTTGATCCCGATGCCTCTTCAACGTCTCCTCTTGCTTCTAGCCAATCAAAAACACATCCATTATTCCCAATCAATGCTAAAACTCAGTCATCACTCAACTCCTAAGCTCAAGCCAAGCTTCAACAATTTTTCCAATCAAATTAATCCCCCAAAATGCCCATTTTCGTGCTCCTTCAAACCCTAGCTGAAAATCCAATTTTCAAACATCCAAATGACACCCAAATGGTCCCAAAACATCCTCCTAACATACATAAACCATCAGCCCTCCAATTTAAACCTAAAACCCACCAAAAACCAAGTTTTTGACACTTTGAAATTTGCCTCAAGAACCCATTTCGGGTTTTCACCCAAACTTAACCATTTTAACATATTTTAAGCATTTTAAGGTGGTTAAATCAAAACCCAACCTAACATTTCAAGACAAGATGAAAAACTCCATAAAAACCTTAACTTTCATTAAACCCTAACTTTCAAAAGTTGGTAGTTTTAAAATCTATGACCATGTAGAGATAGAGGATGAAAAGAAGAGTTAGAAAATGTTGTTACCTCTGAAAATGGCCTTGGAATGAAGAAGGAATTTAATGGAATAGTAACTTTTGTTTTTGGGAGAGTTTGAAAGGGGTTTGGGGTTTCCCACGTTGGAAAAGGGGAGTGGGGAGAGAAGATGATGGCTTTTCCTTTTTGTTCTCTTTTAAAATTCTAAAAGTTGTCTAGCTTTTAAAACATTTGGGTTAAATCACCGCATTGGTCCCTCCTTTTTATTTTAAAACCCAATTAGCCCAGGTCAAGGTCAAATTGATTTAATTTAACTTTACCGACTCGAACCACTAACCCGACTAACTCCTAACCCCAAAACACGGGTGTTACAATTTCAAACTTACACTATGCTCCTAAGACCACGCTCAAAGCGTTACAAAGCTAGAAAATCCATTTCCACTCACCGATAAGCAAAGCCTTGCTCGTCGACACGAAAATTACTCTTCCGGAGCCTCCAAAAATGTCTCGTTTGCTCCCGGATCAAGATCCCCTATTGTCACACCATCAAAAAAGAGATCCAAATGCAATAAATTGCATTCCAGCACCAGAAACTAAGTACCAACTCGTTGCTCACCCAAACTACACCAATTTACCCATCCGAAACAATCAAAAACTCAATCGATTGCTTCCTAAACCAAACCCAGCCAACATACATCACTTCCTATCAATTATAAACATCAAAACACATCTAAAATCAACCTTAACCCATCCTTATGCCTCTAACAAGCATTACTTCAACATTTCACCTCAAAAACCCAACTAGAACTATCAAGAAACTCAAGGATCTCAAGGATTTCGGGATCTATATCAACAAAACCTCTTTGCAACATATTAACCACCTCAAAACTTAATTAAAATCAATCCAAAATAGAGCTTAACAAAACAAGTCCAAAAATCAAGAGTTTCCTCATATTTTTGCAAGATTTCAATCTCAAATCAATACTATAATGAAAACTCATCTAAAAACATTAATTAGAAGCCAAAGATCTTGGGAATTTCAATAAAGAACCTAGATTGAAGGTTGAGAACGAGATTTACCTCCAATCCTTGCTTTTCTCAATGAATGACAAGTTTTCCTTAGCAAAAATCTTGAAGAACTAGAAAGAATTCTTGAAATTTGCTTAGAAAATATTGAGAGTGTTTGGGAGAAAAGAATTATGGAGAAAACGAGTTAGAATTGTGTTTGGCTAAAAATGAGAAGAGAAAGGTAGTTACGTCAAGTGAAATCTCATTTCTCCTATTTAATTAATTTTAATTTAATAAAAATCCTTTTATTTAATCACTTCAAAATCCTTTTAAAACACATGTCATATTAAGGAAAGACCAAATTGCCATAAAGCTCCCTAAAGATTCTAAGATTTTTGGCTTCTCTTTTAAAATCACATTTTCCATAGTTTTGAAGCTTTACATTTTGGTCACTACCCAAAATGTACCTCTTCCGAAACTCTTTTTTAAAAATTGATTTGACTAACCTCTTAAACATAATTTTAGAGGATTTTAGCAATTTTTACCATATTTTATCCTATCCCGATCCTTGATTTCCTTAAATCACCTAACGCGATTCGAATCGTTTCCGACCGGTCCGATGTCCAAAACATCTAGGCCCAAAACTAGGGCGTTACAACTCTCCTCCACTTAGGAAATTTCGTCCTCGAAATTTTACCTGAAGGAAAAAGGTGCGGAAACTGTTTCAGCATGTCCACCTTGCTTTCCCACGTGGCCTCCTCAACTCCTCGGTGTCGCCACAACACCTTCACTAGCTCTATCGTCTTGGCACGAAGAACTTTACTGCTCACATCCAGAACCCTCATTGGTTCCTCATCATATGACAGATCCGGATTCAACTCTATCTCCTCAACAAGCATCACATGCGAAGGATCCGATCTGTATCTCCGCAACATCGAGACATGAAACACATCATGTATCTTTTCCAACTCCGAAGGCAATCTCAACCGATATGCCACAGGACCAATACGCTCCACAACCTCGTAAGGTCCAATGAACCTTGGGCTAAGCTTACCCTTACGCCCAAATCTCATCACCTTTTTCCATGGCGATACCTTCAAGAACACACGTTCGCCAACCGCGAACTCAATCTCCTTACGATTCAGATCCGCGTAAGACTTTTGCCGATCCGATGCTGCCTTCAAACGCTCACAAATGAGCTTCACCTTCTCGGTGGTTCCCTTTAACATAGCTGGCATCGAAATCAACTTTTTCCCAGCTTCTGCCAAACAAAGTGGGGTTCTACATCTTCTCCCATACAAAGCCTCGTATAGAGCCATTTGAATACTTGCCTGGTAACTATTGTTATACGCAAAATCAACCAACGACAAGTGCTTCTCCCAAGAACCCTGGAAATCTATTACACAACATCTCAACATATCCTCAAGCACTTGGATCACACGTTCCGACTGTCCATCCGTCTGAGGATGATAGAAAGTACTGAAATTCAACCGTGTACCCAAGGCTTGATGCAAACATTCCCAAAATCGCGCTGTAAACCTCGGATCCCTATCCGACACTATGGATTTTGGCACACCATGCAACCGCACAATCTCAGCAATGTACAGCTTAGCCAACTTATCCAAGGTATACATGGTATGCACCGACAAGAAATGTGCACACTTCGTGAGCCGATAACAATCACCCAAACCGAAGTCTTCTTTGACGGTGACAACGACAACCCAAACACAAAATCCATGGTAATTCTCTCCCACTTCCATTCTGGGATTCTCAAAGGCTGTAATAACCCAGAAGGAACCTGATGTTCAACTTTCACTCGCTGGCACACCATGCACTTACTAACGAATTCAGCCACATCCTTTTTCAACCCCACCCAATAGTACTCATCCTTCAAATCACGATACATCTTTGTACTACCAGAATGCATAACAAAAGGACTACTATGAGCTTTAGTCAGAATAGTGCGCCTCAACTTAACATCATCCGGCACCACTATTCGACTTCCAAAGCACAGAACACCGTCATCATTAAATCTGAAATCCGAAGGTCTACCCTCCGCAATGTTCTGAACATGAGGAACAAGAGAATCATCAAGCAACTGCTTGTCATTGATCAACTGAATCAAAGATGGTTTCACTTGCAATTCAGCGATAAGACCACCATCACGCGATATGCTCAAGCGAGCAAACATCAATCTCAATTCCACAACCACTTTCCGGCTCAAAGCATCGGCCACAACATTAGCCTTGCTCGGGTGATACTCGATCGTCAAATCATAATCCTTAAGCAACTCCACCCAGCGACGTTGCCTAAGATTCAACTCCTTCTGAGACATGAGATACTTCAAGCTCTTATGATCCATGAACACAACACACTTCTCGCGGTACAGGTAATGCCTCTAGATCTTCAAGGCAAACACCACAGCCGCAAGCTCAAGATCATGAGTAGGGTAGTTACGCTCATGCACCTTCAACTGTCTAGATGCATAGGCTACCACCTTACTCTCCTGCATCAACACACAACCCAAACCAACAATGGACGCATCACTATAGACCACAAACTCCTTACCAGACTCAGGTTGAATCAGGGCAGGAGCTTGCGTCAAAGCTTCCTTCAGCTTCTCAAAAGCTTGCTGCCTCGCATCGGTCCACTCAAAGCGAACATTCTTCTGCAACAACTTGGTCAATGGTGCAACAATCTTCGAGAAACCCTCGACAAACCTACGATAATACCCAGCTAAACCAAGGAAACTTCGTACCTCTGTTACTAACTTAGGCACCTTCCAACTCATCACAGCCTCTACTTTGTGCGGATCAACGCGAATACCCTCAGCTAACACAACATGCCCTAGAAAGGCCACCTTCTTAAGCCAAAACTCACACTTACTTAACTTGACATACAACTAGTTCTCCAACAACACTTGCAAAACTATTCTCAAGTGTCTATCATGATCCTTCTCGGTACGTGAATACACAAGGATATCATCGATGAACACCACCACAAACTGATGTAAGAATTCATGGAACACACGATTCATCATGTCCATGAAGGCAACATATGCGTTGGTCAAACCAAACGGCATCACTAAGAACTCATAATGCTCATACCTTGTCCAAAAAGCTGTCTTAGGTACATCTACATCCTTCACCTTCAACTGATAATATCCTGACCTCAGGTCTATCTTAGAAAACACAGATGTTCCTCAAAATTGATCAAAAAGATCATCAATCCTAGGCAAGGGATACTTGTTCTTGATCGTCAACTTGTTCAGTTGCCGATAATCTATGCACATTCTCATTGTCCCATCTTTCTTCTTTACAAACAAGACCGGTGCACCCCAAGGTGACACACTCGGCCGGATGAACCCTCGATCCAACAACTCCTGAAGTTGCGTTTTCAACTCCTTCAGCTCCTTAGGTGCCACGTGATAAGGAGCAATGGACACCAAAGTCGTATTCTCATACAACTCGATACCAAACTCAACTTCTCTGTTTGGTGGCAACCTAGGCAATTCTTCCGGAAAAACACCCGGAAAATCGCAAACGGTTCTGATGTCCTGCACACATACATCTTTTGTGCCAGGATTCATTACATAAGCAAGATAAGCCTCACAACCCATCCTCAGCATACGGCTTGCTTCCAAAGCCGAAATCACATTCGACAAGAATTTCACATTCTCGCCTACAGTCACCACTTCATAATCATCAGCAAGCTTTAAGGTGACCCACTTGACATCAAAATCAACCACCACTCTATGCCCAATCAACCAATCCATACCAAGGATCACATCGAAACCGTAGAAGGGTAACTCCATCAAATCTACAAGAAAAACATGACCTTGTACAGATAAATGGCATCTCCTATACAACTTCCTAGTGACTACAGTCTCACCAAAAGAACTAGTCACTTGCATTCCTACTTCGAGCAACTCAACAGGTATACCAAGAAAATGCACATGCTCACTCAAGATATAAGAATGCGTAGATCCAGAATCAATCAAAGCCAGCAATGATAAAGACTTAAGAGAAAAGGTACATGCGATAACATCGGTATCATTACGCTCCTCGCGCTGAGCATAGACCCTTGCAGGACCGCCTCACTCAGGCCGAACTGCCACCACATGAGCAATGCCTCGCTGACCCTCGTCTTTCCTTTGAAAGTTCCCTCGGCCGCGCCCACAGCCTCTCTGAGGTGGAGCTGCAGCAGGTGCACGTCCTTGGCCTCCACCAGCCAACAAAGGACACTCTCGCCTCATGTGATCCGCTGAACCACATTTCAAGCACGAATTTCCTGTTACCACCACATGAGCCTGAACCTCTCTAACCGCTCGAGGACAATCTCGCCTCAGATGACCCCGAGATCCACACGTCCAGCACGTGTTCTGTTTCGCTCTCATCCGATCTCCCTGAACCGGTGCACCATGCCCAGCATTGCCTCGCCTAGCAGGCTGATATCTCTTATCTCGTCCCCTCTTATTCCACCCACCTCCGGAACTAGACTCAGTTGCTCTCTTTCCAGAGCTAAAACCAACTCCTCGAGATGCCAAACCCAATTTCTTTTCAATGTGTTTGGCTCGACACACTAGCACATCGAAATCGGTGTAATCCGCAGCCAACATATATGTCTTAACTTCTTGTACCAGCCCGTACCGGAAGCGATCACAACGGTGCCTCTCACTAGGTATCAGCTCAGGGGCATACTGGCTCAGACGTACGAACTGGACCTCGTACTCAGCCACAGAAAGGGTTCCTTGAACCAACGACATAAATTCACATTTCTTTTCATCCATGTATCTTACACCTAGATACTTTCTCTTAAAGGCACCCTTGAAAAACTCCCAATCCATTTCATTGGGTTCCATTCCAGCGGTGGTAGTCGTCCACCAACTATACGCATCACCCTGGAGAAGTGAAACAACGCACCTCAGCTTGCGCACATCATTGCAGCCCATCTGACCCATGATACGGATCGTGCTCGCCAACCAGGCTTTTGACGCCTCAGGAGACATACCAAAGAACTAAACAGCTCCTAGGCTCCTCAACCTCTCCAAAGGTAAACCCGCCTGCCCAGTTGCAGGGGCATGTACATTAGCTCCGACTACTGTAGCCTAAAACGCCCCGGTGATCGCCTGAACCAACGGCGTTAGATCACCCAAAACAGGACCAGTGTTTCCTTGTTGCTCCTGCTCCCTACCTCCAGGTGGTGGTGGAGGAGGTAAATTTCCACCAGGAGGGACATCAGCCACTTGCTCACCCTGGTCGCCCTTCTCAGCCGCAGGCAATATCGTGTTCGACCTTAGCTCTCTCCTCAGACCCATAGTGCTATTTTTAACAAGGCATAACAAATAAACAAAACAAACCATTTAGGCCAGCCTTAAGCAAGGATCTAAGTTCACAAAAACATTTAATCAGTGTAATAAGGCAATGGGCACCCCGATTTCCCTCAAACATAACATAGCATACAATAACATATCATGCTCATCATGATTTCCATCATCCAAAATCAGCACATATCAACATCGCATCATCAACATACAATCATATTCATCTCACATGCGATTCACATCAATCAAGCATAGCATAAACTCCAATATTCAACCAAAATCATGTTTTTCAATCAACACAAACCAATTTCACATACCAACATCCCCAATTCTTTTGTAACCTGTCTTTGATATCAACAAATGTAACCCCCTTAGCCCGACCTAGACACCCGACCCGAACTGAGAAGATTACACAAGGAAAACTAAAGTCAACTCGTAAAAGTCAACCTCGATTAACGACCTTTTTTTTTCTTTTTATCTTTTCTAGATGCACATTATTATCCTAAATGATTAGTAATTTGATTTAGCGAAAGCGACACAACGAACGGAACTCAAATAGGAGTCCAATTGCATACAACCGTCTTTTAGGGACTAAAATGTAAATTTCAAGAATTATAAGGACTGAACAGATTTTTAAGTTACCAATCCAAAATTAATCATATTACATGCCGGCATGTCAAATTTCATTACAAACGGATCATCCAAACTCATTTACTTAAACATGCAACAATCAGGGACCAAAACATAAGAAAACAGAAACCTGAAACAATTCAAATTCAAATCCAACGGTCAAGTGTTTCGAAACACAAGACCCTGTATCGGAACGGTCGTTTTGAAACCAGGTTGACCGTTTCGATACGCGGGTGCGTTCCGAAACCCGTTTCGAAACAATGCTTTCCAGTAGCAAAATGTCCCGGAACGTGCTTACCTGTTCCGAAACCCCATGACCATTCTAGGCCACCATTCCGAAACAGTTAAGGGCGTTTCGAAACACCTTGCCCTGCAACTTCTCAAAATTCCGTTTTTTCACAAACCTCCGAAACCATTCCAATACATGCCACATCATACATATAACATGTAGAAGCATCAATGACCAACATTACGAAGCACAAACTAAAACATAGCATCATTCATGCAAGTATCTAGTCTATAGGCATGCTTCATAGTCTTCAAAACCATACAAAAGCTAAAAGCCACATTCAAGCACAAACCAAACCTCAAAGGCCATTTACAAACCAAAATAAGCAAACCAAACATGCTTAAGGTGTTTAACATCACCAAATACTAACAAGAGTAGAAATCTCTCCCATTGCCTCTTATTACACCAAGGTGAAACAACATACTTTGTTTAATCAAAAGCTTGGATTCCACTTGCTATCAGGCTGTCTCGAATGTGCAATTTTCTACATTGATGAAACAAATGAGCGTAAGCATAAAGCTTAGTAAGGATCGCTAAAATCAACATTCATCAATGCTTTTCATAAAACCATTGCATCATCATTTGCAAACTCATGCCTTTCTTAAAAACATGCTCTTCTAAGCATCAGTGCACTTTTCAAACCACATGCTTTAAACATCATAATAAGAACATCAAATAATCTTTTGCTCATGCTTAAACCAAGCATCACATGCATTCTAGCATAAACCACAAACATCTCATGCTTAAATCATTAATCAACAACATTATATTGGCTTACAAGTGATCCATTCTCAACAATACCAAAACCAACACAAAGGACACAATGGGATACGCAGAATACAAGCGTCGTCTCACACGCTTCATACACATTACCAGACTACACAAGGCTCACACACGAGAGCAACCCTCTATCGTTGTGACACCCGTGGTGGAGTATAACGGTACAATCACAACCCCTCAACACCACTCATCGGTAGTTGTATAATTCCACTAACGAGAGCACGAGACACATAACACAAGACTCACCCACGAGATTAACATCCACCGTTGTGATCTTAACCTCAACCGTTTGGGTACTTGGATGGAGTATTCGGTACAATCACAACCACTCGACATCCAAGGCGACTATATTCGATTAGAGTAACTAAAAACCATTTTCATCACTTGCCAATATAATCATTTAGCATCAATATTCCATTGTTTTACAAGCATAAACATAATGCCATTTCCACAAGCATAAACATGCTTAATATCAAATGTACAAATCGCATAAATCCAAGGATCACTTACCACGTGCATCCTTAATAATATGTCATTAAAAACCAGCAACCTCAATGATCTAAAACATGCTTTAAAATAATAAATAAATCACATTCAACTCAAGTGCATTTTCAACAAAACATAGCACATTTCCGAGAGAGACTTTCGAATCACTTACTCTTGAGCTTAGCTAAGTGTTTTAAACTTACACTAAGCTCCCAAGATCACGCTCAATGCATTACAAAGCTGGAAAATCCATTTTCACTCACCGATATGCGAAACCTTGCTCGCCGACATGAAAATTACTCTTCTAGAGCCTTCAAAAACGTCTCGTTTGCTCCCGGATCAAGATCTCCTATTTTCACATCATCAAAATAGAGATTCAAATGCATTAAAATGCATTCCAACACTGGCAACTAAGTAGAAACTCGTTGCTCACCCAAACTACACCAATTTACCCATCCGAAACAACCAAAAACTCAATCGATTGCTTCCTAAACCAAACCCAGTCATCACACATCACTTTCAATCAATTATAAACATCTAAACACATCTAAAATCAATCTTAACCCATCCTTATACCTCCAGCAAGCATTACTTCAACATTTCACCTTAAAAACCCAACTAGAACTATCAAGAAACTCAAGGATCACAAGGATTTTGGGATCTATATCAACAAAACCTCTTTTCAACATATTAACCATCTCAAAACTTAATTAAAATCAATCCAAAACAGAGCTTAACGAAACAAGTCCAAAAATCAAGAGTTTCCTCATATTTTTGCAAGATTTCAATCTCAAATCAATACTATAATGAAAACTCATCTAAAAACATTAATTAGAAGCCAAAGATCTTGGGAATTTCAATAAAGAACCTAGATTGAAGGTTGAGGACGGGATTTACCTCCAATCCTTGCTTTCCTCAATGAATGACATGTTTTCCTTAGCAAAAATCTTGAAGAACTAGAAAGAATTCTTAAAATTTGCTTAGAAAATATTGAGAGAGTGTTTGGGGAGAAAAAAGATTATGGAGAAAATGAGTTAGAATTGTGTTTGGCTGAAAATGAGAAGAGAAAGGTAGTTACGTCAAGTGAAATCTCATTTCTCCTGTTTAATTAATTTTAATTTAATAAAAATCCTTTTATTTAATCACTTTAAAATCCTTTTAAAACACATGTCATATTAAGGAAAGGCCAAATTTTCATAAATATCCCTAAAGATTCTAATATTTTTGGCTTCTATTTTAAAATCACATTTCCCACAATTTTGAAACTTTACCTTTTGGTCACTACCCAAAATGTACCTCTTCCGAAACTCTTTTTGTAAAATTGATTTGACCAACCTCTTAAACATAATTTTAGAGGATTTTATCAATTTTTACCATATTTTTATCTTATCCCAATCCTTGATTTCCTTAAATCACCTAACATGATTTGAACCGTTTCCGGCCGGTCCGGTCCGATGTCCAAAACATCTAGGCCCAAAACCAGGGCGTTATTGTGAAGAAGAAAGATGGCACGATGCGAATGTGTATATATTATCGTCAATTTAACAAGTTGACAATCAATAAAAAGTATCATTTGCCAAGGATTGATGGTTTGTTTGATCAATTCTGAGGTACTTCAGTGTTTTCTAAGATTGATCTGAGATCTAGATATTACCAATTGAAGGTAAAGGATGTGGATGTGCCTAAGACTACTTTTCGTACGAGGTACATGCATTATGAGTTTTTGGTGATGCCTTTTGGTTTGATTAATGCCCCTGCTGCTTTTATGGACATGATGAATCATGTGTTTCATGAGTTTTTGGATAAGTTTGTGGTTGTGTTTATTGATGATATTCTCGTACTGAGGAGGATCATGATAAGCATTTGTGGACCGTGTTTCAAGTTCTGTTGGAAAATAAACTTTATTCCAAGTTGAGAAAGTGTGAGTTTTGGCTTAAGAAAGTTATTTTCCTTGGTCATGTAGTGTCGGCCGAAGGGATTCGGGTCGATCCTCAAAATGTTGAAGCGGTGTTGAATTGGAAGTCACCTAAGTCGATCAGTAAGGTGCATAGTTTCCTTGGTTTGGCGGGAAATTATCGTAGGTTTGTGGATGGTTTTTCAAGGATTGCCGCTCGTTTGACAAAGTTGTTGCAAAAGGATGTTAAGTTTGAATGGACAGAGGTTAGACAATAAGATTTTGAGAAGTTGAAGGAAGCGTTGACGCAAGCTCCTATCTTTATTAAACCCGAATTAGGAATAAAGTTTGTGGTTTATAGCAATGCGTTCTATGTAGGGTTGGGATGTGTGTCGATGCAAGAAGGTAGGATTGTAGCATATGCATCTCGGCAGTTGAAGGTGCATGAACGTAATTACCCTACACATGACATTGAGTTAGCTGCGGTGGTGTTTGCCTTAAAAATTTGGAGGCATTATCTTTATGGTGAAAAGTGTAGGGTTTACATGAACCACAAAAGTTTGAAGTACTTGATGTCACAAAAAGAGTTGAATCTTAGGCAACGACGTTGGTTGGAGTTGCTTAAGGATTACGACTTGATGATTGAGTATCTTCCCAGGTAGGCTAATGTTGTAGCCGATGCCTTGAGTAGAAAGGTGGCTATAGAGTTGAGAGCGATGTTTGCTTGGTTGAGTATATCACGAGATGGTGGTTTAGTGGCTGAATTGAAAGTGAAACCCTCATTGGTGGAGATGATTAAGGAGAAGCAGTTGTTGGATGATTCATTGGTGTCGCATGTGTAGGATATTGCGGAAGGTAACCCAACGAACTTTTGTTTCAATGATGATGGTGTTTTGTGCTTTAAGAGTCGAATAGTTGTGCCGTAGGATGTTGAGTTGAGGCACACTATTTTGAATGAGGCATATAGTATCCCTTTTGCCATGCATCCTGGTGGTAAAAAGATGTATCGTGGGTTGAAGGATGAGTACTATTGGGTTGGTTTGAAGAAAGACGTGGCTGATTTTGTTAGTAAATGCATGATTTGTCAACGTGTTAAGGCCGAGCATCAGTTTCCTTTTGGATTGTTGCAATCATTGAAGATTCTAGAATGGAAATGGGAAAGAATCACCATGGATTTCATGATGGGTTTGCCTTTGACAACATCCAAAAAAGAATTCCATTTGGGTGATTGTTGATCGTTTTATGAAGTGTGCACATTTTCTGATGGTGCATACTACGTATACGTTAGAAAAGTTAGAGGATTTGTACATCTCTGAGATTGTGAGGTTGCATGAGGTGCCTAAGTCTATTGTTTCTAATCGAGATCCACATTTCACAGTGAGGTTTTAGGAGTGTCTACATCAAGTGTTGGGTACACGTTTGAATTTTAGTACTTCGTATCATTCGTAGACGAATGGACAGTCTGAACGAGTTATCCAAGTGTTGGAGGATATGTTGAGGTGTTGCATCATTGATTTCTATGGTTCTTGGGAGAAACAGTTACTTTAGGTAGAGTTTGCTTATAATAATAGTTATCAAGAGAGCATTCAAATGGCTTCTTATGAGGCATTGTATGGAAGGAAGTGTAGAATGCTTCTTTGTTGGGCGGAAGCAGGGCAGAAGTTGGTCTCTTTGTTTAATGTGCTAAAGGGAACTACGAAAAAAGTAAAGCTTATTAGTGAGAGGTTGAAAGCGGCTTTAGATCGGCAAAAAGTTTTACGCGGATTTGAAGCGTAAGGAGGTTGAGTATGCTATAGGTGATAAGGTATTTTTGAAGGTTCCACCTTGAAAGAAGGTGATGAGATTTGGCCGGAAAGGCAAGTTGAGTTTGAGGTTTATTGGACCGTATGAGGTGCTTGAGCGTGTTGGACCTGTTGCTTATAGGTTGAGGTTGCCTACCGAGTTGGAGAAGATACATGATGTTTCCCATGTATCCATGCTTCAGAGATATAGATCGGATCCGTCTCATGTTATGCCTGTTGATGAGATTGAGTTGAATCTATATTTGTCCTATGATGAAGAACTAGTTGAGATCTTAGATTCAGATTGCAAGGTTCTTCGTGGTAAGATCATTGAGTTGGTCAAGGTCTTATGGCGATATCGTGGTGTGGAGGAAGCCACGTGAGAAAGAAAGGATGGCATAAGAAGTTTCCCTATCTTTTTCCATCAGGTAAAATTTCGGGGACGAAATTTCCTTATTGGGGGAGAGTTGTAACTCCCTGATTTTGGGCCTAGAAGTTTGTAAGGTTGACTCGAGGTTCGTAGGACCTTGATTAGAGATTCGAGTTAGTTCGGGAGTGGTTAAGGGAAAACGTGGTTCGAGATATGATAAAATTTTAGGAAAAATTCCTAAAATCCTCTCTCTCTCTCTATATATATATAGGTTTGGTGAAGTCAATTGCGAAAAATGTTTTTTTGGAGGATTAACATTTCGGGTTAGTGACTAATTTGTAAAAATGTAAAATCTGTTTTAGAGGATTGTTTTGAAAGATGCCCAAAACTTAGAATCTTTAGGGAGCTAATGTATTATTAATTAGCCTTTTCCTTTAATTGACTATTTTAAATGTATTTTATTAAAAAGAATAAAATATGATTTTATTAAAAAGGAGATTTAATCTTCTAAAATCTATTTTGACGTAACTACAATTTCTCTCATTTCTCATCAGCTAAACACTTCATTTTCTCTAAAAACTTCCAGAGATTTTCATTTTTGCACTTCACTTTGATTTACAAATGATTTCTTTGGTGTTTCTTCCATTTATCTCAAAGGATTCTTGAAGATTTTGCAACAAATTTTGTCAATTGAAGGAATAGACAAGGGTTAGAAGTAATTTTCGTTCAACTCCTCTAATCAAGGTTCTTTAATGAAATTCCCAAGTCTTTGGCTCTCTAATTGTGTTTAATAACAAGGTTTTATAATCTATTTGATGAAAATGGTTGAATCAAGCTTTGAAAGATGATTTCTCAAGATTTTCATAATGATACTGTTTTGGTTAATTTGAGATTGATTTTAATCATGATTTTGATGTTAAATAATGTTGAAATAAATCTTTTATCATAGGAATCTCGAAATAGGTTGGATCTCTAGTTGTTAAGATTGCTAGATTTGGGTTTTGCGGTGATAATGTAGTTTTTGGTGTTGGAGATATATGGATGCAAATAGATTGTTTTTGGATGTTAATTGGTCATTTAAATTGGATGGAAGTGTAACCCCCTAAACCCGGCCTAGAAGAAATAGCTGAATTTAGGAAGTCACGTTTGAAAACTTTACCCTCAAGAAACTAATTCGAATTATAATATATTAAAATAGCGTAAAATAAATTATTTTTGATAATAATATAACGTGTCTCGATATTTATAAAATTCAAACGTTAAAATTATTAATCTTATAATTTAAATAAAACTTTCAAATTTAAAGTATGAAATTTCATGCTAAAAATAATAAGCCTCAAATCTGAAATTATATCAATATCTCTGTAATCACTAATTTTGTCCGGGTTAACATCTATCTTTCTTTTAATAATGGGTTTTGATACTTATATATATATATGTGTGTGTGTGTGTGTTATAATAATAATTAAAAACAAAAGAAAAAATATTATATATGTGTCATTAGAGTTATTGGTATTAGTTGGTTTTTAATCATCTACTACATCTTACCCCTATCTATTATTGTTATCTTATCTAATTATCACATTTATTATTATTATCTTTATCCATTACTATTACTATGTATTACCGTATAACATACATTATTATTATTAGCATTACTATTAATATCTATTATCGATATCTATTATTATTATTATAATTATATTTATCAAATCTGGAAATATAAAAAGTAATAAATAAACAAGCCCGATATTAATATTAATGAATAAAAGCCCAGTTGTTTATTCAATATCAGAGTCCATTTACAAGTAAGGAAAAATCTAAAAAGGTCATTACATGGCCCGTTGGCCCAGATGTTAGCCCAATGCTGATCAAGAAGCCCTAACCCAATGTTGTCTGCGCAAGCAATTACCACCCGTCAGATCTGGATCAGATCTGACGGCCTAGACGGAAGATGCCATAAACCCTAGGAAAGGGTCCGCCTAGGTTCGCATCGCACGATCATAGCCTTTGGATCAGACAGAGATCCAACGCTCCAGAATGCCCCCTCACAGAAACCCTAACATCCATCAAATGATGTTGCGCTACCCGAATCTGAACTGTTGGATCAAACACGATCTAACAGCTCGGATGCAAAGAGAATTCCACGCGCGACTTGCCTAATCCTCGGCACATCCACGCGTGGCGTTTGAGGTCACCACGCGCACGCGTGTAGCACACGCCCGACGTTTCAGTGCACCCGAGAGCTCACCACGTCGTCCCCGTCCGATCCAGTGGCCACGACAGTCCGCCGTACGAACCATGCACGCAAAGAAAGAGGGATCAACAAATATCAAAACGCAACAAATCAAAAAGGGAAAAGGAAAAGGAAAAACGAACAAAAGGCAACAGAATGGCAGGGAAATGAAAGAATCACACATGAATCCGGCCAAATGAAATATACGAGCCAATGGGCATTTTCCATCCGATAAACTAAAATGTAAAAACAATCGAAAATGCAGCTATAAAGCCGAATCGATACTCATTGTAACGGGATTCGTGATCTCCCGCAAAAAAAAGCACGAAGAGCAATACTAATTCCAGACATCAGTTTCTGGTATATCGATCTCCATTGTTGCATGTAAGGATAGAAAATAAAAAGAAAAGTTTTTTTTTGCTTTTTTTACCTTTCGTCTTCTTTTCTTCGACTTCTCACTCCTATGCCGAGGATAAGCCTAGCCATCCGGTGGCTCTAAACGGTGACTCGGTCAGGGGAAGCGAGAAGGGTCTCCCTTCATCTCTGTGTCGCTCCGTCTCTTGGGTGTCTGATAGGTTTTTTAGGGGCTTTGTTTTCTGGGTTTTATTTTGAAGAATATAAGGGTGTCGGGGTTTGGTTTTGAGGAGAGTCAGATAAAGGGATTTCTTTAGGTTGTTTCTGGGTTTTTCTTTAGGGTTAGTTTTTCTTTGGTCAGGGTGCGTTTTAGGTTTGCCGGACGGTGAGTATCACCGGCCGACGTTCGGGAGTCGAGAGAGAACGTGATGGTGACAACTAGGTCTAGGTTTTGGGCAAAAGGGGTGTCCGATAGGTTTAGAAGGGTGTTTATAGAGTCTTGTCATTTATTTTTGGTTTATTAGCGCGTTAGGTCCCTCCGCGTCGGGTTATTAGCATCTTAAAGGTTTCCGCATGGGAAAATAGCACCTTAGGTCCTCGAGGTGTTGAGTCGTTTCGTCTTTTCGTCCCAGATCGAGTCATTTCTGGTCCAAACCGTCTCCCTGGTCCCCGGTGTTCTGTTCTGTTTTCAAATTGGCCCCAGTGTTAAACTCTTTTGTGTTTTTTTAATTTTGTCACTGTTTTTTGCTTTTCATTCATTTTGGCCTTGTTTCTTGTTCATCCATTCATGTATGTTTAATGTTTTTTTATGCCATGTGTTGTTTTGCGGGTCGAATATGTTTAGGGTGCTAACTTGTTTTTTTTAGAGTTTTGTGGGTGAATGTATTCTATGCTTCGTTTTTATTTATTGTTGTTTCGAATATATATGTTTTTTGGTTTGTTTCTATGGTCTAGAATGCTTAGTGCTTTTTATGTTTTCCTGCTTTGTTTGAGTAGCTACATGTATCAAATATATGCGTTTCCATGACTTGTCTTTCTATCCATGAGTTCTATAATTAATTAAACTAATGTAAGATGTCCTTTCGATTTAATTAATTAATGCATGTTTAGGGTGTTAAATTTGGGCCTCGTAGTGGTTTTGTTGTTAGTATCCTTAATATGGGCCTTTTGGGCCTTAGGTTAGATAGGTTGGTTTAGTGTCTTATGGGCTTCACCCTTTCTTAAAATGGGCTTGAGTTAGTTAGCTTAGTTAAGTTATCTCGATCGGTTTAATTACTTCGGTTTGTGCGCCCGCCTTATATGGGCATGATTCAAGTGATTAGGTCGGTTCGGGTTTAAGGCTTTTATTAGGTTTAATCGCACCCACTTCTAAAAACTAGAATTAATGTGACACTTAGACAAAAATAATACAAGATAATTCATAATTGATTCGAGCCTTTTAATTAGGATATAAACGATCTAGGGTCTAATATTAGAATTATATGATAAATGATTAAACCATTAATTAATGTTCCATAACTTGGACCTTTAAGTTAGGGCCTTGGGTGGGCTTTTTATGTGTTTATTTTGAGTACTTTTATGACATGCATATATATATTTGTCATTCATGAGGCCCAATCGTCAAGCATGATAACCGGACTTATAAATATACCCCAAAGGAGGTATTAATTAACCCCGATATCCAAAAAACGGCAGTCCTAGCTTAATGGATGTCAACCGAATATTTGGGTTAATTTTCACCGTCCCTAGGTAAGTGAAAGCGTAAAAAAGGAAAATAACACGCATCATCCTTTATTTGTCTGCATCATGCATAAAGGTGACGTACGAGATCCGAACCCTAAACTAACACGGAAGTCAGTCTTATATGATGTCGGTTTAGTCTATGGTCCGGTGTACCATCATCCTTTTAATTAAACGTTTAATTAATTCTAAAATCACAATTCGATAAAGCCCGTGCAAATTAAGCCACATTTTCATCTAAGAATTTTTTTTATTAAATTCACTTTAGATCTTAAATAATTTCTTTCGATTAAAGGCAACAAGTTATTTGGTACCGATTTCTGGGCGTGATGGGGATGCTAACCCTTCCCCACACGTAACCAACTCCCGAGCCCGTTTTAAAACGAATCTATGGGTTTGTGGTGCCTGGCCTACCTTAGTGGCCGGTGGCGACTCCAAATTTTACAGTTTTCCAAAATACGAATTTCCCCCTTTCTTAACAAACCCAATTTCAAAAAAGTGATAAGAGATAGTCGTTTTTTAAAAAACCTTATCACATTTTGGCAACTCCGTTGGGGACTAAATTTTTGTTTTTTACAAAACAAAAAAGAGAGTTAAGCCAATAAAACACTCGTTGCCATTTAATTGATAGAAAATATTTAAAATTCAAAGTGAAGTTAATAAGTTTTTTCTTTTATGAAAGTACGACTTAAGTTGAACGGGCTTTGAAAATTTGTGACATTCGAATTAATTTTCCATTTAATTATTAAGGAAATCACCGACATGTGTTGCACCATGTTCATTAAGCTCTATACCCGAGCTACCCTCCTTAAGTGAGAGTGAAACGCCCATACCCACGTGAGTATCCCTCCACGGGTCGGTAATTCACTTTCGGAATCCACGCCTTTTGACATGTGAGCAGCCCTCCACGTCATTAGGTCGTGCTTTCCCTCGAGTCGAAACCAATTCGCAAGCCTGTAATGGGCCAGAATTGGGGTTCTTATTGCCTTAGTAGGTGATAAGATAGGTTCGGGTACCCTTTATTAGAACCGAACTCATGCGTGAGAATTTAAGAAACTTACCCCATTAGAGCCATGCGGATAACCCTAGAGTTTAGAGTGTCTAGGTTTTTCTTGCTAATTGCTTATTTCTACGCTTCTTTTTTTTAATGCTTGAATTTCATTGTTTGCCTTATGATTTACATTTATCATGTGACTAACACCTTTGCTTTTCTTCCCCCTTTCTCTTATTTTGCATATATCATCATGTCATAAAGAGCACATTGTTTTGGAAATAATCTAAATTAAAGGCGAGAATTATGGGGGAAATATTGAGGAGTATGGATGAAAATAATTCAGAGGTACAAGTGTGGTCGGAAGGAGAGCAACAACACGAAGGAGATAGCATTACCGTTGGGTTCAGGTCGGTGATGGCGAACAAGACTTTCATGAACACAGAAATCAATGATGTGTCAGGGTTGAAGCAAGTATGGAACAGTTGGGATTTCGAAGCAAGGACCGCTTTCAAATGTGAGTTTGGTGACATAGCGTATCTGTTGTACGTCCCAGTTGATCAAGCGTTACTTCGAGCCTTAGCCGGGTTTTGGAACCCATCCTACAGTTGCTTTACGATTGGGGATTTAGACCTAACACCGACTATCGAAGAGTACCAAGATCTGGTGAATTGTAAGAAAATATAGGAGGATCGTGTCTTTTCAAAGACAAACAAGTACAAACCTTTTCGGGTAAAACTTCTGAAGCTTTCAGATACTTTAGCATCGTGGGTAAACCAACAAGTTGGGACATGGAACAACAAGGAGTACCTAAAGGTTGACGGGATTTTGGCCTTAGTTTCGGTACTTCCGGCGGGTAGGGTTCAGCGGAATTTATTCGCACTGTTGATTTATGGGTTGGTCCTCATTCCTAAAGCCTTAGGCTTCATCCATCTGGCGGTGTTAGATTTGTTCGATAAATTGGCCGAGGGAGGTAATCCAGTTCCGGTCATTCTGTCAGAAACCTTCCAGTCTTTAAGATTTTGTAGAAAGCACGGAGGTGGTCGTTTCTTGGGATGTCCTCAACTCTTAACGGTGTGGTTTTATAGCCACTTTTGGATAGATGCCATTTTTTCAAGGCCGGTTTATGATAGCAAGTTTTCAGCTTTAGAAGAATTTTTGAACAAATGGAATTGGCCTACAAAGCGAACCGAGGAAGTCTGGCTTGATGTGCTTCAGAATTTGAATGCCGATGACGTAGTTTGGAGAGTCCCATGGTTGTCAGCAAGAAGTATCGCTATAGGTGTGGGATGTACTCGTAGGTACCTTTGTTGGGACTTTGGGGACACACGACCTACGCACCTCTGTTAGTTTTAAGACAATATGGGTCAAAGCAGTTTGTGCCAGCTACAAAGGGTTTGAATGATTTCGACATTGACTACCAGAAAGAAAAAGGCTACAAAGGAAAGGTGTTTACCGCTTCTTCAACATGGAATAATGCAAGGTGGGTAAGGATCCTAAATGCTCCTTACATGGTCACCCCAAAATACGAGGTGTGGAGGTTTAACCACGTCAATGATAACGTTCCCCAGTTGAACCCAGACAAGAGGAAGACCGTGAGGGAAAGGTTGGCTTCACTTCCTACCGAAGCGGACCTAATGAGGGAACAACTAGAGGAGGAACAAAAGAAGTATGCATAGCTTGAAGAGAAGGCAAATAGAGAGAAGTTTGATTTCGAACTAGAAAGAGTGCGATATGAAGGGAACATTAGGGGATTACAAAAGAAGAATGACGAGTTACAATTTGAGCTAAGGTTGGAAAAGGAGGAAATACAAAAGTTGCAAATGATGAACAAGGGTAAGAGAGCTAGCGAAGGTGGGGCGAGTCAGAGGGGTGAACTCCGTCTTAAGGAAGAAAGGGCAAGGGCTGAAAACTATAAGAAAGGGTACCATGAGTTCAAAGACCGGGTACTTACTTTGACTCAAGAATTGAAGAGCCTACGCACCGAGTATTCAGGGCAGCTCGAGAGTGAGGTGAATCAGAATGGGACCTTGAAAGACCAAGTGAAGAATATGGAAAAGTCTCTTTTCAGGCACAAGGGGTCAACTAGAAAACTCAAAGCGAGTGAGTCAGAAAACCAAGTCTTGAGGGATCGATCGACAAGCTAGAAACCAAGGTACAAGAGCTTAAAGATCGAATTGAGAGCACCAGGGGGGCAATCCAAGTACGCTTTACGCCTACTTTGGAGCAATTACACTTCGCCGACTTTACTATTTGGAGGTAAGAACAGGAACTGGCACAGTGGGACGCCCGAGTGCGCTATATCGCCGCGAAGTTGTAGTTTTTAGCCGAAGACGCCGCCGAGCTTCATGATCAGGTGGACGACTCGAACAAGGCAGGAGAGACGGTCGTATGGATTCTCAGGGAGATTGTGGATTTGAGCGCCAGGCTAAACCAATATGTATGAAGAAGAAGGGTTGGAAGAAAGAAGAAGAAGCGTTAGGATGACTAGGTTTTTAGTGGTTGTTAATGTAGGACTTTTGATGTAATCAGCTTCCCCAAAATTTGTAATCAAACATATTCCACTTAATACGAGCTATTTGAGGATGATATTTTCCAAACCCGGTGTTGCTCTTCGTATTCATACATTATACATTCATACATTATACATTTATTTGAACATTCACACATTATTCATTTATTTGAACATTCATACATTGTACATTTATTTGAACATTCACACATTATACATTTTTTTGAATATTCATACAATATACATTTATTCATGCATTATACATCTATTTGAACATTTATTTGCACATATTGTTTAAATAACTTGAACTTAACTAAAAGACTTTGCATTTCAGATAACAATTGCATTTTGGTTCATTAAAATTTTCAACCATTCCACATTCGTACGGTACACGATCCCAGTATCGAGTCATGGAGGAAATGTTGGCTAAAGTGGAACAAGGCCAAAAGGACTTGGAGAACCGTTTAGATGGGGTTAACAGGAATATCAACGACCAGATAGCACAGTCGCAGGTATCCATCATTGCTTAGATGACTAGTTTGTTAGCCAAGATGAAGGGAAAGGAAGGAGTTTCTACTGATAGCTCATATGTGGAAGAGCACGAAGGTGTTACATCTCACACGAGGGTTAACCCGGAAGTGCCAGAGTTAGGGAAGAAGGTCTTCATTAACCTCGCGGGGGCATCTGCTAGCTGCCCCGGAGGAGTGGCAGCATGTCAGCCTGTTGATATAGAAGGCGACCATGAGAATGAGGTGCCAGATTTGAGCATGTTAGAAGAGGTAGAAAGGGTCAGAGCCGAGATAGAGAAGAAATACGAGGAGAAATTTCGGTCATTCGAGGAGAAGCTCAGAAATATCCAAGAGGTGGATGAACAAGGAAACAATGCAGTGATTTGAGTATGGTGGTAGATTCAGTACTTCCACCCAAGTTCAAGGTCCCTGACTTTGATAAATATGATGGCACCACCTGCCCATCAGCACACATCACTATGTACTGTCGGAAGATGGCCGCTTTTGTCAAGGAGGAGAAGCTACTTATCCACTATTTCCAGGATAGTTTGACCGACTCCGCTATCAGGTGGTATACTACGCTCAGCCAAGTGAATGTTAAGACTTGGAAGGACCTCTCAAGGGCCTTCATAGATCATTATAAACATGTGACAGATATGACCCCAGACCGGATTATGTTGGAGGGAATGAAGCAAAGAGTAAATGGGAGTTTGCGCCAATACGCCTAGAGATGGCGGGATGTGGCTGCTCAGATCCAACCCTCGATTCCAAAGCACGCGATCACCCCAATGTTCATTAACACATTGAAGGGGACATTATTTGATCGGTTGATAAATAATACTACCCAGAACTTTGCTGACATGGTAAAGACATGAGAGTCCATTGAAGTGGCCATCAAAAGTGGGAGGATCGAAAGTGGAGAAAGTCATCGCAAGAACTATAAGAAGAAGAAAAACGAGGTGAATACTGTGAACACCTATACGGACCCAAAGAGTTTTACCCTTTCGGCACCGTAAGCTACATCAGGCGGGGTACAGAGTTCGAATAAGAAGGAGACTAGGGCTCCCAAGAAAGAGGATGAAAAGATGAATTTCACCCCAATCCCAATATCCTACGCTGACTTGAACACTCACTTGTACGAGGCAGAATTGGTTCGACCCTACCATGTCACTCCATTCAAGCCGCCATTCCCGGCTTGGTATGAGGAGAAAGCCAACTGCGAATATCATGGCGGTGTTCCGGGGCATACAATTGAGAATTGCATAGCTTTTAAGAAGTTTGTGCAACATTTGATTAAAACCGGGTTATTATAGCTAGATGAGCAAATACCACCTGTAACACCCAAATTTTGGGCTTAGAAGTTTAGGGTCTGAACCGGACCGGTCTGATTTAGGGTTCGAATATAAAAGGAGGTTTTTAGGGAAAGCCTAGTTCGGGATGCTTTAAAAATATGGAAAAATATCTAAAAATCCTCTTTTAATATATATAAGAGAGTGGTGAAATTAATTTTACAAAATTAGGTTTGGAAATATTACATTTTGGATTAGTGACTAAAATGCGATTTTTGAAAAGTTTAGGGGTGACTGTTTTGTAAGGATTGAAACTTTGAATCTTTAAGGAGCTAATTTACCCAAAAATGATTTCTCCAGATTTTTCTTTAATTTGAGTGAATTAATTAATGTTTTAATTAATTAGAAGTGAAGAGAAACTACCTTTTGTTAAAATAATAACTACTTTTTCCTCAAACTTTCTCATTCCTTTTTCTCTCAAAATTCCATCATCCAAACACTTTTCTCCAGCAACTTTTTCATTGATTTTCATTTCAATTGATGAGATTTCTATCATCAATTAGTTCCTAATCCATCTTGCATCAAATCCTTTTGTTTTCCTCATTGGATTTTCAAGAAAATTGGCTCAAATCAAGGAGAAATCACCATTTAGAGGTAAGGTTGTTCTTCTCCTCTAAATACTCAGTTATTTACTAAAATTCCCAAGTTATCAATCCTTAATTTAATTTTTATAAATGGTTTTAATGATATGAACTTGATTTTGGCTTAAAACTCAAGATTTGGAAGAAATCTTGAAGAATTTCGTTGTGATTGTTTGGGCTCTGTTTTGAGATGATTCTTAAATGTATTTTGGATGTCTAATGATGTGTAAATGAGGTTTTATCAATGCAATCCCGAATAGGTTGTGTTTCCTAAGTTTTTGCTTATGAAAATGGTGGTTTTTGAGGTGATCTTGGTGTTCTATTATAGATGGAGGTATAAGGACGAGTTTAGGTTCCTTTTGGATGTTGATTGATGTTTAGAAATGGTTAGAAGTGATGATTCTTGGCTGGGTTAAGTTTTGGAAGAGTTTGGAGGTGATTTCGGTTGTGTTTGGTAGCCGAAATGTTGGCTTTAGGTAGAGCAGCGAGTTTAAGTGTGTTGGCTGAAGATTTCAATGCATGATGACGCATTAATCCTCTGCTTTGATGTGTTAAAAACAGGGGAGGCATCTTCGGACACTTGTGGAGTTGATCCGGAGACTTGATCGGCGTTTCGGCAAGCTTGCGAAACGGAATTGGTGAGTGGAGTTGGGTTTCCAGCTTTGAAACAAATGTTTGAAGGTTTGGGAGCTTAGTTTAAGTCTAAGCAACTTAACTAAGCTCAAGAGTAAGTTTTCGGAAAAACTTCCTTGGATGAGCCATGAAGTGGTTCGATGCATTGATTATATTTGCATGTTTAAATTCTGTTTTGAAAGCATGTTTTTAGCATGGTTAATGCTGGTTTTGAAAGCCATGTGTTGAAGAATGCTCAAGGTAAGAGATTCTTGGTTTGACATATTGTAAATATAGATTTGATGCATGGTGATGCATGATGTTAAATGACTTTGTTTAATGCTTTAAAACAGTGAATTGTTGATGATAAATGATGTATATTGGCAAGTGATGTAGTGGTTTTAAAGTATTTGAATCGGATATAGTTAGCCAGCTATAGGATTGGGTGCACCGTGAATAAAGTCTCCTTGGATGTTGAGGGGTTGTAATTGTACTGTAAACTTCATCCAAGTACCCTAACGAGTGAGGTAAGAGCACAACGGTGGTTAAAAGTCCGTGTGTGGATCTTGTGTTATGTGTCCCTTGCACTCGTTAGTGGAATTATGTAACCCCCGTAGCCCGGCCTAGACGGTTGACCCGAACTACGAAGATTACACGGGGAAAACCAAAGTCAACCCGAAAGTCAACCTTGATTAACGACCCTTTTTTTTTAATCTTATCTAGATGCTCATTAACCTTAGATGTGATCACACAAACACCATGCTCAAAGATCACAAACATCAGAGATCAAACAGGGACCCAATTGAACAAATTACAACTTTAGGGACCAAATTGTAATTTCTGAGAACTTCAAGGACTTAACCAGATTTTAAGTTACCAACTTAAAATTAATCATGTTACATGCTTCTCTTCCAAATTTCAGCTCAAACGGACATCCCGAACTCATGCAATTGCACAAACAAGATTCAGGACCAAAATGCAAACTTTACAAAACATAAAAGATACTTTTAACCGAAAAAAACAGAACACGTATCGATACGCCTGAAGTCGTATCGATACGCGGGGAAGGCAGTAACCAAACTCGAGCAACGGTATCGATACGATACTCCCTGTACCGATACGACATTCAAACTTTACCCAGATTCGTATCGATACTCACACAACCGTACCGATACGCCTGGGCAGAAGAGAGCATATTTGGCTCAGGCGTATCGATACGCAAGCCCGAGTACCGATACCCCTGCTTGAAATTGGCTCAAAAACAACATCAAACATGCTTCAAACCTCAAATTAACAACACCAATTCATACCACATAGATATACAACATACAAGGACCACAATTGCATTATCAATTCAACATATAACCAACACATATGAAAAGCCCCAAATCTATAGGCATGCTTCCTACACAAGCAACCATATAAGCACCAACCTTTCCAAAGCAAACACATATAAGCCAAATCATGATTCAGCAACATCAACAACATTGAAACATACTTGTCCGAACATAAACAAATACAAAACATCAATCCGAGAGATTCTACCCCATTGCCCTTATTAACTATAGCTATTCACCGAGACATACATCTCCTTTGGAGTCCACCTTGAATCCCTTGCTCCTTGCTATCCAAACTTCAAGAATCTGCATTGATGGACAAAAAGGAGCGTAAGCACAAAATGCTTAGTGAGGAATGCTCAAAACCAAAACACCATCAATGCAGCGGGTCTTTAAAACACTTTAAAACAAACCCGATTTGCTTACCAAAAACCATGTTAGAAAACCCTTTCAACATCAAGCTCAATTCATGCATAAACACCATATGCCAAGCTTAAACAAAATCATGGAAAACACTTCCATTTCACAACATACCTTTCTTTAACCTTGAAAACCATATCAAGCAAGAAACCATCTAAAACCATAACTTAAACATTCTATCACATGCATTTAACCAAGGCCACATAAGAATCATAATAACATCTTCACATGCCTTTAAAAACAAGTCTTACAAGACTCCAATGCAACATAGATATTTCATGCTCACAAGCATCACTTACCAAAAGGTTACCAACACTTGTACAACTACAAGTAAACATGCATTCACTAGCATCATACACTTTTCATGCAACAATGCATCTTTTCAAGCAATCTCATGCTCCTCATGCAATCATGCATTAATCCAAGCATCTCATGCTTCACATGCATCCATGCATCATTTCAAGCATCTCATGCTTCACATGCATCCATGCATCATTTCAAGCATCTCATGCTTCTCATGCAACCATGCATCATTTCAAGCATCCCATGCTTCACATGCATCCATGCATCATTTCAAGCATCTCATGCTTCTCATGCAACCATGCATCATTTCAAGCATCTCATGCTTCACATTATACTTTACATGTTATATTGGCTCAAGTGATACATTTCATTTATTAAAACAAGTTCAACAACTTTTCCTAAGGACTTTTAAACACCTTGGTCCCAAGGACTTTTAAACACCTTGGCCATGGACTTTTAAACACCATGAATAAGGACCACACAAGGACTTTTAACCACCTTTGTGTCCAATACTTGAACTACCCCAAGGACTTTTAAACACCTTGGCCCCAAGGACTTTTAAACACCTTGGAAAGGAGCACCTAAGGACTTTTAACCACCTTAGTGTCCGCAACAAGACTCATCCAAGGACTTTTAACCACCTTGATGATCTTAAGTAACAAGGTTCACTCAAGGACTTTTAACCACCTTAGTGACCTTCACCTTTATAAAACATCACTTGCCAATATAACCATCTTACCATATTAACCAATGTTCCACATGCATAATCATAATGCAAAACCATCACAACATTAGCCCAATGATTCACATGCATAACCAACATGCAAAAGCATTACATCATTAATCCAATGATTCACATGCATAACCAATATACAAAACCATTACATCATTAATCCAATGATTCACATGCATAATCAATATGAAAAAGGTAACATTTATCATCTTTAATTCACTGTTTTTAAGCATCATACAAAGCCAATGATCAACATGCAACACTATGCATCAAAACCACATTTACCATATACAAAACCAAGGATCCCTTACCTTGAGCATCCTCCTCAAATGGCTTTCAAAACCAGCACTAAACCATGCTAAAAACATGCTTACAAAACAGAATTAAACCATGCAAAACACATGCATATCAATCATCAAACCACATTTGATTTTAAAACCAAATCACACACAATTCAAGAGCAAAAACCCATTCACTTACTCTTGAACTTAGCAAAGTTGATTAGACTTAAACTAAGCTCCCAAAAACCTTCAAACCTTGTTTCAAAAGCTGAAATCCCAACTTCACTCACCGATTACCAAACAAGACTAGCCAACAAGCCTTCCAAGCTTCCGAAACCTCCCGCAAACACCTCCAAAGCTCACGGATCAAACTCCCCTGTTTCAAGCACACAAAAACAGAACATTAATGCATCCTTATGTATTAAAACACCAGCAACAACAACACAACTCGCTGCTCATCACAAATCTAACAATTTGGCTACCAAACACAACCGAAATCACCTCCAAACACTTCCAAAACTTAACCCAGCCAAGATCCATCACTTCTAACCATTTTTATACATCAAATAACATGCAAAATGATCACAACCACGTCCTTATACCTCCAGGTATAACAGATCACCAAAAACACTCCAAAAACAACCAAAAACTCAAGCCAAACTTAGGAAATTCAACCTATCCGGGATTGCATTGATTAAACCTCAACTTCTAATCATTTTAGCATTCATTTAACATCATTTTAACACTTCAAAACCCTGCTTAAACAGATCACACGAAAATTTCACCAAAATCACCAAATCTTGCATTTTAGCCAAAAATCAAGATCTCAATTGAAAAGCCATTAATAAAACATAAATCAAGGATTGAGAACTTAGGAATTTCAGTAAAGAACTGATAGTTTAGAGGAGAAGGACGTTCTTACCTCCAAACTTGAATTTCTCCATTTTAGAGCCAAAAAGCTTGATGAAACAAATTGCAAATTGAGAGGTTTTGATGATGAGATGATTAGGAATCAAATGAGAGATGAAATGAGAGATTTAGATGTCAAAATCAGAGGAAGAAATCTGGAGAATTTTGTTTGGGTTGAGAGAAAATGAGAGAAAAGAGAATTTGAGAGAAAATAGAAAGTTAGTTGGAAATTTAGTTAAAATGATTTCCCTCCCATTCTTAATCTTTAAAATCAGATTTGAGCCTTAAAATATCTTGGAAAAAATCTGGAGAAATCCTTTTTGGAATAATAGCTCCTTAAAGATTCAAAGTTTCAATCCTTTATAAAACTGTCCCGCAACTTTCAAAAATTACATTTTGGTCACTAGCCAAAATGTCAACCTTCCAAACCTCATTTTCCAAAATTGATTTCACAGTTCACTTATATATATTAAAAGATGATTTTAGAACATTTTCCATATTTTTAATGCAACCCGAACTAGGCTTTCCTAAATTCACTCTTATATATTCGATCAGCACTTTGACCGAACCGGTCAACGCCAAAACTTCCGAGCCCAAAACCGGGGCGTTACAACTCTCCCCCCCTTAGGAAATTTCGTCCTCGAAATTTCAACCGGCGAAAAGAGAACAACAACCTTCTCAAACCACACACAAGACAACACAACCATCTCAAACACCACTGATCACTTTCCACACAAAATCTCCACCATACACTGTCCACAAACCCAAACTCACAAAGGTAACCACGACTCAACCTTCCACATAACCGGACTATACACAATCCCAACATCAATATGAAAACTTCAGCTCCTACAGCAGACAACACTGTAACATACAACTCCCAAAACTTGTCTACACAAAGACAACCACAAACCAGCTCAGCCCCACTAGACAACCTCTCAACCTCTAAAACTCTTGCGATTCCCAAACCTCTTCCAAAGATTTTCCCCAACAAGCAAAAATCCTTAAACATCAACTGTTTACTCAAGCTCTTCAACGAAGCTGACCATCCTTCACATCAATCACAACATTACCACAACAGCTCACCAGAACTATCCACCCAAAACCAAAAATCACATCACAACCCCAACTTGAAACCGTCAGCCGTTCCACTTACCACCAACTGACTTCAAACGGAACTTTCTTAACCACAACCAGCCAACCACTTCTCACAAGAACCCAAACAACCAACGAAAACCTTCGATCTTTCACAGCCCCTTTCATTACAAACTTCAACCAGAACACTTGCATTACCAGAACATTACTTAACCAAAACACACATAACAGCTTCTGATCTCCTCGAAGATTGCTAAGGACCAACACAACCTTTTCACAACAACTTAGAAGCTAAACCACCCCAGCACTTGGGAACTCAACCACTAAGCTGCAACATCACTTAGCACCAAGGAACTACCGCTTCCACTTAGCTAAACCAACAAACCACTTAACCGATACCAACCTCAACCGATACCCTTCACCACCAAACTACTAAACTCTCTGAGCATCAATCACTATCCTTCTACCAACAAGCTATTCCACTCTCACTATCACTAGCAACTAGTTTACCAAACTCCAGCACTTCTAACTCTCACTTAGCACCAAACAACCCCTAAAAACCCATCATCCCACCTAATCCAACCACTACACTAACAGATTCGATCAGTTATTAGCGAGCGTGAACATCGTATGCATGATCACCTACATGCCCTATCAATGCCTGATGTACATGTATGCAAAACCTCTAATGTCATGCCACATGTATGCATGGACCAACATATATAATATAGCATATATCAATGATTTTAACTGTGCATGAATGCCAGTTCACACCCTCCAATAACGTCCTCAAAATCTGTCTAAGAACAACCTCCTTTCTCACCTTTAACCTAACTAACTCCATCATACTAACAACCAATAACCACAAGACACTTACTCAAGCCTTCTTCACACCCAAGATATCACCAACCACAACTACCATTACTCCAACATGCTAGCAACAAGACTAAACTTACCACGCAAGGAAAAACCAACAGAACAAACTACGGCAACCTAAGCGAAGATCACTTAACAAGGTTACCTGAAAACACAACACCATCCTGAAACTTCATCAAACGAGCTCTCTTCCTTGTGGAACCATCATCCTCCTGCCGCACCAGCTAACACACCAGGGTCAACATCAACTCCTTGCAATAAAGAACCTTGGCTGTTCCGAGCCAACATCGAACAATCACGCCTCTTGTGTCCAGCAGACCCACATTTCCAGCAAACTTCATTTCCCAAGCTCTTCACAACCTACTGCTTGTTCTGCCACCTCTGAACCTTGCTCCGGTCGTGCCCACGACCTTTCAGAGATCCTTTGGCTAATACCAAAGCTGACTTCACTCCATAAGGACAATCACGTTTAACATGCAACTTAGAACCACAATTCCAGCAAACACCTGCGCCCCAACAATTTCCAACATGTTGCCTTTCACAACGGTCACACACAAATGACTGAGCTTCCACCCCTCGCTCATACAACACTTGCTCACCAGCAGCACTACCTGCACCTTTCTTAACCCCTGGAAATTCCCTTCCAAGATACCTTTCATAGAAGGCTGATACAAAGAAATCCCAATCGATATCAAGGATGTGTGACGCCACAGCCACAGATGTCCACCAGGCACAAGCATCCTCTAACATCAAAGAAACAACACTCCCCAGCTTACAGGCATAATCACAGCCTTCCTGATCCAAAATCAGAACCACATTGGCCAACCAGGCCTCAAACATCCCCGGGGAAGAACCATGATACTCCACAGCACCCAAATCAAGCAAACGCTGCTTCGGCAAACCCACACATCTAGCCAGCACATCCACTGACTTTACCTCAACCTCAGCCTGAGATGTTCCCAACACCTCCTGAACAACAGATGATGAACTTTCTATCACAGAACCAGCTTCTTTCCCTTGCCTTACCATCTCAACACTAAGCACAGAAGACTGAGACAAAACACCTTTACCAAAGGGTGAATTCTTTGCCTTAACAACCTGCCCCAAGGCAGCAACCATCTCACTCATCCGCCACTCTTTCATCAACTTTGCCATACCACTAACAACAACAACATACAATCACAACAAGCAAACAAACCAGTTAGACCAGCATTAAGCAAGGATTCAAACTCCAACTCCAAATTAACACAATAGCTATATTAATAAGGCAATGGGTATCCCGAATCCCCCCCTTACATGACATAACAGTCAACACAATCATGGATATCACAACATCAAGCATATCAACAACACACCTTGATCATGCTTACATCAAACAACATCCAAATGCACCAGCACATTAGCAACATAACATGCTCAAAACACATTCACCATGCATAGCATCAGCTCATAGCATTAGCACATATCCACATAAACTCAACCAAAATTCATAACCACAAATCATGCTTGCATACATCAGCAACATGCTCAGAAACATCAACAGCATACTCAGAAACACATGTTTCAAGCAACTTCCAACCACACAACAAGGTAAACATCAAACACATGCATCACAACAACTTACCGTTTTCCCCAACCTTCGCAACTCAGCTCTGATACCACCAAATGTAACCCCCGTAGCCCGGCCTAGACGGTTGACCCGAACTACGAAGATTACACGGGGAAAACCAAAGTCAACCCGAAAGTCAACCTTGATTAACGACCCTTTTTTTTTAATCTTATCTAGATGCTCATTAACCTTAGATGTGATCACACAAACACCATGCTCAAAGATCACAAACATCAGAGATCAAACAGGGACCCAATTGAACAAATTACAACTTTAGGGACCAAATTGTAATTTCTGAGAACTTCAAGGACTTAACCAGATTTTAAGTTACCAACTTAAAATTAATCATGTTACATGCTTCTCTTCCAAATTTCAGCTCAAACGGACATCCCGAACTCATGCAATTGCACAAACAAGATTCAGGACCAAAATGCAAACTTTACAAAACATAAAAGATACTTTTAACCGAAAAAAACAGAACACGTATCGATACGCCTGAAGTCGTATCGATACGCGGGGAAGGCAGTAACCAAACTCGAGCAACGGTATCGATACGATACTCCCTGTACCGATACGACATTCAAACTTTACCCAGATTCGTATCGATACTCACACAACCGTACCGATACGCCTGGGCAGAAGAGAGCATATTTGGCTCAGGCGTATCGATACGCAAGCCCGAGTACCGATACCCTTGCTTGAAATTGGCTCAAAAACAACATCAAACATGCTTCAAACCTCAAATTAACAACACCAATTCATACCACATAGATATACAACATACAAGGACCACAATTGCATTATCAATTCAACATATAACCAACACATATGAAAAGCCCCAAATCTATAGGCATGCTTCCTACACAAGCAACCATATAAGCACCAACCTTTCCAAAGCAAACACATATAAGCCAAATCATGATTCAGCAACATCAACAACATTGAAACATACTTGTCCGAACATAAACGAATACAAAACATCAATCCGAGAGATTCTACCCCATTGCCCTTATTAACTATAGCTATTCACCGAGACATACATCTCCTTTGGAGTCCACCTTGAATCCCTTGCTCCTTGCTGTCCAAACTTCAAGAATCTGCATTGATGGACAAAAAGGAGCGTAAGCACAAAATGCTTAGTGAGGAATGCTCAAAACCAAAACACCATCAATGCAGCGGGTCTTTAAAACACTTTAAAACAAACCCGATTTGCTTACCAAAAACCATGTTAGAAAACCCTTTCAACATCAAGCTCAATTCATGCATAAACACCATATGCCAAGCTTAAACAAAATCATGGAAAACACTTCCATTTCACAACATACCTTTCTTTAACCTTGAAAACCATATCAAGCAAGAAACCATCTAAAACCATAACTTAAACATTCTATCACATGCATTTAACCAAGGCCACATAAGAATCATAATAACATCTTCACATGCCTTTAAAAACAAGTCTTACAAGACTCCAATGCAACATAGATATTTCATGCTCACAAGCATCACTTACCAAAAGGTTACCAACACTTGTACAACTACAAGTAAACATGCATTCACTAGCATCATACACTTTTCATGCAACAATGCATCTTTTCAAGCAATCTCATGCTCCTCATGCAATCATGCATTAATCCAAGCATCTCATGCTTCACATGCATCCATGCATCATTTCAAGCATCTCATGCTTCACATGCATCCATGCATCATTTCAAGCATCTCATGCTTCTCATGCAACCATGCATCATTTCAAGCATCTCATGCTTCACATGCATCCATGCATCATTTCAAGCATCTCATGCTTCTCATGCAACCATGCATCATTTCAAGCATCTCATGCTTCACATTATACTTTACATGTTATATTGGCTCAAGTGATACATTTCATTTATTAAAACAAGTTCAACAACTTTTCCTAAGGACTTTTAAACACCTTGGTCCCAAGGACTTTTAAACACCTTGGCCATGGACTTTTAAACACCATGAATAAGGACCACACAAGGACTTTTAACCACCTTTGTGTCCAATACTTGAACTACCCCAAGGACTTTTAAACACCTTGGCCCCAAGGACTTTTAAACACCTTGGAAAGGAGCACCTAAGGACTTTTAACCACCTTAGTGTCCGCAACAAGACTCATCCAAGGACTTTTAACCACCTTGATGATCTTAAGTAACAAGGTTCACTCAAGGACTTTTAACCACCTTAGTGACCTTCACCTTTATAAAACATCACTTGCCAATATAACCATCTTACCATATTAACCAATGTTCCACATGCATAATCATAATGCAAAACCATCACAACATTAGCCCAATGATTCACATGCATAACCAACATGCAAAAGCATTACATCATTAATCCAATGATTCACATGCATAACCAATATACAAAACCATTACATCATTAATCCAATGATTCACATGCATAATCAATATGAAAAAGGTAACATTTATCATCTTTAATTCACTGTTTTTAAGCATCATACAAAGCCAATGATCAACATGCAACACTATGCATCAAAACCACATTTACCATATACAAAACCAAGGATCCCTTACCTTGAGCATCCTCCTCAAATGGCTTTCAAAACCAGCACTAAACCATGCTAAAAACATGCTTACAAAACAGAATTAAACCATGCAAAACACATGCATATCAATCATCAAACCACATTTGATTTTAAAACCAAATCACACACAATTCAAGAGCAAAAACCCATTCACTTACTCTTGAACTTAGCAAAGTTGATTAGACTTAAACTAAGCTCCCAAAAACCTTCAAACCTTGTTTCAAAAGCTGAAATCCCAACTTCACTCACCGATTACCAAACAAGACTAGCCAACAAGCCTTCCAAGCTTCCGAAACCTCCCGCAAACACCTCCAAAGCTCACGGATCAAACTCCCCTGTTTCAAGCACACAAAAACAGAACATTAATGCATCCTTATGCATTAAAACACCAGCAACAACAACACAACTCGCTGCTCATCACAAATCTAACAATTTGGCTACCAAACACAACCGAAATCACCTCCAAACACTTCCAAAACTTAACCCAGCCAAGATCCATCACTTCTAACCATTTTTATACATCAAATAACATGCAAAATGATCACAACCACGTCCTTATACCTCCAGGTATAACAGATCACCAAAAACACTCCAAAAACAACCAAAAACTCAAGCCAAACTTAGGAAATTCAACCTATCCGGGATTGCATTGATTAAACCTCAACTTCTAATCATTTTAGCATTCATTTAACATTATTTTAACACTTCAAAACCCTGCTTAAACAGATCACACGAAAATTTCACCAAAATCACCAAATCTTGCATTTTAGCCAAAAATCAAGATCTCAATTGAAAAGCCATTAATAAAACATAAATCAAGGATTGAGAACTTAGGAATTTCAGTAAAGAACTGATAGTTTAGAGGAGAAGGACGTTCTTACCTCCAAACTTGAATTTCTCCATTTTAGAGCCAAAAAGCTTGATGAAACAAATTGCAAATTGAGAGGTTTTGATGATGAGATGATTAGGAATCAAATGAGAGATGAAATGAGAGATTTAGATGTCAAAATCAGAGGAAGAAATCTGGAGAATTTTGTTTGGGTTGAGAGAAAATGAGAGAAAAGAGAATTTGAGAGAAAATAGAAAGTTAGTTGGAAATTTAGTTAAAATGATTTCCCTCCCATTCTTAATCTTTAAAATCAGATTTGAGCCTTAAAATATCTTGGAAAAAATCTGGAGAAATCCTTTTTGGAATAATAGCTCCTTAAAGATTCAAAGTTTCAATCCTTTATAAAACTGTCCCGCAACTTTCAAAAATTACATTTTGGTCACTAGCCAAAATGTCAACCTTCCAAACCTCATTTTCCAAAATTGATTTCACAGTTCACTTATATATATTAAAAGATGATTTTAGAACATTTTCCATATTTTTAATGCAACCCGAACTAGGCTTTCCTAAATTCACTCTTATATATTCGATCAGCACTTTGACCGAACCGGTCAACGCCAAAACTTCCGAGCCCAAAACCGGGGCGTTACAAATTATACAACTACCGATGAGTGATGTGGAGGGGTTGTGATTGTACCGTTAAACTCCATCACGGGTGTTGAGGGATTGTGATTGTACAATTAAACTCCACCTTATGTTGTTCGGTAGTGTGTATGAAGCGTGTGAGACAATGCTTGTAATCCACGTATCCGATTGTGTTTTGAGTTGTAAATGGTTATGAATTATCACTTGAAAGCCAATATGATGTGTTGATTATAATGAAGCATGAGATGCTTGTTAAGTATGCAAGGTTGCATGAAAAGTGATGAGTATGTGTTTAAAGGCTTTGTTGAAAGTGTTTTGTAAAATGCATTATTGTGTTGTTTTCTTTAGAGCATGCCTCACTAAGAAATTGTGCTTACGCTCTCTCTCTTGAACCAATAATGCAGATAATTGAAGTTTTAAAGGGCAACAAGGAGGCAAGAGTGTCCAAGGGAACTAAGCTCATGTATGGTGATGTTTTCATACACTACTAGTTTTGGTATTTTGGCAATGGGAACCTAAAATGTGTTTTGGGAGTTGTGTTGAACTCCCTACTTCGTGGCATGTTGCTTTTAATGGTTTGAGATTGTAATTGGCCTTTTGATTCTTGTTTTGGAGTTTAGTTGGTTGTTTGGTTTTGGATATTAGGATGCATGCCTATAGACATGTGAAGTTAATGTTTGGTGCCATGAATGTGTTTTGGAGTTGCAAGCATGCTTCTTATATGTATGATGACTTGTTGGCATGATTAGGAAGTGTTTGAGTGGTTTTATGTATGAAAAACCAGCAAAATCTGCAGCTTCTGGGCAAACCGTATCGATACACTCATTGGCATTTCGAAACGGAGGCCTGTAATGGCCTTGGTGTTTCGAAACGGCTGGTGACCGTAGCGAAACGGTTTTGCCACTAGAAGGCCCTGTTTCGGAAGAAGTCTTGAAACGAACCCGCGTTTCGGAACGGTCAACATCATTACGAAATAGGTGACCGTTGGGCACTGCTTTGAATGATGTTCAAGTTTGCAAGCTTTACGTTTTAGTCTCAAAAGTTGTAATTACAATTATATGAGTTCGAGGTGTCCGATTAAGGTGAAATTTGACAGGGAAGCATGTAATAAGACTAATTAAATATTGGTAACCTTAAAATCTGTTAAGACCTCCTAATTTCCAGAATTTACAATTTGGTCCCTAACTTTTTTATATTGTGCAATTGAGTCCCTCATGTTGTTCGATCGATGTGCTTTTCACCTGTATGTTTCATGAGTGCTCACATAGGGTTAATGTGTATCTAGATAAGACTAAAAAGAAAAAATGGTCGTTAATCAAGGTTGACTTTCGGGTTGACTTTGGTTTTCCCCGTGTAATCTTCGTAGTTCGGGTCAACCGTCTAGGCCGAGCTAAGGGGGTTACATTTGGTGGTATCAGAGCTGAGTTCTCGTGTAAATGGAAATGGTTATGTGGATGATACACGTGTTTTTGCATGATATGCTTTTTGGATGAAAGAATGTTGTTTGAATTGTGATGTATGGTTGCAATTATGATGCTATGCTATGTTGAAGCATGTTAGGGGAACCCATTGCCATATCAAAACTAATGAAAGGAATTGTTTTTGGAAAATGAGCTTGAGTACTTGGATTACTTACCTTGTTGAGCCTAATTATGTTTATTGCATTTGTGCCAGTGCATAGTTTTCTTATAAATGGGGCCTCATAGAGAGATGAGGATGAATACGAGAGATATGGCTCAAAACGAGAATGAGGAACATGCTGAGATTGTTGTGGATATACCTCCTCCCCCTGGTGGTGGACCACCCGGCGGTGGTGTTGCTGGAGGTGAAATTGCTGGTGTTGGTGCTGGGGTCGCTGGACCTGAAGGTGTGCAGGGGCAAGCTGCTCCTGACCTGACTGTTTTAATTCAAGCTATTGCGGGAGCCTTTCAGGCAGTAGTAGCTGGAGCTCGCGGAGTTGTGCATCAGGGTGATGCTAATGTGAGATTGCCTTTGGAACGTCTCCGCGGTTTGGGAGGGACTGAGTTCAGAGGTTTATCTCATGAAGGTTCTGAATCTTGGTTGGAAAGCACCAAGAGAATTTTGGGGCAAATGAACTACAACAATGTGCAGAAATTGGGTTGTGTGGTATCACTGCTGTATGATGATGCATATACGTGGTGGACGACCACTGTTTCCGGAATGGAGGAGAATGATGTGGCTTGGACATTCTTTCTGAACGCATTCAAGCGAAAGTATCTAGGTGTGCGATACCTGGATGAGAAGAAAAGAGAATTCATGTCTCTTGTGCAAGGAAGCATGACGGTGGCTGAATATGAAGTTTAGTTTGTCCGCCCTAGTCAGTACGCACCTGAGCTAATCCTTGATGAGCGAGAGAGGTGTGAACGTTTCCGTTATGGTTTGGTGACAGATGTGAAGACTTTCATGCTTGCTGCTGAGTATACGGATTTTGATGTGCTGGTGAGTAGAGCGAAGGACATTGAGCAGAACTTGGGTCTGTCTTCCAGAGGTGTTAGTTCTAGCTCGGGCAAAAGAGCTGCTGATTATAGTTCCGGTGGTGGGCGGAACAAGAGAGGACGAGATAAGAGGTATCAGACTTCTGCTAGGCGTGGTAATGGAGGGCATGGTGCACCTGTTTAGGGAGATAAGATGAGAGCTGATCAGAACACGTGCTGGACGTGTGGATCACGTGGTCGTTTGAGGCGAGATTGTCCTCGAGCAGTGAGGGAGGTTCAGGCTCCTGTAGCGGTGACCGATAATTCATGCTGGAATTGTGGTTCGGCAGACCACATGAGGATGGAGTGTCCTTTGTTGGCCGGTGGTGGTCAGGGATGTGCTCCTGGGGTAGTTGCACCACAGAGAGGTCGTGGGCGCGGCCGTGGTAACTTCCAGCGCAGAGATGATGGTGGGAGGAATGTGGCGCATGTGGTGGTTGTTCAACCTGAGGGTGGTGGTTAGGCTCGAGTGTATGCTTAGCGTGAGGGGAGAAATGATACGGATGTGATCGCAGGTACCTTTACTCTACAATCCTTATCATTACTTTCCTTGATTGATTCTGGATCTACACACTCATACATATTGCGTGAACATGCTCAATTGCTTGGTTTACCTGTTGAGTCTTTGGATGTTGGTATGCGTGTAACTAGTTCTTTTGGTGAGACCGTTGTGACACGGAAGTTATATAGGATATGTCCTTTGGTAGTGCAAAACCATGTTTTTCTTGTTGATCTCATGGAATTGCCATTTTATGGCTTTGATGTAATCCTTGGAATGGATTGGCTTGTTGAACATCGAGCTATGGTGGATTTTGAGAACAAGCGAGTTTCGTTGAAGCTTGCGGATGATTACGAGGTAGTGTGGTTGGTGAGAATGTGAAGTTTCTTGCCAATGTGGTGTCTTCTTTGGAAGCAAGCCGAATGCTGAGGCAAGGCTGTGAGGCTTATCTGGCCTTTGTGATGAATCCTAGCTCTAAGGAGTTGCGAGTCCAAGATATCAGGACTGTGCGAGAGTTTCCTGGAGTGTTTCCGGAGGAGTTACCTGGATTGCCTCCTAGTCGAGAGGTGGAGTTTGGAATTGAGTTGTATGAAAACACAACTCCAGTGTCCATTACTCCTTACCGAATGGCACCTAAAGAGTTGAAAGAGCTGAAGACGCAACTTCAGGAGTTGCTTGATCGTGGTTTCATTCGTCCGAGTGTGTCACCTTGGGGTGCACCGGTCTTGTTTGTGAAGAAGAAGGATGGCACTATGAGAATGTGCATCGATTATCGTCAGCTGAACAAGTTGACTATCAAGAATCGGTATCCTTTGCCGAGGGTTGATGATCTTTTTGATCAATTTCGGGGAGCGGCTGTGTTCTCTAAGATTGACTTAAGGTCAGGTTATTACCAGCTTGAGGTGAAGGATGTGGATGTGCCAATAACAGCCTTTAGAACGAGGTATGGGCATTATGAGTTTCTTGTGATGTCGTTTGGTTTGACGAATGCTCCTGCAGCTTTTATGGACATGATGAATAGAGTGTTCCATGAATACTTGGACAAGTTTGTTGTGGTGTTCATTGATGATATCCTTGTGTACTCTCGTACTGAGGAGGAGCATGAAGGGCATTTGAGGATATTATTGCAAGCGCTGTTAGAGAATTAGCTATATGCTAAGCTGAGTAAGTGCGAATTCTGGCTTAGGGAAGTTGTTTTCCTTGGTCATGTGGTTTCTGCTGAGGGGATTCGTGTTGATCTTCAGAAGATTGAGGCGATGATGAATTTGAAGCCTCCTAAGTCTATTCATGAAGTCCGTAGTTTCCTTGGGTTGGCAAGATACTACCAGAGGTTTGTGGATGGATTTTCGAAGATTGTTGCACCTTTGACGAAGTTGTTGCAAAAGGATGTCAAGTATGAGTGGACTGAGGCAAGACAACAAGCTTTTGAGAAGCTTAAGGACGCTTCGACGCAAGCTCCTATCTTGGTTCAACCTGAATCAGGGAAAGAGTTTGTAGTGTACAACGACACATCCTATGTTGGGTTGGGGTGTGTTTTGATGCAAAAGGGTAAGGTGGTGGCTTATGCATCGCGTCAATTGAAGGTGCATGAGCGCAATTATCCTACGCTTGATATTGAGTTAGCTGCGGTGGTTTTTGCTTTGAAAATTTGGAGACATTACCTGTATGGTGATCCGTGTACTGTGTACACGGATCACAAAAGTTTGAAGTATCTGGTGTCTCAGAAAGAGTTGAATCTTAGGCAACGATGTTGGGTGGAGTTGCTTAAAGATTACGATCTGACGATCGAGTACCATCCGGGAAAAGCTAATGTTGTAGCGGATGCCTTGAGTAGGAAGGTGGCAGTGGAGTTGAGGGCTAGGTTTGCCAGCTTGAGTATTTCGCGAGATGGGGGTCTTGTGGCTGAATTGCAAGTGAAACCATCTTTGGTTCAGTTGATAAAGGATAAGCAGTTGTTGGATGATTCTTTGGTGCCACACGTTCAGGACATTGCTGAGGATAGACCATCGGATTTCTGTTTTAATGATGATGGGGTTCTATGTTTTGGGGGTCGGATGGTAATGCCGAATGATGCTGAGTTGAGGCGTACTATTCTGTCTGAAGCTCATAGTAGTCCTTTTGCTATGCACCATGGTAGTACTAAGATGTATCGTGAACTTAAGGATGAGTACTATTGGGTGGGACTGAAGAAAGATGTTGCGGAGTACGTGGGTAAGTGCATGGTTTGTCAGCGGGTTAAGGCTGAACATCAGTTTCCTTCTGGGTTGTTGCAACCGTTGAGGATTCCTGAGTGGAAGTGGGAAAGGATTACCATGGACTTTGTGTCTGGTTTTCCTTTGTCGCCATCGAAAAAGAACTCGGTGTGGCTGATTGTGGATCGCCTTACGAAGTGTGCGCATTTCATACCTGTGCATACTACGTATACTTTGGATAAGCTTGCAGAGTTGTACATTGATGAGATTATGCGACTGCATGGTGTGCCAAAGTCTATAGTGTCGGATAGAGATCCGAGGTTTACATCGCGTTTCTGGGAGTGTTTGCATCAAGCTTTGGGTACACGGTTGAATTTCAGTACTTCTTATCATCCACAGTCGGATGGACAGTCTGAGCGTGTTATCCAAGTGCTGGAAGATATGTTGAGGTGCTGTGTGATTGAGTTTCAGGGTTCTTGGGAGAAGCATTTGCCTTTGGTGTAGTTTGCTTATAACAATAGCTACCAGGTAAGTATTCAAATGACACCTTATGAAGCCTTGTACAGGAGGAAGTGCAAAACTCCTCTTTGCTGGGCTGAAACAAGTCAGAAGTTGGTTTCGATTCCGGCTTTGTTGAAAGAAACCACCGAGAAGGTGAAGCTCATTTGTGAGTGATTGAAGGCAGCTTCTGATCGACAGAAGTCTTACGCGGATTTGAAGCTTAAGGAGATTGAGTTTGCGGTAGGTGACCGTGTGTTCTTGAAGGTTTCGCCTTGGAAGAAGGTGATGAGGTTTGGCCAGAAGGGTAAGTTGAGCCCTAGGTACATTGGACCATATGAGGTGATTGAGCGTTTGGGTCCTGTTGCGTATAAGCTGAGGTTGCCGCAAGAGTTGGAAAAGATCCATGATGTGTTTCATGTCTCTATGCTTCAGAGGTATAAATCAGATCCTTCGCATGTTATGCCTGTGGAGGAAGTGGAGTTGAATCCAGACTTGACCTATGATGAGGAGCCGGTTGAAATTCTGGATTCGGACTGTAAAGTTCTTCGAGGCAAGACCATTGATTTGGTAAAGGTGTTGTGGAAGCATCGTGGTGTTGAGGAAGCCACGTGGGAAAGAAAGGATGACATGAAGAACCAGTTTCCGTACCTCTTTCCTCCAGGTAAATTTTGAGGACGAAATTTCTTAAGGGGGGAGAGTTGTAACACCCAAATTTTGGGCTTAGAAGTTTAGGGTCTGAACCGGACCGGTCTGATTTAGGGTTCGAATATAAAAGGAGGTTTTTAGGGAAAGCCTAGTTCAGGATGCTTTAAAAATATGGAAAAATATCTAAAAATCCTCTTTTAATATACATAAGAGAGTGGTGAAATCAAATTTACAAAATTAGGTTTGGAAATATTACATTTTGGATTAGTGACTAAAATGCGATTTTTGAAAAGTTCAGTGGTGATTGTTTTGTAAGGATTGAAACTTTGAATCTTTAAGGAGCTAATTTACCCAAAAATGATTTCTCCAGATTTTTCTTTAATTTGAGTGAATTAATTAATGTTTTAACTAATTAGAAGTGAAGAGAAACCACCTTTTATTAAAATCATAACTACTTTTTCCTCAAACTTTCTCATTCCCATTTCTCTCAAAATTCCATCATCCAAATACTTTTCTCCAGCAACTTTTTCATTGATTTTCATTTCAATTGATGAGATTTCTATCATCAATTAGTTCCTAATCCATCTTGCATCAAATCCTTTTGTTTTCCTCATTGGATTTTCAAGAAAATTGGCTCAAATCAAGGAGAAATCACCATTTAGAGGTAAGGTTGTTCTTCTCCTCTAAATACTCAGTTCTTTACTGAAATTCCCAAGTTATCAATCCTTAATTTAAGTTTTATAAATGGTTTTAATGATATGAACTTGATTTTGGCTTAAAACTCAAGATTTGGAAGAAATCTTGAAGAATTTCGTTGTGATTGTTTAGGCTCTGTTTTGAGATGATTCTTAAATGTATTTTGGATGTCTAATGATGTGTAAATGAAGTTTTATCAATGCAATCCCGAATAGGTTGTGTTTCCTAAGTTTTTGCTTATGAAAATGGTGGTTTTTGAGGTGATCTTGGTGTTCTATTATAGCTGGAGGTATAAGGACGAGTTTAGGTTCCTTTTGCATGTTGATTGATGTTTAGAAATGGTTAGAAGTGATTGTTCTTGGATGAGTTAAGTTTTGGAAGAGTTTGGAGGTGATTTCGGTTGTGTTTGGTAGCCGAAATGTTGGCTTTAGGTAGAGCAACGAGTTTAAGTGTGTTGGCTGAAGATTTCAATGCATGATGATGCATTAATCCTCTGCTTTGATGTGTTAAAAACAGGGGAGGCATCTTCGGACACTTGTGGAGTTGATCCGGAGGCTTAATCGGCAAGCTTGCGAAATGGAATTGGTGAGTGGAGTTGGGTTTCCAGCTTTGAAACAAATGTTTGAAGGTTTTGGGAGCTTAGTTTAAGTCTAAGCAACTTAACTAAGCTCAAGAGTAAGTTTTCGGAAAAACTTCCTTGGATGAGCCATGAAGTGGTTCGATGCATTGATTATATTTGCATGTTTAAATTCTGTTTTGAAAGCATATTTTTAGCATGGTTAATGCTGGTTTTGAAAGCCATGTGTTGAAGGATGCTCAAGGTAAGAGATCCTTGGTTTGACGTATTGTAAATATGGATTTGATGCATGCTGATGCATGATGTTAAATTACTTTGTTTAATGCTTTAAAATAGTGAATTGTTGATGATAAATGATGTATATTGGCAAGTGATGTAATGGTTTTAAAGTACTTGAATCAGATATAGTTAGCCGGCTATAGGATTGGGTGCACCGTGAATAAAGTCGCCTTGGATGTTGAGGGGTTGTAAATGTACCGTAAACTCCATCCAAGTACTCTAACGAGTGAGGTAAGATCACAACGGTGGTTAAAAGTCTGTGTGTGGATCTTGTGTTATGTGTCCCTTGCACTCGTTAGTGGAATTATACAACTACCGATGAGTGATGTGGAGGGGTTGTGATTGTACCGTTAAACTCCATCATGGGTGTTGAGGGGTTGTGATTGTACCGTTAAACTCCACCTTATGTTGTTCGATAGTGTGTATGAAGCGTGTGGGACAACGCTTGTAATCCGCGTATCCGATTGTGTTTTGAGTTGTAAATGGTTATGAATTATCACTTGAAAGCCAATATGATGTGTTGATTATAATGAAGCATGAGATGCTTGTTAAGTATGCAAGGTTGCATGAAAAGTGATGAGTATGTGTTTAAAGGCTTTGTTGAAAGTGTTTTGTAAAATGCATTATTGTGTTGTTTTCTTTAGAGCACGCCTCACTAAGAAATTGTGCTTACGCTCTCTCTCTTGAATCAATAATGCAGATAATTGAAGTTTTAAAGGGCAACAAGGAGGCAAGAGTGTCCAAGGGAACTAAGCTCATGAATGGTGATGTTTTCATACACTACTAGTTTTGGTATTTTGGCAATGGGAACCTAAAATGTGTTTTGGGAGATGTGTTGAACTCCCTAGTTCGTGGCATGTTGCTTTTAATGGTTTGAGATTGTAATTGGCCTTTTGATGCTTGTTTTGGAGTTTAGTTGGTTGTTTGGTTTTGGATATTAGGATGCATGCCTATAGACATGTGAAGTTAATGTTTGGTGCCATGAATGTGTTTTGGAGTTGCAAGCATGCTCCTTATATGTATGATGACTTGTTGGCATGATTAGGAAGTGTTTGAGTGGTTTTATGTATGAAAATCCAGCAAAATCTGCAGCTTCTGGGCAAACCGTATCGATACACTCATTGGCGTTTCGAAACGGGGGCCTGTAATGGCCTTGGTGTTTCGAAACGGCTGGTGACCGTATCGAAACGGTTTTGCCACTGGAAGGTAAGAAGGCGAAAAGCCAAAACAACACCACAACTTACCCTTGAACTTGGATTGTCCTAATGGCTCAACCCAAACCCTTAAAACACTTCTTCAACCTTGATAAAACAGTAAAAATCATTTCCACTCACCACCGATTACCAAAATCATGTTGAAACCCCTTTCTAGCTTTCCGGTTCGCGCACAATTGAGTTCAACAATTCTGAATCTTCAATCCCTGCCTCTAACCAACCCAAAATAGAGGATTTATAGAAATTTTCAACACTCTCTGGAAAGTAGAGATTCAAATACTCAATCAAAACACCTATCGAACATATTTGATACAAGTCGTAAACATCGAAAAACTGAATTCGGACTATCTCCAGCAAAACCCAACATTAGATAACATCAAAACACAAAGATAAACATCTAAAAACATCAACCCATCATCAAATTAACACCAGCTATCGATTCACCTCAAAATTTCCCCCAAAACTCACTTTTTCCACTTCAAACTTCAACACCCAACCTAAATTCGGGATTCCTACCAATCACCCAGCATCTCAACTCAAAAACCACATCAATAAAAGTTAACAACATCAACAAACCCAACAATAACAGATCCTACCCGACAATCTTACCAAAAGCTCATTGTCATCAATTTAGCCAAGTTTCATTAAGATTAACACAAGAATACAAAACTTTAGCATTTAAAGGAATCAAAGCATGGGAATTTCATTAAAGAACCTTACATTATAGGAGAATCACGTTGCTCACCCCTAATGCTAGCTATTTCCCCTTGTTTGGAAAAATTCCTTGAGAAAAACAATGAAATAAGCTTGGGTTTTAGGAAATCAAAGTAGGAGAACCATTTAGCAATATTAGATTAATAAGAAAATTTTTTTACCTTGTGAGAATCAAGCTCAAGAGCTGTTAGGTTGAAGAGAGAAGATGAGAAAGCTTGAAAATGATTTTTAACGTAAAGTGAGAAAATGGATAAAACCTTATTTTAATTAATTCATAAAATCTATTTTCAAATATTTGGGTAGTCAAAATAAAGGGGATAATAACCATATTGGCCTAGCTAAAATAGCTCCTTGAAGATTCAATGTTTTGACTCTTTTACAAAATGGTCACTAAAATAGATTTTACAAACTTTACAATTTGGTCACTAAACCAAAATGTCACAGTTCGGAAAGCGTTTTTCCAATTTTTTTTTACCAAAACGTTAAACATATTTTTTAAGAATTTTAGAGATTTATTTCATATTTTCCCAACCTTCGAGAACCACTTTCCCTTAACTCACTCACAACTCCCAACACTAGTCTTTCGGACCTTGCAACTTGACCGGATCTTCTAGACCCTAAACCGGGATGTTACACTTGGTTTGCTATGTCCTGCCAAAAATTGTGTCACTCGGTATGCCATCCTGCAAAAAGGTGTCAAAATAACCTTTCAAACTGACATAACACGAAATCCTAACTCTTATGTAAATGCATGGTTCCTAAGGCAAAATGCAACTATATGAACTTAAAAGACAAGTAAAAGAATGAGAAATTTGTATATAAATCAGTACTTTTGGAGTGTCAACACTATAACACCCTAAAATTTGCCCTAATTTGAAAAACCTAAATTTTGAAATCCCTAATTTGGTAACCCTATAATTTGGAAATTTATATTCAAAACCCTAATTGAGTGTGAGGACTAAATGGAGTAAATTTACAATTTTGTGGCTCAATTTAGAAATTTTGGTGGTCATTTTGTAATGCTGGTAAAGTCATGGTGTCGTTCTACAAACACTAAATTGCTCGTTGACCCTATGTGTAATTTTCCCTTTAGCTAGGGTATTTATACCCATTATAACACCCTGAAACCCTTTTCAGTTTTCATTTGCATAAACAGCCGCACCCATCTTTCTCTCTCTCTCTCTTTGAAACAAATCACCGCCCCTCGTCCCTTTTTCCGGTGAAGCTCAGATAAACCACCATCCACCGTCCGTTTTATGTTAAATCACCACCACCGTGATCGTCATCTAACCGCTAGTAAACCCTAACCTTCAGTTAACCCTTATCGACCACCGTTTAGGGAATAACAATGTGAAACTGTTCGTATCTCCTCTTGCACCGTTGTCTGCTTCACCCTCCATTTTTGCCATTTGCTCGAAAATGATCCAAAACCGTTCGGTTCTCCCTTGCGCCACCGTTCATGGCCGTGTCCCCACCGTTCTCTGCCCTCTCCTCCGTTCGTGCTTGTGAGAAAAGCCACCGGAAACCTTTCGTATAACTTGTGTTATAGTTTTTGCCGCCATCCTCCTCTTTTCGTGTTCGGGTTTAATCAGAATCATGTCTCCGTCACCTCCTCCTTAGATTGTCTATTTTGGGTAAGCTTTGAATCCATGTGTTTGGGTTATAAATCTGTATTTTCAAGTTGAGTGTTGTGGTTTGATTCAGATTCCGTTCATGTTGTCGTCGTGATTGATTCTTGTGGTTACCATTTTGTGCTTTCAGCGGGCTGCCACCGTCCTTGCCGATCTCTGCCGTCGTTGTGCATCGTGACAAGCCGCCGCCGCCTTCGTTTGGTTTTGTTACCGCTGCCATGGGGGTTCTGTAAACCCTAGTGTTGTTGTAGCGTAGTGAAAGGGTGGTGGGAAGTGTAAGCTTGATAATTTGTGTATGTTGGTTGAGCCCAAATGTGTGGCATGTTATGTGTGGTTTGTTATGAAAGGAACCCATGTCCTTATCCATTTTGGGTGGGCTAGTTTAGTGATATGTTTCTCTTGAGCCAATTTGTGGATGCATTAAAATTAGAATGGACCTTGTGAACCATATCCAGGAATGAATCAAATCTTTAGCCTGAACCGAATCTGTGGTATGTTTGAACCAAACCGGATTGACTCTTTGAACTGAATTGGCTAATTAGTTGAATCGACAGAACCAATTTTACCCATGAACCCGTTGAACGAACCGAATTTTGATATGTTAACAGTTTAACCAACCTTTTACTGTGTAACATCAGCATTGAACTAGCCATGACATTAGCATTAACCTTTGACCAGCTTTGACCTTTGACCATTGCCTAGTTGACCTCAACCAAAGTTGATCAAGTTGACTTTTTCGAACAACCTTCCTCATGTCCTTTTTCGACATCCTGATTCTGAATCCGTTGCCCGTTTTGTCAAATTCAGACCTGAAAGCTTTGTTTTGCTAATTATAAATATTTTGTACTTAGTATCGAAAGAGTTGAGTTTATGGAATCTAATTTGAAATATTCTCGTGTTCAGGTATTGCCTCTGAGGCAATCGAGTTACATTCTCTGTCTGTTCAGTCTGATGGTACACGTTCTTCGGGGTTTACACGTGAGTATTCTTTTAAAATTGGTTCTAGTGTTTTTGTCGGTGGCTTGGTGATAGTAATAAATATTAATGCTGAGTTATCCCCATAGGTTCTGATTCAGTTAGATCTGACCGTGAGACTCGCTCTTCTCGATATTAGAGCTTTTGCCCGCTAAAGGTGTGTCTCCTTCTGTGCTATAAATTTATGTGCTTCTTCTGGTATTATTATAAGTAAATGTTTTATACATTTTGTGTGCATACTCTATTGTGATTGGGTGAACGTTTTCAGACATCATGCATAACATGTCATAACTATGATTTAACTGAAAAATCAGATTTACCGAACTATGAGATTTTAGATTTTCAAAATTATGAAACTTCGAATTTATCAGATTGTGAAACATCAGGTTTATAGATTTATGAATTTCAGATGACACTCAAATTTTAAAATTAGCATCATATCATTGTGTGTACATGGATTGGGATTTGTTCGGGGAATTTCAGCGGTTTCACCATTCGGGCTAAATTCTGCTTCGGATCAGTGGTTCACCCTTCAGGCTGAGTTCCACATCGGATGATGACGATGGAGAGAGTAGGTTCTAGGGAACCTTACTTTTTGGTGTATCGGAGATTGGGAATTGTGTTTCATCTACATCAAACATCATATCATCATAATTCAGTTTTGTTATGTTTTCAGAAAAGACTTTATCAGAAAATAAAAATATTATTTTATTTTGTGGTTGTTTGCAGTTTAGAGACACACTAAGCTTTTTAGCTTACACACCTATAGTCCTTCTCATTCAGATACTCAACTCTTTTAGGCGACTTGGTACTTGGAGCACCTCACTCTTATTCAGATCATTTTTTAAAATTCAGTATGAACTCTCTTTTGAGTATTGCAGACTATTGTTTTAATGTTATTTAGGAATATTTATGTAATTGGACTTTGGAACTATTTAAAATTTGAGTTTTTATAGATGCATGCATTTATAAAGCTATTTTTCAAATATTTAATCAAACTATCGAAATAATGTTTATACTATTATATTTTATAATAACTGAGGTATTAATGAGTATATTTACTTTTAAGAATAATTTTGTACTTTAAAATATTTAAACCTACGATTTATAACTTGAGGGACAAGTTTTCAATCGAGACTTTCTAGATTCGACCCATTTCTTCTGGGTTGGGTTTAAGGGGTTACATTTAGTGGTATCAGAGCTAAGTTCAACTGTCAAATTGTGAGGCTCACAAAAGTTATTTTTAAAGTGGTTTCGACTTCTGCATGCATATGAAATATTTTGTGATAAATGAGAATATTCTGAAAAACTTGCTACGATTTCGCTTGATTTTTATGGAATTACTTTCAACGTGATTTAAATTCGAGACTCCAGTATCGAATCTAGATTTAGGTTTTTACCTTATGTAGATAATTATTATGCCACCGCGTAAGAGTTCTAGTTTCGTGATTGGTGGATGTCGTGGTCGAGACCGTACAGTCGCTTGTGGTAGTGATCATATGTCCCATGTGGATCGGATAGAAAATCAAAATGAGATGTCAGTTAATGATAACGAGTCGTTGGGAGGATATCAAAGCGGAAGTGATAACTCAATTGATGTTGATGACACCGAGATAGTTCAGTCGGACAGTGCCACGGTGCACCGAGAGTTTCTTCGTTATCTTCGTCAGTTAGAGGGTCTGAGGAAACCCAATTCTACAGAATTTATAGCTGCTGGAATGAAATTTGTTTGAGGGTAAAACCGGTACACATCCAGCTGATGCAGAGTATTGGTTAAATAAGTTACAACGATTGTTTGCTGAGATGGATTACCCTGTCAATCAAAAATTGAGGGTCGTTGTATCATTGTTAGAGGGTGATGATGCTCGTGTAAAAGTACCCTGTAATAGTGCAAGTGTACACGTCAAGTAATGTAATGATAAGTATATCGAGTATCGTCTCCACAGGGATTGAGCTTTGGGACACTTGCTTAAGTTACTACACTGTAGAAAATAAAAACACAAATAAGTGATAAGAATAGTTTTATCTAACTAATAAACTAAAGAACAATAAAAATAAAAGATAGATAGGTCGAATAAGAGAGAAGAGTAGGCTGGGTCAAGTTGCGTCGTAGTGTGGAATCCAATTGACTTGTCTCCATATTTGAATGCAAGCAACACAGAACTGCCGTGGCAGTAACCTAAGTCTCTGCAGAAACCTAAGTTCCTTCCGTGGTCGCAATGGCTGAGTCCCTGCCGCGGAAATCTCTTGCTCGTGGGTAGATGTTGTTAAGGTTCAACAAAGCGTCCATGAATGACCCCTCCTTATCTCTAAGCTCGAAACACTGTTGATGGCTGAACTTTGACCATACCTCTCGGCGTAAACAAAAGACAAACACCAACCAATCACGCGCTTCTCTTAGCCGCTGAAATTCTTAACCTATCTCTGGGCCGAATTAGTTAACACCTTTGGATGAAAATCGTGCTTACTCATTTCGTGAATTCAACTGTAACATCGTACACCTGGTTAGGAGCGTAGATTGTTACAACGCGCAACGGGCATACAATCGATACGCACATGTCAAATAGTTAACCGTTAACTATCAACCAATGCACAATGCTTAACTTAATACTATGAGCTAGAGGGCTACAGTTTTTTTCTTTCATACCAACATAGCATTTATCTTGATCATACATTTATACAAGAGATAAATTCAATCATGTATATTATCACAAAAAGATACCATTTCTTCAAGCTTATACTTTCTAACAACAAACAAGATCAAGCAATTCTACGCCATCCATGTGTTACAATCGAAACTATATGGCATACTATCAACATCATACAAGCATTGAATTAGCATAGTCATCAAATTATTTACATAATGGTTCTACAATTTATCTAAGCATTCGATTACTTAAATACACATCTTAAATCTTTATATACATCCAAAACATGCTTGGTTCATTACACCATAACATTCGTTTAAGTATTTTATACATGAAAACATCATATAACCATAGGGCACCGATATACACTCCATGCATGATATCACCCATTACTTTATATACTAACTATATACATCCAAAATACATTCGTAATATCACCCAAATACATACAACTTGGATAACTATGCATGATGCTAAGCCACCCACTAGGAGTATCAACAACAAGAAACAAGGCATACTTGAATTCTTTGCTTGTGACTGCTACAGAGACAGGATCAAAACAACTTCGGGATCAGTCTATCCTGTTGGTTTGGGAAGAGGGAAATACAGAGCTATAAGTACAAAGTGTACTTAGTGAAGTAGTTCCTATTTCTAACGGTTTCCATCAATTTCATTAAGTGTCTTATCTTATCAAATTAGATTACCTAGTTAAGTTTCTAAGCAATTGAGTACACCCTAACTAGGCTCATGCACATATAAGTAGAATTCTTAATACATTATGATATCATATCAACCATCATAATACACTTATATGGCATTTTAACAAGTAACAAGCCAAGTATTATAGTCCTCTAAATCATTATCTTATACCATTCAAAAGGGAGCATTGAAACATATAAGCAATGTTCATATCCCATATAACAATTAACATTACACCAAATACATCAAACATTTATGTGTGTAAATTAAATCTTAAATCGAATCCTTTTTAACACATTGCCTTGGAATCTTAGTGACTAGGTAATCGAGCCTATACTCAAGGTACCTTAACAGATGATGCATAACATCAGTTTTAGAGGTTGCACTATTGCAACAGTATGTCTAAATACCTTCACATTTAGCATTTGAATTTCCAACAAAGGATGCCCAAGCATCTAACACTTTAGGTGTCACAACACCACACTATAAGTACACATGTACTAAATTAGAGGAGCTAGACTCTAGGCATGCCATTCTGCATAAAACCACTAATCAACCAAGCCTTTATTTATCTTTTCGCTAAGCAACTCCATTTAAGAAATTTCAATTCATAGATACCATATCTCATGTCATATTTCATGCCATAATCACTAAAACATTCATATGGATACATTTCCATGGTTTCCAACTATTGCAACATATATTCATACATTTCCAGCCACATGCATTATGTCTAAACAGCAGCATATCATTCAATTAAGCTCATTTAAATTAATCACACCACTACTCAAACATAGGTAACTACATCATGCTTCAACAAGACAATTACCTAGTAACATAGAGCATGCTAATAGATTTCCATTTAATCCATCTTCCCTTAAGTTAATTACAAAAACAAGATTAAATTCATTTCATGCTTCATGTTAAACATCGTAAATTAATAAAAGATAGTGGTTAGGATACTAATCCTAACCCTAAAGTTAACTACACTCATTATATTCCAAGCTAATCTTGATCTTTGATAACAATGATCTTGTTCTTCCTACTTGATCGACCAGCTCTTGCTTCATCCTAAGTTTCCTCAAATTCTTGGTATTATCATCCATACAAAACATACACAAAACATATCATGAGCCAATTCAAGCATATAAACTCATTTAAGCAAATGTAAACACCAAACACTCAAAACTATTTTTCCTATTTGTAGTTCGAGTACTTGTTACTAATCTGGCCATATCTTTTTATCTACCCATTGGATTTTTTTATTACTTTGCCATTATATAAATCTTATTCACACACCTTTCTAACCATGTATAGCACATATTTTCCCCATGTCTAGATCAGTACAGTTTTGCATTTAAATTCAATGCATTCTGCAGGGGACTAAACTGTCAATTTACCCTTTAGACCACTTTGGTGCATTTTTCAACCTAAGTCCCTTACTAGTTAATTCTAGACTTTTTTTTACCCTTTTTTAACCTATATTTCATTTTTCATTCAAGTCCAATTCAGCCCCTGTATCATTTAATTCAGTCCCTATTTTTAGCTATTATCCAGATTAGCCAAGATTCACTTAAATTGCAAACTAAACAATTTTAATCACGGCTATGAGCTGTTTATTAATCATATTTAAGCTACCTTTCAATCCTAAAACGAGTCCCTTGTTTCTGAGTATTAATTACAGAGCCCATTTAGTAATATCTCAGTCCCTAAAGCTTTTTGTTTACTCAAAACAGTCCATAAGGCAAATTTACACCCTAGGTGACTAGTGTTATTTCTAACAAAATTTTCAGCAATTCTATGACATATTTGGATCATCCAATACTTCAAACTAGTAGTAAACACCATTTTGAATACTTTCTTCTTATATGAAAATTTACAGAAATGTTTCCTAATCCTTTTTTTCTCTTTTAACAAAATAGTCCCTAACTGCATTCAGGTAGCATTCACCATCTATTGACTTGTTTACACTTCCAATTAGATAACCCAAGCTAAATTCATTTAAATCAACATCTTATAACACAAACCCATCGACAAATTCATCATCAACAACATGTAATCACATTAAAACAAAACAATTACACAAATTGAACATATCAATTGGTTAAACAAATGTATCAATGTACTTACTTTGCTCCAAACTTAATTTCTATGGAAAAATGATGCACATGCAAATTTAATGTCCATGAATTCTTGTTTTTTTCTCCAGAATTCTCTCCATAATATTCTCTCTAACATTCGGCTGAAGAGGGATAAAGGAGAAAATGATTATCCTAGTGGATTTGTGTAAGATAATAGAGTTGGGTTTTGTCCTTTTTTCCCCTTAATTATCCTTTAAGGAATTTTCGGCCAATGGTGAATTAGGGAACTCACTTATACTACCATGCAACCACTGGTGTTTTACACAATTTTTAGTTTAATCACCCCAATTAAGTCCTTCGGTTAGTGCATTTTGTCTAATTTAATCCTTATTAACTGAATCTAAAGTTTAAACTTGTTTAATTAAATTAATCACTTAGCTAATTAATTTAAATAACTTTTAAGGTATAGTTGAGGGTGTTACAACTCTCCCCTCCTTAAAACAAAGAATTCATCCTCGAATTCTTACCTGAATTAAATAAATGAGGATGTTGCTTTCTCATCGTATCCTCGGGTTCCCATGTGTCTTTTTCGTTCTAATGATTCTTCCATAGAACTTTCACGAGATATATGTTCTTGTTTCGGAGTCGTTTAACTTCTCTATTAAGGATTTGGATTGGTTCCTCCTCGTAAGATAAATCGGGATTCCGTTATACTTCTTCATGTTCAAGGATGTGTGATAGGTTTGATCGATACCTTCGGAGCATTGAAGCATGGAATATGTTGTGTGTTTTATCAAACTCGCTAGGAAGTGCAAGTCGATAAACTACCAGACCGATTCTTTCAGTCACTTTAAAGGGTCCTATATAACGAGGGCTTAGTTTCCCTCTTTTACCGAACCAAAATACTTTCTTCCACGGAGAGAATTTGAGAAAGACCTTATCACCGATCTTGTACTATATGTCTCTACGTTTTTATTAGCGTAGTCCTTTTGTCTATCAAAGGATTTCTTCAACCGAGAATGGATGATTTGAACTTGTTATTCAGTTTCCCGAAGTAATTGAGGTCCTAACACCTTATTATCGCTGAGTTCGGACCAACAGAGGGGTGTTCTGCATCTTCTACCATACAAAGCTTCGAAAGAAGCCATTTGAATCAAAGATTGGAAGCTATTGTTGTAGGCGAATTCGACCAAAGGTAGTGACTTTTCCTAGTTCTTTTCGAAATCGATGATACAAGCTCGAATCATGCCTTCAAGAACTTAAATTACTCGTTCAGATTGTCTGTCACTTTGCGGATGGAAAGTTGTGCTCAAACTTAGTTTGGTGCCAAGGGCTCGTTGTAGAGATCTCCAGAATCGAGCTGTGAACTGAGGGTCTCGATCAGAGACGATGGAAGTAGGGACTCCATGTAAATGGATGATTTCTCGGATATACAAATCAGCCAAAGTTTCCAAGCTATAGCTCATACGAACTAGGATGAAATGGGCAGATTTAGTGAATCGATAAACGACTACCCAAATAGCATCACACTTTCTCGGGGAACAAGGAAGGCCGGATACGAAATCCATAGTGATTTGTTCCTATTTCCATTGAAAAAATTTCAAAGGTTGGAGCAATCCGATAGGGACTCGGTGCTTGGCTTTCACTTGTTGACAATTCAGACACTTCGACAGATAATCATTGATAGCCGTTTTCATTCCGGACCACCAATACAAGGGCTTGAGATCCTTGTACATCTTAACTGATCTAGAGTGGATCGAGAAAAGACTTTGATGTGCTTCTTGTATAATCTCCTCATGTAAGTCCTTATTGTTAGGAATACAAACTCTATCTTTGAAATAGAGGATACCTCTCGAATTAACAGAGAAGTCGAGATTAGACTCAAGCTTAGAAGTAATTTTCTGAAGTTTCGGGTCTATTTGTTGAAGCTCTTTGATCCTTGTAATTATGCTCAACTTAATTTGAAGTTCGAACAGATATTTTAAAGCTTTAAAGAGTCAAAATGAGAATTGATAGCCAAGGAAGCTACGAGAAACAATTCGAATTGAGTACTTACAATTCAGGGAAATTTTTGAATTGTTATTTACTTTCAAGAAAAGGTTTGAATACTTTCTTGTCTAGAAAGGTATTGTTCGAATAGTTTCTAAAAAACAAGAATGAGCAAATTCAAATGGTTCAAAGTTTAGAATGGCTTACCCAGGGTCAGTTTTCGACTAAGAGCTACATTGGCTTTCTCGGGATGATAGTTGATGACCAGATCGCAATCCTTCAATAATTTCATCCACCTTCTTTGTCCCAAATTGAGATCCTTCTGAGTAAGAAGGTACTTCAGGATTTTTTGATCAGTAAACATGTGGCACTTTTCACCGTACAGGTAAAGCCTCCAGATTTTAAGTGCAAAGACAATGGCAGCCAATTCGAGGTCGTGTGTTGGGTAGTTGAGTTCATGTGGCTTTAATTGTCGAGATGCTTTTGCTACGACATTACCACCTTGCATCAAAACACAACCCAATCCTGAATGGAAGGTGTCCCTATAGACTATGAATTCTTTGCTCGGCTCAGGTTGAATCAAAACCGGGGCATGAGTTAAGGCTTGCTTTAATTGGTCGAAGATTCTTTGCTGATTTTTAGACCAATCAAACGGTTGATCTTTCCGGAGGAGTTTGGTTATCGGTAAAGCAATTGTAGAGAAACTTTTGACGAATCTTCGGTAATAACCAGCTAGACCGAGGAAAATGCAAACCTCTCCTACATTCTTCGGAGGTCGCCATTCAAGAATAGCTTGAATCTTTTACAGTTGACTTTAATTCCTTCAGTGGAGATTACGTGGCCGAGGAAAGCAACTTCTTATCACCAAAACTCACATTTGGAGAATTTGTCAAACAATTGACGTTCTCGAAGAGTTTGTAGCACGATTCGGAGGTGTTCAGCATGTTCCTCCTTATTCCGGAAATAGACAAGAATTTCATCGATAAAGACAATAATGAATTTGTCGAGATTGGGTTTGAACACTCGGTTCATCAGGTCCATAAATGCGGCAGGAGCGTTCCTTAACCCGAAAGGCATAAAAAAAATTCATAGCGACCATATCGAGTACGGAAAACAGCTTTAGGGATGTCTTCATCCTTCACTTTCATTTGGTAATAGCTTGATCGAAGATCGATCTTAGAGAAAACCGAGGCTTCCCGGAGTTGATCAAAAAGATCTTCAATTCTCGGCAAGGGATACTTGTTTTTTATGGTCACCCGATTCAATTGACGATAGTCAATGCAGAGCCGCATCAAGCCATCCTTTTTCTTCACAAATAATTCCGGAGCACCCCAGGAAGACGTGCTCGGTCGTATGAAGCCCTTGTCTTGAAATTCTTGTAATTGCTTCTTCAACTCCTTCAGTTCAATTGGAGCCATCCGATAAGGTATGATAGACACCGATTTGGTTCCGAGTTGAATGTTGATCTCGAACTCTACTTCACGGGTAGGTGGAAGATTAGTGAGATCCTCGAGAAAGACGTCAATGAATTTGGAAACAACAAGAATAGAGGGTAAGCCGAAATCATATTCATCTTGTAATACCATGGCAGCAAAAAATGAAGTTGGTTTTTTATCAATTAACAGAATGGATTCCTTCCCTAAACCCTGGAGGTACAATCTACGGTTTTGACAAACGATCCACGCTTGATGATTACTCAACCAATCTAAACCTAACACTAGATCGAAATCATATTCGAGCAGAACATAAAGATCAATGGAAAATGGTACATTTCGAATGATGATAGGACATTTTCTACAACTTAGGTTGATCGGCAAGTTTCCTCCTATCAGGTTCGACTCTACAAGGCTTGTTTTAACTATTTCGAGTTTCAAGTTTACCTTATCTAACAGATAAGAACATGTAAATGAATGGTTTGATCCTGAATCTATCAAAGCATAAACAGGTTTAAAGTTCAGTTCAACCGTACCCGTAATGACGTCGGGAGATTCCTTGTCTTCCTTGCCACTGATATGATAAACACGAGCTGGGGCTCGAGATTCTTGATATTTTGTGGCTTTCGAATGGGAGCCTCTTCCCTTCCCTTGATTTCCCAATTGAGTCTGTCTCAGGTTCTTGTTTCGGTTAGAAGACGCAAGGCTCAGATTTGCATAATTCCGAGTAGAAGCTTTATCAAACTTCCTCGGACAGTCTCTAAGATAATGATCATAGCTCCCACAGGCGAAACAAAGATTGTATTGAAGTCGACATTTGCCGAACTGTTGCTTCTGGAAATATTTGCAAGTCATGGCTTTTTCAGTGTTTCTCGTGCTGTTAACGGACACAACAGGGACAGGTAGCTTGTTCACCGTTTGAGGTCTCGATGCGTAATTGATTATGGAGGTAGGAGCATAAGTGGAAGACCCTTCTTTCTGATTTTTGCTTTTCTTTGATTGCCAATAAGACTTGTCATCACTCTTCCGCTTCTTATCACTCAGATAACCGCCTTTTCTTTTCTCGGGGGCTTTCATTTTGGCTTCAATAGTAATGGCCCGATTTACCAAGGTTTGGAAGTCCGTAATACTGAAGGTAGTAAACATCGGACTTGGTTCATCATTCAGCCCGTCAATAAACATTCGACATTTGTCTTTCTTGGTTTTGATGTACTCCGAGCCGTACTTGCAATATTTGCAAAAATCGGCAACATATTGCTCGATTGGCCTATTGGCCTGCCTTGGATAGAGGAACCGCTTCCTTCGGTCAGCTAGGTATCGCTCACTGTAAAGTGCTCATAAGTCCTATATTTTGTATGCATTTCATCTCATATTATTGCTATTCTCAAGTGCATTTTAGGCATATTTAAGTGCATGCATGCATTATTTACAGTATTCTTTGCTTTGCCTTGTTCTTGTTGAATATCTTTGATTTGGTAAGAAAATATATTGTTTTAGTTTAGTTTTATTTTCAAATGCTAGAAGCTGTCAGAAGAAGGAGAAAGATGGGGAGCTGGTGTCGAGGCAGCAGATCAAGGAGCTGTACTGAAGCAGTTCAACACAGAGAGAGATGCTGTCGAGCAGCTGTCGTCGCCATATCTGCCGCCCAGGGTAGCAACATGAGGAATTAGTGAATTGTAGTGCGATTGGAAGAGCATAATTTTCTAATTCCAATGAGCACATTCACGCAATTTAGTGATGCTGGAAACAAAGGACAGAGCCGCCAAAGGAGAAGATCGAGGCTTTCTTGTGGTACAAGGCAACGACAAGAGGAGTCTAAAATCAAGTCAAAGAAGTCAAAATTAAAGGATGCATTTAATGCAAAATATACTTTATCATGAGGAAGACTTCTACTCCAAGGAGGACTTAACCTAGGCCATGCTCTATATATACCCCATCATATTTTGTATTTTAGACATCTTAGAATAGTCGACATAGATTAGTTTCTCTTGTGTTTTCTTGTCGCCATTATGTTCTAAATTCTCTAGGGTTTGGGTTGTGTTGTAAAGTAGTTGTGAGAACGATTGTTTAGGTTTAAGTCTGTTATTGCAATAAATTCAAGGTTTTCTTATTTCATGTTCTTCATTATTTTCAATTGAGTTTGAAAGATCGGTTGTGAGCAATCCATTTGTTTGTCATCAAGAGAGTCAAACTCACGAAAGAAGTAAGCACGATCTTATCCATACCAGATGTTGATCAATCCAGCCTAGAAATAGGTTAGGGTTTAAGGCAGCTAAAAGAGGGCGAACCAAAAGTTGACGTTCATTGCAAGATTCACGCCGATGGGTATTATCTGCAGCGGGCATCAATAGTGTTCTGACTTAGACATAAGCTGAATCATTCTCGAAGCGTTCTGTCGAGCCTTGAAGGTCTGTCGAGTTTTCCGCCGAGCCACTTCACCGTTCCACTACCGAGACAGCGAAAGTTGTTAAAGCACCAATCTACCATCTCCTGCCAAGGCAGCAAAGTCTAGCAGCGCGATACAACTTAACCTATTCAACACAGTTTCACACTACAGAGCAACATAACCTGACCCATTCAATCAATATGATCTCTTCTCTTAATTACTTATGTTTATTTATTTTTCTTTTAACCGAACCGAAATTTACTTGTGCATTTAAATCTGTGCAGGGTTTTACATTTGAATTAGTTGTCCAATCCTCGTGGGATACGATATCTTTTATATTATAACTTGACAAGAGTGTGCACTTGCGCTCATATATAGAGAACACCTAATCGCTCTACACTCACTAATATACTTTTTGTTGAACTCATCTACAAAGAACTTCAATGTTACCAACTCAACAGGGGCAATTAGAGTCGTGATTTCCCACCAGCTGAGTGTTTCATCAGCTAACAGAGTGATCGCGCACTCAAGTTTATGCTCTTCCGGACACTGTAGTTGTTTCTTCAAGATTTGGGTAGTTCGTTCGAGCCAATATTCAGCCTCTTCGGGCTTCTCCTCGTTTGTACCCGTGAATGTATAAGCTCGGTGTTCTGCAAGTTTCTCGATCAGTTCTCTGCTCGGTGAAGCAGCAACAGGAATAGGTTGGTCTTGTCTCATGTTCGATAAGAGCTGATCGAACATCTCCTTCATGCTGATGAGACATTCTTTTTGAGTAGTTTGGATAGTCGAATTATTCGGAGGTTGTTGGGCTTGTTCCCGAGGTTTCTCTCGAGGGTCAGCTTGTAACGGGGAATTCTGTCTCATTCTTATGTTATCACCGTCATTAGAGGATCCTCGGGGACTCTCGTCATCTCGAGCTAGACTTGTCTATGGCATTCTATTAAGATTTAAACAAGGTCGGGATTAGGGAGGCATAATCACAAGCAATCCATAAGACTCTTAGATGGCATAGTTAAACCTATTTGATGCAAAACATATTCATGTAAGATTTAAAATCTAACCTAAAGCTCTAACTAACACTTTATGTAACACCCTACACCCGGTTAGGAGCGTAGAGCGTTACGACGCGCATCAGACATACAATCAATACACACATGTCAAATAGTTTACCGTTAACTATCAACCAATGCACAATGCTTAACTTAATACTATGAGCTAGAGGGACACATTTTTTTCTTTCATACCAACATAGCATTTATCTAGATCATACATGTATACAAGAGATAAATTCAATCATGTATATAAGCACAACAAGATACCATTTCTTCAAGCTTATACTTTCTAACAACCAACAAGATCAAGCAATTCTACGCCATCCATGTGTTACAATTGAACCTATATGGCATGGTATCAACATCATACAAGCATTCGATTAGCATAGTCATCAAATTAATTACATAATGGTTGCACAATTTATCTAAGCATTCGATTACTTAAATACACATCTTAAAACTTTATATACTCCCAAAACATGCTTGATTCATTAGACCATAACATTTATTTAAGTATTTTATACATCAAAAAATCATATAACCATAGGGCACCTATATACACTCCAGGCCCTTTACATAACCTTCCATACTAGCTATATACATATAAAATACATTCGTAATATCACCCAAATACATACTACTTGGATAACTATGCATGATGCTAAGCCACCCACTAGGAGTACCAACAACAAGAAACAAGGCATACTTGAATTCTTTGCTTGTGACTGTTACAGAGATAGGATCAAGACAACTTCAGGATCAGTTTATCATGTTGGTTTAGGAAGAGGGAAATACAGAGTTATAAGTACAATGTGTACTTAGTGAAGTAGTTCCTATTTCTAACGGTTTCCATCAGTTTCATTAAGTGTCTTATCTTATCAAATGAGATTACCTAGTTAAGTTTCTAAGCAATTGAGTACACCCTAACTAGGCTTATTCACATATAAGTAGTATTTTTAATACATTATGATATCAAATCAACCATCATAGAACATTTACATGGCATTTTAACTAGTAACAAGCCAAGTAATATAATCCTCTAAATCATTATCTTATACCATTCAAAAGGGAGCATTGAAACATATTAGCAATGTTCATATCCCATATAACAATTAACATTACACCAAATACATCAACATCCATGTGTGTAAATTAAATCTTAAATCAAATCCATTTTAACACATTGCCTTGGAATCTCAGTTACTAGTTAATCGAGCCTATACTTAAGGTACCTTAACAGAGGATGCATAGCATCAGTTTTAGAGGTTGAACTATTGAAACAGAAGGTCTAAATACCTTCACATTTAGCATTTGAATTTCCAACAAAGGATGCCCAAGCATCTAACACTTTAGGTGTCACAACACCACACTATGAGTACACATGTACTAAATCAGAGGAGCTAGACTCTAGGCATGCCATTCTACCTAAAACCACTAATCAACCAAGGCTTTATTTATCTTTTTGCTAAGAAACTCCAATTAAGAAATTTCAATTCATAGATATCATATCTCAGGTCATATTTCATGCCAAAATCACTAAAACATTCATATAGATACATTTCCATGGTTTCCAACTATTGCAACATATATTCATACATTTCCAGCCACATGTATTATGTCTAAACAGCAGCATATCATTCAATTAAGCTCATTTAAATCAATCACACCACTACTCAAACATAGATAACTACATCATGCTTCAACAAGACAATTACCTAGTAACATAGAACATGCTAACAAGTTTCCAATTAATCCATCTTCCCTTACGTTAAGTACCAAACCAAGATTAAATTCATTTCATGCTTCGTTTTAAACATCGTAAATTAATAAAAGATAGTGGTTAGGATACTAACCCTAACCTTAAAGTTAACTACACTCACTATACTCTAAGCTAATCTTGATCTTTGATGACAATGCCCTTGTTCTTCCTACTTGATCGACCAGCTCTTGTTTCCTCCAAAGTTTCTTCAAATTCATGGTCTTATCATCCATACACAAACATAAACAAAACATATCAGGAGCCAATTCAAGCATATAAACTCATTTAAGCAAGTGTAAACATCAAACACTCAAAATTGTTTTTCCTATTGGTAGTTCGAATACCTGTTACTAATCTGACCATATCTTTTAATCTACCCATTGGATTTTTGACTACTTTACCATTCTAGAAATATTATTCACAATACTTCCTAACAATGTATACCACATATTTTCCCATGTCTAGATTAGTACAATTTTGCATTTAAAGTCTGGGCATTCTACAGGGGACTAAACTGCCAGTTTACCCTTTGGACCAATTTGGTGCATTTTTCATCCTAAGTCCCTTACTAGTTAATTCCAGCCATTTTTACCCTATTTTAACCTATTTTTTTCCTTTTTCATTCAATTCCAATTCAGACCTTGTATCATTTAATTTAGTCTCTGTTTTTAGCTATTTTCCAGAATATTCCAGATTCGCTTAAATTGCAAACTAAACATTTTAATCACCCCTATGAGCTATTTATTAATCATATTCAAGCTACATTTCAATCCTAACACGAGTCCCCTGTTTCCGAGTATTAATTACAGAGCCCATTTAGTAATATTTCAGTCCCTAAAGCTTTGTGTTTACTCAAAACATTCCCTAAGGTAGATTTACACCCTAGGTGACTAGTGTTTTTTCTACTCAAAATATTTCAGCAATTCTATGACATATTTGAATCATCCAATACTTCAAACCAATAGTAAACATCATTTTGAATACTTTATTCCTACATGAAATTTTCCAGAAATGTTTTCTAATCCTTAATTTTTTTAGTTTTAACAAAACAGTCCCTAAGTGCATTCGGGTAGCATCTTGCACCATCGATTGACTTGTTTACACTTCCAATTGTATAACCCGAGTTAAATTCATTTAATTCAACATCTTATAACACAAACCCAGCCACAAATTCATCATCAACAACATGTAATCACATTAAAACAAAACAAATACACAAATCGAACATATCAATTGGTTAAACAAGTGTATAAATGTACTTACTTTGCTCCAAAAATAATTTCTACGAAAAAATGATCAACATGCAAGCTTAATCTCCTTGAATTCTAATGTTTTTCTCTAGAATTCTCTCCCTAATATTCTCTCTAACATTCGGATGAAGAGGGATAATGGAGAAGATGATTATCCTAGTGGATTTGTGTAAGATAATAGAGTTGGGTTTTGTCCTTTTTGCACAGAATTAGGGAACTTACTTATATTACCATGCAACCATTGGTGTTTTACACAGTTTTTAATTTAACCACCCCAATTAAGTCCTTCGGTTAGTGCATTTCTTCTAATTTAATCCTTATTAACAGAATATAAAGTTTAAATTTGTTTAATTAAATTAATCACTTAGCTAATTAGTTTTAAAAAAATTAGGGTATAATTGAGGGTGTTACATCAACTCTCTCGACATCGAATAAATGGATAATCTCACAAACTCTCTATCGACAAGAATGCAAGAATGATTAAAGCCATGAATAACCAAACCTCAACTTAATTGCATTCAAAACTTAAACAAAATATAATTGTTTTCCAACATCTACTAAACAAAATAACCCTAGACTAAGAAAAGAACAAGAACATGCTAAACCTCTCAAACCCTCTATATTCGACAATTCGTCAATTGGTGGCTTGGCCCTCATTAAATAGAAGGAGGCTTGGGGCAAAGTCTTTCTTTGATAGGAAGTTAAGTTGGAGTTGGACTTGTCTTCATTAAAGAGGTGAATCTCTTTAATTTAATGCATTTTATCCACTTTTGCCAGATTCCATCTTTAACCTTCCTTCCATGCTTTTCTCCTCTTCTCGAACTTCGATTGCCGCGCAAAGTGTGTAGAAAAATTCAGTGTTTTATGCTATTCAAATCGCCTACCACTTTGCATATTTTGTCTGCTAGCGAGTTGGGTTGTACAATGCCGCGACGGCCTCGTAATGCCTTGGTGGCATCTTGCTGCCTCAGCCCTAATCTGGGACTGGATCTGCTTCGCAAGGCTTTATCTTTATGGTTTAGCTTCCTTTAGTAGAAACTGTTGTCCTTGGCTGGGCTTAATCAGGGCCTATCTAGAGCTCGTTCTGTACCATCCTCCCTTTTCCTTCAGTGCCCTCACACCATCACGTACCCTGGCAGTGGCTCAGCATTAAACTGCCGCGAAAATGGCTTGGCAATGAACTGCAGCGACAATGGCTCGACATGGCTTGGAAATGAAATGTCGCGTCATTGCTAGCCGGCACGACATCACAAGCCTTGGCATCACCTACCGTCATGACATCACATGCCCTGGCATCACCTGCTAGCACAACATCACCTGTCAGGGCATTACCTACCCTGGCAATGAGTAAATCTGCACAAGCACCAAAATGCCTCAAAATAGTACCTTTTTCATTAAATAAATCAAATGTAAGGATCAAGGATATAAACAATATAATTAATGCATAAAGGGCCACATTGAAGCTCAATTTGGTGTAGGTTGAGCAATAATTTCCATGTAAAAAGGGTGAAAATATAGAAATTTTAGGCACTTATCAGGTGAAGCTCAAGATTGGTGGGAGTATGTGGTAGATATTGTTCCACCTAATCAGGTCACATGGGTGTTTTTCTGATAGGCTTTTCAGGATCGATATGTGGGAGTTGAGTTCTTAGCGAAGTGTCGCGATGATTTTATGAATCCGAAACAAAACAATATGTCAGTAAATGATTATGAGATAGAATTTCAAAGGTTGGCTAAGTATGCTCCTAGGTTAGTTGTGACTAAGGAAGATAAATGTGACTGGTTTTTGAAGGGAATTCGGTTGCCGATTCAGAGAGATGTTGCTACACATCATGATAAAATGTTCAACGACCTGGTTAGTCTATCTAAGATTGCTGAGAGGATAATTGCATTTATGGAAGATGAGGAATTTCAAAAATTCTGAGAAATACGTGGAGCAACCGGACATATTTGTTCAACCTAGTTTTTTCAACTTTTCTGGAAAGAGGCCTAGAGCTGAGTCTGTTCCTCATAGTTATCGGAATGTGAGACCTACAACATCGACAATTGTGTCCGGTAGCGTACGCAGTTCAAAAGATTGTCAGCCTATTTCTGTATGTGGTTTTTGTAATAAAAAGCATAACTAGGAGTGCAAATTGATGAACAAAGTGTGTTTTAGATGTGGTTCTCGAGATCATTACCTAAGGAATTGTACACATTCCCCTATCGGTTCATCCGTGTGGAGTCAGGAACATGCATCAGTCCAGACACCTCTAAGAGGTAGAAGACAGCTTAGGTTAGCTGTTTTTGGTAGTGCTAGTAGAGGTAGAGTGGCTTAGAGTGGTGGATCAACTAGAACTGAGGGTAGACGATCAGGTTTAGTATATGCAACTAGAGTTCGTGATGGATATGAGGACGCATCTAATGACATAATAGGTACATTATGTTGTTTCAATTTTTGTTTTGTTATATGGATTATGAATTTAAAATGAGAAAGTTTAAGCATGTTTCAGTTAGCTTTGGGTATTTGTTGCTTGTAATCACTAATTTTGTCCGGGGTATTTGTTACAAGGTTTTTTTCCTTACTTCTAAAAAGGTCCCCGCTTTTTGAAAACATTTAATTAAAAGGGGAGGTTTTAAAAATCGTTCGAGTTCTGGGAAAAACCTTTTAAAAAATATTTTCTCGGTTGGAGTCACCACCAGCCACTGAGGTAGGCCGGACACCGTAAAAACTAAACCAGAGATTCATTTGAAAGGGTTCGGGAGTTGGTTACGTGTGGGGAAGGGTTAACACCCCCATCACGCCCGGAAATCGGTACCAAAACAATTGTTGCTTTTAAATTGATGGGAATTATTCGAAATTTAAAACGACTTTAATTAGGGGTTCTTAATTGAATATTTGATTCTAATCATACGAGCTTATCCAAATTGGTAGTTTCAAATTAATTAAACATTTAATTAAAAAGGATAACGGTGCACCGGACCAAAGACTAAACCGACATCATATAAGACTGACGGTCGTGTTAGTTTAGGGTTCGGATCCCGTACGTCACCTTTATGCATGATGCAAGCAACTAAAATATGGTGCTATGGTCTTGTTCATTTTAATTACGAGTTTACCTTTAGACGATTCGAATTAATCTAAATATTCGAGGAGTATCCAATAAGCTAGGCTAGTCGACCCGAATACGCGAATTAATAGGTATCTCCTTTTTATAATTAAAGTTAATTATTATGCACGTCAAAGCATTAAAGGTCACATGAAATGACATATTAGAATGCATTTCACATACATATTCGAACAAAAGAAGACAAAATATGCACATATTAAAAAAACATACATAGCAAAACTATACTAAGCAACATGCTTAAACAAGATTAAAAAAAACATACAATCACATATTAAAATAAATAACATGAGGGCACACATTTAAAAAAACCAAATATTACATGCATAATAAACACACATAAAAACAATGCAAATTAATATACTCGATAAAAAAGGCGAAACGCGAATAACAAAGATATATTATAATAAAAAAGGCAACACAAGTAAAAGTAAACTGCTAGGGACCAGAATGGCAAATAAACCATTTACAGAATTAATTAAAATGCGAAAATGGGCTAAATTGAAAGAACACGGGAAGCCACAGGGACCCAAACAGGAACTAACCCCCCCCCCGAAAATCGATAGGGATGGAATTGAAAACGCTGAAAAACTTACAGGGACTACGGGAATGATTTTAAAAAGCGGAAGACCTGCTCGTGTAAATAACCAGATGCGGAGACCCTTAAAAAGGAATTAGACTGATTTTAAAAAGATCAAAACACTATATAACCCACTCTAAAACGTTTTATGCCCCTTTTGCGTTTCTAAAATCATTCTGAAAACCCTAGCCCCTGTCTCTTATTTCTCCCGACGCCATCAGTGTTTTGGTCGCCGTTGCCGGTGCCAGAACCCTAAAAAAACTTTTTCCTCTCTTCCCAAAACCAAAACGACCCCCTTTTTACCTTTCGAAAACCCTAAAATCGAAGTCCTTAAGTGTAAAACGAAAACCGAAAACCTTCTGTTATTCAGAAAATCGAAACCGAAATCCCAAAAACAGACACTTCCTCACCGACTCACATGCATGGTCTGGGGAGAGGCCACAAAGCTTGTCGCCGGCAAGGAAGGCGGACAGACGTGGAGATGAAGAGACGCGAAGGTAAAACGCTAGACCCATTTCTATTTTTGTATTTTTTGGTATCGAAATGAAATATAAAAAATGATATACCTCTGGTAAAATTCTTTCTGCTTGTATTGATTGAAGCTTACGACTACAAAAACTCTCTCCAAAACCTCTATTCACATTGCATGTTTTGGGTTTATATAGCCCGGTAATTACATTTTTTTTCTAATTACATATAATTGCCGAAATATGTTGTTGGTTGCTCTGATTTTGTTTGCATTCGTTTGTTGAAATCCGTTGTTGCTTGTACGATTTCTGAATTTTTTTGCGTGGTTTAGCCTCTGACGTTTTTTTTTTTTTTTTGCATGCATCGCTTCGTACGAGGGAGGGGACCAAATGATGGCTCAGAGCCGTGGGGTTATCCGTGCCATTGATGGGGTCCTGACGAGCTCAGATTGATCGAACGATGCACGTGGGAAGCTGAGCGATCGAGTGTGGTCCACACACGCGCGTGAAGGAGTTGGGGAGCCGCGCGTGTGGCGCGTGGATGTTCTAGAGGCTTCCGAGCTTCAATCCTGGCCGTTGATCTTGATCCGGATCCAACGGTGGACATGGCGCGACGCTAGGGCTCGAGAGAGGACTCTAGGGTTTTCTGCTAAGGAGCCATCTGGGCCATTAGATCTATCCCATATCTAACGGCTGGGGTTGGGCGGCTGCAAAGCATAAGAGAGGCAATTAGGGTTTCTCTTTAGCAGATTAGGGCTTACTTATTTGGGCCAACGAGCCATGTATAATTTTTTTTGGGTTTTTAATGTCTGTAATGGACTCTAGTATTAAACTATTGGGCTTTTATTTATACTAAATATATTGTGCTTTATTTATTAATTAATATTTTTTTGTCTTATTAATAATAATAATAATAATAATAATATACAATAATAATATTAATAACTATAATGATAATATAGTAATAATTATAATAATGATAATGGATAATAAGATGGTAATAATTAGCATATGGTAATAATAAATAATAATAGATAAAGATATTAATATAGTGATTATGATTATGATAACGTTGGTGGATAATAAGCAACAAAATTGATAATATAATAGATAATACTAGTATATGATAATAGTATAAATAATAGTAATAGTAGATACTCTAATAGTAATAATATATATATATATGCTGTTTTTTTTAATTTTTATATTTTTTATCACAATATATAAAGCCCATTGTTATCAAAAAAGAAAGACGGGTTAACATCCTGGACAAAATAGGCGATTACAACTACCCTCTTTGATTATACTTGTGGAACAAGAATAAAGCAAATGCCATAAGCACCAATTTTGTCTGACTTCCCTGTTTGGATCCCGAGTCACCATGCACTTGAACTACTGGCGGTTCAGAAGTCGGTGCGGGAAAATGTAACGGTCGTGGAGGCTTGAAGCTGCCCTTCTCATTTCAACATCCTTCAATCCTTCGAGGTCCGAATAAAAGCTTATTTCTCAAAGTGCCTGAACGAATAGGCGGATTCCATTCTCCAAAAGCTCGAACGGATAGGCGAGTTCCATTCTCCAAAAGCCCGAATAGAGAGGCGAGTTCCTTTCTCCAAAAGCTCGAATAGATAGACGGGTTCCATTCTCCAAAAGCCCGAATAGATTGGCGGGTTCCATTCTTCAAAAGCCCGAATAGATAGGCGGGTTCCATTCTCCAAAAGCCTAAATAGATAGGCGGGTTCCATTCTCCAAAAGCCCGAATAGATAGGCGTGTTCCATTCTCCAAAATCCCGAACGGATAGGCGGGTTCCATTCTCCAAAAGCCTGAACGGATAGGTGGGTTCCACTCTCCAAAAGCCCGAATAGATAGGTGGGTTCCATTCTCCCAAAGCCCGAATAGATAGGTGGGTTCCATTCTCCAAAAGCCCGAATAGATAGGCGGTTTCCATTCTCCAAAAGCCCGAATAGATAGGCGGGTTCCATTCTCCAAAAGCCCGAATAGATAGGCGGGTTCCATTCTCCAAATGCTCGAATAGATAGGCGGGTTCTATTCTCTAAAAGCCCGAATAGATAGGCGGGTTCCATTCTCTAAAAGCCCGAATAGATAGGCGGGTTCCATTCTCCAAAAGCCCGAATAGATATGCGGGTTCCATTCTCCTAAAGCCCGAATAGATAGGCGAGTTCCATTCTCCAAAAGCCCGAATAGATAGGCGGGTTCCATTCTCTAAAAGCCCGAACGGATAGGCGGGTCTAAAAGATAAAAGTTCCATTCTTCTTATGCCTGAACGGATAGGCGGGTTCTGAAAGATAAAAGTTCCATTCTCCTTATGCCTGAACGGATATGCGGGTTTCCTTCTATTGGGAAAAGCTTTAATATACTTGTCAAAAATAGGTGAAATTTATATGATGATGTGAGTTAGCATGCCCCTAATCCTAGGGATGCCAAACTACAAATGATGCATGAATTATGACATCAAAATTACTCGGGCTCTTCCACTCATCGGGTTGGTTGATCTTGGCCTTCTTCTTTTTCTTCTTAGTCTCTTTTGGCTTTCTCATCTCTGCCAAATCTCAATCTTTTGGTCTCTTCTCGAAATATGATTGCTGACTTCCACTGGCCAGACTGGATACAACGCTTCTCGTAGTGCTCGCTCTCAAAATATTGCCCGCTACTCAAACTGGGTTCTCAACCATTCTCTTCGTCTTAACTCAACATGACGACTTTTTTCTTTTCTCAACATTAGGGGAAGCACATGCCCCCAAGCCTCTGAACTTTTCTCTTAAGTTCATCAAGGTCCATTTCTCATCTTCTGAAGCAATCGAAATAATTCGACAAAAATTTGCTTCAAGTCCCTGAACTATAGCATGTAGGAACTTATTACAATCCTAACCATAGCCACTGACAAGCTTTCATTTGTATTCATGGCATTGTATTCTAAACTTTATTCCCGAAGCAATGGGAAATTAATTTGTGTTCACAAAATATTTAGATTGCATCTTCTAATTTCAAAATGAGACGCGTTTTCAAAAACTAGACATTGTTTCCAAATTGTGGATATATCAAAGCCAGATTAAATACCCCGAATATCAAGTGCACGAACGACACTGTTATGGCTTACCAAGGATTGCCTCAAGCATCATGTGTCTAGGAGACCTCGAAAATTGAGCTGATGTCTGAAAGTGTGACATACTCTCCGAGCTATTTCGGCTTTTTAATCAATTAGACTTACCTTCTATAGGCTTTGCCTTTATCAATATTACTTTGTCTCAATTCTTTATGATTTGGGGAAGTCAACTCATCACATTCCTTTGGCTCGAAATAAATGATGGAGCAAACAACAAAACCCCGAGCTACTCGGCATTGTCATGATTTGAAAATATTACCATCACTCATGTAGCTAAAGTGAATGGTGCATAGCAACGTTATTGGTCTTTTTGCTACAGCAGAGTGCCCCAAAAATTTCACACTCGTATCCAAAAATGCCTATTACCAGACTTCGAACATTGAAGTGCTTTTGTTACGCTTTTATTATTCTCTCTCTTTTGTCTTTTCTTTTTCTTTTTCTTTTCTTTTCTTTTTCTCCTTTTTCTCTTTTTTCTTTCTCTTTCTCTTTCTCTTTTTCTTTTTCTTTTTTTCTTCTCTTTTTCTTTTTTTCTTTCTTTTTTAGCGCGGAAAATTTCCAGTTATTCTCCTAAAGGCCCTAAATCTATGTGTACTTAATTAGATGACCAAATTAACTCAGAGTACAAACCATATGTTCATCATCTTCACAACTTTCGATTTCCACTAAACATGGGCTACTTGAGATCAACCTTTGGGGTCAAGGTTAATGTCCCTTGTGCAATTGATATACGTGGACTCAATAGACAAATATATACACACAAAATGAAAAGGCAACTGAAACACAATGCATCCTTTCATTGAATATTAAAAAAACAATCTTAGGCCCTTACAAAAAGTTCTTTTCTACTTTCGGGTAAAGGGTAGCAAAGTTGATTCCACACATTACTTCAAAAAAAAAAGCTTAAAATGCAATGAAATGAAAACAAGCAAAACCAAGCACAAAGCAAACTTGGATGCATAAAAACTCTTGACTACTGCTAAGCTGGCCATCCATCCCAACCCTTAAGCTTCCTCGAGGAACTGAATCTCCTTATTGTCCATCAGTTCCTGAACCAACTGCTTGAATTTCGAACAACTCTGAATCTCGTGCCCCACAGTCTGATTGTACTCACAGAAAGATTCATGGCCATCATAGGCCTCATTCGGACCCTTCAAAAGTCGGCTTCTAACTTAGCAAAACTTTCCTCCATTTGCCTTCTTTGATGGCGAGTAAAGTGAGGGTGCGGAATCTTTAGTAGTCACAAATGCTGTCGTTACCCCGAACAATTAATCTCATGACTTAATGATGTAATGCATGATATGTCGTATGCAAAACAGAAACATATGATTAAAGGAAATAAATTAAAAACACAAAATCAAATGCAAGGAAATGTTGATTCGACGAACATCCTCATTAAACAACTTTCCACAATGGAGATCAAGTCTTGTTGCAACGGGGTAATAAATAAATAGGGTATGATATTCAACAAATTTTCTTGTCCCTTCCTTTTAAACTAGGGCGTTCCGGAAACTCCGTTGCTATGGACTCTTTCTCCCGTTGTAAAAGCTTTCAACTTTAGACTGTTCTCAAATCAATACTTTGTATGAAAATGCGATGAATAAGCAAAAATAAGCAAAACAAACAAGAAGGCAACTGGGTTAGTATCAACAATAATGAATACTTGAATACAATAAGCGAAATGAAACACATCAAAGCAGATTAACAAAGCAAGACCTATTAACATGAATTCTAATTCTAGGGTTATCCACATGGCTCTAATCGGGGTGAGCTTCTTAAATTCTCACTCATGTGGGTTCGGTTCTAACAAGGGTACCCGAACCTATCTTATCACCTACTACGGTGACAAAAGCCTCAATTCTGGCCCATTATAAGCTTGCAAATTGGTTTCGGTTCGGGGGAAAGCACGACCTAATGACGTGGAGGGCTGCTCACATGTCAAAGGCGTGGATTCCGGAAGTGAATTACCGACCCGTGGAGGGAGACTCACGTGGGTATAGGCGTTTCACTCCCACTTAAGGGACGAAGCTCGGGTATAGAGCTTAATGCGTGATGCAACACATGTCGGTGATTCCTTTGAAATTAAATGAAAAATTAATTCAAAGACCACCAATTATCGAAGCTCATGTAATTAAAGTCCTATTTTCAAGGAAGAACCACCTTGCTAGAGTCAAGTTAATTTTCAAAAATTTCCATCATTAAAAAGCTACAAGTATTTTTTGGCTTAACTTTCTTTTGTTTTGAAAAACAAAATTCTCCCCAGCGGAGTCGCCAGACTGTTACAAGGTTTTTTTCCTTACCTCTAAAAAGGTCCCCGCTTTTTGAAAACATTTAATTAAAAGGGGGTTTTAAAAATCGTTCGAGTTTTGGGAAAAACCTTTTAAAAAATCTTTTCTCGGTTGGAGTCGTCACCGACCACTGAGGTAGGTCGGACACCGTAAAAACTAAACCAGAGATTCATTTGAAAGGGTTCAGGAGTTGGTTACGTGTGGGGAAAGGTTAGCACCCGCATCACGCTCAAAAATCGGTACCAAAATAATTGTTGCTTTTAAATTGATGGAAACTATTCGAAATTTAAAACGACTTTAATTAGGGGTTCTTAATTGAAAATTGGATTTTAATCATACGAGCTTATCCAAATTGGTAGTTTCAAATTAATTAAACATTTAATTAAAAAGGATGACAGTACACCGGACCAAAGACTAAAGTGACATCATATAAGACTGGATGCCGTGTTGGTTTAGGGTTCGGATCCCATACGTCACCTTTATGCATGATGCAAGAAACTAAAATATGGTGCTATGGTCTTGTTCGTTTTAATTACGAGTTTACCTTTAGACGATTCGAATTAATCCGAATATTCGAGGAGTATCCAATAAGCTAGGCTAGTCGACCCGAATACGCGAATTAATAGGTATCTCTTTTTTGTAATTAAAGTTAATTATTATGCACGTCAAAGCATTAAAGGTCACATGAAATGACATATTAGAATGCATGTCACATATATATTCGAACAAAAGAAGACAAAATATGCACATATTAAAAAAGCATACATAACAAAACTATACTAAGAAACATGCTTAAACAAGATCAAAAAACATACAATCACATATTAAAATAAATAACACGAGGGCACACATTAAAAAAACCAAATATTACATGCATAATAAACACACATAACAACAATGCAAATTAATATACTCGATTAAAAAGGCAAAACGTGAATAACAAAGATATATTATAATAAAAAAAGTCAACGCAAGCAAAAGTAAACTGCCAGGGACTAGAATGGCAAATAAACCATTTACAAAATTAATTAAAATGTGAAAAGGGGCCAAATTAAAAGAATACAGGAAGCCATAGGGACCCTAACAGGAATTAACCCCCCCCCCCGAAAATCGATTAGCATTAATATAGGGACGGAATTGAAAATGCTGAAAAATATACAGGGACTGCGGGAATGATTTTAAAAAGCGGAAGACTTGCTCGTGTAAATAACCAGACATAGAGACCCTTAAAAAGGAATTAGACCGATTTTAAAAAGACCAAAACACTATAAAACCCACTCTAAAACGTTTTATGCCCCTTTTGCATTTCTGAAATCATTCTGAAAACCCTAGCCCATGTCTCTTATTTCTCCCGTCGCCGTCAGGGTTTCGGTCGCCGTTGTCGGCGCCAGAACCCTAAAAAAACTTTTTCCTCTCTTCCCAAAACCAAAACAACCCCCTTTTTTACCTTTCAGAAACCCCAAAATCGAAGTCCTTAAGTGTAAAATGGAAACTGAAAACCTGATGTTATTCAGAAAATCGAAACCAAAATCCCAAAAAAAAGACACTTCCTCACCGACTCACATGCATGGTCTCGGGAGAGGCCACGGAGCTTTTCGCCGGCGAGGAAGTCAGACAGACGCAGAGATGAAGAGACGCGAAGGTAAAACTCTAGACCCGTTTATGTTTTTTGTATTTTTTGGTATCGAAATGAAATATAAAAAACTATATACCTCTAGTAAAACTCTTTCTGCTTGTATTGATTGAAGCTTACGATTACAAAAACTTTCTCCAAAACCTCTCTTTACATTGCATGTTTCGGGTTTATATAGCCCGGTAATTACATTTTTTTTCTTATTTTTCTAATTACATATAATTTCCGAAATACGTTGTTGGTTGCTGTTGCGTGTAAAAGAGTCTATCACAATGGTAGTGCAAGTATACACGACGCAAGTAGTAAAGTGATACGAAGTATCGGATATCGTCTCCACAGGGATTGGGCTAATAGCTTCACCTTAATTCACTGCACGAAAGTAAAGAAAATATTTGAGAAGTTGTCACAAAAATAATAAAGAGAACTTAAATAAAAGAGTAGAGAAATCAAGATAGAGAGAATGGACTGGTATTGAATTGCTCAGTAGTGCAGGTATTGCTAAGTTTCGGAACTCCAGTTCTGTCGTCGTCCCCGTCACAGCAACACCTGTCGCGGCAGCAGTCCGTTGCTTATCGCGGCAGCGAACAATCAACTCAGTACTTCAAGTTTGGCAAGAATCCCAGATGTTCCTTGGCCTATCCCTAGGTCCAAGTCTGTCGATGATCACGTCTTTGATGATACCTCCCGGCGTGAATCGAAGGATGAACACCGATGTGGATGAATTCTTCTTTAGCCACTTAACCTCGTCCTATCCCTAGGTCCGAGATAGTTCAACTATAAGCTAGAGAACTTGCTCTTATTTCTTTCGTATACTTAACTCTCCCGATGCTAAGTAAATAGATAACCTCACAATGCTCTCCCGATGCTCTTGCAAGATATTAATAACCAAAATAAGAGAACTTGAAGTTTATTTTATTGAACTGAAAATTCCTAAAACAAAACAACCCTTGCAACTACTTTACAAATCAACCCGTGGCCCTAGGGGGAATTTAGAACATGTTGTGGGAAGGAAAACGACTAGAGTTTTGGGAAGGAAGCTAGGTAATCGGTTATGCCTCCTAGGTCAAAATATATGCCCTTATATAAGCTTTGGGTCCAAGTTATCTAAAATAGCAAGAATACAACTTTAAATGAAAGTATAATTCTAATAAAGACTAAATCTTCAAGGAATCTACTTTCCAGCCGTCATCTTTCTTGCTTGGGATTTTCTCTCCTTGAACTTTGGGCTTGACATTCCTTTTGATATGGGGCTTGGAAAAATATGGGGATTTCACACGACAGACGGGCTGAATTTTCTCTATCTGTCGAGGTCCACTTTGCTTCTTCTCCTCAAAACTGCTGTCGTCCTCTGCTGTCACGGCGGCAACCTTGGCAGCATCGTCCTCTTTGACTGTTTGTCTAGTTCCAGCTTTTCTACTTCACTGCCCAGCTCCTGCCCATTCCGTTTGCTACAGCAGCAACCTGCAAAAACAACTATTTTTAGTAGAAACTGTGCCTTTTAATATATTTGTGATGTTTTGCTGTAAATTGACCTAAATGCAATAAATAATGCTTGAATGCAGCAAAAATATGGGTTAAATAGGGTGTAAATAATAGAACTTTTACACACTCAACGCACCCCCAAACTCAAGTTTTTGCTTGCCCTCAAGCAACTAAGACCTAAAAGAAAAATGAAATATTTTTTGTTTTGGCTTTCAAACAGTGAACTTTTCCTTACCCGTCGTTCGTTCCCTGTGACGGCAGCAACCTGTCGGATAATTTAGGACCTGTCCGGAGTCTCACTATAGTCCTCGTGCAGTGTGTGCATGCTTGTGAACAGTTATATGCCAAGACTCTCTTAGTTTCACTAGAATATTTCAGCTCTTAACTCGAATTTTTATTCCAAAGTTTATCTTTTGAAGGCACTTTTTCATGCTCCTTTGATTTTTTTTTGTTTTGACTCGATTTTACTATTTTTTTAAGCTAAAGTTTCACTAGAGCCATTTTTAGGTACCTCTAGCTAACTTCCTAGAGCCAGTTTCGGGCACCTCTAGGGCTGTTGAGTCTCTTTTGCTAAACTTCTTTCCTAGAGCCAGTGTTAGGCACCTCTAGGGGCTATTCAAGTGCTAAGCTTCCTATTCTAGTTGACTAGAAGAGTTCTAAGTAGTATAACAGTCACAATTGTGTTTAAGTTTTCAGAACTATAGAAAGGCTCTAAAGTTCTCCTAAAAACTATCTTAAAGTTACTGTCACGACAGGGCTGTCACAGCAGGTAAGTTCAGTTCACAGTTTTCAGCCAAAGTTTTCAATATTTTCATCATTTTTTAAGATAAAAATAAACTAAGTAAGGACAAAGATTTTAAACTAAGATGTACTCAATTAATGGATGGTTGCCACCCCCAAGCTTGAGGGTTGCATTGCCCTCAATGCAAATGACAATGAAAAACAAAATAAGGCGGTACATCACAAAATATATAGCAGGCAGCAAAATATAAGATAAGAAACTTAAATTTAGTCGCTGTCTTCGCTGCTGCTGCTGAGGCGGATCTGGCGGTGGGCTCTAGCTTTCGGGGCGGGCTGGGGCATGGGTGAGGCGGATGTGTTCTTGGCCTTGGCCTCCCGTGGTGGCTGGACTCTGGTTGGGGAGATGTGAGGGGGTTGCTCCACAACCTAAACTTCCGAGCTGCTGCTGCTGCTCTCTCCGCTACTGCTGTCACTGCTGCTGTTGTTGCTGGCTTTTGGCATGTTGTTCTTATCTGCCATCCTATTTTGCCTCTTCACTGGGGAGAATTCCTTTGAAAAATTCCTCTTGATAGAGGGTTCATTATCGCTGGCAGCCCAAACAGAAGAGGAGGAGAACCCAGCAACAAAGGCATCAAGATCCTCCGATGCCATACGACGTTTTGTGCCTCAGGCAGATGGTTCAGCATGGGTGCTGCCTGCTGCTATCGGGGCAGGCGATGGTGTTGAGGTGGCAGAAGGCGTTCGTGGGGTAGCAGCAGGTGTAGGGGTATGGGCAGAAGTAGTGACAGTAAAGTAATGGGCAGGAAAAGTAGGGAAGGTAGCATCAGGAAAATTTAAAGAATTTTGTATAAATGTTACCGTAGAGGCAGCAAAGTCCCTGATGAAAGTCATTAAGCCCAGTTGTCGTTCCTCCAGTTTCTGAATGGCAGCTAATATCCGAGCAGAGGAGTCTGTCGGGGCAGCTGCTGCGGCAGCTGGTTCAGTGTGTTGCTGCTCTGTCGTTTCTACTGTGGCGGCAGCGGGGTCGAATGACGACATAGGGGTAGCAGCAGTCAGCTCCATAAGGCTGAGGATGTTCTTTTCAGTCCACCCTCTTCCTTCGACTATCATATCAGTGCGCACTTCGGGGACATTATGGCCGCGACAGAGCGAGGTGATGAGGTACGACAGGTAGAGTGGACCCGTCGGTCTATGCGCACACTCCAAAATACTTTCTCGAATAAAGCTGCCCACATTAATGGGCCGTTCATGTAGAATAGAGTGTATCAACGCTAACCTTGGTTGGTCGACGGTGGTGTTGTGGGATGATGGCATGATCCTCTTCTTTATGAAGGCATTCCACAACTTTTCCTCCGGCAGCAACTGGGTCCTCTTCACAGTCCTTGGATTTTTCCTGCTGGTGTTCCATTGAGTCCCATCATTGGTCAACTCTGCCATGACATCGTTGTAGGCAGCAGTGTCTAATGTATTCAGGAATTGCTGGTGGGCGTCGTCATTGATACAGATGTAGAAGCCATATAAGGTATTAATGTATTCTGCTTCAAATGGCACCTCCTTCCCTCGAACGAACACTGTTGTCGTTGTCCTGCTGCTGATGGCAGCATAGAACTCTCGAACCAGCGTGACATTCATTTCCTCCGGCTGCTCCACAAAAGTTTGCCACTGTAAAGCTCTAACCTTCCAGGCTATGAATGGTTTGAGGCCCAGATTTTCCTCCGTCGGTGTGTAGATGGAGCCTCTCTCTTCCCACATGTCTCTGCTAGCAAAGGAACGTGGGGGAGTTGCTGTCGGTGTGGAACTGGAGGCAGCATTGCGTCGGGTTTTCCTAGAAGACATATTTGTGCAAGGGTTGTGAAAAGCAAATGAAAACTAAAGAGAAAGAGCAAGTAAGAAAGGCATAAGTGAGTGAAAATGAAAATGAAACGGGGTTATATAGAGAGGAATTTGCTGCCCGTTGAAGCTGTAACGGCAGGCGCGAATAATGGGGCCAGCTGTTGTACGTTAGCGTGTCTAACGCATCTGACACACGTTTCTGCGTCTGTTACGCGTCTGTGACGTGTTTCCGCGTCTGTCGTGACAGCGTGATGACAGCCTGTATTTTCCGCGTCTGTCGCGGCAGCTGTAACGACAGGCTTCAATATTTGGGTTTTGTTGGGCTGATGGATGGATGGTGGGCTAAGTTCACTTCTCCTGTTCTTCTTGACTCCTTTATTTCCTAAAAACAATAAACATAAAAATATTATTCAAATAAAATAAATTTTATTTCCTAATAAATAATAAATAATAATAATAATAATACATAAAAATAAAATTTAGGTTAAATTAGGGATGCCAGGTGGGGCATCTCCTAAGGTAACCACTTCCTGCATTCCTGGGGTTTCAATCCCCTGATAATGATTGAGACGTTGTCCGTTGACTTTGAATTGGTGCCCGTCTTTTAATGATCGGATTGTTATGGCACCATGGGGGAAAACCTGTACGACTTGGAACGGGCCAGACCATCTAGATTTTAGCTTCCCTGGGAAGAGTTTCAGTCTAGAATTGAACAACAATACAAGCTGCCCTGGGCAGAATTGTCGTGGCAGCAACTTCTTGTCATGCCACTTCTTAGTTTTATCCTTGTAGATTCTTACATTGTCATAGGCCATTGTTCGGATTTCTTCAATTTCGTTCAGATCTAACAGCCTTTTCTGCCCTGCCCTATCCAAGTCCATATTCATTGCCTTGATCGCCAGTATGCTCTGTGCTCTATCTCGACAGGTAGATGACATGTTTTCCCATAAATCAATCGGTACGGAGACATTCCTAATGGAGTTTTAAAAGCTATCCTATATGCCCATAATGCATCATTGAGGAGTAAAGACCAATCTTTCCTAGTTGGCTTAACCATCTTCTCAAGAATGTTCTTAACTTCCCTATTAGATATTTCAGCTTGTCCATTGGTTTGTGGGTGATATGCTGCCGCGATCCGATGCTTGACACCGTATTTCTTCAAGGCAACAACAATAATCCTGTTGTCGAAATGTCTCCCTTCATCACTGATAATCGCCTTAGGGATGCCAAACCTAGAAAAAATGTTTTTGTGTAAAAACCTTTGGACTGTCTTGGCATCATTCTTTTGAGTGGCGATAGCTTCAACCCACTTAGAGACATAATCTACTGCCAGGAGGATGTATAGATTCCCACATGAAGATGGAAAAGGTCCCATAAAATCAATCCCCCAAACGTCGAAGATCTCGACTTCTAGAATGTTCTGCAGTGGCATCTCGTTTCTCCTTGAGATGTTTCCTGTCCTCTGGCACCTGTCACAGTTCTTATAGAAGATTTGCGCATCTTTATACAGTGACGACCAATAAAACCCTGACTGCAGCACCTTGGCAGCAGTTTTGTTGCCTCCTAAGTGTCATCCATACTGTGAAGCATGGCAGTGATGAAGTATGTCTTCTTGCTCTTCATGTGGTACACACCTTCTTGTAACCTGATCTGCACAAATTTTGAAAAGAAGAGGTTCGTCCCAATAATAATGCTTAACATCATTTTGGAACCTCTTCCTGGCTTGATAATTGAGATCAGAAGGAATTATTCCGCTAACTAAAAAATTAACGAAATCAGCATACCAGGGGAGTTCAGAAGACTTACCTGCCGCCATGGCTGTCGCGGCAGTGATTGCGGCAGCAAAGAGCTGCTCATCTAGGAAGGTTTCCAGTATGTTTGTCTCATCTGTTGGTAGACTCTGTCCCTTCTCCAACCTTGACAAGTGATCTGCCACCTAATTTTCTGTCCCTTTTTTGTCCTTGATTTCAAGGTCGAATTCTTGCAATAGCAGGATTGATGTGATCTTGACCAGCACCAATTTTCTTCATGACGTGCTCACATCTTTGACAAACTATCAAGCTCAATCGAAGGGAGTTTTACCTTACTTCATCCTCTATTTGCTCATTTATGCATTATGTCTTATCATATGATATAATTTATTTGCATGAATTTGCATGAGCAATTCATAGTGGCATAACATCCATTTGCATTAATAAACATGTTGCCCATTAAAGGCATGCATTTCATTTAAAGCATTTAGTTCATTAATACATGTAGTTCATTCAATAAAGCTAGTTCATTCAATAAAGCTAGTTCCTTTAATTTTTTTTGCATGACATATTTAATTATCTTTTCAATTTAGCATGAACATTTGCTTGTTTTGTGTCTAGGTGCATGAAGGGAGACGAACAGTCACAATAAATGCAAGAATTTCAGTCAGAATGTTTTCAACTTCTGGATGCGATAAAGACATGTTAGGGTCTTGAGATCACTTGGAAGTTATTCCTCTATCCCTTAGCTTTCCAATGCATTTTGAATCACCTCAATCCGATATCGGGAGCTTGAGATATGATCGATTTACTGAAGACAATGCAGACTGGAATTTTCATTACGGGAATTTTGTACAAGGATGATTTGGATGAGTTTGAGCCAAGGAAGAGTCCTTTCATCTTCATCCATGAGACATGCAATTGAAGGCTATCTTAATGCTCATATTCAAACCAATTCAAGGCTGAATTCTTATCATCTTTTCAAGGCTGTTCATATTCCACCAAGAACAATGCATTCAAATCTTATTAATTCACCTTTTTAAGGCTGAATTCATCACCTTTGGATGTTGTTCACGTTCTAGCAAGGTGACATGCATTGAAGGCTGAATTATTTCACTTAATACTACAATTTAGTGATATAAATCAGTATAGAATGGGAAGAGACACTCCAAAGTGGACAGCAAGATCATTACAACCATTCAAGGCCTCCATTCAAGTCATTTTATCTCCTAATCAAGCAAAGCAAGGTAGCCCAAGAGTCACTCCTCCTTTTGGACGAAATTGAGGCCATATTCATCTTAAAAATATCTAGATTCATCACCATTTGATCTAGAATATTCAGCCAAAGCTTGGAGATAAGAAAGACAAAGCATTCAAGAGCATTACAATGCATTCAAGTGCATGACAAAGCATTCAAGTGCATTTGTTTTCATCTTTTGTAAACCTTTTCATATGCTGCCCAAAATACTATAAATAGGTAGCTTAGGTTCATTGTAAAGATAGACTTTGATTTTATAAAAACTCCTTTGAAAGGTTGCTTTCATTTTAGTTCTTGCGAGAACTCTATCGGCTTCAAGTTGTGCTTGTAGTCTTCATCCATTCCACTTGTTTATAACGTTGGTTCCTAGCTCCTTTATAGCTAGTGGGTCTCGTTCCATACTCCTACCACTTCGATTCCATACTTTTATATTGTTGGTTCCTAGCTTTCTATAGCTAACGGGTCACAATCCATAATCCTTACATATCTATATAGTCCACGCCACCTTCACCACCTTCACCATCTTCACCATCAATTTTCCTTTCCTTCATTTTACCCCAAATCCATCACTCTTCCATAACCATCAAACAACATCTTCAATCCCTTATTCCACCCTTCATTTATCATTATTATCATATTTATCCTTCTTACATCTTTATTTTGCAATTTCAGAGTTCAAGCTTTCGGGAATTAAGTTCTTACTAGAATCACGATCGGGCAACTTCGTATATGACTCGGAATCCATAATCGAGATCATATCAATTGGCATCAGAGCAAGGTTGATTCAGTAAGATAGTCGTTGTCTCTCTTCTGAAAAAAAAAAGAAAAAGAAAAGAAAAAAAAGAAAAAAAGAAAAGAAAAAACAATAAAAAAAAATTAGAGAAAGTTAAAGAGGGAGGGGGCATCGTATTCTCTATTCTTCTTTAAAATATGATTACATCATTTTTTCTTTTGCTACTATTTTTTCATCTTTACCAACTCTCACAATTTACCTTTTTTTGTTGCCACTTTTTCTTATCCCACCTTCCAAATTCTTTTTGCCAAGTTTTTTTTAGCCGAATTCTACAAGCCATTTGCAAGCCTTGAGGAAGTTCTTAAAAGGACTTGATTGAGAGCAAGAGTGGAAAAAGGCAAGAGTGCACATCAAGGGTAAAAGCCATCCCGAGTGAAACACGAGTGTGAGTGCATTTTCTTGGAGTGGAATAGGTGAGGCTTTGTGTTTGTGAGGTTTTAAATTTTTTTATTTTTGTTACTAATAATGTCTCAAAATTCCGTGAGAAACTCTGTTGGAGGAAGTAATAACGTTAACATAGTTGCAACTAACTCCAATCCTCAAGATATTATCCGAGAGATGGACAGGTTGTTGCAACAAAGGTTGGGGCCGATGCAAGAACGATTAGATCATTTGGAGGAAAGATCTCAACGAAGGCAATTTAGGGAAGAATTGAGAACCCTTTCAAGAAAAAGGAATGCTCCAAAGCACTATGTGGGTTCAATATCTAACTCGAGTCAAAGTCCAAGAAGGAATGACATAGTATCTCAATCAAGAGAGTACATGTCAAAAGAGAAGACTACTTCAATTAAAAGCAACTTACATCCAGATTTTAGATGCTATCGTTGCTTGGGAAAAGGACACCCACCAAGCCAATGTCCTAATCGGAGTGCCACACGATCTTATGGGAGTGAAACATCAAAATGGGGTCTAAGTTCATACAAGAAGAATTCCCCATTACCATTCCACGAAAGAGGAGGACCACCCAACGGAAGTAAGCCCATTGCCAAAACCAGCAAGGGTAAGACTACCGTCAATCCAAATCCTTCCCGTGATATACAATGTTTTAATTGTTTGGGGCATGCTCACATTGCAAGCCAATGTCCGAACCGCAACAACATGCTTCTTCGAGATGATAGAGCAGTTGAATTAGAACAAGAGGAGGTTGAGAATGAAGATGCTGCCATTGAAGAAGACGAATCCGAGCATGCCATGGAAGGAGATGTTCTTGTTGTTAAAAGGAGCCTAAGGGTGCAAACCATTGAAGAAGAACATTTTGAGGTGACAAAAACACTTGGAGATGCAACCGTTGGAGTTGAAAAAGAGATTTTATGTGAGAAAATCATTGAAGTGATTGAAATTGAGGGCATTGAAAAGATTGAGAGAAATGATAAAAATGAGTGCGAGAGTGAAAGAAGCTTTCAAACAAAACAAGAGAGTGAAGAGAGCATTCAAGAAGAATATGATATTGAAGAGAGAATTCAAAACAAACATGAGCATGAGAGAAAAGAATGTGAGGAGAAGGAAGTTTTGATTTCTGCTAATCAATTATTTTCTTCTATTCGTTCTTTGAATTTGTAGGTTATTCCGAGAGACATAAAAGACGATTCAAGCATCATATCTTTTGAAATTCCAAAAGAAGTGTCACTTGAAATTTCAAGGAACGTATTCATTGACATTCCAAGAACACTCCATCCATTCGATGAACCTCGTGAAAGGGAAGTTTCAATGAATCTGATTCTTGAGAATGTCAAGGGTCAAATTCCATTCATGAACTTTTGCGAATCCTCTATGTTCATTCATTTTATTAATGGTGTTTCATGTTCTAACTTAGATTTATTTAGCAGAACATTGATTCATGGAATTGTTCTTGCTTGTGATAATCGATTCAAGGAAAGGAAACGAGCATTATCCAACTATTCAAGATTCCTAATGTGGAAGGGTACAAGGACTAAAGTTGGTGATATCTACCTACTTGAAAGAGTTCAAAAGGCACCACTTTTCACCAGCCAACATGACGAGTTAAGGAGTGAAAGTGGAGTTATCTTTCTTAAGCATGGTGTTGATCCAAAGGAGAAACGCAAAAGGACAAGTCCTTTCATCTATGGTCATTACGTTTCAAGCAAAGGAGGAGTCCAAAAGATGAGTCCTTTAACTGAAAGACATGATGAACCAATGGAGTTTTCCAAGAAGAACATCAAGCGTCAACCATTATCCATGAACATTGTTGGGTTTGTTTTCTTTATCTCTTTAAATTTGACTTTCTTTTCTACTAAACCAATTGTGATTGTAGAAAATGAAAGGAGACATCAGTTTGAGAAGGAACTCCACCGGAAGATGAGAGGAGACAAAGAAGATGTTCAATTGCTTGACGTCTTGAATAGTTCCCAAGTGATTTTTCAATTCAAAGACATGAAGCGAGGACTATCCACCTACTCGAAGGACATCATTCGGAAGGGAACAAGAGGAGATGGCGCTCCACAAGACGTTATATTTGTGAAAGGTTTCAGACATTGTGAGCACAACATCCTTAAATGTTGCAAGAGAATCAACTTCAAATCAAGGGAGCAACATGGAAGCAAAGTTCACAAACGAGAAGATCTTGACCCTAGAGAATGGATACGGTGCAAGATGCAAGTGAAGAAGTTCCCTTCCCAAAGGAAATCAAAATTGTTCCCGTTCGTAGCAAGCATCGATTTGGGGACAAATCGCTTTAAAGAGGGAGGGGATGATGTGATCTTGACCAGCACCAATTTTCTTCATGACGTGCTCACATCTTTGACAAACTATCAAGCTCAATCGAAGGGAGTTTTACCTTACTTCATCCTCTATTTGCTCATTTATGCATTATGTCTTATCATATGATATAATTTATTTGCATGAATTTGCATGAGCAATTCATAGTGGCATAACATCCATTTGCATTAATAAACATGTTGCCCATTAAAGGCATGCATTTCATTTAAAGCATTTAGTTCATTAATACATGTAGTTCATTCAATAAAGCTAGTTCATTCAATAAAGCTAGTTCCTTTAATTTTTTTTGCATGACATATTTAATTATCTTTTCAATTTAGCATGAACATTTGCTTGTTTTGTGTCTAGGTGCATGAAGGGAGACGAACAGTCACAATAAATGCAAGAATTTCAGTCAGAATGTTTTCAACTTCTGGATGCGATAAAGACATGTTAGGGTCTTGAGATCACTTGGAAGTTATTCCTCTATCCCTTAGCTTTCCAATGCATTTTGAATCACCTCAATCCGATATCGGGAGCTTGAGATATGATCGATTTACTGAAGACAATGCAGACTGGAATTTTCATTACGGGAATTTTGTACAAGGATGATTTGGATGAGTTTGAGCCAAGGAAGAGTCCTTTCATCTTCATCCATGAGACATGCAATTGAAGGCTATCTTAATGCTCATATTCAAACCAATTCAAGGCTGAATTCTTATCATCTTTTCAAGGCTGTTCATATTCCACCAAGAACAATGCATTCAAATCTTATTAATTCACCTTTTTAAGGCTGAATTCATCACCTTTGGATGTTGTTCACGTTCTAGCAAGGTGACATGCATTGAAGGCTGAATTATTTCACTTAATACTACAATTTAGTGATATAAATCAGTATAGAATGGGAAGAGACACTCCAAAGTGGACAGCAAGATCATTACAACCATTCAAGGCCTCCATTCAAGTCATTTTATCTCCTAATCAAGCAAAGCAAGGTAGCCCAAGAGTCACTCCTCCTTTTGGACGAAATTGAGGCCATATTCATCTTAAAAATATCTAGATTCATCACCATTTGATCTAGAATATTCAGCCAAAGCTTGGAGATAAGAAAGACAAAGCATTCAAGAGCATTACAATGCATTCAAGTGCATGACAAAGCATTCAAGTGCATTTGTTTTCATCTTTTGTAAACCTTTTCATATGCTGCCCAAAATACTATAAATAGGTAGCTTAGGTTCATTGTAAAGATAGACTTTGATTTTATAAAAACTCCTTTGAAAGGTTGCTTTCATTTTAGTTCTTGCGAGAACTCTATCGGCTTCAAGTTGTGCTTGTAGTCTTCATCCATTCCACTTGTTTATAACGTTGGTTCCTAGCTCCTTTATAGCTAGTGGGTCTCGTTCCATACTCCTACCACTTCGATTCCATACTTTTATATTGTTGGTTCCTAGCTTTCTATAGCTAACGGGTCACAATCCATAATCCTTACATATCTATATAGTCCACGCCACCTTCACCACCTTCACCATCTTCACCATCAATTTTCCTTTCCTTCATTTTACCCCAAATCCATCACTCTTCCATAACCATCAAACAACATCTTCAATCCCTTATTCCACCCTTCATTTATCATTATTATCATATTTATCCTTCTTACATCTTTATTTTGCAATTTCAGAGTTCAAGCTTTCGGGAATTAAGTTCTTACTAGAATCACGATCGGGCAACTTCGTATATGACTCGGAATCCATAATCGAGATCATATCAAGGATCCACCGTATCAATCGAGGCTTTGCATCCTTTTTTGCGAACATATACTTTAGGGCAGAATGGTCTGTGTGCACTATTACCTTCGTCCCAAGTATGTAAGAACGAAACTTGTCAATGGAGAACACCACAACTAATAACTCCTTCTCTGTGGTGGTGTAGTTCACTTGGGCGTCATTCAGTGTCTTGCTGGCATAATATATGACATGAAACAATTTGTCTCTCCGCTGCCCAAGTGCTGCCCCGACAACATAGTCACTAGCATCACACATAATCTCAAATGGCTGTGTCCAGTCTGGTGGCTGTACTATTGGGGCTGCTACCAGTTTTTCCTTCAGAACCTTGAATGCTTCAGTACATTCCTCATTAAAGTCAAAGGGTCGGTTCTGCTCCAAAAGATGGCATAGGGGCTTGGTGATTTTTGAGAAATTTGCAATGAATCTCCGATAAAAACCAGCATGTCCCAAGAAACTTCTAATACCCTTGACTGTGGTCGGCGGCGACAGCTTTTCGATCACTTCTATCTTGGCCCTGTCGACTTCTATCCCACGACAGCTAATCTTATGGCCAAGGACTATCCCTTCGTCCACCATAAAGTGGCATTTTTCCCAATTTAAGACCAGGTTTGCTTTTTCACATCTTTCAAGTACCTTTTGTAGATTGCCTAGGCAGCTCTCAAAATCGTCCCCAAAGACTGAAAAATCATCCATAAAAATTTCAAGGAAGTCCTCCACCATATCGGAGAATATGGCCATCATGCACCTTTGGAAGGTGGCAGGTGCATTGCATAATCCGAACGGCATCCTCCTAAAAGCATATGTTCCGTAGGGGCATGTGAAAGTCGTCTTTTCTTGATCCTCCGGTGCGATAGCAATTTGATTATACCCTGAATAACCATCAAGAAAACAATAGTAGGGTTTACCCGCTAATCTGTCAAGCATTTGATCAATAAAGGGTAAAGGAAAGTGGTCCTTTCGGGTAGCTTTGTTAAGCTTCCGATACTCCATACAAACCCTCCAACTGGTCACAGTCCTGGTTGCGATTAACTCATTGTTTTTGTTGGTTACCACGGTCATTCCTCCTTTCTTGGGAATGCATTGCACCGGGCTCACCCATTTGATGTCGGAGATGGCATAAATTATACCAGCATCTAACCATTTGATTATCTCTTTACGCACCACCTCTTTCATCGCATGGTTTAGCCGCCTTTGAGCATCTATAGTCGGCTTATGATCATCCTCTAAAAGAATTTTATGCATGGATAAAGCCGGACTAATGCCTTGAATATCAGCTATCGTCCATCCAATTGCCTTTTTGTGGGGTTGCAACATCCCTATTAGTTGTTGTTCCTGTTCCTGCATCAACTTGGAAGAGATGATTACGGGCAACATATCATTTGAACCAAGAAAAGCATATTTTAGCTGCCCTGGCAGGGGCGTCAGTTCTAAAACAGGGGGCTCAACAGTAGATGGCTTTTGGATTGCATGGTTATCCGAAGTATAATTTAAAGGTTCGAATAACTTACCTGGAAGATCGCCTATCCAGTTTACCTCCTCTTGATCTCCAGTATCTGATGTTTCAGATTCTGAGGAGTTGCTGTCGTCGGTGCTGTCGTGACAGTCCTGTAGGTGGCTACCGAGGCAGTGACCAATTCTAATGTCGTGACAGCCCGACCTGATGCAGGGTTTATCAAGGGTAACTTCAGTGATAGCCTTGCATTCCTCGTCTGCATCAGTATGCTTCATAGCTTGGAGAACATTCAATTTTATCTCTTGGTCGTTTACTCTCATGGTGAGTTCTCCTTTCTCCACATTAATCAGTGATCTTCCCGTGGCTAAGAAGGGTCGCCCCAGGATGATTGGTGTGTTTTCATCTACTTCACAATCTAAAACAAGAAAGTCAGCAGGAAAAATAAATTTATCCACTCTTACCAGAATATCTTCGATTTTTCCTTCCGGATGAACGTAAGAGCGATCTGCCAGCTGCAAAATTACTGTCGTGGGCCGAGCTTTTCCAATACCTAATTTCTGAAAAACAGATTTTGGCATTAAATTAATGCTAGCACCAAGATCACAAAGTGCCTTACCCACATATTTATCTCCGATTACACAAGGTATGATGAAGCTCCCCAGATCCTTCTTTTTCTGGGGTGGCTGCCTATGAAGAATACTCATGCATCCTTCTGTCATCTTAATTGTTTCAAATTCCCCAAGTTTAGATTTCTTTGACATAACATCCTTGAGAAATTTGGCGTAACCGGGCATCTCCCTCACGACATCTAACAGTGGAATGTTAATATGAACCTGCTTAAAAATATCATAAATCTTTTTGAGCTGAGATTCTTGCTTCGCTTGCTGTAACCGTTGAGGAAAATGAGGTGGGGGACGATAATCAGCAATACGTCCTTCCCACTGCATACGAATCTGAGAAGGTTTGGGTTCATCAATTTTCTCCTCTGTCGCTTCTGCTGTCGTAACAGGTTTATCGGCAGCAGTCTGTTTGTTACCTGTCGGGGCAGCTTCCTCGGCAGGTATGTCCAAGGCTGGTTTCTGTACTGTTTCAGCTTCCTTTTCCGGCCCTGGTAGTTTCTTCCCACTCCTAGTAGTAATAGCTTTACACTCCTCATGTGTGGGTTGCCTAGCATTTTCAATATTACTAGGAAATCCTCCAGTCTGCCTTAGCTTGATATGCTGGGAAACCTGACCCATTTGTGTCTCCAAAGATTTCAGAGTAGCTTCATGATTCGTCATCCGCATCTCTGTTTTATCCATGAATGTTTCTATCTTCTTAACAAACTGATTCATGTTCTCAATATAAGTACATGTCTGAGACATAAAAGTAGCCAGAGTCTGTTCCAGTATACTGTTTGTGGCAGCTGGTGGCTGTTGTTGCTGCTGTTGCGGTCGCAGTTGCTGTCGAGTCAACAATCTAGGTCCTCCCTGGTTCTGATTGTGTGCTTGAGGATTCAGGGCATTATTAGGATTACTCCAAGAAAACTTGGGATCCTTTCTCTAGTTGGGATTATAGTTGTTGGAGTTGTAATTCGGCTTGTAGTTTCCAACATATTTTCCCTCTTCTAACTGTATAGGACACTCATCCGAACTATGATTTCCCTCACAGATTTCACATACCTCCTCAACAGCAAATCCATGTTGTGCATCATCGTTCAAGAGCTTTTTCATTGCCTTAGTAAGGTATGCCACATGTGATTTCATTGTGCTGTCGGCCTCATAATCCTTAACAGCTAGTACCCGTTTACCCCCTCTTCTTGTTGTCGGAAAATGCTCTTCATTCTTAGCCAGATTTTTCAATACTAGCATTGCCTCGTCCGGGTTTTTATCCAATAATAGTCCGTTTGCTGCTGAATCAATTCGAATACGAGTTTGTAAGTTGGCAGCATTATAAAACTTAGTTACCTGATTCCAGACGGGGAATCCATGCATTGGGCAGTTCCGTAGAAGAGTAGTAAATCTGTCACAGGCCTCGTGCATCGGCTCGTCATCTTCCTATTGAAAAGTAGCAATTTCATTACGTAATCGCTCAGATAAATGTGAAGGATTAAAACGAGATAAAAATTCACGAGACAAATCTGCCCAAGTTCTAATTGAACCCGACGTAAGTTTATTCCACCAAGTCTTTGCTCTGTCCCTTAACAAATGGAGAAATAACCGAAGCCTCAGTATCCCCGGATTAACTCCTGGCAGTCTAAACGAACCACAGATCTCCTAGAACGTTTTGAGATGCTCCCTAGCATCCTCTATAACAGCACCACTGAATTGACCGGCATTGTTGATCATGCTAAACATAACAAGTTTCAGCTCGAAGTTGTCAACATCTATGTTCGGCAGCGTGGTTTCCAGTTCTACATGATCGTTCAACATGTAGTCACGACAGGACCGTCGTTCGGCAGCGGCAGCAGGGTCGACGACAGGCTGTCTACCCTCTCCATCTCCAACAGGAGGGTTGTCTCTTCGGTGTGCCATCGTCTCTAACTGTTCCTCAAGGTACTCGTTCTTGGCTAGAATGTGACGAAGTCGGTTCTTGAGATTGAATGAACGTTCGATTTCTGGATCTAATGGATACTCAGGATCTTCACCTCGTTTCGATCTGCGCATAAACAAGAAACCTTGTGAAAAGCAAGAGTTGAACACACCAAAGAAAACAGAAAAATAAAAATAAAAATAAAAACAAAAACGAAAAGTGCAGTAAAAGAAAAGGTAGAGTTATGTTGCCAATCCCCGGCAACGGCACCAAAAACTTGTTGCGTGTAAAAGAGTCTATCGCAATGGTAGTGCAAGTATACACGACAAAAGTAGTAAAGTGATACGAAGTATCGAATATCGTCTCCACAGGGATTGGGCTAATAGCTTCACCTTAATTCACTGCACGAAAGTAAAGAAAATATTTGAGAAGTTGTCACGAAAATAATAAAGAGAACTTAAATAAAAGAGTAGAGAAATCAAGATAGAGAGAATGGGCTGGTATTGAATTGCTCAGTAGTGCAGGTATTGCTAAGTTTCGGAACTCCAGTTCTGTCGTCGTCCCCGTCGCGGCAGCAGTCCGTTGCTTATCGCGGCAGCGAACAATCAACTCTGTACTTCAAGTTTGGCAAGAATCTCAGATGTGCCTTGGCCTATCCCTAGGTCCAAGTCTGTCGATGATCACGTCTTTGATGATACCTCCCGGCGTGAATCGAAGGATGAACACCGATGTGGATGAATTCTTCTTTAGCCACTTAACCTCGTCCTATCCCTAGGTCCGAGATAGTTCAACTATAAGCTAGAGAACTAGCTCTTATTTCTTTCGTATACTTAACTCTCTCGATGCTAAGTAAATAGATAACCTCACAATGCTCTCCCGATGCTCTTGCAAGATATTAATAACCAAAATAAGAGAACTTGAAGTTTATTTTATTGAACTGAAAATTCCTAAAACAAAACAACCCTTGCAACTACTTTACAAATCAACTCGTGGCCCTAGGGGGAATTTAGAACATGTTGTGGGAAGGAAAACAGCTAGAGTTTTGGGAAGGAAGCTAGGTAATCGGTTATGCCTCCTAGGTCAAAATATATGCCCTTATATAAGCTTTGGGTCCAAGTTATCTAAAATAGCAAGAATACAACTTTAAATGAAAGTATAATTCTAATAAAGACTAAATCTTCAAGGAATATACTTTCCAGCCGTCATCTTTCTTGCTTGGGATTTTCTCTCCTTGAACTTTGGGCTTGACATTCCTTTTGAACTGGGGCTTGGAAAAATATGGGGATTTCACACGACAGACGGGCTGGATTTTCTCTATCTGTCGAGGTTCACTTTGCTTCTTCTCCTCAAAACTGCGGTCGTCCTCTGCTGTCACGGCGGCAACCTTGGCAGCATCGTCCTCTTTGACTGTTTGTCCATTTCCAACTTTTCTGCTTCACTGCCTAGCGCCTGCCCATTCCGTCTGCTACAGCAGCAACTTGCAAAAACAACTATTTTTAGTAGAAACTGTGCCTTTTAATATATTTGTGATGTTTTGCTGTAAACTGACCTAAATGCAATAAATAATGCTTGAATGCAGCAGAAATATGGGTTAAATAGGGTGTAAATAATAGAACTTTTACACACTCAACAGTTGCTCTGATTTTGTTTGCATTCGGCTGCTGAAATCTGTTGTTGCTTGTACGATTTCTGAATTTTGTTGCGTTTTTAAGCCTCTAACGTTTTTGTTTTTTTGTTGCATGCATCACTTCGTATGAGGGAGGGGACCAGAGGACGGCTCGGAGCCGTGGGGTGATCTGTGCCATCGATGGGGTCCGGACGAGCTTGGATTGATCGAACTGTGCACGTGGGAAGCTGAGCGGTCGGGTGTGGTCCACACGCGCGCGCAAAGGAGTTGGGGAGCCGTGCGTGCGGCGCGTGGAGGTTCTGGAGGGTTCCGAGCACCCCGAGCCATCATCAGTGATGAAGGAACTCACTTTGACAACAAGCTTATTGCTAAAGCATTACATCGTTATGGAGTCAGGCACAAGATTGCTACTGCATATCATCCGTACACAAACAGACAAGCTGAAGTTTCCAACTGAGAAATCGAGCAAATCTTGGAGAAGGTGGTGAATCCCAAGAGAAAAGACTGGTCCCACAAGTTGGATGAAGCACTGTGGGCATATAGGACAACCTTCAAGATGCCTTTAGGCATGTCACCCTTCAAGCTTGTATTTGGCAAGGAGTGCCACCTACCCGTGGAGCTTGAGCACAAGGCTTATTGGGCAATCAAGAAACTCAACATGGATGCCCAACTTGTTGGTGAAAGGAGATTGCTATAGCTTAACGAGCTGGAGAAATTCAGAGCCCAAGCATATGAATATGCTCGCATTTACAAGGAGAAAACCAAGAAGTGGCATGACAAACACATTTTGCCAAGGCATTTCTCAGAAGGACAACAAGTGCTTCTCGACAACTCCAGGCTAAAGCTTTTTCCTGGAAAGTTGAAATCGAGGTGGTCCGGGCCATTCATCATTCACAAGGTGCACCCTCATGGCGCAGTGGATATCAAGAAGTTGGACGACGATGAAGTCTTCAAAGTCAATGGCCAACGCCTGAAAGTGTACAGTGGAGCCCCTATCCTAAGAGACAAGTCATGCCTGAATTTTCACGATCCTTGAAAGTTTGCATCTCCAACCCTATCTTTTATGCTATAACATGTCCATAAATAATGTTTTTCTTTTAGTTTAGTTTTATGTTATCTTTGCTTTTAATTTTCATATCTTTTCACGTGACCCTCGTACAAAGGCTTTCTCTTTCCTAGTACAATGTCAGGTACAAAGGCAGGGGAGCATGCCGTCTGAAGGGTTGGTAGCAAAGGGAGAAGGACATGGATTTTGTTTTTATCCTATTTTGGAGGGACGAAATAAAAGGGGAAAGAAAAAGATAAGGTGGTTTTATTCGAAAAGTGGGGAGTTGAATTAAAAGAGAGAGAAAAACAAAAAAGCATGAGAGAGAATATTCATGTATTTAATGAGGAGAAACCCTAGCCACATAAACCCATATTCTCTCTCCAGTCGTCTGCCATTGCATTAACTCTAGAAATTTTTCTCTCTCCCTTAAAGTCGACACACGTCCCCATCACCTCTCATCTCCCATTAACTCATCAGTTTTCCCCATCTTTTTCAACTCCCAACATTTTCTTCATCATCTGTCCCCTCACCTTCTTCATCTTCTTCAAAGACTCAAAAACTTTCCCCCATCTTTTCGATTCTCTCCCAAACACAGAAAATCTTCACCATTTTCTTTCCTACACACATTCACTCCTCCCAACTTCTCAGAAAAAAACTCCATGGCCCGTTGCAAAAATACCCCTGAGACTTCTGACCGTCCCACACAACGTCCAGTCCTAGAAACTCCTAAATTTCTTGATGAGGCAACGAAAGAGAGATGGGCAAAGCTCAAGGACAGAAACGTTCTTCCAGAACTAGGGTTCAAATACCCTCAAGAAGAAGAAGATCAGTTCGACCAGTCTATAATGGACGTCATTGGCACCCATGGATGGAAAAACTTTGCTGCCCATCCTAAAGAAATTTGCACTTCACTAGTGAAGCAATTTTATGCTCATCTGACGAGCCCAACCCAGTCCACAGTTCACGTGCATGGAGAGCAGATAAAATTTACTGTTGTAGCAATCAACAAGTTCTACGGGCTGAAACATAATGTGGACCATCACACTTCTTTTGTGATGACAATGGATGTGCAAACGCAATGAGAGGTGCTGGAGGACATTTGCTTTTAGGGAACGATGTTGGATAATAACAAGTCAGTTGAGAGAGGACGCCTCAAACCTGAGGCTAAGGTATGGAATCCCTTTGTGAGTCATAAGCTTATGCCCACACTACACACTGCTACCGTCCATATCTCTCGACCTTTTCTCATTCATTCCATAATACATGGTAAACAAATTGATATAGGAAAGATAATAGTGGATGGGGTATATTCTTGTTTGAAATGGCCCCGTAGCCCTTTTTTTTTCCTAATCTGATCACTGCCTTGTGCAAAAAGAAAGACACCTTCATAGACGATCTTGTAGATACATCTGTTTCAGGAAAGACAGGTTTGACCCCAGCACCTGTGACGGAACTCTAGAGATTTAACGAAGACATGCCTCAGCAAGCATTTGAGGGTGGAGCTAGAAGTTTTGCTGCAGCAAGAGTGGCAGCACTGGTGGCAACTACAAAGGAACTGAGCTTTGAGCTCAACCTGATGAAGGCACATCAGCGGGTGTACTTCAAATACGCCCAACACCGTGATAGTGCTATAGCATCCTGCTTGAGCAAACTCCTGCCGGATCAGAATTCCTCTTTTCCAGTATTTCCTATGTAGTTATTGCAAGCCCCCGCCACTGCTACAGCACAAACAATGTCTCTCAGTGAACCCAGCTCCGTCCCACCTGCTACGAAGAGAAAGACTCTGTGAAAGAAAGCACAAGAAACTCCAACTGCCCAGTCAGAGCAAGAAACTCCATCTGTCCAGCCTACTATTGAAGAAACCGATCCAGCAACCTCTCTAGACAAGAAGAGGAAACGCACCAGAAAGGCAACCAATCCTAAAACTTCAAGACCAGAAAACCCACTCCCAGAACCGGAGCATGTACCAAATGACCCTGAGGAAACCCCTCAGAAAGAAGCTGCTACAGCACACGCCTGTGAGTCGAGTCTAGCACAATCAGAGGATGCTACAACATCCATACTGAAAACTCGCATCAAACACACGACTGGACGTGTCAGGCCCTCATCTAGTGCTCAATCAGTCTCATTCGATAGCGTGGATGATGTGGCAGACCCACACCACTACTCCTCCAAGACGTCGAAGGACAACACCAGCAGCACCACCTAGCCTCTGCACCCATGAGGTACTTACCTTTTTCTTTTCAATTTTTCATTTTTCATGGCATATAGTGTAGATTAGTTTATGCATTGCGAACACTGCATTTCTCAAGTTTGGGGGTGTTAGTGTTCATAGTTAATATTTTGCTTTAGCATATGCATTATAGGATAGAACAAAATTTTTACTATGGCATTCTGTTTAGTCTAGAGTCAACCTATGAACATATTTATGATGTCTGACGACGAAATTGCTAAGGCCTAAATTAAAGTAAAAAAAAACACAACTAGTTGAGATCTGTAGAACTGACTTTATGATCTATTTGTTAAAAAAATTTACACAGCTGCTCTCTTTCTATAAGTAAGTTTGTTAGAAAAAAATTTTCAGGAAGAACATTAGTCAACTCTGATATGCAGACTCTAGAGAACTTAAAAGAAAAGCTAGACGACCCTGTGCTAAAACAAACGAATAAATGCTACGACATATCTGTAGAAGAACACTCCGGGTTGCTATAGCTTTTTCAGTGTTTAAAAAATTAAAAAAATAAAGCCTTGCTATAGCATATGAGTGAATGAAAGTTGTCACGGGATGACTCTGCCTACTAGCTTGGGGGTGAGAGGTTTGCTCCCTGCTCATCTAGAGTTAAGGACGACAAGTGTGATGAGATGACACCCTTCGTAGAAGAAAACTTATATCTTTGGGAGTCTAAAAATTGGAAAAGAACTAGAGAACATAGTTAGGGTATAACTAAGGAGCTTCCTTGAAAATTTGTCTCACCATCTTAAGTATAGGAGGAAGGCAGCCACGCACAGACGCACACAACTTAGTCCTAAAGAATGTTCTTAAGGATCTCATACATGGTTGTATATATATATATTTATCTGCCTAAGTTATTTTTGAGGACTGTAATATTGCCATAGCAATCCTCTAGGTTAAATCTTTGCCATAGTAGCTCTTTTGTTCTGTTCTATTCATTGCTTGAGGACAAGCAATAGCTTAAGTTTGGGGGTGTGATAACTGCATAATATCCTTGTTTTCATACCTTTTTGCTATAGCATTTGTTTATTCTTGAGTTCATACCATAGCATTTAGACTGCATTTAGGTTGCATTTTCTTATTCTGGGTACATATTTATCTTTGCTGGTTATTGGTCCATATCGAGGGGTACTGCTCGGAAGGTTGGTTTTGATTTTGTGGTGCGCATGAAAGGAGTTAAGAGAAAGCTGGTGCTGGGAATTGCCATAGCATGACGGAAGTGAACAATGGCTAGCACGTGAGATACACGTGAACTACAGAAACATGTGAACATGCAGAAAAGAATGAACTGACATGTGCAGCAGTCGGTGCCCACCTGCAGACTGTCTCCCTTGTCCCCTCGTGGCAGACTTGTCGGTAGATATTCCTTGGGAATACCAAGGCATCTTTAGGGCACCAAACCCTAGAAGCCTCAACTATATAAAGGGGAGAGAAGCTTGGAGCAAAGGGTGGTATTTTGAGTGTTACAAAAAGAAGGACAGAAGAGAGAGAAAATGAGAGAGAAGTTTCTACCTTCATCTTCTCCAGCTTGGTGTCCTCCATCGTTGAAGCTCCAAGGAGTGGCCTCACCGTCCTCGAGAGAGGTGGTCGGCCTAAGACAGTCGGGCAGTCCCTAGCGAAGAGGGAGTTTACCTTTCTTTATGTCGCTATAGCAATTTCTTGATATATCTTTATATTTGATGATGTTATCGCAATGATACGTTGGATGATATTGCCCAGCCACGAACTGTTTTAGGTGACTTGGGTTTGTTGGATGATTTTATTTTGAGTACTTTTTAATGCATTCTATGGCTTTTTCAGTGTTTATCATGATTCTATGCTTTGCTTATGCATTTATCATTTCCTTAAAGTTGTAAGAGCTTAGGGTTGTAAGTGCTTTGAGAGATAGGCCCTACCTTAAGCGCCTTCGAGAGTTGGCCATTCTTTAAGTGTATGTTGGGGTTAGTAATCGAGAGAGCTAGCCCTAGAACCCTCATAAGCAATGGAGTGACTATTGAGAGGAAGGCTCTAACCTACCTTAGAGATAAATGATAGGTTTCAAGGGCTAAAAAGGATAGTACGTGAAGGGTAGGGGATTGTTAAGAGTTTACGCCGAGAGGTATGGCTGTAGCATTTCTTACTCCCATTTTCCTGGCTAGAGATAGTTTATGAGCACTCTTAGTAAATCCCGCCTAGCATAGAAGATAGCTGAAAAGCCTTAGTATCGTTAAGAAGCTTGGGTTAGGTTGTCCAACATTCCCAACTAGTCATTCCGAAATGAGTTTCGCATACGAAAGGGGACTTGTCTATCATATTGTTATCTCATCTTTCTCTACACTATTTTGCTTCAGCATTATTATACCTCATTTCCTTTACTATAGCATTGTCACCTGCAAAAAGTTCAAGCTTTATTGTTATAGCAACCGTGAATACATCCAATCCCTGTGGAGACGATACTCACTCATCACTTTATTAATCATTCGACGTGTATACTTGCACCATTTGCGTATCATTTATAGTCACTGCACGAACGCAACAGTGGGTTGGGAGTGCGGGGCCCCCACAGTACGATACGAGGTATCTTTGTAATTGTATCGGGTCTATAAATAGATGTGTTATTTGTAACCCAAGGACCATTGATTGAATAAAAGAAAACAACCTCTCTTTACTCCCCGAGGACGTAAGCACACTGCCAAACCTCGTTAAATCTCTTATGGTCTTGCTTGTTTGATTTTCTTTTTTCGTTTTTCGTGTGCACAACACATTCTAAGTTTGAATGACCATGGAAATCGCACATGTTTTTAATAGTTTTATTGCTTTCTTATTGATTGTATTTTTTACAGACATAGCAGCGAAAGTAGATAATAATTTTTTTGCTCGTTTTTTTTGTTTATGAATTTAAAATTTTGTATCAATTTTATATCTTATTACAAGGGTGAATTTGAAATTTATGGTGACATGATAATCAAAAAAATAGTAAAAGAATAAAAATGGATCTTTGACGTTTAAAGATTTGAGTATCAAATGACAGATTAAACAAGAAGATGATGATTTGGAAATACTATGATGCGGAAGAAAAAAGTGACGAGGATTTAGTATTTTATTGGGTAGGGATCGTGAATGAGATGGTAAAAATGGTTTATGATACGAGGTATGAGGAAAAAGATGATTTGTAAATTTTAATTTATAAGAAAATATTATGTGGAAATATGGTTTTATCTAATTGGGAAGGACTATGGATGAGGTGGTGAAGATAGTTCATGGAATAATTTATTCTAATTTTGTTTTAAAATATTATTAATTGTATGTCGAGTCTTTAGAATTTTTAATAATTACTTGAAAGTCATTAAAAATTTTGTTGATGGTCAGAATGGTCAGGAACCAAAAATGGTGATTCGATGGTGGCTGGAATGGTTGTTTTGGGTCAAAGCTCGTGTATAGCTCTTGTCGCAGTGCCCGGAATGAGGAATTATCAAGGAGCTTGAAGAGCTAAAATTTTGGTCGTGGGAGCTTATAGGTGTGTTATGGGGAGTTTGGCCTCTATTTCGGGGGTGCATGGCCCCTTAAAAGGAAAAAATTATATTATAGGTCTTTCCTACCACCTAAGATATGAGACCACCCAATTAAAATTATACATGTCATTAAATTTTTACATGTCATCTTCTATAATTCAAGTCATCTTTAATTTTTTATCCTTAAAATATTAAACATAAAATAGTAAAAAGTAAAAATATAAAAGAACCGCCTTCAAATCTTTTCCCAGACGTCTCTCTCTTTCTCTCAATTCTCCATTATTTTTCCAGTGCCTCTGTTTCAATTCTTCATCTTTTCCAACAAGCCTCAAAATTGGATCTAGCAAGAGTTTCAACAACCTTCAAGTAAGTTATTATATATTTATTTCTTTATGTCCTTTCAAGTTATATTTAATTTTTATATACAACTCACACTCTCCTTCTTTAACTTAACATAGCAGTAAAGAAGAGAAAGTGAGGGTAAAAATAGAAGAGAAAAAAAAGGAAGAGATGGGGAAAAGGATAAATTTTTACATGTCATCGATTTTTCTTTATCAGCTTGATAAATGTATTTAATTTTTGCACTCATTTAAATAAAAAATTGTTAAAAGTACCTGTTAGTTTATTTTAAATTATATTTATTGATTGCAGATTTGAAATTTTTTGTTATTGTTATTTTATTTTTCTTTATATAAATCTGTTAATGATGATTTTTCTTTGGTGACTTTGGAAAAAAAATTTCTTTGGACTCATAGGTAAGTTGATTGTTGTTGTACTTTCTTTACATACAACTTTACTATTTTCTGACTTTCCAATGTAAACTAACCATGTTGAATCTTTGTAGTGTATTGGGTTTCTGTAATCTTGTTTGTCTTCTGCCATTGAGAGTGTATGGTAATAATATTTTTATGAGAATGATTAAAGTTGTTCGATAGATTGTAAGTGAAAAGCTCAAGCAGGAAATGAAAGAGGTGCATCAGCGGTGCAGGAAGGTTGATGAAGTAATCTGGCATATAAACTTTTGAAACTCAACAACTAACCTGGTTGGTAATATTTTTGTGTATGTTTTATCAGTGGTGTGCATTAATTTTTGCCTAACCTTGTCTCTAAGTCAGTTGATTGAAGATTAAACTAATTACTGCACATATTGTTATTTGTAGACAAAAAAATTATGAAAGTGTTTTAAGTTTAAAAATATTATTCTCAATAATTTTAGTTGACATAAGCAGATTGACAGTGTTTTACTCTGTATTTGAAGTATTAGAAGGTTAATCGAACTTTTCTTTGGACAATGTAGTTCCCTGCAATTGGTTATGAAGTGAGTTTTACTTCACTGTTGTTATATAGTTGCTCTATAAAACAAGAGTGAGAAGACTGTTGAAGGAGCTCGACTATCCATGCTCATTAAACATTAAAAATCTCGTAGTTATGGTGACATAATTTTTATATTGGCAGATTTAATAAATTTGGGGTCGAACAAACATATAAAAATTTGATCTTGCTAAGGAACATATACCTCACCAATCGTTGTGAGGCAAGGCCTTTGGAGAGGACACTAAAAGTTTTAAGAGATTCAATAGTGTTTCTTGGCCCATTTTAAACCATCGTGTTACTATAATAAATCTAATTTATACGAAGATCAAGTCATACGATTAAAGATAAAAAATCATTTATCAAACATTTTTCTCGTTTATTTGTATGAATGTTAAAATATAAATAAAAGATGACTTTCACAAGAACATTTAGCTTATCCTTGTATAATTAACTTAAATGAGAAAAAATTGTAACTCTAATAAAATCTAAAGTTTAAGGTACTAATGTAACTCCATGAATGTCGAATTTTATTTTTGATCCAAATGCCCATAAGAAAAGCTTTAACCTGCATCATTTGAATAAAAAAATGTAAATATTTAATTTCTATATAAAGTAGAATCAATTCCAAATAAAATAAAATCAACTATGGAATAACAATATTTGTTTTTGTGTGAAATAAAATAACTAACCTATGATTATAGTTTTGGATTTGGATGTCCTTCACTATATTTGTAAGAGTCCTATTATTAATGAACACATAAAATTAAACTTGATAAAAATAAAACATCTTCAATGAAATACTACAATGAAATCATATATTTACCTGAATATTTGGTGTAAAATCGAAGTTATGTGCATAAAACATGTTTGATTCATTCATTCTCCCTTCAGTAGATGTCTATATTAAAAATAATCTAAATTAGTTAAATTTGAAATAGAAAAAATAATTACTACGATTTTGAGTTTAAAAAATACCTGACTCAAATTTAGAGTAGTTGTCGCATTATTTTGTTGCACAATTCTATGAGGAAAGTTAAGAGTATCGGAGTACCAACTACTACATGGACCCTAGAAAAATAAAAAATTTATTTGGATGCATTTTAAGAATACTTAATTGTAAAATTAATACTATAAGTAATTACCATATTTGAACATTGCATTGTGTTTTGGTACGGAGATCTATAAATATTGCTTGTTGGAATTATCTCCGAAGAAGTAACCTATAATTATAAAAATTATTATAAACTGTAAAAAAATTGTCAAAGATAATATGGTACAAATTAATTTTATACATACAAAATTATCATGATATGGAGTGGTACCAACAGAAGCATTTAAAGACTCTCCAATTGCTGATTGTTTCATTTTTTCTGTAAAATACTTAAACATCTCAAAAATAATATAATTTAAATATAAAATAAATTTAAATAAAAAATTATAAGGTGTTACATTATTTGGTCGACGTGGATACTTGTGATTTTCTTTTCGCAAGATGACCTTTAAGTCTAACATTAAAAATTCCTTTTGGCCTAATACATGGAAGATCTAAGACATAGGAATCACCATTTGCACATCTTTTCACAATCTCATCATCATTTTTTGGTTAAACTTCAATAAGAGACCTTCTTACATTTCCTAAAAAAATCATTACCAAATATTTTAAAGAATATAAAATTTTATTACATTTTATAAGTATATATCGCTTACTTGTTTGTGTGGTTACTTTTGACGCTTTTGTCTTATCTTTCATGATCTCAAAATTTTTTTGTACTGCGTAAGTTTGTCAATTCTTCCTCAACTTTCAAGTCACCTTCGTATAAAATCTTCTGACAAAGCTCTCTTGTTTTATCATTTTTTTTACTTTTAAAAATAAAGTCATAAGCAAATCGAACCATACAATTACGAAATACGCTCTCAATATCATCCTCAGTAGTGTGTTGCTGTGAGAACTCGTCAATCTTATCAACATACACATTCTTTTTAGCATCTTTAGTCCATCTTTTGGAGATGTACTGCTCCGGATTTTTTTTTTGACATTTTTAACACTGAGAATTCGCAAGGCATGAGAGCAAAGATATTGACAAAAATCATACTTCTTACAAGTACAATAAATCTCCATGGTAGATTTGTTAAATTTGATTGTTCTTATTCTTGAAATATTTTCTTCCATCGCCACTACAAATGTATAAATTTTGTCATCTTGAGAAACTTCTCTCCATGTTAATGAAATCCCATCAAAAAAGAATTTCTGAAAGCGCTTGAATATTTTATGAGTATACACTTTCGATGCATAAATTAAAATACCACAATTTTTAATTGTACACGTAACTGACCCATTTTTGCATTGAAAATCTTTCTCACTTTCAGAAGAACGCATTGCATTGAAAATCTTTCTCACTTTCAGAAGAACGCCACCATCTTGCAACTAAGTTCTCAAACTCCAAAATGAATTCCGTAAGAGAAGTAGTGGCCTTCGAAATGTCATGTAAAACATTATTTGTGACTTCAGCCCTATGAGAAGATTTAATTTGAGAAGAAAATATATCAATGCTAAAAGCAGTACTCCATTTTTACGACATTTATACAAACCTTTCAACCATCTATGGTCATGAAGCTTATAGTCGTCATTCATCATTTTTTCCCAAGTTTCCTCAAATTCTATCTTTGATTCACAACCTTGAATGCATTTATGAAACAAAACATGAAATTCTGCATTTGAATTAAGACTACCAAGATGTTAAGGTGCATTCTTAGAAATATGCCATAGACACAATCTATGACGTGAATTTCGAAATACCTCTCCAATCGATTTGCTAATTGCATGATCTTGATCTGTCATTATGATTTTTTGAGATTGATTTCCCATTGATTGCAAGGACTTGATCAACCATGCTAAAGAAGCAGTCATCTCGTCTAAGAGAAAAGCACAAGCAAACATTATAGTTTGGCGGTGATGATTAATCCCTACAAAGGGAGCACAAATCAAGTTATATCTATTGGCACGATAGGTTGTATCGAAAACCACAATATCACCAAAATAGTCATAATCAATTCTTGATCAACCATATCTCCAAAAGAAATTTGTCATTCAATTTTCTTGATCCACTTGAATTGTGTAAAAGAATATTGGATCTTCACTTGCTCTCACCTTGAAGTGGTTAAGTAAGCTTTGACCATCTCCTACTTTAATAATCATCATCTTTTTCTTATTCAAAAAATTATAGCAATCTCGCTTTGTAAACCCAATATTTTCAGATCCACATGCTTCCTTCGACATGTAAGAATAAACACCAGTAGGACGTATCCCAACGCTAACCATTGAACTAATGACATTAGCTTTGGTTGTCGGAAGAGATCTCGCATATCTAAGTAAGTGTCTTTTAGAAGGAGTTGCCAACTCATGATTATGCTCAAAAATAAAACGAGTGATTGTCTAAATATTGTCTTGCACCATAAAACGAATCATCGCTTGACATCTAGTTCTAGTTTCTAACTTATTAAATTGCTTCGCATTGATATCACCTTCAAATTCTTTGAAACCTTCCTTAGAACAAAAATAATCTTTGCAACGAATAACATTGGTGCCAGAAACATACTTGTTTCTACCTCTTCGATACTAAAACACATACCATGACCATAATCTTTATACAAATTGTAAGCTGCTTCTTCACTATCTACGGCAAATCCCATCAATTTCCCACTTTCTTTTTCTTTTCTTCCTACGAAATTTAAATTACTTGATTCTTCCTTCTCGCTGTTATGAAGCATCTCTGCAACAAAATTATCGTATCAACATATAACATTAGCTCTATATTAAAAATATGAAGGAAAAAACATCTATTAATATAAATATCATAATTTATCATCCGAATCACCATAGTTAAATTCAATTTGAAAACTATTGCTAAATTCAATTTGAAAGCATCTATATATATATAATACTTATTTCAAACCTGTTGCAAACTGACTTGAAAGCTTATATATAATACTTACTTCAATTTGTACAGGGAGATGCTTCAACTTTTTTATTTCTTTTATTATTTTGTAATATTTAGGATAATAAAAATTAAATATAACTTGAAAGGACATAAAGACATAAATATATAATAACTTACTTAAAGCTTGTTGAAACCCTTGCTAGATCCAATTTTGAGGCTTCTTGGAAAAGATGGAGAATTGAGACAGAGGTACTGGGAAAACAATGAATTGAGAGAGAGAGGGAGAGAGAGAGAGAGAGAAAGAGAGAGAGAGAGAGAGAGAGAGAGAGAGAGAGAGAGAGAGAGAGAGAGAGAGAGAGAGAGAGAGAGGGGGGGGGAGAGACGATTGGGAAAATATTTGGGGGCATTTTTTATTTTTACTTTTTACTATTTTTGTTTAATATTTTAGGGTTAAAAAATTAAAGATGATTTGGATTATGGAAAACGACATGTAAAATTTTAATTGGGTGGTCCCATATCGTAGGTGGTAGGAAACACCTATAATATAATTTCTCCTTAAAAGGGGGATAGATGACGTGAGGCACGTGTCAATCGAGGAGAACATGTGTTTTAGTGAGTTGTTATGACTCGATGTCGGTGTGGATCACGTGTATTGTCACGTATCAGGTTCGCTCTGCCATCCGTAGCGATGACGTGCGTAGTCACGTGATCACTAGATGCAATGTTTCTTGTAGTCTTCCTTGTTCCCCGTAGGTTGCGAAGGGTATCGCACGATTAGCCGGCGACCTCACGTGTTGTGGTTCGCAGCGATCACATACACAGCTTCGTCGATCGTTGGATGTCTTTTATGTTATACTATTCGTACTCTTGTTCATTCATCATGATTCGTCTGGTTCTGACACGTGGAAATTAGTATTCGTAGGTACAAAAAATTACCCCCTGGTGATGGAAGGTTATAAAGTGGCCTTTGCGAATCTGGAAACTAAAGTGGGATTATAGGTCGCGAAACGACTTTGTATGCTTGCGGCCTTGGAGTTGTGGTTCTTTTGATGAATAATTAAATATTCGTTTGTATGCTTGTGATTGTAGGCAATGGTTCCTTTATAGTTAATAATATATCGTCTTTCCCTTGGTGAATAAATTATGAAGTTTGAATTAAGCTTATATCTTTGATGTTTCCACAACATTTCGTCTTGTGCTTTTATCTCTTTATAGAAGTTAAATTTCACGTTGCGATTCAAATCATAAAAAAGGACTAAAAGGACTTGAATACTATAGCGTGCGTGATTTTATTGTTATTGTGATCTGATTTGGCTTGCTATAGACTTCTTATCTTTTATTTGCGATAGCGCTTTTTTTGTTGTCGTGTACGGTAAGACATATTCTTGTTACTTTAAAAAGGTGGATATTCTATGTGGCTTTTTCCTTATTCCTCATTGGTTTAGTTTGCGGTAATTTTGTAACACTCATGTTTTGGGGTCGAGAGTCGGGCGTGTGAGTCGTTAGACTCGGTTTAATTAAAATGGGCTTGATTTTATTTTAAAAAGAATTCAAATCTCATTAATGGCATTTCCTTAACTATTCAAAAACAAGGGAAAAGATGAGCTTTTTGAAAAAGAAAAAAAAAGAAATGGTCTTCTTCTTCCTTATTTCATTTTCAACGACCTAAGCCTCCAAAATCTCCCAAGCACTATTCCATTGAGGTTCTTCATCATTTCTAGTGATTCCAGCGAGGTAAACATATTTTTGACTTCTCCTCTCTATTTCAAGCACTTCCATGGTTTTAGATTCTTGAAAGCTTCATCTTTTTAGTTTTCTAGTTTCAAGCTTATAAAAGAAAAAGGGGGAGGCTTTATGGGTTTTTCGTTTATCTTTTGATTTGATAAGTTAATTTATGTGTTAATCTAGTCCTTAGATGCTTTATAACTTAAAATGGAAGGGTTTTGATCAAAATCCCGAAATGGGTTTTTGGGAGCTTTTTAAAGGTGTTTAAACTCATGTTTTTGAAGTGGTTTTGTGAAGGGTTGAAGGGCTGATGTTACAATAATGTTAGAGGAGTGTTTTGAAGGTTTTTAAAAGCAATTTGGATGGTGGGAATGTTAGTTTTCCGCTGGGTTTATGGGGAGTACTAAAATGGAGTTTTGGAGGTTAGCTTTGGCTTAAAAATTGTTGAGAAATGGATTGGGATGGAATCTAAGTTGTGGCAGTGTTTTGAGGATGTTTGTGTAGTAATACCTTGTTTTTGAATGGTTAGAATCAAGGGGAAACATTGGCGAGGCTTCGGGCACGAATTTGGGGAATTTGGAGAATTGAGATCGGTGTTCGGTTTCCGTTTTGGTTGCAAAGGTGAGTGGAAATGTTTAACCTCGTTTTGCTTTCAAAATGGGATTCTTGGGGGTTTGGGTGGAGCCTTGAGGGCTCTCCTAAACCCAAGTGTAAGTTTTACTAACCTTACCTTGGTGGTTAAGTAATGACGTGTGGATAGTTGTTGTAATTGCATATGCATGGTGAATTGCTTTACATCTATTGTTGTTGTGTAGTCATTGTTGGTGTCGAGCCACACATGATGGTTGTCATAACTACGGTGATGTGTAGTCCCACCGGTAGTGACTAGTAGAAGAGTACTTTGATGTGTAGTCCCATTGGAAAACTACTAGTCGAAACGGTGATGTGTAGTTCCACCGTGTTTTGGTTGTGCTTGTGCAAACCATGTACTTATGTTGTTGTGTCCCTCATTGTGCATTTAAACGTTTTACTTAACCTCTAAGAGATGTGTTTTGGAACTGCATTGTTGATGAGTTTCAGAGCTTCGCTCACTAAGCTGTTAAGCTTACGCTCTCTTTTTTCCAACATGCAGATTGTTAGAGTTCGGGAGGCAAGTGGGCAAGGGAGGAGCTTTTGTAGTTCTCGAGTAGCTCAAGTATGCTTTAAGTGTTTGTAATAATGTCTAGACAATGGGGGTGTAGATTCGTATGGAGTTGGTATTCAAACTCCTTGGTTGATTTGTTAGTGTTTAAGCATGTTTGTTGTTAGTGCCTTGTTATGGTTTTGTAAGCCATGCATGTTGTTGCCTATTTGATTGTGTGTTGAAGACCTATAGCTATGTTCTATAAATGATTGCATGTTTGTTTTAATAGCATGTAAAACCTTGTTTGAAAGGTCTTTATGTGTGTGCCTTTTTGCCTTGGAATGAAATGGTGAAGTTATGCATGTTTTTATGCAAGTTATCTACCCTAATGCCTATCTTGAGATGAATGTCATGTTAGTTCGTTTAAGTAGTCCCACATGCTTGATTTTGGTTGCTAAATGTTGTACGAACTTTAGTTTGTTGCTAGACGGGTCGTAAAATGCATCTAGAGTCGTGTCTTAGGTTGTTTTTCAGCTAAATTGAGTCTTGCAGTGCAGGGCGTATCGGTACGCCCAATGGCCGTACCGATATAGTCCTACACTTTGGGGCTCAATTTAAGCCTAACGTACCGATACACGGGGCGTATCAATACGCCAAATGTTCACTAGAAATCCGAGATTTTGACGAGAATTTGGCGTATTGGTACGGGTTTAGGGTGTATCGATACGGTTTCTTATCGTTGACCGTGAGAAATTGACCAGTGAGGGCGTGTCGGTACGGTCCACCAGTGTACCGATACGGTCTCCCTAGGTTGACTTGGGGCAGTTGACCTGGTCAAGGCGTATCGATACCCTCTTCTAGCGTATCGATACGGCCTGTTGAACAAAGTAAAATGGGACGTCTTAAATTGCTTGTTTGATTGCTTCGCTTTGCTTATTGTCTTTCCGCTGTCATTTTACACATAGGATGTATGAATGCCTTTAGACGAGATAATAATTAAAGGACATTTTTAGGGTTGCTAACCGAGGTGGAGCCCTAATGGGTTTCATTTTGGTTTTCCCCGTGTAGCCTACTCGGACCGGTCAGTCGTCCAGACTAGGACGAGGGGGTTACATTTGGTGGTATCAGAGCCTGAGGTTTCCGAGACTTCGGGCATGTAAGTTTGATGTGTTATAATGATGCCTTGTATCGATGAGTGGTTTACCATGTATGCTTGAAATTTCTTGCTAGTATGGTGTTTGGAAGAATGTTTTAATGGCCTTTGGTTTTGGTTGAGGGTTAGTCAAATATCCCTATTGTTAGGTGTTGTTGTCAAAAAAATAGTTTTAGTTTAACGAGCTTGAGAACCCGAGTCCTTGCCCTTTTGCTAACCTAACGTTTTTCTTGTGTTGTGTGTTTGTTGTTTTAGATTCTATCTTAATATGGTGAGACCGAGGGGGTGACCTAGAGCGAGTGACCAGGCACCCGGGGGTGAGCCTCATGTTCATCCTTCTCCCGGTGGTAATGGAGTAGGTGGCGAAGGAAATGTGCCTCAGGCTGGTGCGCAAGTCGGGGGTGATGGTAATGGGCCTCAGGCTGATGCTAATGTTAGAGGTGTTGGAGCACAGGCGGGTCAGGGTCCAGCGGGCGCGGACATGACCCATTTGATTCAGACCATAGCCAGAGCTTTTCAGACAGCTTTGGCTGGTATGCAAGCTGCATCACTACCTCAGGGTGCGGAGACAGGTCTACCCTTAGAGAGGCTCCAAAATTTGGGGGCAGTTGAGTTCCGTGGGTTGACTCCCGAGGGTTCAGAGGCGTGGCTTGAGAGTACTACACGCATTTTGGGTCAGATGGAGTGTTCGGATGCCCGTAAGATGGGTTGCATTGTTTCCTTGCTTTAAGGGGACGCATATACTTGGTGGATCATTGTTACTTCGGGTATGGCCGAAGCGGATATCACTTGGGAGTTCTTTAGAAATGCCTTCAAGAGGAAGTATCTCGGAGTTCGTTACTTGGATGAGAAGAAGAGGGAGTTTATGGCCTTGGTTCAGGGTAACAAGACCGTGTCTGAGTACGAGGTTCAGTTTGTGAGGTTGAGCCAGTATGCACCTGAGTTGGTCCCTAGTGAGAGGGAACGATGTGAACGCTTCTAATATGGGTTGACTAGGGATGTGAAGACCTATATGCTTGCCTCTGATTACACTGAGTTTGATGTTTTAGTCTCTAGGGCCAAGGATATTGTGCAGAACCTAGGCTCCAGTGCTCGTGCTACTGGGTCCGATTCCGGGAAGAGACACGCGAACTGGGATAGAGACCATGCCAAGAGGCATAGAGATAGGAGGTTTCAGCCTGACTCGAGACATAGGGGTGGTAACTATGGTCATGGTCGTCAAGGCCAAAGAGCTGTGGTGCACACTCCAGAGTGCACTAGGCGCGGGAGACGCCACCAGGGCGAGTGTATGGGTACCTATGGAGCATGTTGGAACTGTAGCTCTCGAGACCATTTGAGGCGTGACTGTCCACACTCGGCTAGGGGCGGACCGACTCCAGCTAGGGGTTTTGAGCATCAGAGAGGTCGTGGGCGCGGTCGTGGGAACTTTTAGCCAAGGAACAAAGGAGTTGTCCCTTGATGGTTCAGGGCCACGTGTTTCCGGTTGATATGATGGAGTTACCGTTCTACGATTTTGACATGATTTTGGGCATGGATTGGCTCGTAGAGCATAGAGCTACGGTTGACTTTGAAACCAAGAGAGTCTCTTTGAGGCTGACGGATGACTTTGAGGTTGTGGTAGTTGGTGAGAACGTTAGGTTCTTGTCCAATGTTGTTTCTACCTTGGAAGCTCAGAGGTTGTTAAATTCGGGTTGTCAGGCTTATTTGGATTATATAATGAATCCAAATATGAATGAGGTTAGGCCGCAAGACATCAATGCAGTATGTGATTTTTCGAGTGTTTTTCTAGAAGAGTTGTCGGGGTTGCCTCCAAACAGAGCCGTTGAGTTTGCTATTGAGACGTATTTCGATTCTGCACCGGTATCGATTGCTCCATATAGAATGGCACCGAAAGATCTGAAAGAATTGAAGATACAGCTTCAGGAGTTGTCCGATAGGGGTTTTATTAGACCTAGTATTTCTCCGTGGGGTGCTCCGGTCTTGTTTGTGAAAAAGAAAGATGGTAGCATGAGGATGTGTATAGATTATAGGCAGTTGAATAAGGTGACAGTGAAGAACAAGTACCGTTTGCCTAGGATAGACGACTTTCTTGATCATTTGAGGGGTGCTTCAGTGTTTTCAAAGATTGACTTGAGGTCCGGGTATTATCAGTTGAAGGTGAAAGACGTGGACATACCGAAGACAGCCTTCCGTACACGTTATGGACACTATGAGTTTTTGGTGATGCCTTTTGGGTTGACTAACGCCCCAGCAGCTTTCATGGATATGATGAACCGTGTGTTTCATGAGTTTTTAGACTGATTTGTGGTAGTGTTCATAGATGACATCCTAGTGCACTCTAGGACCGAAGAGGAGCATGATGAGCATTTGTGGTTAGTGCTTCAGACCCTACTAGAGAATTAGTTGTATGTCAAGCTAAGCAAATGCGAGTTTTGGATTAGGGGGAGGTAGTCTTCCTAGGTCACGTGATCTCGGCTAAGGGGATTAGTGTGGATCCCAAGAAGATTGAAGCCATAGTGAGTTGGAAACAACCGAAGTCAGTGACAGAAATCCGCAGTTTCCTAGGTTTGGCAGGATACTATAGAAGATTTGTTGAGAGATTCTCCAGGATAGCGGCTCATTTGAATAAGTTGCTTTAGAAGAATGTCCCCTGTGAGTGGTCAGATGCAAGGCAAGAAGTGTTTGAGAAGTTGAAGCGAGCTTTGACCGAAGCTCCTATCTTGATACAGCTCGAGCCGGGAAGAGAATTTGCGATTTATAGTGATGCATCATACGTAGGGTTAGGTTGTGTGCCTATGCAAGAGGGTAAGGTTGTAGCCTATGCTTCGCGATAGTTGAAAGTGCACGAGAAGAACTATCCCCCTCATGACATAGAGTTAGCCACGGTAGTGTTCGTCTTGAAGATCTGGAGACATCATCTTTATGGTGAGAAGTGCACCGTATACACCGACCACAAGAATTTGAAGTATTTGATGTCTCAGAGGGAGTTGAACCTCAGGCAATGTGGGTGGTTAGAGCTTCTTAAGGATTATGACCTTACGATAGAATACCATCTGGGTAAGGCAAACGTAGTGGCCGATGCCTTGAGTAGAAAAGTGGTCGTTGATCTACGAGCTATGTTTGCGAGATTGAGCGTGTCCAATGATGGTGAGTTGATAGCCGATCTTCAGGTTAAGCCTTCATTAGTTCAGTTGATTCGGGAGAAGCAGTTGCGAGATGAGTCTTTGGCACCTCACGTGTAAGACATAGCCGAAGATAGGCCTACCGATTTTTGTTTTGGGGAGAATGGGATCCTATGTTACAAGGATAGGATAGTGATTCCGGAAGATGTCGAGTTGAGACATATGATCTTGAATGAAGCTCATAACAGTCCTTTTGTTATGCATCCGGGTAGTACGAAGATGTATAGAGGGTTAAAAGAGAAGTACTATTGGGTTGGGTTGAAGAAGGATGTGGCCGAGTTTGTGAGCAAGTGTATGGTTTGTCAGTGAGTCAAGGTCGAGCATCAGTTTCCTTCAGGGTTGTTACAGCCGTTGAAGATTCTGGAATGGAAGTGGGAACGTATCACCATGGACTTTGTATCAGGGTTACCATTGACTCCTTCGAGAAAGAATTCAGTGTGGGTGATAGTGGATAGGTTCACTAAGTGTGCCCACTTCATACCCGTTTATACCACCTATACTTTAGATAAATTGGCCGATCTGTACATCTGTGAGATAGTGAGACTAGATGGGGTATCGAAATCGATTGTGTCAAATCGAGATCCGAGGTTTACAGCTAGATTTTTAGAGTGTTTGCATCGAGCCTTGGGTACTTGGTTGAACTTCAGTAGTTCGTATCATCCGCAGTCAGATGGTCATACAGAGAGGGTGATTCAGGTGTTGGAAGATATGTTGAGATGTTGTATCATCGATTTTCAGGGGTCGTGGGAGAAACATCTACTGTTAGTAGAGTTTGCATACAACAACAGTTATCAGGCTAGTATTCATATGGCAACATATGAAGCATTGTATGGTAGGAGGTGTAGGACTCTGATTTGTTGGGCCGAAGCCAGACAGAAGCTTGTACCGATGCCCGATTTGCTTAAGGGCACCACCGAGAAGGTGAAGTTGATATGTGATCGTTTGAAGGCAGCTTCAGACCGACAGAAGTCGTATGCCGATTTGAGGAGAAAAGAGATAGAGTATGATGTGGGTGAGAAAGTGTTTCTGAAAGTCTCACCTTGGAAGAAGGTGATGAGGTTTGGTAGGAAAGGTAAGTTGAGTCCGAGGTACATAGGGCCGTATGAGATCGTGAAACGAGTTGGTACAGTCACTTATCAGTTGTGGTTGCCATCCGAGCTAGAGAAGATACACGATGTGTTCCACGTTTCGATGTTTTAAAAGTATAGGTCAGATCCATCGCATGTCATGCATGTGGAGGAGATTGAATTGAATCCAGATTTGACTTATGATGAAGAACCAATTGAGATCTTAGCTTTAGACAGCAAGGTGTTACGAGGAAGGTCAATTGAGTTAGTCAAAGTGAGGTGGCAACGTCGAGGGGTGGACGAGGCCACTTGGGAGAGGAAAGAGGATATGGAAAGGCAGTTTCCTTATCTCTTTCAGTCAGGTAATTTTAGGGACGAAATTCCTTAAGTGGGAGAGAGTTGTAACACCCGTATTTTGGGGTCGGGAGTCGGGCGTGTGAGTCGGGTTCGAGTCATTAGACTCGGTTTAAATAAAATAGGCTTGATTTTATTTTAAAAAGAATTTAAATCTCATTAATGGCATTTTCGTAATTATTCAATAACAAGGGAAAAGATGAGCTTTTTGAAAACAAAAAAGAAAAGAAATGGTGTTCTTCTTCCTTATTTTAGTTTCAACGACCTAAGGATCCAAAACCTCCCAAGCACTATTCCATTGAGGTTCTTCATCATTTCTAGTGATTCCAATAAGGTAAAAATATTTTTGACTTCTCCTCTCTATTTCAAGCACTTCCATTGTTTTAGATTCTTGAAAGCTTCATCTTTTTAGTTTTCTAGTTTCAAGCTTTTAAAAGAAAAAGGGGGAGGCTTTATGGGTTTTTCGTTTATCTTTTGATTTGATAAGTTCATTTATGTGTTAATCTAGTCCTTAGATGCTTTATAACTTAAAATGGAAGGGTTTTGATCAAAATCCCGAAATCGGTTTTTGGGAGCTTTTTAAAGGTGTTTAAACTCATGTTTTTGAAGTGGTTTTGTGGAGGGTTGAAGGGTTGATGTTACAATAATGTTAGAGGAGTGTTTTGAAGGTTTTTAAAAGCAACTTGGGTGTTGGGAATGTTAGTTTTCTGCTGGGTTTATGGGGAGTCCGAAAATGGAGTTTTTGAGGTTAGCTTTGGCTTGAAAAATTGTTGAGAAATGGATTGGGGTTGGAATCTGTGTTGTGGCAGTGTTCTGAGGATGTTTGTGTAGTAATACCTTGTTTTGGAATGGTAAGAATCAAGGGGAAACATTGGAGAGGCTTCGGTCACGAATCCGGGGAATTTGGAGAATTGAGATCGGTGTTCGGTTTCCGTTTGGGTTGCAAAGGTGAGTGGAAATGTTTAACCTCGTTTTGCTTTCGAAATGGGATTCTTGGGGGTTTGGGTGGAGCCTTTAGGGCTCTCCTAAACCCAAGTGTAAGTTTTACTAACCTTACCTTGGTGGTTAAGTGATGACGTGTGGATAGTTGTTGTAATTTCATATGCATGGTGAATTGCTTTACATCAGTTGTTGTTGTGTAGTCATTGTTGGTGTCGAGCCTCACGTGATGGTTGTCATAACTACGTTGATGTGTAGTCCCACCGGTAGTGATTAGTAGAAGAGTACTTTGATGTGTAGTCGCATTGGAAAAGTACTAGTCGAAACGTGATGTGTAGTCCCACCGTGTTTTTGTTGTGCTTGTGCAAACCATGTACTTATGTTGTTGTGCCTCTCATTGTGCATTTAAATGTTTTACTTAACCTCTAAGAAATGTGTTTTCTGCATTGTTGATGAGTTTTAGAGCTTCGCCCACTAAGCTTTCAAGCTTACGCTCTCCTTTTTCCAACATACAGATCGTTAGAGTTCGGGAGGCAAGTGGGCAAGGGAGGAGCTTTTGGAGTTCTCAAGTAGCTCAAGTATGCTTTAAGTGTTTGTAATAATGCCTAGACAATGGGGTGTAGATTCGTATGGAGTTGGTATTCAAACTCCTTGGTTGATTTGTTAGTGTTTAAGCATGATTGTTGTTAGTGCCTTGTTATGGTTTTGTAAGCCATGCATGTTGTTGCCTATTTGATTTTGTGTTGAAGGCCTATAGCTATGTTCCATGAATGATTGCATGTTTGTTTTAATAGCATGTGAAACCTTGTTTGAAAGGTCTTTGTGTATGTGCCTTTTTGCCTTGGAATGAAATGGTGAAGTTATGCATGTTTTTATGCAAGTTATCTACCCTAATGCCTATCTTGAGATGAATGTCATGTTAGTTCATTTAAGTAGTCTCACATGCTTGACTTTGGTTGTTAAATGTTGTATGAACTTTAGTTTGTTGCTAGACGGGTCGTAAAATGCATCTAGAGTCATGTCTTAGGTTGTTTTTCAGCTAAATTGAGTCTTGTAGTGCAGGGCGTATCGGTACGCCCAAGGGCTGTACCGATACGGTCCTACACTTTGGGGCTCAGTTTAAGCCTAGCGTACCGATACACGGGGGCATATCGATACGCCAAATGTTCACTGGAAATTCGAGATTTTGACGAGAATTTGGCGTATCGGTATGGGTTTAGGGTGTATCGATACAGTTTCTTATCGTTGATCGTAAGAAGTTGACCAGTGAGGGCGTATCGGTACGGTCCACCAGTGTACCGATACGGTCTCCCTAGGTTTACTTGGGGCAGTTGACCTAGTCAAGGCGTATCGATACCCTTTTCTAGCGTATCGATACGGCATGTTGAACAAAGTAAAATTGGACGTCTTAAATTGCTTGTTTGATTGCTTCGCTTCACTTATTGTCTTTCCGCAGTCATTTTACACATAGGATGTATGAATGCCTTTAGATGAGATAATAATTAAAGGAAATTTTTAGGGTTGCTAACCGAGGTGGGGCCCTAACGGGTTTCATTTCAGTTTTCCCCGTGTAGCCTACTCGAACCGGTCAGTCGTCCAGACCGGGATGAGGGGGTTACAAATTTAGACAATTCAGATGGGCTTTGATGAAAGAGAAAGTATCTAATTGATAGTGATAAGTAGGTGTGCCGCTCAGTGCAGCTTTTAATTGTAATTTTGAAAGTCCCGTGATTTTAGTTATTTACGCGAGATTTTGGGGCAATGGAAAGTAAATGTTGGTATCGGTGTCTCTCCTTAGAGGTATATGAAACATTATCGCTTGGCATGTCCGTTACCTACTATAAATACGTTGCCTCTGAGTATGTATCTTCATAATCTAGCTTAGAAGTGATCTTCTCCTTTCTCATGCGTTTTTATGGTTTTTTTCTTGTGCCGTTGTGAAAGAAGGAAAAGAGAATATGTTTATGATGAGAAGTAGTTTTCAGGAACCATATTTAATAGATTCTGGGGGCGTGCTAATGTTGCAGTTTTGGTTATTTGTATCACCAGGCAATAGTATTCGGAAAAATACGATCAGCTCTTTATGGCGGGACGTGGCGGAGTTGGGGAAGGAGGATGCTTACAATCTTTATGTGCTCTGCTAGCCGCTATAAGACGCCGACTTTATCAAGCAGCGTTGGAGTGCCTATATTCATCATGAGTCTTGTGATCAACAATATTGGCATGATTATGGATGGTATTGCCAGGATAATGGATCAAAACACAGTCATTTACAACAAAAAGATAAGAAATTGGTTGCCACAAGTACAGCCCAAGCCAAAAGTTTAGGCATATAAAACTCTACTTGCAAAGATGTGTGCATTGGGCTAATATGAAAGATACGTTGATAGTTAAAATTAAAGTAGGGATTTAGATCGCAAACTTTTTATGTGTCCGTAATTTTTGTATCTCCGTGATTTTGTATTGTTTATGGCGTGTTGATTTTCTTATGGTGGGTTCTTGCCCAAAATTAATAAGAGATTTGTGAATTTTGGTTCCCTTTTGAATCAAGTGCTGTGAGGATTAGTGTTTCTTACTTGATTTGAAAATGTTGCTATTATTCTTTGTGGGTTTTTCTTGCTGATACGTGTGCGTTTGTGTATCTATCTTGCCCCCGGGTGAAGTGGTTTGGATTGCTATTGTACTAATATGTATTTTCTACGTACTGGTTTGCAAGTAACATAATTGCGTATTTATGAGACATATATTTGGGAGCCGCTGGATGTATGTGGTGTTATGTTTCGCGCGTTGCTCTTTTTATGTGCAAATAGTTGGCTTCTTTTAGGAGTTTGTTTTTCTTTGTTCCTTATGGAACGACATCGCTCTCTTAGAACGAGCTGTTGTTTTGTTATTACTAGATGGCTTTTACTTCTAGGTAATAAAATATTGTATTTTTAATGTTCGCCATTTTTAAATAAGTGACATGTGTGGTGAGACTAGATTTTCTTTGCCTATTTCTTGTAAATATACTTGCAATTGACTTTGTAGTAGATCTACCCGAATGGTCGCTCAAGATATTTCATTGCGCGTACTTACTTCCAATTATGTTTGTAACACGCAGAAGTGGCAAACCTTCTTTTGTGGCATGCTGGCGTTTTCTTTAGGGTAAAGAGATTTCGCTTCTTTTAAGAGTCGTGTGTACCATGTAGCATATTGCGAATTGGGGGATCATGCCCCCTACTCAAGATAGTGGCCTAAGTTGTTGTTTCCACTATTGTATAATTTTAAGATCGTGATGGACCTATGATAATATCGTTTATTTACAGCATGATGATGTGCGAAGTCAATAGACCTTACCAAATATAAAGTAAGTGAAATTGTTGTTGTCAAAGGATAAAACTTTGTGTTAATAGCATAATTACTTTAGTATTTCCTTTAGACCTAGATAAAGGAGATTTTGGTTTCTTTAGTTGTGATATCAATTTTATAGGCTGGAGCTATTAATGTTGTGGTTTCCTTTGTAGTTCGTGATGTTTAGCTTTGTATTTTGGTAGCTTTTTGATATCAAAAAGAGAGTTTTGCCTTTCTTATGGGAATGGATTTGCGAAAGTAATTTCACCGTTTGTCTTGTGATGCTCTTATGGGGTTTGTGCCCTCTTTTGTATGAGTTTTCTGGTTGTCATGGTACTTGGTTGTTGTTGTATTATTTGTAGTCTTTGGTTGTATTGGCCCTTTAGCATAATTCATTTTAGTATGCCCTGTTATTTCATTTATTGCATTGTTTTCTGGTGATAATTACGCTTCTTGATATTCGTGTAGTATTGTTGATTTGCGTTAGTTTTATGGTGATTTAGACAGTATGAGACAGATCATAATAAAAAGAGAGAGTTTTGATTGGCTTTGGTAGGTGTATGAGACTATTCATGCATTTATTGATTGGAAGTTTGGGAGTTGCGTATTTTAGGCTATTTTTTCAAGATTTTCAGATCTAGGAATTGAATGCTCATCTAGAAGCCGTTCATATTGGAACTTGGAAAGTCAAAGCTTTGTGTTTTTATCCTTTACTATAAGTAGGACTCCCTTAGGTTTGCGTTTTCACAAGTTGATTTGTGAGTGGTTTGCTCTCTCTTCTGTGGTTTTTTTTTTGTATGGCCTTGGTCTTGTGTCATTTTTATTGACAAGCAATAGGATTCAGAAGGCTATGGCAACCATTTGTAGAGATGTACATTGACATGGAGAGTATTTGGAAAACCTTTCTTTCAAGATTTTTCAAGTACTATTGTTTTTTATTGCCTGTCAACTGCTGGGGAGTTTGAGACAACAAAGAGAACTCGTGTTTGTCTCTTTCCATCGCATGCCATCTTCCTTAGAGAACCCATTTTTATCTCAACAGTGGGACTTAGTGCCGACCCCCGATCTTCCCTAAACTAAGTTTGCCCAAAATAATCTATAAATAGCTCTCCCCTTTTTTAGTTATATGATCACAATGCTGCGATGATTTGGTTTCACTAAATTATTCATGTATTATATTAATTTTAATGGTTAGATTGACCATTTTATTTCGTATGATAATGTACGCCGCTTTTGCTCTCCTTTTGTATTTGCTACCGTTATTACTTTTTGAGGATGTTTTATGCGAGTGCTTTTTCCTATGAGTTGTGTATCTCTTAATGACGACCTTGCATTGTGCCTTAGATTAAGGATGTTGCGATGTTTTTGGTGATTACAGTAGGGGCATATAAATGTTTATGCGTTCAATTTGTTCGCAGCTCAACGTGGTCCGATCTGGATTGTTTGAAATTACTACTCATTTTTTGTTATGAAGTTTTTGTATTGATGGCTCTGCTCACCCATCAACATGGTTTGTGCTATCTGGGAGATCAGGTGCTACTATTAACGTCCCCATAACATTATGTTTATAGTAATGCCTCTGAACTGGTAAAAATAAGAATCTTGCTACTCTTACGTTCTTTTGGATTATGTGTTCAGTGGATCAAGGGATTGATCAAAGCCAAGAGGGGGGTAAATTGTTTTTTTTTAAATTTTGTTGGAGAAAGTGGAATGACTAAAATTGAAGAACAAGGCAATTTAGAGTGGTTCAAGTTTCAAATGAACTCTACATCCACTACCTTAGCTACCACTAAGGATTTTCTAACAATTCACTAATTGTTCTTCCTCTTTTCTAGGTTTAGGAGGTAACCTTTACAATACCGGTCAAATTTTCTACCCAAAATTTGACCAAACCCTCACTAGGATACAAAGAAGAATTTTAAGGCAAGTAGAATATCTCACAATACAATTTTGCCCCTTTTGATACAAGCACTCAACCCAAATTGGAATACAAGATAGGAATTACACTCAACACAATTTGGGATTTTACAAGAATGAGAAATTAGGCACTTTGAGCTTGGATTTTTGTATAGATGTTTCTCTTGGATGCAATAGTTGTTGTTGGCCTTTCATAGGCTTGATTTTATATCTTCTGCATTAATTCTAGCTGTTTGGGCTGTTAGGGAATTGATTATAGCCGTTGGAACCCTCTCTTTCCATCATAAATGCACTTCTACAGCCTACCTTATCGGTACGCGGGGAGCCGTATCGATACCTATCTCAAAAAATAAATAGATGTTGCACAATTACAAGAGGGGCGTATTGATACGCGTGTAGGCGTGTCAGTACAGGTTAGGGAAGCATTTCGATACGGGCAAGACCGTATCGATGCAATTTTTCCCACAAAACTCACTGGAAAAATTTTATCGATACGGGTAAGAGCGTATCGGTGCGGGTTAACCAACTCTTTACAAATTTGTTACCTACCAACTGACGTTCAACGATAAAAAACATTTAAGGCTTCTGAATTTAAAATTCCTTTTAAATCGTATCGATATGGGTGAGACCGTATCGGTAAGCTTTTCAAACTCCATCTGATTTTATAGAGAGGGCGTATCGATACAGATGCAATATGTTTCGATACCTTGTTTTGATACGGTAAGGGGCGTATCGACACAGATTTCTCCAGTGTCCAAGTTTGTAAAAAAGGTATCGATGTGGCAAGGAGCGTATCAATACGCATAGACGATTTTCAGTAGTTTGGCCTTGGAACACTTAGAAAATATTTTGGAGTTTGAGTTTTTCAAACTAGAGTAAAGCCTTGTTGATTTGAAACCTTTTGAGGGACTTAAAAATCTATTTCAAGTTTTTCAATTTAATCTTTAAAACACTTTGTTATATCAAAATCAAACATAGGTTTTACAATCTTCCCCTTTTTGATATAACAAAACCAAAACTTGAAATTTTTAAGACTTTTTGAAAAAAACATTAGAAATTAAAACCTTTGGAAAATAACTCCCCTTAATGTTAGGCTAGGTAAATTTTAAGTTTAAAAATTTAATTGAGGTAAATTTTAAGTTTAAAAATTGAAGTGAGCTTGTTCTCTCTCTCCCTTTTTGTTAGATAAAAAATAAGAGACATAGGCTAAAGGCGTAATCAATAACACAACAACATATAATAAATAAACATTAAGTTCATAAATAAGAAAACATCAAAATAAAATCCAAACACAATAATCAAAGCATAGGTTTTAAAAGGTAAAATAAGTCCTAAGAACATAATTCAAAGTGCATAAATAGTGATCCTAGAATGACATGAATGATATGCAAAGACAGTCTACTGCTCGTCTCCATCACCATCTTCATCCTCATTGGCATCATCATCATTCCTCCTAAATTGACGCCACTCATCATGAAAGACCGTGAGAGAGATGTTCATCGAATTATGCTCGACCTCAATAGATGAGATATGCTTCTCCACATTTGTCATACGATCTTCTAGGCTTGTGAAGCGTGTGTCGATGGTGACAAACCCCAAATTCATGACTTGATCCATAGAAGCAATCCCCTTGCGTAGGCCCGTGAATTGTTCATTGATAAAAGTCATAAGAGAATCCATGGATGGTGGAGGAGGAGATTGAGGAGCTTGAGTAGCTTGAGAATTGGCAATCTCTTCGGGAATCGCATCACTAGCAAACTCGGAGATGCGAAGCCAACTACCATTAAAGTAATGAAACTTCCCCCTAGAAAGAGATCTATCATTAATGGGATCGGTAAGGGTGTAGGATAGTCGTGAGAGCAATCAATCTCCTTTTGAGTGAAGAAATAGCTCAAGGCGGTGCCATAGGTGAATGAAGTGACAAGAGTTGTATGGCGATGTTGCACGAGAAAGACAATCTCCGCAAACATGATGCGAGCAAGGTTAGGTTGTTGTCTCTAGAGAAAGCACTGAATCCAAAAGTCATCAACTTGGCAGATGGTTGAGTATTTTCCTCCCGAAGGTCTGAACCACCAAGTGATCATCAAGTGTAGGATACGATCTTGAGCATTTAGAACGGTCACGGAACCCCCCAAGACATGTCCAAGAGAATTCTCATCTTCGATACCCTCATCCTCAAACTTAAAAATAGCACAAAGAAATGGAACATCTACGGTAATCTTTTTGCCCATAAGATAGGAGTTAACGACAATAATATTACCCCAAGGGATCGGTAACACACTTGGCATTAGCATAAAATATCAAAACCAAATTGCGAAAGAAAAATCCCGGAATTTTTTATAAAATCCATGAACTTCCATTCTTGGAGCAAAGGTAAATAGATAAACTTGAAGCGCTCCGAATTAAGAAAAGGAACGGAATTTACCCTCTCCGGACGAATTTTATAGTTTTGAAAAGATCAGAAGTAGGTGAGTTCTTCGGGAGTTCTAAAGCACTGTTGATAAATAAGAGTCAAGTTAGGACGTGTGCCATCACCGGGATTGGATCCTTCACCAACTTCGCTTGTAGTACGCGCTCCCTTTTTGGGTGCCATTGTCTAGAAAAATGGATTAAAACAATGTGTGTATGCATTAATATTCACATTCAATCCCATGTAAATCAATAATCAAGGTTTAAAAGAAAATTTGAAAGTCAAAACAAAAACAAAAAAGGTTTGATAAAATTTGTTTTTGAAAAAAGAAACAAAACAAAACAAAAGAATTTAAAAACGAAAATCATAAAGATAATAAAAAAAAGAGTTTTCTACCTTGATATTGAGATAGGGAAGAATGGAAGAAGATTGTGCACCAATTTGATGGAGAGCCTTAAGACTTTGGCTTGATTTAGAAAACCCTCAAGAGATTTTTAGTTTTGTGGTGAAAATATGGGGGATTGAGAGGCTTTTTATAGAGTAAAATCGGCTAGAGTTTTGAAAATTTTAGTTTTGGCAAAAGTGAAACTCTTTTAATGCCATTAAGTAGTTGTCTGTGCGATGAGTATCGATACGCCAAAGGGTGTATCGATAGAGGGGTAAAATGGTAATTCCCTAGAAATGCGTGTCAAGGGACCGTATCGAAATGGATGTCATCCGTATTGAAACGTTCACAACTTGTATCGAAACGGGTTTAGTCGTATCGATACCCGTAAGAGAGAAAATACAGTATGGTCAACTAATGAAATGCTCGTATCGATACGGATAAGGCCGTATCGATACCATTTGCCCATAAATGAATTTTTGGCTTTTAGAACAACCAAAGGCTCGACTTTAACATCTCCTAAAAGTATGAAATTGATGAATGAGCAATTCTAAGCATATACTAATAGAAGTATACTCCCCCTAGCTATAAGCATGGTTTCTATCAAGATCAACAACACATAAACATGCATTTTCACAAAATCAAGCAATTTTAACCTTAAAAGAGTCCTAAAGGGTCAAGATAGGCTAGTTAGACCTAGCTCTCTCCTAAGGGACCAAAAACGCTCTTTGTCTAGAGGTTTGGTAAAAATGTCTGCTAGTTGGTTCAAGGAGTCAACATACTCTATAACAACATCTTGCTTAAGGACATGATCTCTAATGAAATGATGCCTTATTTCTATATGTTTGGTTCTAGAGTGTTGGATGGGATTTTTGGTGAGACAAATTGCACTAGTGTTATCGCACTTAAAGGGTATGGTTTCAACTTTAACTCCATAATCTAAGAGTTGTTGCTTCATCCAAAGGATTTGAGCACAACAACTCCCTAAGGATATGTACTCGGCTTCGGTGGTAGATAGAGCTACACTATTTTGTTTCTTAGAGAACCAAGATATGAGCATATCACCTAAGAATTTGCAAGTTCCCAAAGTACTTTTCCTATCAATTTTACAACCCCCATAATCCGCATCCGAATAAGCATGAAGGTTAAAGGTTGAGTCTCTAGGATACCAAAGACCTAAACAAGGAGTATCTCTAAGGTACCTAAAGATCTTCTTAACGGCTATAAGGTGAGACTCTCCAGGACTAGCTTGAAACCTAGCACACAAGCAAACACTAAACAATATATATGGTCTACTTGCAGTAAGGTAAAGAAAAGATCCAATCATAGAGCGATAAAGCTTAGAGTCAACACACTTACCTCCTTCATCTTTGTCAAGCTTAGTAGATGAGCTCATTGGTGTAGCTTAAGGCTATGCTTGCTCCAAGCCAAACTTCTTGAGCATATCTTTCACGTACTTCGCTTGATTGATGAAGGTGTCATCCTTCCTTTGTTTGATTTGGAGTCCCAAAAAGAATGAGAGCTCCCCCATCATGCTCATCTCGAATTCACCTTGCATTAACTTAGCAAACTCTTTGCAATGACATTCGTTAGTAGAACCAAAAATAATATCATCAACATAAATTTGTACTACTAAGATGTCATTTTTATACCTTTTTATAAAAAGTGTAGTGTCCACCTTACCTTTTTCAAAACCATTTACACTTCTTCATTTATAAAACCATTTAAAATGCACTTTTCACATCCATTTGAAAAAGCTTGAAATTATGATAACATGCATATGCAAGCAACATCCTAATAGCTTCCATTTTAGCTACGGGTGCATAGGTTTCATCAAAATATATTCCCTCTTCTTGAGTGTAACCTTGAGCAACTAGTCTAGCTTTGTTTCTTACAATATTACCACTCTCATCTAGTTTATTCCTAAATACCCATTTAGTTCCTATAGTAGATTGATTAATAGGCCTTTTAACTAATGTCCATACATTACTTCAATCAAATTGGTTTAACTCTTCTTGTATAGCCATAATCCAAAAGTCATCTTTTATTGCTTCTTTAATATTCTTAGGCTCAATGCATGAGATAAAAGCAACATGATTCATGAGTTTGAGAGAAGATCTAGTAATTACCCACTTGGATGGATCACCCAAGATTTCACCACCTTTGACATAGTTGTACTCCCTTGGGTAGCTCACTTCCTTTTCCTCAAGAGCAAAGTCCTTCAAGGCTTCAAGAGGTGGATCTCATGCATCTTCTTCTTTAGTTTGCCCTCCTTTGAAGTTTGTCCTCCATCAAAGGCATCAAGGATTACTACATCATCATCATCACAAGATTCCTTCCTCGGAAGGAGGTTATCATCGAAAACAACATGTATAGATTCCTCTACAACTAAAGTTCTTTTGTTAAACACACGATAAGCTTTAGAGTTTAAGAAGTAGCCTAGAAAAATAGCTTCATCACTTTTTGCATCAAATTTGTAACCCCCTTAACCCGACCTAGACGGTTGACCCGAATTAAGAAGATTACACGGGGAAAATCAAAGTCAACCCAAAAGTCAACCTTGATTAACGACCCTTTTTTTTCTTTTTAAAACTTATCTAGATGCACCATAACCCTAGACATGTTCACAAGAACAACATACTCAGAGATCATAACAATCAAAGATCATTCAGGGACTCAATTGCACAAATTACAACTTTAGGGACCAAATTGTAAATTCTAGCAATTATAAGGACTTAGCCCAAATTTAAGTTACCAATATGAAATTAATCATCTTTTATGCTTCCCTGCCAAATTTCAGCTCAAACGGACATCTCAAACTCATCCAATTGCAATAACAAGATTCAAGACCAAAACGCAAACATTTCGAAACATATAACCATCAAATTCAGAGCCCAACGGTCGAGTGTTCCGAAACAGGGAGGACCTGTTCCGAAACGCGAGACCATTCTGAAACTGGTTCCGAAACGAGGCTTGGCAGTGGCATTTCCGTTCTGAAACGGTTCCTCCCGTTTCGGAACGCCTAGGCCATTTCAGGCCCCTGTTCCGAAACGGTAGCACCCGTTCCGATACGGCCTACCCAGATTGCAGAAAAATTGCTGGTTTATCACTTAATTGACCTATCAATCATGCTCCAAATGCCACCAAATTGTACCAGCAAGTCATTTAACATTCAAGGAACATAATTGCATCAACCAAACATCAACATGGCATCAATTATGAAAATCCCCAATTCTATAGGCATGCATCCTACTTAGAAAACCATTCAAGCATCAATATACTAAAAACCACATCACAAAGGCCAATTACAAGTATCAACATTATCAACAACATTAAACCAACTTAGGGAGTCCAAAACATCTCCCAAAACAACAACATAGGTCCCCCATTGCCAAGTACCCAAAAGCTAATAGTTTTAGGAAAATGTTCACCATACATGAGCTTAAACCTTCACTTGGATGCTTGACTTCCTTGTTGCCCCAAAATGCACTTCAATGCTCTGCATTATTGGTTTAAGAAAAGAGAGAGCGTAAGCAAAAGCTTAGTGAGGAATGCTCATTAATACCACACAATAGTGCACTTATAAAACACATGTATAAACCTTAGTTCAAACATCATTTGTACATGCACATAAGCATTAAAACAAGCATCTCATGCTTCAAGTTCATAACATGTCATATTAGCCACAAGTGATACATTCAACATAAGACTCACACATGGACTTTTAAACACCATTGTGATCTTATAATTTCCAAGGACCACACATGGACTTTTAAACACCATTGTGTCCTTAACAAGAATCATCCATGGACTTTTAAACACCATGACAAGGACCACACAAGGACTTTTAAACACCTTTGTGTCCTTAACAAGAATCTCCCAAGGACTTTTAAACACCTTGGAGTTCTTAAGTAAACAAGGCTTACACAAGGAATTTTAACCACCTTTGTAACCTTAACCAAGAACCAACCATGGACTTTTAAACACCATGTTGTTCTTAAATACACAAGACTCACCCAAGGAATTTTAACCACCTTGGTGATCTTAACCAAGAACCAACCATGGACTTTTAACCACCATGTTGTTCTTAAATAAACAAGGCTCACACAAGGACTTTTAACCACCTTTGTGACCTTAACCATCACTTGCCAATATGCATCATTAACCACAATATTCCACTGTTTTAAAGCATTTAACAAAGCCATAAACATCATGCATCAATTATGCACCAAAACCACATTTAACAATGTTCAAAAACAAGAATCTCTTACCTTGAGCATTCTTCAACACATGGCTTATAAAATCAGCAACTAACATGCCAAAATATGCTTTCAAAACAGAATTTAAAACATGCAAACAACCGCATTGCATACAACCAATCCATGGTTCATCATCAAGAGAGTTTTTCCGAAAACTTACTCTTGAGCTTAGCTAAGTTGCTTAGACTTAAACTAAGCTCCCAAACCTTCAGAACATTGGTTCCAAAGCTGAAAACCAAAATCCACTCACCGATTCCGTTTCGCCACTTGCCGAAACACCAATCAAGCTTCCGGATCACCACCACTTGGATCCAAAGATGACTCCCCTGTTTTAAACACATCAAAGCAGACGATTAATGCATCATCATGCATTAATAGCTTCAATGAAAGCACCTAAACTCGCTGCTCTCATCCACACTCCATTTTCGGCTACCAAACACAACCGAAAATGCATCCAAACAACTCTACAACACTACCCAGCCAAGATCCATCAAATCTAATCATCCTTAAACATCAATTAACATCCAAAAAGGATCTAACCACGCCCTTATACCTCCAGCTATAACAGATCATCAAGATCACTCCAAAAACAACCAAGAACTCAAGCAAAACTTAGGAAAATCAACCTATTCGGGTTTGCATTGATTAAACCTCAATTCCTCATCAATTTAACATTCATTTAACATCAAAAAGACACCTCAAATCACTGCTCAAACAGATCATACGAATTTTAACAAAAATCAACCAAATCTTGCATTTAAAAGCCAAGATCAAGAACACAACCTTAAAACCTTTTATAAAACATAAATTAAGGATTGAGAACTTGAGAATTTCAGTAATGAACTGAGAATTTAGAGGAGAAGGACGTTCATACCTCTAAACTTGAGTCTCTCCCTTTTTGGAACCAAAATTCTTGAAAATCCACTTAGCAAATGATAAGGTTTTGATGAAGAGATGATTAGAGATCAAAAGAGAATTGAAATGTGTTATTTAGATGACAAAATCAGAGGGAAAAGCTCTGGAGAAATGTGTTTGGTTTGAGAGAAAAGATGAGAGAAAATGAAAATGGAAAATGTGGAAAGTTAGTTGGAAAATGCCAAAATATCTTCCCTCCTCTTTAGTTTTATTTAAAAGCCATTAATTAAATCTTTAATATTTAGGAAAAATCTGGAGAAACTCCCATTGGGTAAATAGCTCCTTAAAGATTCAAAGTTTCAATCCTTTTTAAAACAGTCACACAGTTTTCAAAAATTACATTTTGGTCACTAACCCAAAATGTCACTCTTCCAAACCTCATTTTGTAAAATTGATTCCACCATTCTCTTATATATAATAAAAGAGGATTTTAAAACATTTTTCCATATTTTTAATGCAACCCGAACTAGGCTTTCCTAATTTCACCTTTTTATATTCGAACCGCACTTCGACCGAGCCGGTCTAAACCCAAAACTTCTAAGCCCAAAATTGGGGCGTTACAACTCTCCCCCTTAAGAAATTTCGTCCTCGAAATTTACCTGAAGGAAAGAGGTACGGAAACTGCTTCAGCATGTCATCCTTCCGTTCCCACGTGGCTTCTTCAACACCACGATGCTTCCACAACACCTTTACCAACTCAATCGTCTTGCCTCGAAGAACCTTGTTATCCGAATCCAGAACCTTCACCGGTTCCTCATCATAGGTCAAATCCGGATTCAATCCACTTCTTCCACAGGCATCACATGTGAAGGATCCGATCTATACTTCCGAAGCATAGAAACATGAAACACGTCATGAATCCTTTCCAATTCTTGAGGTAACCTCAACTTGTACGCAACAGGACCCACACGCTCAATCACCTCGTATGGTCCAATGTACCTAGGGCTCAACTTACCCTTCCGGCCAAACCTCATCACCTTTTTCCAAGGCGAAACCTTCAAAAACACACGGTCACCCACCGCATACTCAATCTCCTTACGCTTCAAATCCGCGTAAGACTTTTGCCGATCAGAAGCTACCTTCAAACGCTCACAAATGAGCTTCACCTTCTCGGTGGTTCCTTTCAACAAAGCCGGCATCGAAACCAACTTCTGACCCGTCTCAGCCCAACACAAAGGAGTCCTACACTTCCTCCTGTACAAAGCCTCATAAGGTGCCATTTGAATACTTGCTTGATAACTATTGTTATAAGAAAACTCCACCAAAGGAAAATGTTTCTCCCAAGAGCCTTGGAACTCAATCACGCAGCACCTCAACATATCCTCCAAAATCTGGATAACACGCTCGGACTGACCATCCGACTGAGGATGATAAGATGTACTGAAATTCAACCGTGTACCCAAAGCTTGATGCAAACACTGCCAGAAACGCGATGTAAACCTCGGATCCCTATCTGACACAATTGACTTTGGCACACCATGCAGCCGCAAAATCTCGGCAATGTACAGCTCCGCAAGCTTATCCAAAGAAAACGTAGTATGCACAGGCAAGAAATGCGCACACTTCGTCAGGCGATCCACAATCACCCACACCGAATTCTTCTTTGATGGCAAAAAGGGCAAACCAGATACAAAATCCATGGTAATCCTTTCCCACTTCCATTCAGGGATTCTCAACGGTTGCAACAACCCTGAAGGAACCTGATGCTTAGCCTTAACTCGCTGACACACCATACACTTGCTCACAAACTCTGCAACATCTTTCTTTAAACCAACCCAATAGTACTCATCACGAAGATCACGATACATCTTAGTACTACCAGGGTGCATAACAAAAGGACTACTATGACCTTCAGTCAGAATAGCACGCCTCAACTCAGCATCATAGGGCACCACTATCCGACTCCCAAAACACAACACTCCATCATCATTAAAACAGAAATCCGAAGGCCTACCCTCCGCAATATCCTGAACATGCGGTACCAAGGAATCATCCAGCAACTGCTTTTCCTTAATGAGCTGAACCAAAGATGGTTTCACTTGCAACTCAGCCACAAGACCTCCATCGCGCGAAATACTCAAACTGGCAAACATAGCCCTCAGCTCAACAGCTACCTTCCTACTCAAGGCATCCGCCACAACATTAGCTTTTCCAGGGTGATACTCAATCGTCAAATCATAATCCTTGAGCAACTCCACCCAACGTCGTTGCCTAAGATTCAACTCCTTCTGAGACATCAGATACTTCAAACTCTTGTGATCCGTGTACACAGTACACTTCTCACCATACAGGTAATGTCTCCAAATCTTCAAAGCAAAAACCACCGCAGCCAGCTCAATGTCATGTGTAGGATAATTGCGCTCATGCACTTTCAGCTGTCGTGATGCATAAGCCACCACCTTACCCTCTTGCATCAACACACATCCTAAACCAACATAGGACGCATCACTATACACCACAAACTCTTTCCCTGATTCAGGTTGAACCAAGATAGGAGCTTGCGTCAAAGCTGCCTTAAGCTTCTCAAAAGCCTGTTGTCTCGCTTCCGTCCACTCATACTTAACATTTTTCTGCAACAGCTTCGTCAAAGGTGCAGCAATCTTAGAAAACCCATCCACAAACCTCCGGTAGTATCCCGCCAAACCAAGGAAACTACGAACCTCATGAACAGACTCAGGAACCTTCCAATTCATCACCGCCTCAATCTTCTGAGGACCAACACGAATCCCTTCAGCAGAAACCACATGCCCAAGAAACACCACTTCACTTAACCAGAACTCACACTTGTTCAGCTTGGCATAAAGCTGATTCTCCAACAAAGCTTGCAAAACAATCCTCAAATGCTCTTCATGTTCCTCCTCAGTACGCGAGTACACGAGGATATCATCGATGAACACCACAACAAACTTGTCCAGGTATTCATGAAACACACGATTCATCATGTCCATGAAAGCCGCAGGAGCATTTGTCAAACCAAACGGCATCACAAGGAACTCATAATGCCCATACCTTGTTCTAAAAGCTGTCTTAGGAACATCCACATCCTTCACCTTCAACTGGTAATACCCTGACCTTAAGTCAATCTTAGAGAACACAGCTGCTCCCCGAAATTGATCAAAGAGATCATCAATTCTCGGCAAAGGATACCGATTCTTGATAGTCAACTTGTTCAGCTGACGGTAATCAATGTACATTCTCATAGTGCCATCCTTCTTCTTCACAAACAAGACCGGTGCACCCCAAGGTGACACACTCGGCCGAATGAAACCACGATCGAGCAACTCTTGCAACTGCGTCTTCAGCTCCTTCAACTCTTTAGGTGCCATTTTATAAGGGGTAATGGACACAGGAGTTGTATTCTCATACAGCTCAATCCCAAACTCCACCTCACGATTAGGGGGCAATACAGGCAACTCCTCAGGAAATACACCAGGGAACTCTCGCACAACCCTGATATCTTGCACACGCAACTCCTTAGAGCTAGGATTCATCACAAAAGCTAGATAAGCTTCACAACCCTGCCTCAGCATCCGGCTCGCCTCCAATGTAGATACCACATTGGCAAGAAACTTCACATTCTCACCAACCACGACTACCTCATAATCATCCGCAAGTTTCAACGAAACTCGCTGATTTTCACAATCCACTACAGCACGATGCTCAGCAAGCCAATCCATACCAAGGATTACATCAAAACCATAGAAAGGCAACTCCATAAGATCAACATGAAAAACATGATCTTGAACAACCAAAGGACATCTTCTATATAGATTTCGAGTCACAACAGTCTCACCAAAGGAACTAGTGACACGCACACCAACATCCAAAGACTCAACAGGCAAACCAAGCAATTCAGCATGCTCACGCAATATGTATGAGTGCGTAGATCCAAAATCAATCAAGGAAAGTAATGACAAGGATTGCAAAGTAAAAGTACCTGCGATCACATCCGCGTCATTCCTCCCTTCCCGCTGAGCATACACCCTGGCTTGACCGCCACCCTCAGGCTGAATAGCCACCCTGGCAAAGTAAAAGCTCTGGAGAAATGTGTTTGGTTTGAGAGAAAAGATGAGAGAAAATGAAAATGGAAAATGTGGAAAGTTAGTTGGAAAATGTCAAAATATCTTCCCTCCTCTTTAGTTTTATTTAAAAGCCATTAATTAAATCTTTAATATTTAGGAAAAATCTGGAGAAACTCCCATTGGGTAAATAGCTCCTTAAAGATTCAAAGTTTCAATCCTTTTTAAAACAGTCACACAGTTTTCAAAAATTACATTTTGGTCACTAACCCAAAATGTCACTCTTCCAAACCTCATTTTGTAAAATTGATTCCACCATTCTCTTATATATAATAAAAGAGGATTTTAAAACATTTTTCCATATTTTTAATGCAACCCGAACTAGGCTTTCCTAATTTCACCTTTTTATATTCGAACCGCACTTCGACCGAACCGGTCCAAACCCAAAACTTCTAAGCCCAAAATTGGGGCGTTACAAAATTTACCTAAATTTTCTTTTCCATTATTTAAAATAAAACACTTGCAACCAAAAGGATGAAAATAGCTATTGTTAGGCTTTTTTATTTTAAAATCTCATAAGAAGTTTTATTTAAAATAGGCTTAATCATTACTCGGTTAATAATATAGCAAGCGGTGTTAGTGGCTTCCGCCCAAAAATATTTAGGTAAATTGTTTTCATAAAGCATGGTTCTAGCCATTTCTTGTAAAGTCCTATTTTTCCTCTCAACTACCCCATTTTGCTGAGGAGTTTGAGGTGCCGAAAAATTGTGGCTAATATCATTTTCATTTAAAAACTCTTCAAAACCTAGATTTTAAAACTCGGTTCCATGATTACTTCTAATGTGAGAAATCTTAAGCTCAAGATCATTTTGAGTTATTTTTGAAAATGTGATGAAGTTTTCTAAAGCCTCATCCTTGGTGTTTAAAAAGAGAACCCAAGTATATCTAGAGTAATCATCAACAAGCACAAAGGCATATGATTTTCCACCCAAGCTAGTAGTCCTAATTTGCCCAAATAGATCCATATGAATTAATTGTAAACATCTACTAGTAGAGACATCATTAATGGATTTAAAGGATGATTTATGTTGTTTACCCTTAGAGCATGCATCACATATTTTATCATTTGAGAACTTAATCTTGGGTAAACCTCTAACTAGATTTAGGGAAACTAATTTTTCTAAAACACCAATTCTAGCATGTCCTAGTTTCTTATGTCACAACCATGCATCATTTTCATTTTGTGCAACAAAACATGCATATGATGTATGAATGTCATCTAAATGCACCATGTATATGTTTCCTATGCGATGACCAATGAACATTTTTTATTACATTTAATGTCAATAATTTTACATCCATTTTTATCAAATAAGACATTAAACCCTTTTATCGCACAATTAACTAATGATCAATAAATTATGCTTTAGACCATTGACACACAACACATTTTCAATGAGTATAGTAGAGTGATTACCTATGGAGTCAATACCATCAATGTGGCCTTTGGAGTTGTCACCAAATGTCACTACTCCTCCACTTTTTGGCTTTAAATCCATGAATCGACTCTTGTCTCCGGTCATGTGCCTCGAGCATCCACTATCAAGGTACCATGAGTTTTGGCTTTGTGCTTTGTCCTTGTAACAATGTTCCCCCTACAAACAAAGAGATTAAGCTTTGATTTTTGGTACCCAAATCATTTTGGGTCCACGACTGTTAGCTCCCAAAAGCTTTGTTCCCTTGGGAATCCAAGGTGACATGACATCAACATTATTAGATTTGACAAGTTCCTTAGGAACCCATACACTTCTAATTATTTTAGTTTTATTATGTATATAGGAGCCACTTTGTTTGTACTTATAGTTCTTTCTCTTAGGTTGGTTTGTTCTAGATGATTCATCTATTTCATTTTTCACATTACCAACACTCATGAAAGACTTTTTGAGCTCATCAAGCTCATCTAACACCTTTTGGTGTTCAATGTTACATTAGGAAATAAGATTATTTAAATCTACATTTTCATCTTTCTTTTTTGGCACAAGTCTTCCTTCATCGTCTCTCTTCATCGGAATAATGGGATCATCCTCTATAGCATCCCAAACAAGATAATCACTAGACTTTATGAAGAGACGCATCCGGTTCTTCCAAAAAGGATAGTTGTCACCATTGAAGACAACGGTTTGGTGATAGATTGAGACTCATACATGCTAGAGTCGGAGGTAGATGTCATGGCTTGTGTTGTAGATGATCAAACTCTTCCTAGAATCTCCTTTTCCGGTTGTTAATCCTTCAAAGAGGTAGACTCTAATACCAATTGTTGAGTGGATCAAGGGATTGATCAAAGCCAAGAGGTGTGAATTGGGGTTTTTTTTAAATTTTGTTGGAGAAAGTGGAATGACTAAAATTGAAGAACAAGACAATTTAGAGTGGTTCAAGTTCCAAATGAACTCTACACCTATTACCTTAGCTACCACTAAGGATTTTCCAACAATTCATTAATTGATCTTCCCCTTTTCTAGGCTTAGGAGGTAACCTTTACAATACCAGTTAAATTTTCTACCCAAAATTTGAACAAACCCTCACTAGGATACAAAGAAGAATTTTAAGGCAAGTAGAATATCTCACAATACAAATTTGCCCCTTTTGATACAAGCACTCAACCCAAATTGGAATACAAGATAGGAATTACACTCAACACAATTTGGGATTTTACAAGAATGAGAAATTAGGCTCTTTGAGCTTGGATTTTTGTATAGATGTTTCTCTTTGATGCAATAGTTGTTGCTGGCCTTCCATAGGCTTGATTTTATACATTCTTTATTAATTCTAGCCGTTTGGGTGGTTATGGAATTGATTATAGCCGTTGGAACCCTCTATTTCCACCATAAATGCACTTCTTCAGCCTACCCTATCGGTACGCGAGGAGTCATATCGATACATGTCTCAAAAAAGAAAGAGTCGTTGCACAATTACAAGAGGGGTGTATCGATACGCGTGTAGGCGTATCGGTACGGGTTAGGTAAGTGTTTCAATACAGGCAAGACCGTATCGATGCAATTTTTCCCAAAAAGCTCACTGGAAGAATTTGTATCGATACAGGTAAGAGCGTATCGGTATGGGTTAACCAACTCTTTAAAAATTTGTTGTCTACCAACTGACGCCCAACGGTCAAAAACTTTTAAGGCTTCAGAATTTAAAATTCCTTTTAAACAATATCGATACGGGTGAGACCGTATTGGTACACCATTCAAACTCCATCTGATTTTATAGATAGGGCGTATCAATACAGATGCAATCTGTTTTGATACTCTGTTTCGATACGGTAAGGGGCGTATCGAAACAGATTTCTCTAGTGTCCAAGTTTGTAAAAAAAGGTATCGATACGGCAAGGAGCGTATCGATACGCATAGACAATTTTCAGTAGTTTGGCCTTGGAACACTTAGAAAATATTTTGGAGTTTGAGTTTTTCAAACTAGAGTAAAGCCTTGTTGATTTGAAACCTTTTGAGGGACTTAAAAATCTATTTCAAGTTTTTCAATTTAATCTTTAAAACACTTTGTTATATCAAAATCAAACATAGATTTACATTATGGTATATATGAAGAGCTTTGATATTGGTCGAAGTGATCAAGGTTACGGATAGTTGGGTGAGATAAGATATGTGTTTATTATTGTAAAAAGTGGGATATTGTGTAATGTTTATTTGTTTATTCATCATTAAATTAGTTTTCCGTGGTTAATATATATTGGTTCTTTGTGTTGATTCAGACAATTCAGGGCATGCGCCTACCCTTACGTTTATTGATTAGAAATTTGGAGGTTGCATGATTTTAGCTACTTGCTCGAGATTTCAAGGTTTGGGAATTGAATGCAGATCTTGACAGTTTTAAATTTGAAACGGTAGGGCTTGGTATTCTAATCTTTTACTATAAATAGGTTTTCCAGTAAGTTAACTTTCAAGGGTGTTTTACTTTTTCTTTTGTAGTCCTTTTGTACAACCTTGTTTGTCTTGTTCTGAGAAGAGGGGAAGCAAGCATGTTTGTAATTATGGGCGACATGCAAAAATTGTGCATTGTAGATCCTGAGAGGGGGTAGTTTGGTACTCGTGTAATTCACGTCAGTAGATGATAGTATTCAGAAGGCCATTACCCATTTGTAGGGATGAACACCAACAGACAAAGTATTTAGGAGATGTTGCCCTCAACATTTGTCTAATGGCTACAATTTGTTGGTGTTTGGAACTACGTTGAGACGTGGAGAATGCAAATCGTATTATTGCACTTGGGAATGTGATAGAATTTATTGTTTTCTTCGCATATATTAGGTCGAGGTCGTTGCTTGTGGTGTTGATGACTGTGATGTTAAACAGTTCACACCAGATGACTTGCTAAACCAGAATTAAAGAGAAATTGGGGGAGTTTCTTGTCGTCTCTATGTACTTTGCCTACTATATTGGGAATCCCGCTTTTATCTCAATCAGTGGGAGATGTTGTTGATTCATGATTCTCACCAAGCCAAGTTTGCTTAGAAAGAATTTTTAAGGATGCCCTTATTTCCCTTGTATGTACTTTGGGTAGGATAATTCTCAATTACAATGCTCCTATTCATGTATCTTTATTTGGGAATATGATTGTCTTTTTAGAGTAGATTATACAAACAGTCCTTTTTATGGGATTGTGCATTTGCTTATTGGAATTATGTTTGTATCCTGGTGCTCGTATTGTATTTATCCCCCCCTTTTGCTATTCATTGGTCGTATAAGTGCGTTAAGATACTAGTTTGCAAAGAGAAGCATGGGGCATGAGGACATTCTGCATAAATTAAGAACATGTTGGGTTAATCGCATTGATTTTCTGTTGCTTAATGAAAATAAGTCTCTACGTGAAGCACTTTACACTCTAATTAATCTATTTGTTTAAGCCTCTTCTTTGGCGATGCCCGTAAATAGGGCTCGTTTTAATGAAAATATTACAATTCCGAATCTTACTTTTTTCCCTTATGATCGAGTACTTGTGGTTGCCAACATCTAATAAGGTTTGCATTATGTTTTCTTGTGTGTTCGCATGTTTGTTTTACCCCTCGAGTGAGGTAGTCTTGGTTGTTATTGTTCGTATTTGCATACTTGTTATTCTTGCGTGTTGATATTGTGGTTCCATTTTGGTGAGTGATATTTATTGGAGTGGCTTGATGTCTGCGCTATTTTCGACCCATGCATTAGTTTATTATGCTCTGCTCGCTTACCTTGATTTGGGAGCGGCGATCGTTGAGAGGATTCCTCTATGCATGACCCTTTGTTTATTTTCAGCTCGCTTACTTTGGAAGCGATGATCGTTGAGTTGATTCCTTTATACACGCTTCTGAAAAGCGACAGACGCTCAGACGACCCTTTGTTCATTTTCAGCACGTTTCCTTTGGAAGCGACGTTCGTTGAGCTGATTCCTCTATGCACGCTTCTTAAAAGCAACGGACGCTCATATGACCCTTTGTTTATTTTCAGCTCGCTTGCTTTGGAAGTGGCGATTATTGCAGGAGTGGGTAACGATCCTTTTATCTTTGGGGAGTACTGGAGACTAAATAAAAATATTAGTAGAAAAGATATTTTCATTATCAAAACGGTCACATATAGTGTGCCATAGAATGTGCAAAATGACGAAAGATGAAAATGAAGTGCATATTGAACAATATAAGTTAGGTCATACCTTCATATGTTTGATATGTCTCTACTTTGTGACAAGTTTTCACTCTCTTGTGTCCTCACTATCTCGCTTAGCTGTTAAATGGTTTGTAGCTCTACATCGGACGCCAACCTTGACCGCGCCTCGAACCACTATGGAGGTTACGGGAACAGTGGATGAAGTTTAAAGCTTTACAACTTCGAATTTCATAGGCATGGATCACTTCCTTTCTCCAGCAAATGGAGTATGAGGGATCCTTACATACCTCATCCGGACTTCATGCCTCTTATGCTCCCGCTTCCCGTCATGTCACTCATGGTGCTCTTGGTTTTACATCTCTCATTTGAACCTCTATATGCTGGTGGGTCTTTTTATTACAAACATGCGCTCTTCTTCTGGTTGTCCCAGCTGTTTCTCCTGACTGGCCCGTGACTTTTGATTTATTATGCATGCTAGCCGATCAGCTAATTTCATCTTGAAGGGGTTTTCTTTTCCCCTTCTCCCTCCTTTTTCCTATCTTTGTCCATTCCTCCATATGAGCCCCTGTCGAGGGTCGCTCTTCATTGTCTTCCGAGGATCAGACCGAAGATCTGAAGCTCTATGCTGACCGCACCAATTGATGATGGTCATAATGGTCAAGGACCAAAAATGGTGATCTGATGGTGGCCGAGATGGTTGTTCTAGGTCGGAGCTCGTGTATTGCTCTTGTCGTAGTGCCTGGAACGGGGAGTTCTCAAGGTGCTTGAAGAGCTAGAGTTTTGTTCGTGGGAGCTTATAGGTGTGTTATAGGGAGTTTGCCCTCTATTTGGGGGTGCATAGCCCCTTATAAAAGGGGTTAGATGAAGTGAGGCACGTGTCGATCGAGGGGGACAAGTGTTCTAGTGAGTTGTTGTGACTCGGTGTCAGTGTGGATCACATGTATCGTCACGTCTCAGGTTTGCTCTGTCATCCATAACGATCACGTGCATTGTCAAGTGATCGCTGGATTCAATGTTTCTTGTAGTCTTGCTAGTTCCCCGCAGGTTGCGAAGGGTGTCGTACGTTTCGCGGGTGACCTCACGTGTTGTGATTCGCAACGATCACATGCTACTTCATCGATTGCCAGATGTCTTTTGTATTATATTTTTCGTAGTCTTGTTCATTCATTGTGGGTCGTCTGGTCCTGACATGTGGCAGTTAGTATTCGTAGGTACCAACAAAATTAAGGGTGTTCAATGGTGTATTGTGTTAGTGGCATTCAGCAGTGTGCGTCATCTGTTCCAGACTCATCCTTAAGATTAATAGTAAGAAATTAAAAGATTATCATAAAAAGAAAAAGTTTAATCTTACCTATTTACTTGCTTGAGAAATTATATCGTAGGAGTGGCTCGCCACGTCATCCATGATCCCAACCAATAAAAATCATTCATCTCATTAATTCTTTCCATATTATTTTTACCAAGTGAATCTTCACTTGGTAAATATTGATTTTTAATTTAATTTACAGAAAATATGAGTGAAGATTCACTTGGTAAAAATATGACATGGAAAAATTAATGAAATGAATAATTTTCATTGGTTGAGACTGTAACACCCGTGTTTTGGGGTCGGGAGTTGAGTGTGTGTGTGTCGAGTTCGAGTCATTAGACTCGGTTTAATTAAAAAGAGGCTTTAGTTTTATTTTAATAAGGCTTAAAATTATAGTAATGGCATTTTAGTAATTATACTAAAGTAAGGAAAAAGATGAGTAAAAAGGCTCTTTTTGAAACAAAAAAAATGGTCATCTTCTTCACTATTTCATTTCCAACGACCTAAAACCCCTAAAACCCCCAATCACTATTCCATCAAGGTTCTTCATCATTTCAAGAGATTTCTTTGAGGTAACTTCATTTTTTACCTCTCCTCTCTATTCCGATCACTTCCATGGTTTTAGATTCTTAAAAGCTTCATCCTTTTAGATTTCAAGTTTTCAAACTTTTAAAGGAAAATGAAGGATCGTTGTGGGTTTTTCGTTTAACTATTGATTTGATAAGTTTGTTTAAGCTTTAATCTAGTCCTAAGATGTTTTAAAACCTAAAATGGTGGGGTTTTGGTCAAAATCCCGAAATGGGTTTTTGGGCATATTTTAAGAGTGTCTAAACTTGTATTTTTGGAGTGGTTTTGTGAAGGGTTGAAGAGCTTATGATATAGTGATGTTAGAGAGGTGTTTTGAAGGTCTTTAAAGGTGTTTTGTGTGTTAGAAATGGTAGTTCTCTGTTGGGTTTGATGGGGGTACGAAAATAGGAAATTTTGGTTGTTAGTTTGGCTTGAGATTGTTGAGAAATGGGTTAAGGTTCAAATCTGAGTTGTGACAGTGAATTGTGGATGTTTTGTGTAGTAATGCATTGTTTTTGATTGGTTAGAATCAAGGGGAAACATCGAAGAAGGTTCGGGCACGATTCCGGAAATTGTGGAGGCTTGAGTCGACTTGCTTGGTTTGCTTAAGGAAGTGTGGTGAGTGGAACTTTTAAATTGGTTTAAATTGGTTCAAGCGTATGGTTGAGGAGTTGTATTGTGCTTGGTAGGCCGATCCAAGGTAGAGGTTAAGTTGGTGGCTTAACTTCTTGTGTGTTTTATGAGCTTTGATTAATTATGCTTGTTATAAACTTGTTGAGCATGTGTTGTTTATGTATGTGTGATATACATTGATGTGTGTGTTTATGGATATGTCGATATGCATGATGGATTATCATGGTGTGACTTGATAGCATGATTGGCACTAGTTAACTTACCGGGTATAAATGATCGATCATTAGGATTAGTGTGCACATGGTTGAGTCAAATTCGCACGTGGCCTTGGTGGCGTAAAGTCATCAAGGAGGAGTACGGTGATGTAATATTCCACCAGAAATTTTATATTATACGTGATGATGAGTGGAATCCCGTCCGTAGGGCATGTGATGATGAGTGTATTCTCGTCCATGCAAGGTCCGGTGAAGAGTGTAATCCCATCGAGGTAATGTTGTTGTTGAGTACGTTGGGGTGAAAGCCACAACGGAAGTATCTGCATATTCGAGTAAACTAATAGTTGCCAATATATTTTTTCAGGTGGTTTTGCTTTTAAGATAATTGATATATCTTGTTGAGCTTAACATGATGTAAGATGCCATGTTATTGCCTTTATACGTTGTTAGCTATGGTGCTATATTGATGCTTATGTATACTTGTGTGTGTTATTAAGGATGATATGCTTGAACCCTGCATTGTCGTTGTCTTGGTTTTAAAGCACCCTCACTAAGCTTCTAGCTTACGCTCTCGTTTTCAACATTGCAGATCACAAGCGTGGAGTTAGCAAGGAGCAAGGGAAAAGGGGCATTCCAAGGTTTTGTAGTTGCTCAAGTATGGTTTAGTAAATAATGTGGTAGTTTAGCAATGGGACTGCTATGTGTTTGTATGAGCATTGTTAGGCTCATAGATGTTGGCTTGTTGTTGATGCCTTGTTTTGGATTTGTAAACCATGTTATATTTTGTCAACGCTTTGTGTTTAATGGTTATGTCTATGAATGCTATATGTAATATTGTGAGCATGTAAACCTTGTTAATGATTCCATGTGCCTTTTTGGCTTATTAAACTCTTTATGTATGTTTTGAGTACAAGTTTCTCTTATGTATGCATACTTTGTTGTTAATGCTCTGTTGTTCATTTGAATAGTTCCATATGCTAGTTCTTGGTTGCTAAGTGATGTATGATTGGTTGTTTGTGGCTAGGGAAGTCGTAAATTGCATTTAGAGTTTAGCCTTGGTTCGTTTTGCTGCAAATTTGAGTCTTGCAGTGCAGAGCGTATTGGTACGCCCAAGGGCCGTATCGATACGGTCCTACACTTTGGGACTCAGATCTGGCTTAGCGTATCGATACACGGGGGTGTGTCAATACGCCAAAACCGCTCTGGAAATATGAGATTTTGGCGTATCGGTACGGGCTCTAGGCGTATCGGTACGGTTGTTTATCGTTGACCGCGAGATGTTAACCAAGAAGGGCGTATCGGTACGGTCAACCAGTGTACCGATACGGTCTCCCTAGGTTGACTCGGGGCAGTTGACCTGGTCAAGGCGTATCGATGCCCTCTTCACGTGTATCGATACGGCCTGCTGTGTAAACTAAAATGGGTTGTTTTAAAGTGCTGTTATGGATGGTTATTTTTAATTCGTTGTGTTTCCGCTGTCGTGTTCACATAGGAAATATTAATGCCTTTAGACAAGATAAAGTTAAAAAAAATTCTAGGGTTGCTAATCGATGTGAGACCTTAATGGGTTTCACATCGATTTTCCCTGTGTAGCCTACTCGGACCGGTCAGTCATCCAGACCGAGACAAGGGGGTTACAGAGACCATAAATGACGTAAGCAGCCGAGCCTATGATATAATTTCTTTGCTTGAAGGTTTTTGGTTTTGGTGATCTAGGGTAAGAAATTGTGTTACAAATTTTTCTTACATTTGTTAATAATTTATGTTGGTCTCGGTAAGAATTTATATATGAAAATAAAATCTTACGTGTTTGATAAAAATTTAATTTTCTTTTGTAAGATTTTAGGTTATAACATAAATTCTCACCATAAGTTTAAAGGGTTTTGGTTTTGGTTTTGGTGATCTAAGGTAATAATTTATGTAAACCTTTTTCTTACCTTTTCGGTAAGAATTTACGCTGGTTTCAGTAAGAATTTATGTAGGAACTTAAAATTTTATGTTTTTTATAAGAAATAATATTTTTGAGTAAAGATTTTAAGTTGTAACATAAATTCTTACCATTTGTTTAAAGGGGTTTGATTTTGGTGATCTAGTGTAAGAATTTATGTAATAACATTTTTCTTACCTTTTCGATAAGAATTTATATTGGTCTCGGCACGAACTTATGGAGGGACATCAAATCTTATGTGTTCGATAAGAAATTATGCTTTTGAGTAAGATTTTAGGTTGTAACATACATTCTTACCATTTGTTTGAAGGGTTGTATTTTGATGATATAAGGTAAGAATTTAAATGTTTGGGTTCTAACATAAATTTTTACTATTTTTTAAACGATCTTCGTTTTTGTTAAATAAGGTAAGAATTTATGTTACTGTCACTTTTTTACCGTTTAATACCCGATAATAATTTATGTCATAACTGGATACATGTACGACTGATCACACATCATTAGAGATGGGCACGGGTCGTGTTTTTGGCCCACCCGGACCCGACCCGAAAATAAATATCCTAAACCCGTACCCGAACCGACCCGAAAATAAATATACTAAATTTGACTCCAACCCGACCCGACCTATATAAAATATATTAATTTTAGGGACCTAATTGTAAAAAAATAATTTTAAGGGAATTAATTATAAAAAATTATAATTTAAAGGACTATATTATAAATAAAATTTTAATTTTAAGGACTTACTTATAAAATATATATAGAGAGGGATATTATTATAAATATCCTTAAAAATTTAGCGCAAAAATACACTATTTGTCTCGGATCGGGTTGGATATTTTCCACTCTAAATCCGAACCCGACCCGACAAGACCCGACCCGTATTTACCCTTAACAAAAACTCAACCCGACGTAATTTTTTTATTAAAAGATTCAACCCGATCAGACCGAATCGGGTCGAAACCCGTCGAGTCCTGATAAAGTGCTCATCCCTACGCATCATACTAACCGCATATTATTTGTCGCACAACAAAACCTCCCTCTCTTATAGTCGTTTGTGCAGTGCAGAATAATGAAAATCGGAGCACATGAATTAACCTCAATGCATACTACTGGTCAGTGGCGGATTTAAAAAAAATTATAAAATGACACAAGTCATAAAATCTCAAAATTTTAGGGTGGGCACAAATCATAAAATCTCAAAATTTTAGGGTGGAAATAAATTATAAAATTTAAGGACTAATTCATAAAATTTTAAAAAATTGAAGTCAAATATATAACCTTTAAAAAGTTCAGACCCACCCAATCATACACGTGGCTCCGCCACTGCGACTGATGATGTGACAAAAAGTCATGAAGCATATTTATTGCCCAACTAATAATATTAGACTTCTTGTTAATATTTTCGGTTGATGTTTTAAAAAAATTAAGTATCGATATTTATTTTGTAAATATCGATATTTAATTTTTTTGATAAATTTTCAGTTTAGGACAAAGTACCGATACTTACAAAATAAGTATCGATAAGTATCGATACTTGAAAAAAGAACTCAAAAACTCCAATCGAAAATATTATCAAAAAGTCTATCATTTTCAATTTATGGACAAATTTTAAAATTTATCGCCTTTTAACCACACTCTAAACATATCGCACGTTAGACTCACCCAAAAGGGTTGCAACCTCTTAATTTCGGTAATGAGGCTCCAAGGTAACCAGGTTCCAGTCTGAGTAGAAATTCATATAATTTTTTGCTCGTTTCCCGATTGGGTTGAATCAAAACTTACTTTCAGGGGCAATCTCTAGTCAAGAAAAGCTACATTTTATGTTACTCTAGACTCAAGTTATCAATTGAATATGTTAATATATGGTTGATCTAATTGATGAGGCACTGGATTTTTTGAACAAGGACAAGAGTTTAAACTCTAACGTTGTGCATGGAGCAATTAAGTTGGAAGGACCCACCTCATAATGAACCCTTGCAGTACCTGATTCAGATTAGTCAAATAATAAATTTAGTGCATGCTTGTTTTTTTTAAACAATTCCTATTGAGAGAGAGGAAGACGAAATTTACTCCTACTAAATATTGAGCTCACAACTTAAGGGAGAGAGGAAGATGTTAACTAAGTGTTTTTAATCACATGCTTTAAATACTGTTCACAAAAAATTTAATCACCACATAAATTAAATACAATCAATTTTTTTTCTATAAATAATTTAAAATGAAATAGAGCTAATTATTTAGACACTTGAGAAATCAATTGGCCATACGTTTTTGGAGCATTCTAATTTTATAAACACGTTTTTATTACGTTATTGTACGGATTGTTTTTGTCCACAAATAAAGTGAAATGATGCTAAATCACAATCATATTCAAGGTAAAATAAAGTTTAGACCATTACAACAGACTGTTCGATCAAAGGTTTTTTTTTTCTCGGCAAATAATTTTTGTTAATAAAAAGATGATTTCGTCCCGATTGCGTGTCTCGTTAAAAACCTCTCTAAGCCTAAATAGAGAAAAATAGTACAACACAATCGGGGTAACAAGAACGAACCCAAAAAACAAAAAACCTCGAACATTTAGTCCAAAACCGCACATGTACCAAACTACCCAATACAAAAAGATTTTCCAGATCAAACTACTCTACTATACATGGCCAAACATTGCTCAGAAAATTACAGTAATAAAGACAAAGTTGAAGGAAACACCCAAATAACAATAATTGAGTAGAAATTAACAGTTTGAATAGAATTACCACCATGCTTTGAAAATGGCTTCCCAAAACATACTCTCCTTTACTAACCCATCTGCTAACACGTTTTCTTGTCTTGAGACAAAATTAAACTGCACATATCCTATTTTTTTAACCAATCTGTCGATCTCCACCAGCTCCAACCACCACCCCCACGGTCTTACTTAAAAATACAGCCAAAAGAAACAATATTTTGAAGGTAAACGAATGAGTGCTAATGTGTTACAATAATTAAAATTTTACAGTATAAATAGATCTAATTATATATATAGATATACTAACATGTGATCGACTGATAAGGTCCGAGTCCGAGGGCTCATTTTCTTTCTAATTAATCGAAACAAATCAGAGTTAAATTAAAGTCTACAATCTATAATGAATCTTACATACTTTGAATTTGATCAATTAACGAATGAAATAGCAATAATTATATATATATATATATATATATATATAATTTCTTCTTCTAGATATAATTAGCAATTACCCATTAATAATCAAATTAAGTAGTTTGATTTTTACCAAAAAAATATAAGATTCGAAAGAAAAAAACAATATTAATATTTTTATGTTTTAAAATTTTCAAATATATTTTTATTAATTTGTTAATACAAGATTCGAAAGAAAAACAATATATATATATATATATATATAAATTAACTTCAAATCACTAATTTTTATGTTAGAATTATGGATTATGTACCCGGGAATGAACACCATTAATTTTGACCACTCATCTTTCAATTTTGTCAATCACACATAAAATACTTGATTTTAAAAATCTTTTAAGGAGTAGAAATCCTCTACCCTTTTAATGCTCTTATTTATGCCTCCACGCTAAAAATTAAGTTTAGTTTATGGGTTAAGATTTAGGGTTAGTGTTTAGGATTAGGATCTAGAAAATTAGGGGTATGATATGATTTTTAGAGTGTATAATTTATAATTTAAGATTTAGAATTTAAGTTTTTAGCGTTGGCCAAAAAGATATTTGTTTTCTTTTTAGCCTATAAATAACGCATTTGATTGGTACACCGATTCCATAGCCAAACGGAGACACGGTGGTAAAGATGGATAAGGAGGTAGTTGAAGCTGAAGCTCACGTCTGGAAACACATTTTCAGCTACATAAATTCCATGTCCCTAAAATGTGCAGTTGATTTAGGCATTCCTGATATCATTCACAACCATGCCAAGCCCATGACTGTTACCGACTTGGTTGCTGCACTCCCGACTCTCAACCCGACTAAGGCACGCAACATCTACCGGCTCATGAGAGTTTTAGTTCACTCGGGCTTCTTTGCACAACAAGAAGATGGTTATGTTCTTACCGATGCTTCTCGTCTCTTGCTCGCGGACAATCCCTTAAGTGTAACACCATTTCTCAAAGTTGCTGTGGATCCTGTTTTAACAAAGCCTTTGGAATTGCTAGGCATATGGTTCCAAAACAATGATTGTAGTCCATTTGATACAGCTCATGGGAAGACATTTTGGGACTATGCTGCTCATGACCCAAAGCTTTTTAATTTATTCAATCAAGCCATGGCTAGCAGGGACGGAGCCAGGATTTGAAGTTAGGGGGGGCAAAACATAAATTTTGAAAGGTGGGGGGGGGGGGCAAATTCACAATTATCCCAATTTTTTCAGGAAAAATATAAGTATTCAAAGGGTAAAAAAAAAAAAAAAATTCCCCTACCGGGGGGGCGGGCACAGCCCCTCCCATAGGAGCTGTGGCTCTGTCCCTGATGGCTAGTGATGCTCGATTGGTTGGTCGTGTTTTGATCGACAAGTGTAAGGGCTCATTCGAGGGATTGGATTCGCTGGTGGATGTTGGAGGGGGCACAGGAACACTGGGCAAGGCCATTGCCGATGCGTTTCCACACTTGGACTGCACTGTGTTTGATCTTCCTCACGTTGTTGCTGGCCTACAAGATAGAGGGAACTTAAAATATGTTGGAGGCAACATGTTTGAGGATGTTCCAGTTGCAGATGCAGTTTTACTAAAGGTCTTCACTAAACTGTCATAAAATGTTTATTTTAGTCATCAAACTTTCATTTGTTACAAAATGGTCATTAAACTTTGGTTTTGTTACAAATTTGTCACTAAACCGTTAATTGTAGTTAAGGGAGTGACATGATGACACATGTCATCATTTTTTCCTTCAAGTAATGGTGACAAGTGTCACCATGTGGTTAGAGGAAAAATATTAAAGTATTTCTAATTAAAAATAGGATCAAATTGATAAAATATGTAAATAACGAGGGCTAAATTTATTGATTCTTTTCGAATTAAAACTAAATTGATTGAATGTATGAATATGGATGACAAAATGTGCAATTATACAATTACACGTTTAATTTTTTATCAATCATCTCTTTTTTTTATCGTCTCAAATTAACACTAGTGCTTTTGATGTATGCTTTCGGTTCGATTAAATAGTCTATATTTCACGATTGGAGCAACGATGAATGCTTGAAGATTCTGAAGCGATGTAAAGAAGCGATTTCAAATGAAGAGAAAGGGGTGATGATAAAAAAGAAAGTGATAATAGTAGACATGGTAGTTATGGATAAGGATAAAGTGAATGGGGAAAACTCAAAAACGTTCGAAACTCAGCTCCTCATGGACATGCTTATGATAGCGGTGACAACGGGTAGGGAGAGGCTGGAAGAAGAATGGTGTAAGCTATTTTGTGCAGCTGGTTTCAGTGAGTATAAGATTTTTCCTATATTAGGTTTAAGATCTCTCATTGAGGTTTACCCTTAATAACCAATTGTTGCAACTCTTTCAATTTTTTCTTATTTATTTAATTTTACCTTCTTCCACTTTTACTTATCAAATAAATACGGATAGTTTTCGAAAACCATCCGTAATTAAATTTAGGTGTAATTCTATGTGATTTTGTAAGTATGTTATGTTTGATCCAACATTATCCGCTGAATTGAGTGTAATTGGATATGAGTTGATGTAAATACATAGGTAATTACACTACTCAATTTTTATTAGTAGTTGTCGTGGTCATTGTCGTCTTAAGGGTATCAAGAGTCCCTGAATTATTTAGAAAACAAATCAAGTCTTTAATTTTTGTTTTATCCAAGTTATTGAACTGAGTTACCTTTAACAGGTATTGTTAATCACAATGTTATCACATGCATGAGTTTTTATTGTACAACTTTATTAATTTAACAAATGATTTAATAATTTTTCTATGGAGGTTTTGAGAGAAGCTTCCATGGAGAGCTCGAGGGAGTCTAAACCTAACTAGAAATCAAGCAGATTGTAAAAACGAGAGATGTTTTGGGTGTTATTTGAGAAGAATTGCACTTTTAATGTTATTTGATCCATTTTTCTTTCAATTTGCAATGATTAATCTTTTTTTTATCTCCAATTTGCAATGATTAATCTATTTGTGTGTTTATGCATTGCAGGCATATTGGGTAGATCCAGTTCACTGCCTTGGTGTAAGCAGGTTAACATTTTAGGTCTATAATGTTGATTGGATAGCTAGGCTTACACCTTCACCCTCATCTATCATTTACCCTTTTAATTGTTGCGGCACACACACAGATTCCCACATTTATATCTTTATTTCCTTATTTTGCATCCACAGCAGCAAGCCTACACAGTCCTTGTGGAATCCATATCTAGCTAATTCACATTAAGTTGTAAAGTACTTACTAAAACTCAGAATTGTAGTAGTGATATCACACGGTCCTTGTGGAACTAACATTTTCAAAACGGGCTTCCAAGTTTATTTCAGGTTTAAACTAGACTTCAATTTTCAAAACTCCCAAATTATGCCTATAACTTCTGTCCTCATTTAATTTTGTCGAAATTTCAAATTTCACAGCTTCACAATTCTTCTATCCCCAAAATCGGGGTGTGGCACAACTAAATAGTGATTTTTTTTATCAAAGAGAATTAAAAGCTGCATTAAAAAACCAAAGGGCAGCAGGTGCCCAACAGTACAAAGGCAAGGGACCAACCCAATGCAAAGCCATGCACAAACAAAAGGAAGGTCATCATCGTAAGGGACCAAACACACCATGCATGGCAGCGAGGCCATAGAGCTCCAAAGAGCGAAACAAAAAGGCGAAAAACAAAAGGAAACAACATCCTAGAAACAAAGGGGGTGACAACCCACCCCTTGTTGATACAATGGATCAAGTGAACTCTACTATACACAAGCGAGAGCTCCTTTCGGGGACAGACTATCTTAGTCGAGAACAAAGATCTTGTCATCTTGGACGATGTAGAGTAGACAACATGAATGGGCAGGTGAAAAGAAGCTCCGCTAAGGACTTCACCGAGCCATGGTCGTAAACAGGAGCTCGAAGGAGAAGGAAACCAAAAGGATAAAAACGACAATCGTAGCCTTGGATCAAACACGTTCAAGAAGCGCCTCATGATCCATGGGGAAGGACAGAACCTTAGCACTACCCTTTGGTCCTTCCCATCGAAGGTAGTGCGGGAAAAGAGGATCATATTGGGTGCGGATAACCCAACGAGAGGTTATCTGCCGTGGACAAATCAACCATAGTTCCCAACTCTCCTGGAATATTAGGGCCATCATCATCACTCAGAACGATTTCTTCATTTAGAACGAGATCATCATCAACAATCATGGAAGTCATCTTAGTAATGTTTCTTCCGAAGGGATCAACACCTAGCTCAATGACGCCTAACTCATCCAGCATTACTCTAGTAGTTTCCATAGCATGCTTTCGCCTGGCGGACTGCTTGATTAATGTGAGTCGTTTGGTGCCAAAGAAGTGACCCCTTTTCTTACGTTCGATATGGTTGACCAAAGGTGATGAAAAGGTGAACGACTCCGGGAATAGGGCCACTTTGAGGATGTCGTCGTTTGCAACATCACCATAGTCGTTAGCACACCAATTGCTATGAGAGATTTTGTAGATGCCCTCCGAAATGTAGTTCCACAATTCGCGACATTTTGCAACGAAGAAAGAATCTGTAGAATCTTTTCCCCTCTTGCATTTTTTATGTTCAGAAACCCCCATTGAACTGACTCCTTCCATGATCATACTTCCCCATAAGTCTTACGGTATTTGACGGGGTAACGGACGTTGACTTACGCTTTCATTGGCTGGAACAAGCTCCAGGTTCTCTGACTTTTCGATTTCGCCATCAACAGACGTGGCTTTATCCCTAAGAGTTGAATTTTTGATGGTACTGGGAGGAGATGAGACAAAGCTTTTTCCTTTGGTTAAGGATAAGTACTCAACATAAGGACTTGTCCCATTCGAGGTAGGCTTTTGAATCCTAGTACTCTTGGGGGAGGAGTCGAGGGATCATGTATCTGCATCGAGAGTGATGTTATTTTGTCGTTTCCTTCCTTCTCCACGCTGGAAATTAGAGTAGAGGGTTTCCTGGCATTTTCGCGTCGAGCCGTCCGTTGAGTAGTCCCAGCCCTAGGTGCCCAGACTTGCGTCGCTCGGAGCAAAGGACCATATCGGCCGGAAAGCTTAAAGAGCTTAGTGGCGTACCAGCATTCTTTTTCTCCATGCCTGAGCCTCCCGCACTTGTAGTAGAATTTAGGAAGCCGCTCATACCGGAATGTAACTTCAATAGGATGAAAGGTTTTCCTATTTAGGGTGAACCTTTTTTCCAGAGGATCTTCCACCCTAATAGCCACTCTTAGATTAAGTTGTCCATCCTACTATACCTTGCATCCTTTTTCCAAGTTTGAACCGAAGCAAGACAGAAAAAGATTCCTTATTTTTGTCGAGTTTTTCGGAGTGATGAGAGTGAGGGGAAGGTTATGGACTTGGATCCAAAACTCCTCCGTAGAGAAATTCAACTCTTCGAAAGTAACCTCTAGGTTCCATTCTTTAAGAATTAGAAGGCGGTCCTGCATTGCACAAGGACGGTTTCCTAACACTCAAAGTTTGTCCTCTGGAGAAGGGAACACCAAAAGAAAGATGCTTTTCCCCAGGTCGTGGAATGCATTCCAGTTCACTACATTTCCAAGATTTGCGGAGGATGGCACTGACAGTGTTTTGTTTAGCCATAAAGTCAGATAAAATCTTACCTACCAATGCATGATTCTTTATGGAGAAATTAACTTCCCCGTCCTCATTTAGATCAAGAGAGTCAAAAGCGTCATCATTTGTAGCTTCTATATTAGAGATTTTCGCTGGATTGGACGTGCCCTCCTTATTAGTGGAGTAAAAATCTTCTGCCCCCTAACCATGCCTCCTTATATGCCCCCTACTAAAAATTAAATTCTAATCCCTAACCCTAATTTTCATATCCTAAACCCTAAAAATACACCCTACCCCTAAATTCTTACACCATAACCCTAAACCCCAACCTTAAACCCCAAACCCTTAACCGTAAACTCGATATTTTAAAATAAAGGCACTAATCGGTGCATAGTTAGGGGTAGATGATTTCCATCCTTATTAGTGAGCTGAGACGCAAGCGGGATCTTGGGTTTCATTTTGCAAGAGCAGTAAAAGCAAGACAAAAACAAAACACAACAGAAATAGAGAAATTACAAGAGACAGAAACAGAAAGGACAAGGGTGACAAACATCCACTAGGGCCAAAAAAGAGAAGAACCCTGAAGAAGGAAAAAACACTTAACAATAACCCAACTAAATCATATTCCTTGGACACAAGCACTGTAACCCCCTTAACCCGGCCTAGACGGTTGACCCGAATTAAGAAAGTCACACGGGGAAAACCAAAGTCAACCCGAAAGTCAACCTTGATTAACGACCCTTTTTTTTCTTTTTAAACTTGTCTAGATGCACATTAGCCCTAATTGTGATCACACAACATCATACTCAAAGATCACAAACATCAGAGATCAAATAGGGACCCAATTGAACAAATTACAACTTTAGGGACCAAATTGTAATTTCTGATAAAAATAAGGACTTAACCCAAATTAAAGTTACCAGCTTGTAATTAGTCAGGTTTCATGCTTCACTGTGAAATTTCAGCTCAAAAGGACATCCCAAGCTCATACAATTGCACAAACAAGATTCAGGACCAAAATGCAAACATTACAAAATATTTAACTGCCAATGTCAGCCCCCAACGGTCACCCGTTCCGAAACAGGCACAGCCCGTTTCGAAACGCGGGGCCGTTTCGCAACGCGTACCACAACACGGGCTGGCAGTAGCCAAACCGTTTCAGAACGGTCCCTCCCGTTTCGGACGCCTGGGTTTGTTTAAGGCACCTGTTCCGAAACGGGTGGCACTGTTCCGAAACGCCCTGCACAGATTGCCCCAAAATGCATTCTTAAACATGCAATTAAACATCCAATCATGCTCCGAATGCTACCAAACTTTGCCAACATGCAATTCAACATATATAAGACATACTTGCATCAACAATTCATCAAAACAACATCATATGCAAAAAGCCCCAAATCTATAGGCATGCTTCCTACACAAGCAAACCATACAAGCATAAACTTCCAACTCAAGCATATAAAGGCCAAACACAAAATCCAGCATTCTCAACACCATTCAACATACTTAGGGAGTTCCAAACATCTCCCAAAACATACACATTGGTCCCCCATTGCCAAATTACCAAAAGCTAAAAGTGTACTTAAGAAACCTTCCATACATTGAGCTTTACTTTCACTTGATTGCTTGACCTTCTTGCTGCCCTCAAGGTACTCTAATGTTCTGCATTATTGAATTAAGAAAACGAAAGAGAGCGTAAGCAAAAGCTTAGTGAGGAATGCTCATAAAACCATCCAATAATGCATTTATAAAACATTTATAAATCATGCTTCAAATCATCAATTGCACATGCTCAAAAGCATACTTAAAACAAGCATCTCATGCTTCATATCATAACATGTCATATTGGCCACAAGTGATAAGTTCCATTTCTTTAAAAACAAGTTCATCAACTTTCACCCCAAGGACTTTTAAACACCTTGGCCCCAAGGACTTTTAAACACCTTGGCCCATGGACTTTTAACCACCATGGAAAGGATCACACAAGGACTTTTAACCACCTTTGTGTCAGTATCAAGTTTCACCCCAAGGACTTTTAAACACCTTGGCCCCAAGGACTTTTAAACACCTTGGCCCCATGGACTTTTAAACACCATGGAAGGGATCACACAAGGACTTTTAACCACCTTTGTGTCCATAGCAAGAACCATCCAAGGACTTTTAACCACCTTGATGTTCTTAAGTAAACAAGGCTCACTCAAGGACTTTTAACCACCTTAGTGACCTTAACCCTTTTCAAAACATCACTTGCCAATATACATCATTATCATCAATTTATCCACTGTTTTAAAGCATTAAACCAAGCCATATTCATCATGCATTTAAAAGCATCAAACCACATTTATTCAATGTACAAAAACAAGGAACTCTTACCTTGAGCTTCCTTCAACATATGGCTTACAAAAACAGCAATTACCATGCTAAATCATGCTTTCAAAACAGTATTTAAATCATGCAATAAACCACATTGCATCACAACAAAATCATGGCCACCACTAGAGAGTACTTTCCGAAAACTTACACTTGAGCTTAGCAAAGTTGTTTAGACTTAAACTAAGCTCCCAAGACATTGGTTTCAAAGCCGAAAACCATTTTCACTCACCGATTCCACTTCGCCTCTTGCCGAAGCACCAATTCAAGCTTCCGGATCAACAATTCCTTGATCCAAAGATGCCTCCCCTGTTTTAACACATCAAAGCAGAGGATTAATGCATCATCATGCATTAATAGCTTCAATGAAAGCACCTAAACTCGCTGCTCTCATCCACACTCCATTTTCGGCCACCAAACACAACCGAAAATGCATCCAAACCTCTTCTCAACAAAGCCCAGCCATAAACCATCAACACTAAACATCCTTTAACATCATTTAACATCTAAAAAGAGCCTATAAACATCCTTATACCTCCAGCAACATCAGATCCACAAGATCACCTCAAAAGCATACAAGAAACACAAGCTAAACTTAGGAAACTCAACCTATCCGGGATTGCATTAATCAAAACTCAATTCCTTATCAATTTAGTGTTCATTTAACATCAAAAACACATCTCAAATCACAGATTAATCAGATCAAACGAAAATCATCAAAAATCACCAAATCTTGCATTATAAGCCAAGATCCAATTCACATCTTAAAAGCCTTTAATAAAACATCAATTAAGGATTGAAAACTTAGGAATTTCAGTAAAGAACTGATAGTTTAGAGGAGAAGGACGTTCTTACCTCCAAACTTGAGTTTCTCCTCTTTAGAGCCAAAAAGCTTGAAAATCCAAATAGCAAATTGCAAGGTTTTGTTGTAGAGATGATTAGGAATCCAAAGAGAATTGAAAAGATAGATTTGAGTGACAAAATCAGAAAGAAATCTCTGGAGAGAAAGTGTTTGGGTTGAGAGAAAATGAGAGAAAAGGAAAATTGGAAGAAAATGGAAAGTTGGTTACAAAATGGTAAAATGATTTCCCTCCACTTTTCTTAAGCTTTAAAATCAGAATTATTCATTAAAATATCTTAGAAAAATCTGGAGAAACTACTTTTGGAATAATAGCTCCTTAAAGATTCAAAGTTTCAACCCTTTCTAAAACAGTCACCAAACTTTTGAAAATTACATTTTGGTCACTAGCCAAAATGTCACCCTTCCAAAACTCATTTTCCAAAATTGATTTCACAGTTCACTTAATTATATTAAAAGATGATTTTAGAACATTTTTCCATATTTTTAATGCAACCCGAACTAGGCTTTCCTAATTTCACCTCTTTAGATTCGAACAGCACTTTGACCAAACCAGTCAACGCCCAAAACTACTAAGCCCAAAACCGGGGCGTTACAACTCTCCCTCCCTTAAGAAATTTCGTCCTCGAAATTTACCTGAAGGAAAGAGATAAGGAAACTGCTTCAGCATGTCTTCCTTCCGCTCCCACGTGGCTTCCTCAACACCTCGATGCTTCCACAGCACCTTCACCAACTCAATGGTCTTGCCACGAAGAACCTTGCTATCCGAATCCAGAACCTTCACCGGTTCCTCATCGTAGGTCAAATCCGGATTCAAAACCACTTCCTCCACAGGCATCACATGCGAAGGATTAGATCTATACTTCCGGAGCATAGAAACATGGAACACATCATGAATCTTCTCCAACTCCTGAGGTAACCTCAACCGATACGCAACAGGACCCACACGCTCAACAACCTCATATGGTCCAATGTACCTAGGGCTCAACTTACCCTTCCGGCCAAACCTCATCACCTTCTTCCAAGGCGAAACCTTCAAGAACACACGGTCACCCACCGCATACTCTATCTCCTTACGCTTCAAATCCGCGTAAGACTTTTGCCGATCAGAGGCAGCCTTCAACCGCTCACAGATAAGCTTCACCTTCTCAGTGGTCCCTTTCAACAAAGCCGGCATCGAAACCAACTTTTGACCAGTGTCAGCCCAACAAAGAGGAGTCCTACACTTCCTCCCATACAAAGCCTCATAAGGTGCCATCTGTATACTCGCCTGATAACTATTGTTATAAGCGAACTCAACCAAAGGCAGATGCTTCTCCCAAGAACCTTGAAACTCAATCACGCAGCACCTCAACATATCCTCCAAAATCTGGATAACTCGCTCAGACTGACCATCCGACTGAGGATGATAGGATGTACTGAAATGCAACCTTGTACCCAGAGCTTGATGCAAGCACTGCCAGAAACGCGATGTGAACCTCGGATCCCTATCCGACATAATCGACTTAGGCACACCATGCAGCCGCACAATCTCAGCAATGTACAGCTCTGCCAGCTTATCCAAAGAGAACGTAGTATGCACAGGCAAGAAATGCGCACACTTCGTTAGGCGATCCACGATCACCCAAACAGAATTCTTCTTTGATGGAGACAAAGGTAAACCAGACACAAAATCCATGGTAACCCTTTCCCACTTCCATTCAGGGATTTTCAACGGTTGCAACAACCCAGAAGGAACCTGATGTTCAGCCTTAACTCGCTGACACACCAAACACTTGCTCACAAACTCTGCAACATCTTTCTTCAAACCCACCCAATAGTACTCATCACGAAGATCACGGTACATCTTAGTACTACCAGGGTGCATAGCAAAAGGACTACTATGGCCTTCAGTCAGAATAGCACGCCTCAACTCAGCATCAGCAGGCACTACTATCCGACTCCCAAAACACAACACCCCATCATCATTAAAACAGAAATCGGAAGGTCTACCCTCCACGATATCTTGAACATGAGACACCAAGGAATCATCCAGCAACTGCTTATCCTTGATCAACTGAACCAATGATGGTTTCACCTGCAACTCAGCAACAAGACCACCATCTCGCGATATGCTCAAGCTAGCAAACATAGCCCTCAGCTCAACAGCTACCTTCCTACTCAAGGCATCCGCAACAACATTAGCCTTTCCAGGATGATACTCAATCGTCAGATCATAATCCTTGAGCAACTCCAACCAACGCCGCTGCCTAAGATTCAACTCCTTCTGTGACATCAGATACCTCAAACTCTTGTGATCCGTGTACACAGTACACTTCTCACCATACAGATAATGCCTCCAGATCTTCAGAGCAAAAACCACTGCAGCCAGCTCAATATCATGCGTGGGGTAATTGCGCTCATGCACTTTCAACTGCCGCGATGCATAAGCCACCACCTTACCCTCTTGCATCAGCACACACCCCAAACCAACATAGGATGCATCACTATAGACCACAAACTCTTTCCCTGATTCAGGCTGAACCAAGATAGGAGCTTGCGTCAAAGCCACCTTCAGCTTCTCAAAAGCTTGCTATCTCGCTTCCGTCCACTCATACTTAACATCTTTCTGCAACAGCTTCGTCAAAGGAGCAGCAATCTTGGAAAAACCATCCACAAACCTTCGGTAGTATCCCGCCAAACCAAGGAAACTACGGACCTCATGAACAGACTTAGGAACCTTCCAGTTCATCACTGCCTCAATCTTCTGAGGATCAACACGAATCCCCTCAGCTGAGACCACATGCCCAAGAAACACCACCTCCTTAAGCCAGAACTCACACTTGCTCAGCTTAGCATAAAGCTGATTCTCCAACAAAGCTTGCAAAACAATCCTCAAATGCTCTTCGTGCTCCTCCTCAGTACGCGAGTACACGAGGATATCATCAATGAATACCACAACAAACTTGTCCAGGTACTCATGAAACACACGGTTCATCATGTCCATGAAAGCAGCAGGAGCATTTGTCAAACCAAACGGCATCACAAGGAACTCATAATGCCCATACCTTGTCCTGAAAGCTGTCTTAGGCACATCCACATCCTTCACCTTCAACTGGTAATACCCTGATCTCAAGTCAATCTTAGAGAACACAGCAGCTCCCCGAAATTGATCAAAGAGATCATCAATCCTCGGCAAAGGATACCGATTCTTGATAGTCAACTTGTTCAGCTGACGGTAATCAATGCACATCCTCATAGTGCCATCTTTCTTCTTCACAAACAAGACCGGTGCTCCCCAAGGTGACACACTCGGCCGGATGAAACCACGATCAAGCAACTCTTGCAACTGCGTCTTCAGCTCCTTCAGCTCCTTAGGTGCCATTCTATAGGGAGTAATGGACACAGGAGTTGTATTCTCATACAGCTCAATTCCAAACTCCACCTCGCGATTAGGAGGTAAACCAGGCAACTCCTCAGGAAAAACACCAGGAAACTCCTTCACAACTCTGATATCTTGCACCCTCAACTTCTTAGAGCTAGGATTCATCACAAAAGCTAGATAAGCTTCGCAACCTTGCCTCAACATCCTGCTCGCCTCCAGGGTAGAAACAACATTGGCAAGAAACTTCACATTCTCACCAACCACAACCACATCATAATCATCCGCAAGCTTAAGCGAAACACGCTTATTTTCACAATCCACAACAGCACGATGCTCAGCAAGCCAATCCATACCAAGGATCACATCAAAACCATAAAAGGGCAACTCCATAAGATCAACATGAAAAACATGTTCTTGAACAACCAAGGGACACCTTCTATAAAGCTTTCGAGTCACAACAGTTTCACCAAAAGAACTAGTGACACGAACACCAACATTCAAAGACTCAACAGGCAAACCAAGCAATTCAGCATGCTCACGCAAAATGTATGAATGCGTAGATCCAGAATCAATCAAAGAAAGCAACGACAAGGATTGCAAAGTAAAGGTACCTGCAATCACATCTGCATCATTCCTTCCCTCACGCTGAGCATACACTCTCGCTTGGCCTCCACCTTCAGGCTGAATAGCCACAACATGGGCTACTCCACGACCACCTTCCTCTCTCCTCTGAAAATTACCACAGCCGCGCCCACGACCTCTCTGTGGTGCAGTAACAGCAGGAGCACGCATCTGATCATCAGCCAACCTCGGACAATCTCGCCTCAAATGGTCTGCGGATCCACAATTCCAGCATCCATTACCAGCTACCACAACAGGAGCTTGCACCTCCCTCACAGCATGAGGACAGTCACGCTTCATGTGACCACGTGAACCACAGATCCAACAAGCACTCGGATCAGCTCTAGCATTACCTCCTCTAGCAAGTGCACCACCACCTCTCTTAACTGAGGGCTGATACTTCTGATCACGTCCCCTCTTGTTCCGTCCACCACCGGAACTATACTCAGCAGCTCTCTTACCAGAACTTGCTCCAGCACCTTTCGCAGATAAACCCAAGTTCATCTCTATGTCCTTGGCTCGGCCCACCAACACATCAAAATCATCATACTCGGTGGCCAGCACATACATCTTCACCTCCGTTACAAGACCATAACGAAACCTTTCGCACCTCTCCCGTTCATCAGAAATAAGCTCAGGTGCATACTGACTGAGTCGCACGAACTGCACCTCATACTCAGCCACTGTCATACTCCCCTGGGTAAGAGTCATGAATTCACGTTTCTTCTCATCAAGATATCTCACACCAAGATATCTCCGCTTGAACACATTCTGAAAGAATGTCCAAGTCACATCAGCTTCAGCCATCCCAGAGATTGTGGTCGTCCACCATGTATACGCATCATCCTGAAGCAAGGATACCACACAGCCCAACTTTTGCACATCCGTGCAGCTCATCTGACCCAAGATTCGCTTGGTACTCTCTAGCCAAGCTTCAGAACTCTCAGCTGACATACCCCTGAACTCAGTCCCACCAAGACTGCGCAGACGCTCCAAAGGTAGTCTAACTCCAGCATCTCCCTGATGCCCAGCTCCTTGAGCTCCAGCTACTGCTGCTCGAAAAGCACCCGCAATAGCTTGTACTAACATCGACATATCAGGCATAGCTTGCCCCTGACCAACCTCTGGTCCAGCAGCTCCAGCACCAGCTGCAGCTTCAGCTCTCCCTCCCTCAGCACCACCACCACCAGGTGGAGGAGGAGGTAACACAGCACTACCCGCATTCTCTTCGTTCTCATTCCCATCCGGGGTCGTAGCTCTCACGCTACTCCTTAACTCTCTACGTGGTGCCATACTTTTACCATGCAATAACAATACAAATAAAACAAAGTCAGGCCCAGCAAGGTAAGCAATCCAAGTATTCAAGCTCAATTTCTTTCAAAATCAACATCATTTCTTTAGCTTTGATTTGGCAATGGGTACCCACATCATGCTACATCACAGCATACATCTCAATTGCATCCAAATCACAAGCCACTAAACATGCTTTCAATCAACAAGCACACAAGGCATACATACTTCAATCATGCACACATTCATTCCCAATTACTCGAGAACTCAGCTCTGATACCACCAAATGTAACCCCCTTAACCTGGCCTAGACGGTTGACCCGAATTAAGAAAGTCACACGGGGAAAACCAAAGTCAACCCGAAAGTCAACCTTGATTAACGACCCTTTTTTTTTCTTTTTAAACTTGTCTAGATGCACATTAACCCTAATTGTGATCACACAACATCATACTCAAAGATCACAAACATCAGAGATCAAACAGGGACCCAATTGAACAAATTACAACTTTAGGGACCAAATTGTAATTTCTGATAAAAATAAGGACTTAACCCAAATTAAAGTTACCAGCTTGTAATTAGTCAGGTTTCATGCTTCACTGTGAAATTTCAGCTCAAAAGGACATCCCAAGCTCATACAATTGCACAAACAAGATTCAGGACCAAAATGCAAACATTACAAAACATTTAACTGCCAATGTCAGCCCCCAACGGTCACCCGTTCCGAAACAGGCACAGCCCGTTTCGAAACGCGGGGCCGTTCCGCAACGCGTACCGCAACACGGGCTGGCAGTAGCCAAACCGTTTTGGAATGGTCCCTCCCGTTTCGGACGCCTGGGTTTGTTTAAGGCACCTGTTCCGAAACGGGTGGCACTGTTCCGAAACGCCCTGCACAGATTGCCCCAAAATGCATTCTTAAACATGCAATTAAACATCCAATCATGCTCCGAATGCTACCAAACTTTGCCAACATGCAATTCAACATATATAAGACATACTTGCATCAACAATTCATCAAAACAACATCATATGCAAAAAGCCCCAAATCTATAGGCATGCTTCCTACACAAGCAAACCATACAAGCATAAACTTCCAACTCAAGCATATAAAGGCCAAACACAAAATCCAGCATTCTCAACACCATTCAACATACTTAGGGAGTTCCAAACATCTCCCAAAACATACACATTGGTCCCCCATTGCCAAATTACCAAAAGCTAAAAGTGTACTTAAGAAACCTTCCATACATTGAGCTTTACTTTCACTTGATTGCTTGACCTTCTTGCTGCCTTCAAGGTACTCTAATGTTCTGCATTATTGAATTAAGAAAACGAAAGAGAGCGTAAGCAAAAGCTTAGTGAGGAATGCTCATAAAACCATCCAATAATGCATTTATAAAACATTTATAAATCATGCTTCAAATCATCAATTGCACATGCTCAAAAGCATACTTAAAACAAGCATCTCATGCTTCATATCATAACATGTCATATTGGCCACAAGTGATAAGTTCCATTTCTTTAAAAACAAGTTCATCAACTTTCACCCCAAGGACTTTTAAACACCTTGGCCCCAAGGACTTTTAAACACCTTGGCCCATGGACTTTTAACCACCATGGAAAGGATCACACAAGGACTTTTAACCACCTTTGTGTCAGTATCAAGTTTCACCCCAAGGACTTTTAAACACCTTGGCCCCAAGGACTTTTAAACACCTTGGCCCCATGGACTTTTAAACACCATGGAAGGGATCACACAAGGACTTTTAACCACCTTTGTGTCCATAGCAAGAACCATCCAAGGACTTTTAACCACCTTGATGTTCTTAAGTAAACAAGGCTCACTCAAGGACTTTTAACCACCTTAGTGACCTTAACCCTTTTCAAAACATCACTTGCCAATATACATCATTATCATCAATTTATCCACTGTTTTAAAGCATTAAACCAAGCCATATTCATCATGCATTTAAAAGCATCAAACCACATTTATTCAATGTACAAAAACAAGGAACTCTTACCTTGAGCTTCCTTCAACATATGGCTTACAAAAACAGCAATTACCATGCTAAATCATGCTTTCAAAACAGTATTTAAATCATGCAATAAACCACATTGCATCACAACAAAATCATGGCCACCACTAGAGAGTACTTTCCGAAAACTTACACTTGAGCTTAGCAAAGTTGTTTAGACTTAAACTAAGCTCCCAAGACATTGGTTTCAAAGCCGAAAACCATTTTCACTCACCGATTCCACTTCGCCTCTTGCTGAAGCACCAATTCAAGCTTCCGGATAAACAATTCTTGGATCCAAAGATGCCTCCCCTGTTTTAACACATCAAAGCAGAGGATTAATGCATCATCATGCATTAATAACTTCAATGAAAGCACCTAAACTCGCTGCTCTCATCCACACTCCATTTTCGGCCACCAAACACAACCGAAAATGCATCCAAACCTCTTCTCAACAAAGCCCAGCCATAAACCATCAACACTAAACATCCTTTAACATCATTTAACATCTAAAAAGAGCCTATAAACATCCTTATACCTCCAGCAACATCAGATCCACAAGATCACCTCAAAAGCATACAAGAAACACAAGCTAAACTTAGGAAACTCAACCTATCCGGGATTGCATTAATCAAAACTCAATTCCTTATCAATTTAGTGTTCATTTAACATCAAAAACACATCTCAAATCACAGATTAATCAGATCAAACGAAAATCATCAAAAATCACCAAATCTTGCATTATAAGCCAAGATCCAATTCACATCTTAAAAGCCTTTAATAAAACATCAATTAAGGATTGAAAACTTAGGAATTTCAGTAAAGAACTGATAGTTTAGAGGAGAAGGACGTTCTTACCTCCAAACTTGAGTTTCTCCTCTTTAGAGCCAAAAAGCTTGAAAATCCAAATAGCAAATTGCAAGGTTTTGTTGTAGAGATGATTAGGAATCCAAAGAGAATTGAAAAGATAGATTTGAGTGACAAAATCAGAAAGAAATCTCTGGAGAGAAAGTGTTTGGGTTGAGAGAAAATGAGAGAAAAGGAAAATTGGAAGAAAATGGAAAGTTGGTTACAAAATGGTAAAATGATTTCCCTCCACTTTTCTTAAGCTTTAAAATCAGAATTATTCATTAAAATATCTTAGAAAATTCTGGAGAAACTACTTTTGGAATAATAGCTCCTTAAAGATTCAAAGTTTCAACCCTTTCTAAAACAGTCACCAAACTTTTGAAAATTACATTTTGGTCACTAGCCAAAATGTCACCCTTCCAAAACTCATTTTCCAAAATTGATTTCACAGTTCACTTAATTATATTAAAAGATGATTTTAGAACATTTTTCCATATTTTTAATGCAACCCGAACTAGGCTTTCCTAATTTCACCTCTTTAGATTCGAACAGCACTTTGACCAAACCGGTCAACGCCCAAAACTACTAAGCCCAAAACCGGGGCGTTACAAGCACAATAAGTCGAGAAGCGAGAGCTTTATCCCAAAGGGGATGAAGAATCCTTCAAAGAGCCATTGGGTTGAAACCTAGCAGAGCATGAAAGGGGTTTGGAAAGAGTTTTTTGGTGTGAATGCAAGTAACTTGGGAGGGGTTTTAACTGAATAGTGAATTTATACTTTCATATTGCAAAATTTACATTAATAGCTCTCTTTCCTACTTAAGTAGATAAAGGAGCAAAACAAGCTAGGTTCATTAGGATGCCACCATCACAAACCTTTGCCATTTTAAGTAATATGTTATAGACTGATGTATAAGTTCAACAAAGAGTTTCAAGCTACTTGTAAATAAAAATATTTAAGGGCAAGAAGAATCTTCATTAAAAGAAATTGGTGAAGTAGATAAGTTGAATAGAAATCTTATGACCTCTACGGTGTCCCTATTTATGCCTTCACACTAAAAAAATCATATTTAAGGTTTAGGGTTAAGGTTAGAGTTTAGGAAATTAGGTGTATGGTGTATTTTTTGAGTTTAGGATTTATGGTTTAATATTTAAAATTTAGGGTGTATTTTTAAGGTTGAAATTTATTTTTTTAATATTAAGGCATAGAAAAGAGTACCGAAAAGGGAAAAAATTTTGTCCATATAAAGTGTACTATATATATCACAATAAATATCTTTGGCAATTGCAGTCTAAATTATGAAACTTTAAAATTCGAAAAGAAAACTAGATCACCTTTGTAATCATTTGAAGCATTGCAACATTGTGCCTCAACATACCACTATGGGTGGAAATTGGGTGGACCGGTACGGTTTTGTATTTTCCACTTCGTCTCCAACATTTATGATTATGGTTTTAGGAAATTCACGTCAAATGTTTTGAGGATTTTTTTGTCTCCATACCCTCCCCGCACGGATCTCCGTAGTTTTCGGGGAATCTCCATCCCCATCCCAAAAAATTAAAGAAAATTATTATTTTACTAACCAAAATAAACGACCAATGCAGTTTAAAGTATAAAATTTAGATACTTCGATTGGAAGCAATTATGAAAGGATGAAGATTGAAAGGGTGTTGTGTTTGGGGAGATTTAGACAAGGTTTTAACTTATATCTAAAAACTAAAATAGAAACGTGTTGAGAAACTTGAATGTTGATAGGTTTGAGAGAAAGTTAATGAGATAATAATATAATTAGGGCATTTTTATTAAGATATGTATAAGGGGTATATAGATAAATAAGTATAAATTTTCTAAAAATCTTGTTGGGGATATATTTGTTGGGGATCCTCACAGTTATTTATATGGTTACGATTCAGTTATCCCCATGCTTCGGATATAGCAATCTCCATGCTATTTGAGCTTCAGTGATAGAACTTCACCCGTCCTTGTCCCCGTGGGGAAAAGATTTCGATTATTTCTCATCCCATCGGTTCTGATCCCCATAATTTTCGGATATTCCCCACCCAAATTCCCACCCCTACATACCACCGCACAAAGTTGACAATTTACTATGAATGATTGTCAAGGTAAAATTAGCACTAGCATGCATAAGCAATGAAACGAAAACATTGAGTAAAATAGGCTTATGGTTTTAGTAGAGTAAATAGGATCGAATGGTGCTGCCGATTGTGGGAAGCAGCACGAGTAGGAAGCTGGTTAGCTATAGTTGTTAGAGGTGTGTTCCTCACACTAGTGCTACTGTTATGATGTTGTACGATGTTGTATGTTGTATGATGTTGTACAATGTTATATGATGCCATGATTCTTGATAAGCATGCTGGTTTACTTATGTTCAGTCTAATATGCCTGCTTTACTATACGTTGGGTCGTCTTTGTGCGTGATTATAAATGACTTGATTGCCTGAACAACATGTCTCTGGTTATCAGTTTATATACATGTTTACATCATAAGATTATGCCATGAGCCTAAACTATGAAAATCTGAATTCGGATGTGATTTGTCTATACACGTTTTGTAGCCATTACAGTATTACAAGCTATGCCATACATTTAAGTTTTGGGGGTTTTAGATTAGGGGATAAAACTACGGTTTGAGCGATGCTTCTAAATAAGAGTATCCATTCCCGATTTATTTGATAAATCCGCTTTCTGTTGTGCTGCTTTTCAAGTCAGGTACTCATTCTCGATTCATTGATAAACTCGCTTTTTGTTGCGGTACTTTTGAGCACCAAAAGAAATGAGTGAAGATTTTTTTTTCTCCAAAAATCCATGATCAAAGTTTCCAAAATATTTACATTGTTCATTAAGGAGCATAAAGATGATAAGTAGCTTTTTTTTTGTTGTTGAAAGAAGATGATAAGTAGCTCATTATGGAGAACAGTGCCATCATTTCATTTGTTCTTACTTGCAGCTAAGGGATTGAGTGAGTCACTATCATCTATGATCTAACTCAGCCCACCCACCTATATTTTGAATTTGTATTCGTTATCTCAAAAATATGCAATTGAGGAGCGATAACGACGAAACAACGAAAAAGATGATTTTAAACAAAAAAATAAAGAGCATTATATTTATGTGGAAAACTTAAATAGGAAAAATCACAGGTTGGGGATGAATGAAAACATTCATTAAGAAGAAAAAGAAAAGATTACAAGTAGTTTGTGTGTTGACGCTCTATGAAATTTTTAATCTATTTGTTTGTCTTGTGTTGTGTCTAAAAGCTTAGTCTTTTGTATCTATTTATAGTGATATGTTACTTGTTTACAAAGGAAACGTACATAGAGAGTAATTTTACTCAAAATACGTTTCTTACTTTCAATTAATGTAAAATATACTAAATAACATAAAAGTAAGATTCTCATTTTAAACCAAAGTATTAAAAAATTTAAGTCATAACTCTAACAAATCTTCAACTTGACATCAAAACAATGTCCGATAGATTATCTATGATCGCCAATGGGTTTAAATGATATGGAGAAATTATTCTAGAGGATAAGCTTGTGAGGAACATGATTGATACCGATATTAATGTCACCACAAAAGTGGGAACATACATGTCGTTATTAGCGTTGTTATTGATTTAATGTAAAACTAACTAAATAAATAATGTTGGTAGTTCAATGTTCCATGACCTTTCCGATAGAAGATGTTTAAATTCATAAAAAGATTAAAGGCTTAATATACAATAAATGCTTAAAATATACCTCTTTTTAACTTTAGGTCATTTTGATAATTTTAGGTGTATGGTGTCACGTCCGTAAATTCACTCAAACCAGGACGTGCGGCCTTAGGCGCCTTTGAAATGGTGTGGCGACTAAGTAAGCCTAAACTGATCGAAGCTAGCAAGCTAAGATCCTCGCGGAAATAAAGAACAACTGAAAGCTATGCAAGGAGAATTGAGTGAATGCTCAATGTATTACTCAAAACTGAAGTGGGGAAATGAGGTGGGGTGAGCCTCTATTTATAGTTAGAGCCCCCTACATCCAACGGCTATAAGCAAAGTATATCGACGGTCAAGATTAAAGATGAGTTATACAATCCCCTAATCTAATGTGATCTTGTCAAACATGCCATAGATAGGGATATTACAATGGATATGAAAAGAATCAAGGGGAATATGCTAGATGGGATGTGCTTCTTGCCATATCTGATGAGCATGGCTCTTCAACCCCAAGTGATGGCCCAAGTCGGATTGGTGATGATAGGCTCAAGATGGCGTGGAGGGTTTCCTCGGTTTCCTGGTGTATTGGATCGGCACCCTGGTGTGCGCTAGACTCGGCCCTTAGGGTGTGGGCCATGTCAATTTCCCCCACTGGTTCCAATGATGCCCCGTCGCTTGCCTTCCATGGTACTGGTCTACTTGGTTCTTAAATGTCATAGGGCCTCGACTGGTTCCCAACTCCCTTCACTGTCGGGAAGTCCCTTCCATTGAACAAAGTACTCGTGCCTTGGCCGGTAATTATGTCGTCCAATAACTCTCTCCACTTGGATGTCTTGGACCTCATTGTCATAAGAGACCTTCACTCCGACTGGTGCTCGGTGTGACTTGCCTCGATTCGGGTCTGAGTCATCCCTATGGTATGGCTTGAGTTGGCTAACATGGAACACTGGATGAACTCGGATGGTCAATGGCAACTCCAAACGAGAGGCCATGGTGCCTACCCACTCCACAACTCGAAATGAACCCTTGTATCTCTACGCAAGCCCATTGTGCATTTGCTTGTCCCGCAAGATACCGGCCAACTTAACGAGGACTTGATCTCCCTCTTGAAAGTTCACGTCCCTCCGCTTTTGGTCGGCCTACTTCTTGGTCCGCTTCCCCGCCTTGTGCAAACATGCTCGGGCTAAGTCATGACTCTCTTGCCCCTCCTTGGCAAAGGTGTGTGCTGTTGGATTAGGCCCCTGGTACTTGGTAGCAACCGCATTGGGTGTGAGCGGTTGTTGCCCCGTGACAATCTCGAACGAACTTTGGTTGGTCGCCTCGCTCCGTTGAAATTTGTAGGAAAACTGGGCCACATCTAACAACTTCGGCCAATCATGTTGTGTGGCACTCACATAGTGCCTCAAATAGATATTCATCAAAGCATTCACTCGCTCGGTGTGCCTGTCGGTTTGTGGGTGGAAACTAGTCTAGAAATTCAAGCTTGACCCTAAGAGCTTGAATAACCTGTTCCAAAACTTCCTTGTGAACCGCGTGTCTTGGTCACTCACGATCATCTTTGGCACTCCCCAAAACTTCACCATGTGCTTGCGAAAAAGACGGGCTGCCTCCTCTGTTGGGCACGCCATAGTCGCTGGAATGAACGTCCCGTAGCGCGTCACACAAGCTATCTTCGGTTCATCACCTTCGGCAATTCTGACTTGGTAGTATTCAGACCACAAATCCAACTTGGTGAACCACATTGCACCACTAAGTTGATCGAACAAGTCGGCTATAAGAGGGATCAGGTACTTTTTCTTAATTGTGAGCTTATTCAAAGCCCGGTAGTTGATGCACATTCGAAGCGAGCCATCGTGCTTCTTCTGGAATAGCACCGATGCACCATAGAGTGCCTTGGACGGTTGGACATACCTCGCATCGAGGAGCTCCTTCAATTGTCTGCGTAGCTCCTCTAGCTCGGGTGGAGCCATTCAGTAAGGGGCTCGGGCTGGCGGCTCTGCATTCGATACAAGGTCAATCTTGTGGTCCACCTCCTGCTTGGGTGGGAGATGCTTGGGCCACTCGACAATCATCATATCACTAAAATCAGCCAAGACTTGCCTCACCTCGGGTGGGACTTCATCGGACATGTTTGGCTCATTATGCACCAACACAGCCAAGTAAGTGGGTTCCTCCTGGCACATCCCCTTGCCAAACTAAATGGCTGAAAGCATCTTGGCCCCAACTTCAGCCTCTCAACTCACCGAAACGACGCATTGTTTCCCCGGGTCAAGTATGCACAAACAATCACAAAATGGAACAGGTGACGCATTAATCCGGTCAAGGAAGGAAATCTTAATCACAAAGTCAAAATCATCTAAAGGGATTACCTTGATTGTTTCCTTATCGGTCTAGCCACCAATGTCAAGCTTGACTCCTTTTTCTACCTTTGCAATTGGAGCCTCTTCGAAATTCACGGTCTTGATGAACCCAATTGCCTTCTCAACACGAAGGTCAAGCCTCTTGGCTTCCCGTTCTGACATGAACAAGCCTGAGGCACTAGTGTCCACTAGCGCGCTCAACTTTTGTCCTGCCACAACGATGTCAACAAACATCAGGCCTTTCTTCTTGGAACCATTCTTAATCTCCATGGAATTGATGATGGAAATAAGCTTGAGGGCTTCCTTCTCTTCGCCACTCTTCTCTTGAACGGCAGCCGCCTTTTGAAGTTGGGGACAATTCTTCTTCATGTGATTGCCTCCACAATTGTAACAGTTGAGATTATTTCTCTTCTCCCAAGGCTTGCAGAGTTTAACGCCTCCTTTGGATGACCTTTTTAACCCATTTTTGGCTCTGGCTTATTTTTGTCTCTCTTGTCGTTGCCTTTGTACTTTGGCTTTTCTTTGGTAGACTCCAACTTCTTGTGTTCAAATTCTGCAAGGGAGTCAGCAGCGGTTATCGCCTTGGAGAGATCTTGGACCCCCCATACGGTTCAGCTCCATCTTTTCCCAACGTTGCAGCCCACTCTTGAAGGCAAAGAGGGCGTCGGTCTCACCAATGCCATGAATTTGGAGCCTAAGTTCGGTGAATCGCTTGACATACTCTCAGATTGAGCCATCATGCTTCAACTGATGTAGCTTCTCTCGAGCCTCCTCTTGCGCATTCTTTGGGTAATAATGCTCATTGTACTCGAACTGGAAATCTTTCCACGTCTTGATAGGAATGGTCCCATCCTCCACTTGGGAACATCTGTGTCGCCGCCATAAGAGAGCGGCATCAGTCAAATAAATAGAAGTTGTGTTTACCTTTGTGATCTCATCTTCGATGTACATAAGTTGGAAGTACGGTCCAACCCCCAAATGAAGTTGTCCACTTCTTGGGTTGCCCTTGCCCCTTTGAACTCCTTCGGCTTTGGAACATCGATCCTATACTTGGGTGCAGTCACCTCGCTCACCATGCCATTCACCACAACATTCTTGTAGAGGAGTAGTTCGACATTGAGCTTCTTGATCTCCCCCACCAATTCCGCCTTCATAGCATCCATCACAACTTGAATGGAATTGTCTCGCTTGTTTAGGGTCTCATACGTGTTATCGATGAGTCCTTGAACCTCCACCATGATCTTATCCTTGAAGGGATCAATCTTCTCGAAGCGTGGCTCTGCCTCCTCTAGGGTCTCCTGGATATCGCCCATGACCTCCTCCAGTCAAGAAACCCTCTTCTTCATGGATGAAATGATGTCCCTGGGACTCTCTCGCTTCTTCCCGGCAGCTGTAGCACGAGTCTCTTGGTCAGTTGCCGGAACCTCGCTGGTGCTTTATGATGCCATTTCTATCAGTCTTCCTCACTCTGATACCACTTTTCATGTCTGTAAATTCACTCAAACCTGGACGTACGGTCTTAGGCGCATTTGGGATTGTGTGGCGACTAAGTAAGCCTAAACCGATCAAAGCTAGCAAGCTAAGATCCTCGTGGAAACAAAGAACTACTGAAAGCAAATGGAAAAGAAAGCTAGGCAAGGAGAATTGAGTGAATTCTCAATGTATTACTCAAAACAGAAGTGAAGAAATGAGGTGGGGTGAGCCTCTGTTTATAGTTAGAGCCCCCTACATCCAATGACTATAAGCAAAGTACATCGACGATCAAGATTAAAGAAGAGCTATACAATCCCCTAATCTAAGGCGATCTTGTCAAACATGACATAGATTAGGAGATTACAATGGATATGGAAATAATCAAGGGGAATATGCTAGATGGGATGTGCTTCTTGCCATATCTGATGAGCATGGCTCTTCAACCCCAAGTGACGACCCAAGTTGAATTGGTGATGATAGGCCCAAGATGGCGTGGAGGGCTTGCTCGACTACCTGGTGTGCTGGATTAGCACTTTGTTATGCGCTGGACTCGGCCCCTAGGGTCTGGGTCGTGTCAATGGTCATTAACGGGAGTAATTCCTTTAACCAATAAAAACATGACACATGAAATATTTTATTTATTTTTATTTTTTTAAATCAAAATTTAAAAAAAATCCTTTTTTTATAAATATTCCCAAAATGGTCTGTAAATCCCTAAATCCTTAAAGCCTTAAGTCCCAAATCCTGATTCTAGTCGTTGCCGCCATCAATCACCAGACGACATTCCCGTCACTTCCGTCATCAAACCCCCACAACTGTTTACCCAATTCTTCCACCATCGAAAGTCGACGAACGACATGACTAACGTCGAAGAAATTTCATTCGCGAAAGGAACGATAAGCGGCAAACGACGGTCGATCAGAAGATGAATGACATGTGGGTCTTGCAGTAAGAGGAGGAAGCTTCATTTCATCGCCTGCAGCGTGAAGAACGACGACGATGGTGGCCGTATTTGGGGTTATTTTGTGAATTTTGAGATTTTTTAAATTAAGTTAAAAGAAATAAAACGTCAAAAAGAAATTAAAATCAAAACTGCATGTCATGTTTTCGTTGGATAACATAATTTTTTTAATCAACCGTTAACGGTCAGACACCTAAAATTAACGAAATAAAACGTTAGACACCTATTTAAAAAAATAGTCACCTAGAATTAACGTTTCATGTTTGGGTTGCCATTCTCAAACATAATTAACAACATAATTCTTGGATTTATCCAAGATACCATAGCATTGCAGAATTGGAGTTGGTCATTTGCTACTGCTCGCTTGATTATTGTGACGAGGAGAAGATTGAACCATAGAATTTGCAACAGAGAGGGGCTTGCGAATGGGAACACTAAAGTGCTTGGGAGTACCCTTTCCATTTGTAGAAGGCGTGGAAATGGTCGAGCGTAAGTGCTATCAAGATTATTAGAGAGAGAGTTTCATCGGTCACAATGGGCTTTTTCACGACGTTTAGATTTGAATTGCATTTAAAGATTTTTAGGCATAATTGACAAAATAGGGTGGTTTATAATTTTAATTAGGAATATAGGGTAATTTAAAATTTATTTAGGGAACTAGGCCAAAAGCTACAGTGGACGAGGTGACCTCACCATCTGCTCCTGGTGAGCTCCGACAACGCCACCTCCACATGTCGAGGTGGTGTGGAAAAGGCTGAGCTAATCAGTGTGGTCCGACAGAGCCGGTCATGGCTCAACCTACCAGCATGCGCGCACGTGAATGGCAGGGGAGACCTCGCCATTTCTACATGGCGTGGTCATGTGTGGAAGACTTGCATGCATGCACTCCTACAAGGTTTACATGCATGTAATCACGTGAAATTTAATTTTTTTTACATTATTTGTGTATATATAAGATAGATAGGTGTGAGTTGTGTATATATAAGATATATAGGTGTGAGTTAAAATTTTAGAGTTGATGATATTTGTGAAGAGAAGAAGAGAAAAAATTTGGTGGAGAATTTTCTGTAGATCTTTTTAAAGATATATTCGAAGAGGGTGAAGATCGTTGAAATGTATTATTCTATAGATCTTTTCTAGGTTTCTCAAAAGTAATTAAGTGATTTTTTAATTAATCTGTTGTTTTTTAATTATTAGTGTTTGTAGATTATTTTATGTGATTGAAGATACATTAGAATGGTAATTTTTGTTGTTGTTGAAGGCTTTAGAGCACATATACAAGTTTTCTCGTCTAATTCGGTAACTTTTTCTATTTTTTAAATTTATATTCACATAGATCAAAATTTTTGAATTTAATACATATTTTGGTTGTATATATATTCGAATGAATTGTTTTGCAGATCTGCAACTAGAAAATGGCATCCGGAGGAGTTTTGTTGTACCGTGATTATGAGCACATTTCGTCTCATATTGATGAAGGGCAAGTAAGTAATTTAAAATTTGTTATGTCATGTAATACGAATATATTGTAAGAATATATAGAAATAGCCAAATTTGGAGAGAAAGAGTAGAGTAATTTAATATAATTTTATTTATAAAAATCAGAAAATATATTAATTTAGTTAATTTAATTTTATATTTAATAATAATTTAAAATGAATTTATCAATTTGTTATGTCATGTAATACGAATATATTATAAGAATTTATTTTAATTATACGTACTGAAAAAAAAATAGGCTAATAAATTTGATTAATTAATTAATTGATACGCATTCATTTCAATTTAATTTTATTATTATTACAATAAATTAATTATAGGGTGTAGAGCATAGCATATGTCGTCGAGAAATGAAGATTAAAGAACCTTCTTATCGCTTAGTTTATTACCTACATCGCGCTGGTTTTTATAATGCTTCATTTCTCCGTGGATTTAAGATAGTCTCGGGTTGATTATCGCATTGATTGAACGGTGGAGACTAGAGACTCACACGTTTCATTTTCAATTTGGCGAATGCACAATAACTCTGGAGGATGTAGCAGTGCAGCTTGGTGTCCCAACAAATGGGAAAACATTGGTTGGAGAAAATAAATATAATGCATATGAGCTTTGCAGGCAGTACCTGGGCAAAGCTCCTCTTCAGTCATGTGTGGACGGTCTACGTCTCAGAATTTCATGGTTGTAGCAGGAATTTATGGTAACTGATGAATATGGTCACCGAGAACTTGAGTGTGCAGCTTGAGCGTATATACTGCAACTTATTGGTGGGGTATTGATGCCAGATACATCTAGTAATATGGTTCACACACAATATCTGTCGTTCTTGGCTGATTTGGACACTACTGCTACATATAGTTGGGAATCTACAATCTAGGTATTTTTGTACCATGAAATGTGCAAGGTCACAATTATGGATGGTGAAAAGAAGAATTCAGATATGGGTGGATGTCAAATCATATTGCAGTCCTGGGCGTGGTATAGGATATCTTATCTAACACCCATTTTATCTGCACCCGTACAAATGAAGTTTCCGCTTGCTAGAAGGTAATATTATGATTACAGTTGTATATGGTATTTTATTGATCTAATATTTATCTGCAATAACTTAGAAATATAATTTCAATATCTTTGCAGATGGGGACATAAGTTGAGGAATGCGGGGGTGGTGCACAACACTGTGAGAGATATAAGACTAAAGATCCAAACAATAGGAAAAAATAAGGTAACATAATATTATTTTTTAAAATTTAATATGTTATATTTGTTTGTGAGTGACTTATATATTAATATATGTATTTGACAATTTATTTGGCAGCCATATGCAAATACACAATCAAGACTTGCCTACCAGAAATTGTGCTTCAATATTCATCATTCTGGGTGCAGTTGTGGCTTTGATCCATTTTTCTATTGTTGAGTTTCATTGTGCTGACAGAGTGTTGCGGCAGTTCAACTTCCATCAACCCATTCCTAGAGCTCCACCTGAACGTTCTCATATTGTTCGTAAAGGTAGATTTAATGAGAATTGGAGTGTGAAGCAAGCCGAATTCATTGAATTGTGGGAGGAAAGATGGGTGCGGTGGGCTAAAATTTTAAGTCCAATTCAAGCCAGCGGTTTTGAATTTATTAAAGAGTACTATTTGTGTTTTTTAGAAAATGGGAAACCGTTCATAGCATCTCTCGAAGATGCAAATAAATGGCTTGAAGATCTACGATGCTCAAGACACACACTTCCCATCCGAGTTTGGTCAGAGCTCCTAGAAACCAATAGACGAACCAAACTTGGAAAGATTTTCGGGTTGGCATTCTTCGTGGTCGCAATCTGAATCCCCCCAATACATGTAAGCAATAATCCTTGTGAAAAACCAATACAACACGAGTATCCACCATATCAGTCCGTCTCGGAACAACCTTCATTTGGAGAAAGCTCAGTAGTTCATCAAACATTTGGATTTGGTAATGTTCCGGAACAATCACTGATTAATTTTCCAATTGGTGGTAGCTCATCTTCTCAGCCGGCTTACAATGATGATGGAGGATATGTACCACAATTTCAATGTCCTCAATCATCTGTATATGGGGAAGGTATGGGTGTTCGTAGTATGACATCTCTGTTGTCGACTACCACCATTAGCAGCTCATCATTTAATTCGTAGGATATGTTTGGTACACCACCTCATATACAAATAATGGATGATCAAATTTTCAACGATGATGAGCAGGCTCCTAATCGACCACAAAGAAAGGTTCACCCCCTGAGCGGTATGATCAAACATCATCTTTTCAGCGGAAAGTATTACCGAGGAGGAGGCGGAAATAGGGTTTTGAATATTTGTGGTCCTTGGGTATTTCATGTTATGTATTTCTTTCGATTTAATGTTATATGTATTTCTTTCGATTTCATGTTATATGTATTTCTTTCGATTTCATCTTGATATTTATGTTCTTTTTTAATTTCGGTATCCAAATTCAAATTCCATCTATAAGTTAAAAAAATCAAGAATTTACATTAACACAAAAAATGGGGTTAATTCCAATTCCAATTCCAACTATAAATTAAAAAATCAAGAATTTACATTAACACAAGAATTTACATAGAACTAGATATACTTTTTAACCAAAAAATGGTTAATGGCATGGCGTGTTCCTTTATTCTAACATTTGTTTTTTGTTAATATATTGGTTCGATATTTAAGTTCGTTTTTTAATTTCGGTATTCAAACTCCAAGTAAAAATGCAAACATGAACGAGAAAAAAATTATTTACATTACCATAAAATATTATACATTAAACACAACATTTAGGTTGATGGTTCGACACGATAGTTGGAAAGATTGGATTTGTTCGGACACTTGTTTCTTGAATGACACGGTACCCTACAAATAGTACAATGTTTAACTTGAACTCCCCCTCTCTATCATCTGGATCATCCATATTCGTATTAATACGAGTGGACATCGGTCGACCCTTCAACTTTCTACGAAGCTCTGGATTTGGTAACCATTATTCGTATATTGGCTCTACTGGCCAATAGTCTTGGTTCGGGATTGTGTTGAACTGAATTATATATATATATATATATATATATATATATATATATATATATATATATATATATATGCAATGTTCTCCAGTTTATAACACGCATCCGCAAAACCGTAAGGGTCGAGACGAAAATGCAAGCATGCAGCGTGTGCGTGAAAGCAAGGGTATCTAAATGCTTGGAATGTACCACAATCACACCATCTCTGGTGAAGGTTTATAGTAAACATTCGTTGCTCACCTCGGGCTGTAGCTTCGACAGAAAATTCCCTTCCATGTGGGTCGAATGATTTGACTCGCTGATGAGTAGCTAGTTTGGTCAATATTTTTCATGCTAATTATGCTTAATTGGTTGCTTTGTGATGAATAATTGTGGCTCATTAGGTGATTTACTGTGTAGGACCTCACTTCTGCAAAATATTACGAAAAAGGCCGAAATCTGTAATTTTTCTGGATTCATGACCAGATTAGTGGGCATGAATACACTAACTCAGCGACACGTGACGGATGACGTTAGCAACACGGGATGATGACGTCAGTAACAGTGATGATCATATGATGACGTGGCGGCAGAAGTGAAAGCTTATCAGGATATTCCGATTGCTTATCGGATTCGGGATGATAGCTTATCGACCAAGATTTGGATAAAGACTTGGGATTTATCTCTTTTATTTAATTTAAATATTTTTTAGGAATTATCTCTTAGGATTTATCTTTTGCAATTTGAATATATTATCTTATCTCTTATCTCTTAGTATTTTTAGGGTTTTTAAGACTATAAATACCCCATTGGGGTAAGCCTCAAAGCATCTCATCATTTGTTCTTCACTTGTTTTTACTTGGGTTTTTATAAAATTTCTTTTATCTTTCAATTTTTATTTTCTTTACTTTATTCTCTTTTGAAAATGATGCTAAGAATGGTTAATTTAATAATCATGCAAAGCTAAATTTTCCATAGCCAAAGGCAGTAGCGATGACTTGGTTTCAACGTGAGGAATAAAAAGCGCTTAAACAACTTTGGGTTTTACTTGTCTCTATTTTCAAAAGCTAAACTTCAAACCAAAATGATTTTCGAAACAAAAGATTGACTTTATTCGAAATATGGTTTTCGGTTAATATGTGGGAGGAAGGATCGGCTATTGAAGCACATTTGACTTCCTAGAAGCACACTTAGTAAATTGATTACTAAGGGAAAATTGAGATCGAAACCGTTATTATTGAAATAACACATTCGAGTCGGTTTTTATTGGGCTTAAAACGAACTTGGTCTACAACATTGTTGTTGATTAAGATCAAGTTTGGATATCGATATCAAATATAGAACTTGGGTATTCGGTATACAAAGTGAAGTCTCAAGGATTGAACCTTGTGGACAAGTAACCGACATAAATTCTAAAGTGAAAATATTTTTCCAATGATCCAAAGAAACTGAGTCAAAGTGAAAGCCTAAGGCTAGTTTTTAGATATTAAATTTATTTACAACTATTTTAACCACAATTTTATTTATTACCTTTCTTAAAATCAACCCCCTTTTCACTTTGATAATACTCAATTCACTTCTACGCTTAGAGATCAAACGAATATAATCAGGAAGTTTCTTAGTCCCTGTGGGATCAACCCTTACTTCTCTTTTACTACATTTAAATTAAATTCCTTTATTTATTTATTATTTAAGAAGAAGGGATTATTTTTGACGTGTAAACGGTGCGTGTCAAATTGGCATCGTTGTCGGGGACTTGCGCAAATTTACTGATTATTTTTGTTTGTTTATGACCATGATGAATCCGGGAGAACCAACACGCTACATCATGGAGATCGAAGCATTCGCACGACGCCAGAACGCACAAACAAAACGAGAGAAGGAAAATAGATTACGCCAACAAAGGTTACAACGAGATCTTGAGCTAGCATCCCAAACCGCAACACACTCTAAGAATACAAACGAAGAACAAAATCCAATGGCAGACGAACAAACAATAAAACAACTTACTAAGGCACCAGACGACAATCAACCCTTGTGTATAACCTTCTCGAATGGTGAAACGCCATTCCAATTGAAGACCGATTTGATTCATCTTCTACCAAACTTTCACGGCTTGCCCTCTAAGAACCCCCACAAGCATCTTAAGGAGTTTCATATGGTTTGTCTAAGTACAAAACCGCATGGAGTTTATCCGATATTGCCAAAGATTGGCTATTTGATCTTCCTTTTAATTCTGTTACGACCTGGACTGATATGGCTCGTTTATTTCTTGACAGGTTCTTTCCGGCAGCTAAGGCAAGCGAACTTAGGAGAAGTATCTTGAGTATCCGACAAAAGGATATTGAATCATTGTACGACTACTGGGAATGCTTCAAGAAGATATGTGCCAGCTGTCCTCAACATGGTTTGTCCAAACAAACACTCCTCTAGTATTTCTACGAGGGTTTAACGCCTATGGACATGAAGGTAGTTGATGTAACAAGTGGAGGAGCACTTGTCAACATGACTCCAACTGCGGCTCGAACTTTAATAACGACTATGGCATCCAACTCGCAACGGTTTCACCATTCAACTGAACCGTCTCGGCGAGTTAATGAGATAAGTGTTCTGGAAAATAAAATTGATAAGTTGGCTGACATAGTTCATTCCCTTGTTGCAGGTAAAAAAATTACTGCCAGACTCTGCGGTATATGTACGAGCCCAAAACACCCAACGGATTGTTCCCGATGATCTAAGAAGAAGACAATGCACAAGTAAATGCAGTAGGGAACTTTCCGGGACATTCACAAAGGCAGTACAACCCAAACACCAATTCGTATAATCCATGATGGCGAGACCATCCAAAATTCGGTCATGTGCAAAACCAAAGGCCCATATATCAACCAAGGCAACCTCCACAACAACAAATGCAAAAGACATCACTAGAGGGAATAGTAGAAAAACTAGCAATTTCCCAAGAAAAGTTGATCACATCCCAAGAAAAGCTGATCACATCCCAAGAAAAATTCCAAAGTCAAACTCAGGCACATCTGCGGGAGCTAGGCAAACAAATGTCCCAGTTGGCTCATGTAACACCCCAATTTTGGGCTTAGAAGTTTAGGGTCTGAACTGGACCGATCTGAGAAACGGTTCGAATATAAAAGGAGGTTTTAGGGAAAGCCTAGTTCGGGATGCTTTAAAAATATAGAAAAATATCTAAAAATCCTCATTTAATATATATAGGAGAATGGTGAAATCAATTTTACAAAACAAGGTTTGGAAATACTACATTTCGGTTTAGTGACCGAATTGCGATTTTCGCAAAGTTTAGTAGTGATTGTTTTGTAAAGGATTGAAACTTTGAATCTTTAAGGAGCTAATTTACCCAAAATATTTTCTCCAGATTTTTCCTTAATTTGGGTGATTTAATTAATGTTTTAATTAAATAAAAGAAAAGGAAAACTACTTTTTGATTTTCATAACTACCTTTCTCTAATTTTCTCTCATTCCTTTTTCTCTCAAAATCCTATCATCCAAACACCTTTTATCCAGCAACTTTTACATTGATTTTCATTTCAATTGATGAGATTTCCATCACTCATTGGTTCCTAATCAATCTTGCATCAAATCCTTTTGATTTCCACATTTAATTTTCATGGAATTTGGCCCAAATCAAGGAGAAATCATCATTTAGAGGTAAGATTGTTCTTCTCCTCTAAATACTCAGTTCTTTACTGAAATTCCCAAGTTGTCAATCCTTTATTAAAGTTTTATAAATGGTTTTAATGTTAGAAACATGATTTTGGCTTAAAACTCAAGATTTTGGAAGAGATCTTGAAGATTTTCGTTGTAATTGATTGGGCTCTGTTTTGAGATAGTTCTCTAATGTATTTTGGATGTTTAATAATTTTAGAAATGAGGTTTTATCAATCCAATCCCGAATAGGTTGTGTTTTCTATGTTTTTGATTACGAAAATGGTGGTTTTTGAGGTGTTTTTGGTGTTCTGTTGTAGCTGGAGGTATAAGGACGAGTTGAGAGTTGTTTTTGATGTTAATTGATGTTTAGAAATGATTAGTAGTGATGGATCTTGGCTAGGTTAAGTTTTAGAAGAGTTTGGAGTTGATTTCGGTTGTGTTTGGCAGCCGAAATGTTGTGGTTGCTTAGAGCAGCGAGTTTAGGGGTGTTGACTGAAGATTTCAATGCATGATGATGCATTAATCCTCTGCTTTTATGTGTCTAAAACAGGGGAGACATCTTCGGACACTTTTGGAGTTGATCCGTAAGCTTAATCGGCATTTCGGCAAGCAAGCGAAACGAAATCGATGAGTGCGATTGAGTTAGAAGTCTATGAGGACAAAAATACAAGGTTTGGGGATTTAGGAAAGGTTAGAAACACCTTCCTAAATCCGAAAGTTATTATGGCTTGATTTGATCTCTCTAAAGTGGTGGTTGCCCCTAAAATGCTTTTACATGCTCATGGTTTATGATTGTTAAATTCCTACTGTTTTTATGCATGTTTTGGAGGATGAGATTATGCTTGTAGAGATGTCATGAGATGGCATGTTGCATTGTATAGATTTGAGCTTTTGGTTTAAAGCAAATGTATGATTTATGATTTGAAATGTGGTAAGAAAACCTTTGGGTTTATTGCACGAAAAACAGTAGGTGTGATGATATTATAACACATTGTATTGGCATAGAGGTTGAGAAACTTACCGGATATAATTGATCGATCAATAGGATGAGAGTGCACTACAAACTAAAAATTCGTACGTGCTCTTTGGTTAAGCCAAAGGGAGATATTCCGATGATGGGCATTCCATCGGGTAGGACTTGGTGAAATATCCAAGCTTTGTGGCGACGAGAGATTCCGCCATGTGAGTACGGTGATGAGAGATTCCACCGGAAGTTGTTGCTAGACAAGTGAGTACGGTGATGTGAGATTCCACCGGAAGAGTCTAGTGTAGAAATGTGTCCGCATATCCGAGGATTGATGAGATGTTAAATGTCAATATAAATGATTAAATGGTTTTGCTACACATGTACCTTTGGTGAAATGATTTATGCTATGAGATATGCATATGTGTTTTGTTTAGAAATGCTTTGGCAATTCAAGCATGTGAATGGCCTTGCCATGAGATTTGCATTGGTTTTAATGCATGAGATAGAATGAAGGTACATGTGATTTCAATGAGTTTGCTTTGAGGTTTTCCAAGCATGAGAAAGAGATGAGCATGTGGTTTAAAAGCTTTGATGAAAGTGTTTTCTAAAAATGCATTATTGTGTTGGTTTTCTTTAGAGCATGCCTCACTAAGCATTTGTGCTTACGCTCTCTTTTACCAATAATGCATATAATTGAGGTGTTTTGGGCATCAAGGAAGCTAAGTACATCCAAGGAAGTCCAAGCTCACGTATGGTGAAGTTTTCATACACTAAAAGTTTTGATAAATTGGCAATGGGAACCTAAGATTTGTTTTGGGAGATGTGTTAAACTCCCTAAGGTTGTGGCATGTTTGCCTTGGTTTGTTTGAATTGTAAATGGCCTTAATTGCTTGTTTGGAGGTTTGTTTTCCCTATTTGGATTTGGTATTAGGATGCATGCCTCTAGTTTTGTGAGATCGCATGTGGGATGCTATGAAGGTGTTTAGGAGTTCTAAATATGCACCTTATATGGTTGATGACTTGTTGATATGCTTGGGAAGTCTATTGGATGTGTTTGAACGGGTTTATGCATGAAAAACCAACATTTGCTGCTGTTTCTGGGCAAACCGTATCGAAACATCCTCTAGTGTTTCGAAACGGGGGCCTGAAATGGCCTACGTGTTTCGAAACGCTAAGGGATGTTCCGAAACGATTTGGCTACTGGAATGCCTCGTTTCGGAACCAGTCTCGGAACCAACCCGCGTATCGGAACGGTCAATGCCGTTTCGATCCACGTTTCGATACAGCATGTGAAAGTTTCGGAACAGGTGACCGTTGGGCACTGATTTGAATGATGCTGAAGTTTGCAAGCTTTACCTTTTAGTCCCAAATGTTGAAGTTGCAATTGCTTGAGCTTGAGATGTCCAATTAAGATGAAAATTTGGTAGAGAAGCATGTAATAAGACTAATTTCATATTGGTAACCCTAAAATCTGTAAAGACCTTCTAAATTTCAAAAATTACAATTTGGTCCCTAAATTTGTAATAAGTGCAATTGAGTCCCTATATGTCATATGATTGTTGTACATTTCTCAAGTATGTCTTATGAGTACTCACTTAGAGTTAACGTGCATCTAGACAAGATTAAAAAGGAAAAAAAGGGTTGTGAATCAAGGTTGACTTTTGGGTTGACTTTGGTTTTCCCCATGTAATCTTCGTAGTTCAGGTCAACCGTCTAGGCCGGGCTAAGGGGGTTACATTTGGTGGTATCAGAGCTTGGTTCTCGTATAATTGGGAATTGTTATATGGGTGATGTATGTGTGTTTACATGATATGCCTTTTGGGTGAAAGAATGTTGTGTGAATCGTGATGCATGGTTTCAATTGTGATGTTATGCTATGTTGGAGTGTGTTAGGGGATCCCATTGCCAAGTCAAAACTAATGAAAGGAATTTGTTTTCGAAAAAGAGCTTGAGTACTTGGATTACTTACCTTATTGAGCCTAATTGTGTTTATTGCATTTGTGTCAGTGCATTGTTTTCTTGTAAATGGGGCCACGTAGAGAGATGAGGCAAGAGCTATGGCTCAGAATGAGAATGAAGAGAATGTTGAGAATGTTATGGATTTACCTCCTCCTCCTGGTGGTGGGCCACCTGGTGGTGACGGTGGTGCTGGAGTTGGAAATGTTGGTGCTGGTGCTGGGGTCGCTAGACTTGAAGGTGTGCAGGGACAAGCTGCTCCTGACATGACTGTGTTGATTCAGGCTATTGCTGGAGCCTTTTAGGCAGCAGTAGCTGGAGCTCATGGAGCTGCGCATCAGGATGATGCTAATGTGAGGTTGCCTTTGGAACGTCTTCGCAGTCTGGGAGGGACTGAGTTTAGAGGTTTATCTCCGGAAGGATCTGAGTCTTGGTTGGAAAGCACCAAGAGGATTTTGGGTCAGATGAACTGCAATAATGTGCAGAAGCTGGGTTGTGTGGTGTCACTGTTGCATGGTGATGCTTATACGTGGTGGACGACCGCCATCTCTAGGATGGAAGATGATGAGGTGACTTGGACGTTCTTCCTAAGTGCGTTCAAGCGGAAGTATCTGGGTGTGCGATACCTAGATGAAAAGAAAAGAGATTTTATGTCTCTTGTGCAAGGTAGCATGACGATGGCTGAGTATGAGATTCAGTTTGTCCGCCTCAGTCAGTATGCACCTGATTTGATTCCTAATGAGCGGGAGAGGTGCGAACGGTTCCGTTATGGGTTAGTAACGGATGTGAAGACTTTTATGCTTGCTGCTGATTATACAGATTTCGATGTCTTGGTCAATAGAGCCAAAGACATTGAGTCGAATCTTGGTCTATCTAGTCGAGCGGGTGGATCTAGCTCTGGGAAGAGAGCGGCTGAACGCGATTATGGTAGAGATCGCAACAAGAGGCATAAGGATAGGAGGTCGCACTTTGATGCTAGGCGTGGAGGTGGTAACCCTGGTAGAGGTCAGCAGGGTCCTAATGCTGTTCAGAGGACTCTTGAATGTTACCGTTGTGGTAGACGGCGTGGTGGTGAGTGTTGGGGTAACCTTGGTACATGCTGGAATTGTGGAAACCGTGGACATTTGAAGAAGGATTGTCCTCAGCCTTTGAAGGAGGGACAGGCTCCGGTGAGAGCAGCTGAGCCACAGAGGGGTCGTGGGTGCGGTTGTGGTAACTTTCAGCGCAGAGATGATGGTGGGAGGAATGTAGCACATGTTGTGGTCGTTCAACCTGAGGGTGGTTGCCAGGCTCGAGTGTATGCTCAGCGCGATGGAATGTATGATACGGATGTGATCGCATGTACCTTTACTTTGCATCCTTGTCATTACTTTCTTTGATTGATTCTGGATCTACACACTCATACATATTGCGTGAACATGCTCAAATGCTTGGTTTACCTGTTGAGTCTTTGGATGTTGGTATGCGTGTGACTAGTTCCTTTGGTGAAACGGTTGTGACGCGAAAGTTGTATAGAAGATGTCCCTTGAAAGTGCAAAACCATGTTTTTCTTGTTGATCTCATGGAATTGACATTCTATGGTTTTGATGTAATCCTTGGTATGGATTGGCTTGTTGAACATCGAGCTGTAGTGGATTTTGAAAGTAAGCGAGTTTCGCTGAAACTCGCGGATGAATATGAAGTGGTGGTGGTAGGTGAGAATGTGAAGTTTCTTGCCAATGTGGTGTCTACATTGGAAGCAAGCCGAATGTTGAGGCAAGGTTGTGAGGCTTACCTAGCCTTTTTAATGAATCCTAGTTCAAAGGAGTTGCGTGTTCAGGATATCAGAATTGTACATGAGTTCCCTGGAGTGTTTTCGGAGGAGTTACCTGGATTTTCGCCTAGTCGTGAGGTGGAGTTTGGAATTGAGCTGTATGAAAACACAACTCCAGTGTCCATTGCTCCCTACCGCATGGCACCTAAGGAGTTGAAGGAGTTGAAGACGCAGCTTCAGGAGTTTCTTGACTGTGGTTTCATTCGGCCTAGTGTGTCACCTTGAGGTGCACCGGTCTTATTTGTGAAGAAGAAGGATGTCACTATGAGAATGTGCATTGATTATCGTCAACTGAACAAGTTGACTATCAAGAATCGGTATCCTTTGCCGAGGATTGATGATCTTTTTGATCAATTTCGAGGAGCGGTTGTGTTCTTCAAGATTGACTTAAAGTCAGGATACTACCAGCTTAAGGTGAAAGATGTGGATGTGCCAAAAACAACCTTTAGAACGAGGTATGGGCATTATGAGTTCCTTGTAATGCCGTTTGGTTTGACGAATGCTCCTGCAGCTTTCATGGACATGATGAATAGAGTGTTCCATGAATACTTGGACAAGTTTGTTGTGGTGTTCATTGACGATATCCTTGTGTACTCTCGTACTAAGGAGGAGCATGAAGGTCATTTGAGGGTTGTCTTGCAAGCGCTTCTGGAAAATCAGCTTTATGCTAAGCTGAGCAAGTGTGAGTTTTGGCTAAAGGAAGTTGTGTTCCTTGGTCATGTGGTGTCAGCTGAGGGGATTCGTGTTGATCCTCAGAAAATTGAGGCGGTGATGAATTGGAAGCCTCCTAAGTCTGTTCATGAAGTCCGTAGTTTCCTTGGGTTGGCAGGATATTATCGGAGGTTTCTGGATGGATTTTCGAAGATTGCTGCCCCTTTGACGAACTTATTGCAAAAAGATATCAAGTATGAGTGGACAAAAGCAAGACTGTAACCCCCTTAACCCGGCCTAGACGGTTGACCCGAATTAAGAAAGTCACACGGGGAAAACCAAAGTCAACCCGAAGGTCAACCTTGATTAACGACCCTTTTTTTATTTTTAATCTTATCTAGATGCACATTAACCCTAGTGGTGATCACACAAACAACATACTCAAAGATCACAAACATCAGAGATCAAACAGGGACCCAATTGAACAAATTACAACTTTAGGGACCAAATTGTAATTTCTGATAAATTAAAGGACTTAACCCAACTTAATCTTACCAACTTGAAATTAGTCAGGTTTCATGCTTCTCTGTGAAATTTCAGCTCAAAAGGACTTCTCAAACTCAAACAATTGCACAAACAAGATTCAGGACCAAAACGCAAACATTTCAAAACATACAACTGCCCATGTCAGCCCCCAACGGTCGACCATTCCGAAACAGGTTGACCCTATTCCGAAACACGGGCCGTTCCGAAACCAGTTCCGCAACGGGGGTCTGGCAGAGACCAAACCGTTTCGAAATGGTGCATACCGTTTCGGACCCCTGGGTTCATTCTAGGCACCCGTTCCGAAACGGTGCACACTGTTCCGAAACGCCTGCACAGATTTCAGCAAACTAGCATACCAAAACATGCAATTGATCACTCAAACATGCTCCAAATGCTACCAAACTTTACCAGCATGCAATTCAACATATATAGAACATACTTGCATCATCAATTCACCAAAACAACATCACATGCAAAAAGCCCCAATTCTATAGGCATGCTTCCTACACAAGCTAGCTATTCAAGCATTAACTTTAAAAACAAGCATATAAGAATCCAATCCAAAACCAGCATTCAAATCACCATTCAACATACTTAGGGAGTTCCAAACACCTCCCAAAACATACACACTGGTCCCCCATTGCCAAATCATCCAGAAGCTAAAATGTTTAACAAAAACCTTCCATACATTGAGCTCTACTTGTACTTGAACTCTTGCCCTTCTTGCTGCCCTTCAAGATACTCTAGTGCTCTGCATTATTGAATTAAGAAAACGAGAGAGCGTAAGCAAAAGCTTAGTGAGGAGTGCTCTTTAAAACCATTCAATAATGCAATTAAAAACATTTACAAATCATGCTTATAATCAACCTTTGCACATGCTCAAAAGCATACTTTTAAACAAGCAATCCCATGCTTCAAAATAAACATTAAAACAAGCATCTCATGCTTCACAATATTCTTAACATGTCATATTGGCTCAAGTGATACATTTCATTTATTAAAACAAGTTCAACAACTTTCCCAAGGACTTTTAAACACCTTGGCCCCAAGGACTTTTAAACACCTTGGCCATGGACTTTTAAACACCATGAATGAGGACCACACAAGGACTTTTAACCACCTTTGTGTCCAATGCTTGAATCACCCCAAGGACTTTTAAACACCTTGGCCCCATGGACTTTTAAACACCATGGAAAGGATCACCTAAGGACTTTTAACCACCTTAGTGTCCGCAACAAGAACCATCCAAGGACTTTTAACCACCTTGATGTTCTTAAGTAACAAGGCTCACTCAAGGACTTTTAACCACCTTAGTGACCTTAACATTTTCAAAACATCACTTGCCAATATACATCTTTTACATCACATAATCCACTGTTTTAAAGCATTAAACCAAGCCATATTCAACATGCATTTCAAAGCATCAAACCTCATTATTTCAATGTATAAAATCAAGGAACTCCTACCTAGAGTTACCTTCAACATATGGCTTAAAACATCAGCAAATACCATGCTAAAACATGCTTTCAAAACAGTAATTAAAACATGCATTTCACCATTTTGCATCACATCAAAATCATGTCCACCACTTAGAGAGAAAATCCGAAAACTTACACTTGGGCTTAGCAAAGTTGTTTAGACTTAGACTAAGCTCCCAAACCTTCAAACCTTGGTTTTAAAATCTGAAAACCCAACTTCACTCACCGATTTCCACTTTGCTTCAAGCCAAAGCACCAAATCAAGCTTCCGGATCAACAACTCTTGGATCCAAAGATGCCTCCCCTGTTTCAACACATCAAAGCAGAGGATTAATGCATCATCATGCATTAATTGCTTCAATGAAAGCACCTAAACTCGCTGCTCTCATACAACCTCCATTTTCGGCCACCAAACACAACCGAAAATGCATCCAAAACACTTCTAAACAAAGCCCAGCCATAAACCAGCAAAACCACACTTCCATTAACATCATATAACATCTAAAAACAACCTAATAACAACCTTATACCTCCAGCAACATCAGATCCACAAGATCACCACAAAAACTACCTTGAAACACAAGCTAAACTTAGGAAACTCAACCTATCCGGGATTGCATCAATCAAAACTCAATTCCTTATCAATTTAAAGGTCATTTAACATCAAAAACACCTCTCAAATCACAGATTACTCAGATCTAACGAAAATCATCAAAAATCATCAAAATCTTGCATAATAAGCCAAGATCCATTTCAACACTTTAAAACCTTTAATTAAACATCAATTTAGGATTGAAAACTTAGGAATTTCAGTAAAGAACTGATAGTTTAGAGGAGAAGGACGTTCTTACCTCCAAACTTGAGTTTCTCCTCTTTTTGGAATCAAAATCCTTGTTGAAACAAGTAGCAATTGAAGAGGTTTTGAAGAAACAATGATTAGGAATCAAATGAGAGTTGAAAGAAGGAATTTAGGTGAGAAAATCAGAATCAAATCTCTGGAAATGGAGTGTTTGGGTTGAGAGAAAAAGAGAGAAAGAAAATAGAGAAGTTAGTTGAGAAAATAGCCAAATGAGCTTTTCCCTCCTTTTTGATATCTTTAAAATCAGAATTATAACTCAAAATATCTTAGAAAAATCTGGAGAAACTCCCTTTGGGTAAATAGCTCCTTAAAGATTCAAAGTTTCAACCCTTTATAAAACAGCCACCAAACTTGCGAAAATTACATTTTGGTCACTAGCCAAAATGTCACCCTTCCAAAACTCATTTTCCAAAATTGATTTCACAGTTCACTTAATTATATTAAAAGATGATTTTAGAACATTTTTCCATATTTTTAATGCAACCCGAACTAGGCTTCCCTAATTTAACCTCTTACGATTCGAACAGCACTTTGACCGACCGGTCAACGCCCAAGACTTCTAAGCCCAAAACCGGGGCGTTACAACTCTCCCCCCTTAAGAAATTTCGTCCTCGAAATTTACCTGAAGGAAAGAGATAAGGAAACTGCTTCAGCATGTCTTCCTTCCGCTCCCACGTGGCTTCCTCAACACCGCGATGCTTCCACAGCACCTTCACCAACTCAATGGTCTTGCCACGAAGAACCTTGCTATCCGAATCCAGAACCTTCACCGGTTCCTCATCATAGGTCAAATCCGGATTCAAAACCACTTCCTCCACAGGCATCACATGCGAAGGATCAGATCTATACTTCCGAAGCATAGAAACATGGAACACATCATGAATCTTCTCCAGCTCCTGAGGTAACCTCAACCGATACGCAACAGGACCCACACGCTCAACAACCTCATACGGTCCAATGTATCTAGGGCTCAACTTACCCTTCCGACCAAACCTCATCACCTTCTTCCAAGGCGAAACCTTCAAGAACACACGGTCACCCACCGCATACTCTATCTCCTTACGCTTCAAATCTGCGTAAGATTTCTGCCGGTCAGAAGCAGCCTTCAACCGCTCACAAATGAGCTTCACCTTCTCGGTGGTTCCTTTCAACAAAGCCGGCATCGAAACCAACTTTTGACCAGTTTCAGCCCAACAAAGAGGAGTCCTACACTTCCTCCCATACAGAGCCTCATAAGGTGCCATCTGTATACTCGCCTGATAACTATTGTTATAAGCGAACTCAACCAAAGGCAGATGCTTCTCCCAAGAACCTTGGAACTCAATCACGCAGCATCTCAACATATCCTCCAAAATCTGAATAACTCGCTCAGACTGACCATCCGACTGAGGATGATAGGATGTACTGAAATGCAACCTTGTACCCAGAGCTTGATGCAAACACTGCCAGAAACGCGATGTGAACCTCGGATCCCTATCTGACACGATCGACTTAGGCACACCATGCAGCCTCACAATCTCAGCAATGTACAGCTCTGCCAGCTTATCCAAAGAAAACGTAGTATGCACAGGCAAGAAATGCGCACACTTCGTCAGGCGATCCACAATCACCCAAACAGAATTCTTCTTTGATGGAGACAAAGGTAAACCAGATACAAAATCCATGGTAACCCTCTCCCACTTCCATTCAGGGATTTTCAACGGTTGCAACAAACCAGAAGGAACCTGATGTTCAGCCTTAACCCGCTGACACACCAAACACTTGCTCACAAACTCTACAACATCCTTCTTCAAACCTACCCAATAGTACTCATCACGAAGATCACGATACATCTTAGTACTACCAGGGTGCATAGCAAAAGGACTACTATGACCTTCAGTCAGAATAGCACGCCTCAACTCAACATCAGCAGGCACTACTATTCGACTCCCAAAACACAACACTCCATCCTCATTAAAGCAGAAATCCGAAGGTCTACCCTTCGCGATATCCTGAACATGAGACACCAAGGAATCATCCAACAACTGCTTATCCTTGATCAACTGAACCAACGATGGTTTCACCTGCAACTCAGCAACAAGACCACCATCCCGCGATATACTCAAGCTAGCAAACATAGCTCTCAGCTCAACAGCTACCTTCCTACTCAAGGCATCCGCAACAACATTAGCCTTTCCAGGATGATACTCAATCGTCAGATCATAATCCTTGAGCAACTCCAACCAACGCCGCTGCCTAAGATTCAACTCCTTCTGAGACATCAGATACCTCAAACTCTTGTGATCCGTGTACACAGTACACTTCTCACCATACAGATAATGCCTCCAGATCTTCAGAGCAAAAACCACTGCAGCCAGCTCAATATCATGCGTAGGATAATTGCGCTCATGCACCTTCAACTGCCGCGACGCATAAGCCACCACCTTACCCTCTTGCATCAGCACACACCCCAAACCAACATAGGATGCATCACTGTAGACCACAAACTCTTTCCCTGATTCAGGCTGAATCAAGATAGGAGCTTGCGTCAAAGCCATCTTCAGCTTCTCAAAAGCCTGCTGTCTCGCTTCTGTCCACTCATACTTAACATCTTTCTGCAACAGCTTCGTCAAAGGAGCAGCAATCTTGGAAAATCCATCCACAAACCTTCGGTAGTATCCTGCCAAACCAAGGAAACTACGGACCTCATGAACAGACTTAGGAACTTTCCAGTTCATCACCGCTTCAATCTTCTGAGGATCAACACGAATCCCCTCAGCTGAGACCACATTCCCAAGAAACACCACCTCCCTAAGCCAAAACTCACACTTGCTCAGCTTAGCATAAAGCTGATTCTCCAACAAAGCTTGCAGCACAATCCTCAAATGCTCTTCGTGCTCTTCCTCAGTATGCGAGTACACGAGGATATCATCAATGAACACCACAACGAACTTGTCCAGGTATTCATGAAACACACGATTCATCATGTCCATGAAAGCATCAGGAGCATTTGTCAAACCAAACGGCATCACAAGGAACTCATAATGCCCATACCTTGTCCTGAAAGCTGTCTTAGGCACATCCACATCCTTCACCTTCAACTGATAATACCCTGACCTCAAGTCAATCTTAGAGAACACAGCAGCTCCCCGAAATTGATCAAAGAGATCATCAATCCTCGGCAAAGGATACCGATTCTTGATAGTCAACTTGTTCAGCTGACGGTAATCAATACACATCCTCATAGTGCCATCTTTCTTCTTCACAAACAAGACAGGAGCACCCCAAGGCGACACACTCGGCCGGATGAAACCACGATCAAGCAGCTCTTGCAACTGCGTCTTCAGCTCCTTCAGCTCCTTAGGTGCCATTCTATAGGGAGTAATGGACACAGGAGTTGTATTCTCATACAGCTCAATTCCAAACTCCACCTCGCGATCAGGAGGTAAACCAGGCAACTCCTCAGGAAAAACACCAGGAAACTCCTTCACAACCCTGATATCTTGCACCCTCAACTCCTTCGAGCTAGGATTCATCACAAAAGCTAGATAAGCTTCACAACCTTGCCTCAGCATCCTGCTCGCCTCCAAGGTAGAAACAACATTGGCAAGAAACTTCACACTCTCACCAACCACCACCACTTCATAATCATCCGCAAGCTTAAGCGAAACCCGCTTATTCTCACAATCCACAACAGCACGATGCTCAGCAAGCCAATCCATACCAAGGATCACATCAAAACCATAAAAGGGCAACTCCATAAGATCAACATGAAAGACATGCTCTTGAACAACCAAAGGACACCTTCTATAAAGCTTTCGAGTCACAACAGTTTCACCAAAAGAACTAGTGACACGAACACCAACATCCAAAGACTCAACAGGCAAACCAAGCAATTCAGCATGCTCACGCAAAATGTATGAATGCGTAGATCTAGAATCAATCAAAGAAAGCAATGACAAGGATTGCAAAGTAAAGGTACCTGCAATCACATCTGCATCATTCCTTCCCTCGCGCTGAGCATACACTCTCGCCTGGCCTCCACCCTCAGGCTGAATAGCCACAACATGAGCTACTCCACGACCACCTTCCTCACGTCTCTGGAAATTACCACGGCCGCGCCCACGACCTCTCTGCGGTGCAGCAACAACAGGAGCACGCTCTTGGCCACCAGCCAACCTCGGACAATCTCGCCTCAAATGGTCAGCAGAACCACAATTCCAGCATTCATAACCAGCTGCCGCAACAGGAGCTTGCACCTCCCTCACAGCACGAGGACAGTCACGCTTCAAGTGACCACGTGAACCACAGATCCCACAAGCACTAGGGTCAGCTCTAGCATTGCCACCCCTAGCAGGTGCACCTCCACCTCTCTTAGCTGAGGACTGATACCTCTGATCACGCCCCCTCTTGTTTCGTCCACCTCCGGAACTATACTCAGCAGCCCTTTTACCAGAACTTGTTCCAGCACCCTTTGCAGACAAACTCAAATTCATCTCAATGTCCTTTGCTCGGCCCACTAACACATCAAAATCATCATACTCAGTGGCCAGCACATACATCTTTACCTCCGTTATGAGACCATAACGAAACCTCTCGCACCTCTCCCGCTCATCAGGAATCAGCTCCGGTGCATACTGACTGAGTCGCACAAACTGCACCTCATACTCAGCCACACTCATGCTCCCTTGGGTCAGAGTCATGAATTCACGCTTTTTCTCATCCAGATATCTCACTCCCAGATATCTCCTCTTGAACGCATTCTGAAAGAATGTCCAAGTGACATCAGCTTCAGCCATTCCAGAGATTGTGGTCATCCACCACGTATAAGAATCGCCCTGCAGCAAGGACACAACACATCCCAACTTTTGCAAATCAGTGCAGCTCATCTGTCCCAAGATACGCTTGGTACTTTCTAGCCAAGCTTCCGACCTCTCAGCAGACACACCCCTAAACTCAGTCCCGCCAAGACTGTGCAGACGCTCTAAGGGTAGTCTCACACCAGCATCTCCCTGATGCCCAGCTCCTTGAGCTCCAGCTACTGCTGCTCGAAAAGCACCCGCAATAGCTTGTACCAGCAACGTCATATCAGGCATAGCTTGCCCCTGACCAACCTCAGGTCCTGCAGCTCTAGCACCAGCTGCTTCAGCTCCAGCTCTCCCTCCCTCAGCACCACTACCACCAGGTGGAGGAGGAGGTAACACAGCACTACCCGCATTCTCATCATTCTCATTCCCATCCGGGGTCGTAGCTCTCACGCTACTCCTTAACTCTCTACGTGGTGCCATACTTTTACCATGCATAACAATACAAATAAAACATAGTCAGGCCCAGCAAGGTAAGCAATTCCAAGTATTCAAGCTCAATTTCTTTCAAAATCAACATCATTTCTTTAGCTTTTGTTTGGCAATGGGTACCCTCATCATGCATCATCACAGCATACATCTCAAAAGCAACAACATCTCAAACCACTGAACATGCTTTCATACAACAAGCATACAAGCCAAATCATGCTTCAATCATGCATACAAACATTCCCAATTACTCGAGAACTCAGCTCTGATACCACCAAATGTAACCCCCTTAACCCGGCCTAGACGGTTGACCTGAATTAAGAAAGTCACACGGGGAAAACCAAAGTCAACCCGAAAGTCAACCTTGATTAACGACCCTTTTTTTTATTTTTAATCTTATCTAGATGCACATTAACCCTAGTGGTGATCACACAAACAACATACTCAAAGATCACAAACATCAGAGATCAAACAGGGACCCAATTGAACAAATTACAACTTTAGGGACCAAATTGTAATTTCTGATAAATTAAAGGACTTAACCCAACTTAATCTTACCAACTTGAAATTAGTCAAGTTTCATGCTTCTCTGTGAAATTTCAGCTCAAAAGGACTTCTCAAACTCAAACAATTGCACAAACAAGATTCAGGACCAAAACACAAACATTTCAAAACATACAACTGCCCATGTCAGCCCCCAACGGTCGACCGTTCCGAAACAGGTTGACCCTGTTCCGAAACACAGGCCGTTCCGAAACCAGTTCCGCAACGGGGGTCTGGCAGAGACCAAACCGTTTCGAAACGGTGCATACCGTTTCGGACCCCTGGGTTCATTCCAGGCACCCGTTCCGAAACGGTGCACACTGTTCCGAAACGCCTGCACAGATTTCAGCAAACTAGCATACCAAAACATGCAATTGATCACTCAAACATGCTCCAAATGCTACCAAACTTTACCAGCATGCAATTCAACATATATAGAACATACTTGCATCATCAATTCACCAAAACAACATCATATGCAAAAAGCCCCAATTCTATAGGCATGCTTCCTACACAAGCTAGCTATTCAAGCATTAACTTTAAAAACAAGCATATAAGAATCCAATCCAAAACCAGCATTCAAATCACCATTCAACATACTTAGGGAGTTCCAAACACCTCCCAAAACATACACACTGGTCCCCCATTGCCAAATCATCCAGAAGCTAAAATGTTTAACAAAAACCTTCCATACATTGAGCTCTACTTGTACTTGAACTCTTGCCCTTCTTGCTGCCCTTCAAGATACTCTAGTGCTCTGCATTATTGAATTAAGAAAACGAGAGAGCGTAAGCAAAAGCTTAGTGAGGAGTGCTCTTTAAAACCATTCAATAATGCAATTAAAAACATTTACAAATCATGCTTATAATCAACCTTTGCACATGCTCAAAAGCATACTTTTAAACAAGCAATCCCATGCTTCAAAATAAACATTAAAACAAGCATCTCATGCTTCACAATATTCTTAACATGTCATATTGGCTCAAGTGATACATTTCATTTATTAAAACAAGTTCAACAACTTTCCCAAGGACTTTTAAACACCTTGGCCCCAAGGACTTTTAAACACCTTGGCCATGGACTTTTAAACACCATGAATGAGGACCACACAAGGACTTTTAACCACCTTTGTGTCCAATGCTTGAATCACCCCAAGGACTTTTAAACACCTTGGCCCCATGGACTTTTAAACACCATGGAAAGGATCACCTAAGGACTTTTAACCACCTTAGTGTCCGCAACAAGAACCATCCAAGGACTTTTAACCACCTTGATGTTCTTAAGTAACAAGGCTCACTCAAGGACTTTTAACCACCTTAGTGACCTTAACATTTTCAAAACATCACTTGCCAATATACATCTTTTACATCACATAATCCACTGTTTTAAAGCATTAAACCAAGCCATATTCAACATGCATTTCAAAGCATCAAACCTCATTATTTCAATGTATAAAATCAAGGAACTCCTACCTAGAGTTACCTTCAACATATGGCTTAAAACATCAGCAAATACCATGCTAAAACATGCTTTCAAAACAGTAATTAAAACATGCATTTCACCATTTTGCATCACATCAAAATCATGGCCACCACTTAGAGAGAAAATCCGAAAACTTACACTTGGGCTTAGCAAAGTTGTTTAGACTTAGACTAAGCTCACAAACCTTCAAACCTTGGTTTTAAAATCTGAAAACCCAACTTCACTCACCGATTTCCACTTTGCTTCAAGCCAAAGCACCAAATCAAGCTTCCGGATCAACAACTCTTGGATCCAAAGATGCCTCCCCTGTTTCAACACATCAAAGCAGAGGATTAATGCATCATCATGCATTAATTGCTTCAATGAAAGCACCTAAACTCGCTGCTCTCATACAACCTCCATTTTCGGCCACCAAACACAACCGAAAATGCATCCAAAACACTTCTAAACAAAGCCCAGCCATAAACCAGCAAAACCACACTTCCATTAACATCATATAACATCTAAAAACAACCTAATAACAACCTTATACCTCCAGCAACATCAGATCCACAAGATCACCACAAAAACTACCTTGAAACACAAGCTAAACTTAGGAAACTCAACCTATCCGGGATTGCATCAATCAAAACTCAATTCCTTATCAATTTAAAGGTCATTTAACATCAAAAACACCTCTCAAATCACAGATTACTCAGATCTAACGAAAATCATCAAAAATCATCAAAATCTTGCATAATAAGCCAAGATCCATTTCAACACTTTAAAACCTTTAATTAAACATCAATTTAGGATTGAAAACTTAGGAATTTCAGTAAAGAACTGATAGTTTAGAGGAGAAGGACGTTCTTACCTCCAAACTTGAGTTTCTCCTCTTTTTGGAATCAAAATCCTTGTTGAAACAAGTAGCAATTGAAGAGGTTTTGAAGAAAAAATGATTAGGAATCAAATGAGAGTTGAAAGAAGGAATTTAGGTGAGAAAATCAGAATCAAATCTCTGGAAATGGAGTGTTTGGGTTGAGAGAAAAAGAGAGAAAGAAAATAGAGAAGTTAGTTGAGAAAATAGCCAAATGAGCTTTTCCCTCCTTTTTGATATCTTTAAAATCAGAATTATAACTCAAAATATCTTAGAAAAATCTGGAGAAACTCCCTTTGGGTAAATAGCTCCTTAAAGATTCAAAGTTTCAACCCTTTATAAAACAGCCACCAAACTTGCGAAAATTACATTTTGGTCACTAGCCAAAATGTCACCCTTCCAAAACTCATTTTCCAAAATTGATTTCACAATTCACTTAATTATATTAAAAGATGATTTTAGAACATTTTTCCATATTTTTAATGCAACCCGAACTAGGCTTCCCTAATTTAACCTCTTACGATTCGAACAGCACTTTGACCGACCGGTCAACGCCCAAGACTTCTAAGCCCAAAACCGGGGCGTTACAAAGACAACAAGCTTTTGAGAAGCTTAAGGCAGCTTTGACGCAAGCTCCTATCTTGGTTCAACCTGAATCAGGAAAAGAGTTTGTGGTGTACAGTGACGCATCCTACGTTGGTTTGGGGTGTATGCTAATGCAAGAGGGTAAGGTGGTGGCTTATGCATCGCGACAGTCGAAGGTGCATGAACGCAATTATCCTACGCATGATATTGAGTTAGCTGCGGTGGTTTTTGCTTTGAAGATTTGGAGACATTATCTGTATGGTGAGAAGTGTACTGTGTACACGGATCACAAAAGTTTGAAGTATCTGATGTCTCAGAAAGAGTTGAATCTTAGGCAACGACGTTGGGTGGAGTTGCTTAAAGATTACGATCTGACAATTGAGTATCATCAGGGGAAAGCTAATGTTGTGGCGGATGCCTTGAGCAGGAAGGTGGCGGTGGAGTTAAGGGCTATGTTTGCCAACTTGAGTATTTCGCAAGATGGAGGTCTTGTGGATGAATTGCATGTGAAACCATCTCTAGTTCAGTTGATTAAGGATAAGTAGTTGTTGGATGATTCTTTGGTGCCACATGTTCAGGATATTGCTGAGGATAGACCATCAGATTTTTGTTTTAATGATGATGGAGTTCTATGTTTCGGTAGTCGGATAGTAGTGCCAAATGATGCGGAGTTGAGGCACACTATTCTGACTGAAGCTCATAGTAGTCCTTTTGCTATGCACCCTGGTAGTACAAAGATGTATCGTGATCTGAAGGATGAGTACTATTGGTTGGGTTTGAAGAAAGATGTTACGGAATATGTGAGTAGGTGTATGGTTTGTCAGCGGGTTAAAGCGGAGCATCAGTTTCCTTCAGGGTTGTTGCAACCGTTGAAGATTCCTGAATGGAAGTGGGAAAGGATCACCATGGACTTTGTGTCTGGTTTGCCTTTGTCCCCATCGAAGAAGAATTCGGTGTGGGTGATTGTGGATCGCCTTACGAAGTGTGCACATTTCTTACTTGTGCATACCATGTATACTTTGGATAAGCTTGCAGAGTTGTACATTGCTGAGATTGTGCGTCTACATGGTGTGCCAAAGTCTATAGTGTCGGATAGAGACTCGAGGTTCACATCGCGTTTTTGGGAATGTTTGCATCAAGCTTTGGGTGCGCGGCTGAATTTCGGTACTTCTTATCACCTACAATCGGATGTGCAGTCTGAGCGTGTTATCCAAGTGCTTGAGGATATGTTGAGATGTTGCGTGATTGAGTTTCAAGGCTCTTGGGAGAAGCATTTGCCTTTGGTGGATTTTGCTTATAATAATAGCTACCAGGCAAGTATTCAAATGGCACCTTATGAAGCCTTGTATGGGAGGAAGTGTAGAACTCCTATTTGCTGGGCTGAAGCAGGACAGAAGTTGGTCTCGATGCCGGTTTTGTTGAAAGGAACCACCGAGAAGGTGAAGCTCATATGTGAGCGGTTGAAGGCAGCTTCTGATCGACAGAAGTCTTACGCATATTTGAAGCGTAAGGAGATTGAGGTTGCGGTGGGTGACCATGTATTCTTGAAGGTTTTGCCTTAGAAGAAGGTGATGAGGTTTGGCCGGAAGGGTAAGTTGAGCCCTAGGTATATTGGACCATACGAGGTGATTGAACGTGTGGGTCCCGTTGCTTATAAGCTGAGATTACCACAAGAGTTGGAAAAGATACATGATGTGTTTCGTGTCTCTATGCTTCGGAGGTATAGATCGGATCCTTCACATGTTATGCATGTGGAGGAAGTGGAGTTGGAACCGGATTTGACCTATGATGAGGAGCCGGTTGAGATTCTGGATTCGGACAGTAAAGTTCTTCGAGGTAAGACCATTGAGTTGGTTAATGTGTTGTGGAAGCATCGTGGAGTTGAGGAAGCCACGTGGGAAAGAAAAGATGACATGAAGAAGCAGTTTCCTTACCTTTTTCCTCCAGGTAAATTTCTAGGACGAAATTTTTTAAGAGGGGGAGAGTTGTAACACCCCAATTTTGGGCTTAGAAGTTTAGTGTCTGAACCGGACCGGTCTGAGAAATGGTTCGAATATAAAAGGAGGTTTTAGGGAAAGCCTACTTCGGGATGCTTTAAAAATATAGAAAAATATCTAAAAATCCTCATTTAATATATATAGGAGAATGGTGAAATCAATTTTACAAAACAAGGTTTGGAAATACTACATTTTTGTGTAGTGACCAAATTGCGATTTTTGCAAAGTTTAGTAGTGACTGTTTTGTAAAGGATTGAAACTTTGAATCTTTAAGGAGTTAATTTACCCAAAATGTTTTCTCCAGATTTTTCCTTAATTTGGGTGATTAAATTAATGTTTTAATTAAATAAAAGAAAAGGAAAACTACTTTTTGATTTTCATAACTACCTTCCTCTAATTTTCTCTCATTCCTTTTTCTCTCAAAATCCAATCATCCAAACACCTTTTCTCCAGCAACTTTTACATTGATTTTCATTTCAATTGATGAGATTTCCATCACTCATTGGTTCCTAATAAATCTTGCATCAAATCCTTTTGAATCCTACATTGAATTTTCATTGAATTTGGCCCAAATCAAGGAGAAATCATCATTTAGAGGTAAGATTGTTCTTCTCCTCTAAATACTCAGTTCTTTACATAAATTCCCAAGTTGTCAATCCTTTATTAAAGTTTTATAAATGGTTTTAATGTTAGAAACGTGATTTTGGCTTAAAACTCAAGATTTTGGAAGAGATCTTGAAGATTTTCGTTGTAATTGTTTGGGCTCTGTTTTGAGATAGTTCTCTAATGTATTTTGGATGTTTAATGATATTAGAAATGAGGTTTTATCAATCCAATCCCGAATAGGTTGTGTTTCCTAAGTTTTTGCTTATGAAAATGGTGGTTTTGAGGTATTTTTGGTGTTCTGTTGTAGCTGGAGGTATAAGGACGAGTTGAGAGTTGTTTTTTATGTTAATTGATGTTTAGAATTGATTAGTAGTGATGGATCTTGGCTGGGTTAAGTTTTAGAAGAGTTTGGAGGTGATTTCGGTTGTGTTTGGCAGCCGAAATGTTGTGGTTGCTTAGAGCAGCGAGTTTAGGGGTGTTGGCTGAAGATTTCAATGCATGATGATGCATTAATCCTCTGATTTTATGTGTCTAAAACAGGGGAGACATCTTCAGACACTTTTGGAGTTGATCCGGAAGCTTAATCGGCGTTTTGGCAAGCAAGCGAAATGAAATCGGTGAGTGCGATTGAGTTAGAAGTCCATGAGGACAAAAATACAAGGTTTGGGGATTTAGGAGAGGTTTGAAACACCTTCCTAAATCCGGAAGTAAGTATGGCTTGATTTGATCTCTCTAAAGTGGTGGTTGCCCTTAAAATACTTTTACATGCTCATGGTTTGTGATTGTTAAATTCCTACTGTTTTTATGCATGTTTTGGAGCATGAGATTATGCTTGTAGAGATGTCATGAGATGGCATGTTGCATTGTATAGATTTGAGCTTTTGGTTTAAAGCAAATGTATGATTTATGATTTGAAATGTGGTAAGAAACCTTTGGGTTTATTGCATGAAAAGTAGTAGGTGTGATGATATTATAACACATTATATAGGCATAGAGGTTGAGAAACTTACCGGATATAATTGATCGATCAATAGGATGAGAGTGCACTGTAAACTAAAAATTCGTATGTGCTCTTTGGTTAAGCTAAAGGGAGATATTCCGATGATGGGCATTCCATCGGGTAGGACTTGGTGAAATATCCAAGCTTTGTGGCGACGAGAGATTCTGCCATGTGAGTACGGTGATGAGAGATTCCACCGGAAGTTGTTGCTAGACAAGTTAGTACGGTGATGTGAGATTCCATCGGAAGAGTCTAGTGTAGAAATGTGTCCGCATATCCAAGTATTGATGAGATGCTAAATGCCAATATAAATGATTAAATGGTTTTGCTACACATGTACCTTTGGTGAAATGATTTATGCTATGAGATATGCATATGTGTTTTGTTTATAAATGCTTTGGCAATTCAAGCATGTGAATGGCCTTGCCATGAGATTTGCATTGGTTTTAATGCATGAGATAGAATGAAGGTACATGTGATTTCAATGAGTTTGCTTTGAGGTTTTCCAAGCATGAGAAAGAGATGAGCATGTGGTTTAAAAGCTTTGATGAAAGTGTTTTCTAAAAATGCATTATTTTGTTGGTTTTCTTTAGAGCATGCCTCACTAAGCATTTATTCTTACGCTCTCTTTTACCAATAATGCAGATAATTGAGGTGTTTTGGGCATCAAGGAAGCTAAGTACATCCAAGGATGTCCAAGCTCACGTATGGTGAAGTTTTCATACACTATTAGTTTTGATAAATTGGCAATGGGAACCTAAGATTTGTTTTGGGAGATGTGTTAAACTCCCTAAGGTTGTGGCATGTTTTCCTTGGTTGGATTGAATTGTAAATGACCTTAATTGCTTGTTTGGAGGTTTGTTTTCCCTATTTGGATTTGGTATTAGGATGCATGCCTCTAGTTTTGTGAGATCGCATGTGGGATGCTATGAAGCTATTTAGGAGTTCTAAATATGCACCTTATATGGTTGATGACTTGTTGATATGCTTGGGAAGTCTATTGGATGTGTTTGAATGCGTTTATTCATGAAAATCAGCATTTGATGTTGTTTCTGGGCAAACCGTATCGAAGCATCCTCTAGTGTTTCGAAACGGGGGCATGAAATGGCCTTCGTGTTTCAAAACGCTAAGGGATGTTCCGAAACGATTTGGCTACTAGAATGCCTCGTTTCGGAACCAGTCTCGGAACCGACTCGCGTATCGGAACGGTCAACGACGTTTCGATCCACGTTTCGATACAACAGGCGAAAGTTTCGAAATAGGTGACCGTTGGGCACTGATTTGAATGGTGATGAAGTTTGCAAGCTTTACATTTTAGTCCCAAATGTTGAAGTTGCCATTGCTTGAGCTTGAGATGTCCAATTAAGATGAAAATTTGGTAGAGAAGCATGTAATAAGACTAATTTCATATTGGTAAACCTAAAATCAGTAATGACCTTCTAAATTTTAGAAATTACAATTTGGTCCCTAAATTTGTAATAAGTGCAATTGAGTCCCTATATGTCATCCGATTGCTGTGCCTTTCTCAAGTATGTCTTATGAGTACTCACTTAGGGTTAACGTGCATCTAGAAAAGATTAAAAAGGAAAACAAGGGTTGTGAATCAAGGTTGACTTTCGGGTTAACTTTGGTTTTCCCCGTGTAATCTTTGTAGTTCGGGTCAACCGTCTAGGCCGGGCTAAGGGGGTTACAGCTCAAGTCGTGGGGAGACTAGAATCGCGGGGAAGACTTCCTTCTCAAACGGAGTCAAATCCGTGGGAGAACGTTAGTGCTATTTCCCTCCGAAGTGGAACAGTTATAAACCTTGAAGTGCCAGAAAAGAATACCGAACAATCCACGGAAGAAAAGGACACGCCACCCTCCAACTCCCAATATACGCCTTCTGCGCCACCACCACCACCCCCTCCTTCTCATGAAATCGCACCACCATTTCCATCAAGATTGGTGAAATGTGACAAAAGAGCCGAAGAGAAGGAGATCGTAGAAGTGTTTAAAAAGGTGCAAGTCAACATACCCCTCCTAGAAGTAATCCAACAAGTGCCAACGTATGCTCGGTTTTTAAGGGAACTTTGCACCACAAAGAGGAAACTAACGGGACATGAGAAGGTAAATTTGGGAGAACATGTCTTCGCGGTATTTCAACGAAAGTTACTGCAAAAAATGAAGGACCAAGGTATGTTCGCTATTCCTTGCAAGATAGGTAATGTATTAATAAATTGAGCAATGTGTGACTTGGGAGATTCAATTAATGTTATGCCTCTTTCCGTTTATAAAATGATCACTAACGAACCTTTGAAGGAAACATGTGTTACTATTCAGTTAGCCGATCCTTCAATCATATATCCGGAAGGAGTGCTCGAAAATGTCTTGGTAAAAGTCGATGTTCTAATTTTTCCTACCGATTTCTATGTCATCGACATGGAAAACGATAGGACAAACACGAGCTCAGAGGTATTGTTGGGTCGACCTTTTCTAAGCACAGCCCATGCGAAAATCAATGTAAGAAGTGGTATTTTAATAATGGAATTTGATGGTGAGGTAGTAGAATTTGATGTGTATAAAGCAATGAAATACCCAGATCAAGTAGAAAGAATTAATTATATTGATGTTATTGATCCCTTCATTGATGACTACATTAAAACATTAAAACTAATCTTTTCGATACTTTTTACAGGGATCTTGAAGTTTTCTGCAAAGAGGAGATAAGGGAGTTTGAAAATATATTTTATGTCAATTCAAATTTAATTCTAACTCGACTACAGGAAGTTGAACTTTTTAACTCGAAAATATTATTTTCCATTACCATATATTGATCAGATGATAGAACGTTTAGCTGGTAAATCTCATTATTGCTGTCTCGATGGTTTTTCAGGTTTTTTTTCAAATACCTGTAGCACCTGAAGACCAAAAAAATGACCTTTACATGTACATTCGGAACTTTCTCCTATCGACGAATGCCATTTTTGGCTTTGTAACGCGCCAGCAACATTCCAGAGGTGTAAGGTAAGCATATTTTCTGATTACATAGAAAAGGGAATCGAAGTATTCATGGACGACTTCACAGTTTACGGTAATACATTTAGTGAGTGTTTATTAAATCTAACTAATTTCTTAAAACCTTGTATTGAATTTTATCTTGTATTAAATTATGAAAAATGTCATTTCATGGTTAATAAAGGGTTAATACTAGGACATGTTGTCTCATCTAATGGAATTTCTGTTGATAAGGCAAAAACTGATATTATACGCTCACTACCATACCCCACAACTGTGAGGGATATTCGCTCTTTCCTTGGCCATGCAAGTTTCTACCGTAGGTTTATAAAGGATTTCGCAAAAATGGCGCAACCACTATGTAGATTACTACAAAAAGACGAAGAGTTTGACTTTGATTAAGAGTGTCAAAAGTCATTTAACGCTATCAAAGAAAAACTCGTGTCCGCGCCGACTGTACAACCGTCGAATTGGAACCTGTCGTTCGAAATCATGTGTGACGCCTCTGATTTTAGTGTTGGAGCAGTACTCGGCCAAAGGAATGGGAGAGAACCTCATGTCATCGCTTACGCATTGCGGACACTTGATTCGGCTCAACGCAACTATTCCACTACGGAAAAAAGAATTATTTGTCGTAGTTTTTGCTTTAGAGAAATTCCGATCTTACTTACTCGGAACTAAAATAGTTGTTTTTTCTGATTATACAGCTTTGCGATATCTGATGAGTATGAAGAAAGCGAAGCCAAGACTTATCCGATGGATCCTACTCCTTCAAGAGTTCAATCTAGAGATTAATGACAAAAAAGGGAGCGAAAATCTTGTTGCAGATCATCTTAGTCGCATTCCCCTTACCATGTCAGACCCTCCAGTTAATGAAGAATTTTCCGAAGAAAACTGATGATGGCGCAAGTCTCCACACCTTGGTATGCAGACATAGTCAATTATTTGGCTACATGTAAGTTACCTCACGACTTGTCAATATCGGAAACTAATCGGATAAAAAGAGAGTCTAGATTTTATATTTGGGATGATCCCTACCTATGGAGACATTGCTCGGGTCAGGTAATTAGATGATGCATATCCCAAGATGAGGTAAAATCTATCCTTAACTTTTGTCATAGTTATTCATGTGGTGGACATTTTGGACCCAAAAGAACTGGGCATAAAATTCTTGAATGTGGATTCTATTGGCCTGATATTTTCTGTGGCACATTTTTGTTTTGCAAATCTTGTGATAAATGTCAACGTGTTGGTAAGTTAAGCCAACGAAATGAGATGCCCCTTAATCCTATTTATGTTTGTGAAATATTTGACGTATGGGGCATCGACTATATGGGCCCATTCGTTTCCTCTTTCAGTAACTATTATATCATATTGGCTGTCGATTATGTTTCACGTTGGGTTGAGGCTAATGCTACTAAGAATAATGATGCTAAAACTACCATTAAGTTTCTGAAAGATTGTATTTTTTCCTGGTTTGGCACTCCACGAGCAGTGATATGTGACCGAGGGAAGCATTTTATCAACCGAGTCATTGACGCCCTCATGAAGAAATTTGGCGTAACCCAACGCGTAACGACATCATACCATCTGCAAACCAATGGTCAGACGAAGGTCTCAAACCGCGAGATTAAATCAATTCTCGAGAAAATAGTCAAACCAGATCGAAAGTATTGGAGTATCAAGCTTAATGACACATTATGGGCGTATCGAACTACGTACAATGGCCATATCGGCATGTCTCCATATCGCATTGTATTCGGTAAGCCGTGTCATTTACCGTTTAAACTGAAACACCGTGCGCGTTGGGCAGTTCAACAACGTAATATGGAAATGGACGTAATTGGCGAAACACGCAAACTCGATATCCAAGATCTTGAGGAAATCCGTTGTAACCCCCTTAGCCCGGCCTAGACGCTAAACCCGAACTACAAAGATCACACGGGGAAAACCAAAGTCAACCCGAAAGTCAACCTTGATTAATGACCTTTTTTTCTTTTTAAAACTTCTCTAGATGCGCATTAAACCTATGTGAAAGCCCAAAAACCCCGGAAGAGAAAAACACAGCGATTGGGAACGTTTAAGGACTCAAATGCAAGAAATACACTTTTAGGGACCAAAATGTAAATTTTGGAAAATAAAAAAACTTTCAAGATTTTAGTTTTACCAAACCTCAATTAATCATATTCCAAGCCTCTCTGCCAAATTTCAGCTTAAAAAGACATCCCAAGCTCAAGCAATTGCAATTACAACTTTCAGGACTAAAATGTAAAGCATGTAGAATCTGTCCAACGGTCACCCGTTTCGAAACACTGACACCCATATAGAAACACCCGTGTCGTACGCCCGTTTCGAAACGGTGTTGACCGTTTTGATACGCGGATGTGTTCCGAAACCAGTTCAGAAACAGACACCTCCAGTGGCCAAAGTGTTTCGAAACACTTCTAGCCGTTCCGAAACGCCCAGGCCATTTCTTGCACCCGTTTCGAAACAGCTAAGGGTGTTTCAATACACCCTGCCCAGAAACAGTAGAAAAATCTGGTTTTTCACTTCAAAACACCATCAAACATACTCGGAACCATTCCATAACACATCATCAACAAGATAAACATTATAACTATCAAATTCCATCAAAGACTAGATACAAATCAAACATTAGGAATACCGACTCATTCATCACCTCCAACACATGATCTTGCTTAATCAAAGAGCATAGCATATCATTATGAAGAAGAAGATTCAAGTATGGCAAAGCGATCAACAACAAGGTTCAAACCATAAACCGAACATGGTCAACATACACAATCTCATTACACAACAACATAAAAGACTCTTTCCCCCCATTGCTTTTATTATCTTTAGCTATAAACCAAGACATACTTCTCAAGTGGAGCTCTTCTTGAATCCCTTGCTTCTTGTTGTCCCAACTTCAAATATCTGCATTGATGGGCAAAAAGAAGCGTAAGCACATAATGCTTAGTGAGGAATGCTCAAAACCAAAACACCATCAATGCATCGAATCATAAAACCCTCTTTAAAAGTAGAAACAATTCAATAAACCAAAGCATTGTTTGAAAACCTCTTTTGAAACAACATTGCTTTAAATCAAGCATTGCTCAACATGAAAACCAACCCTTAACTTTGAAATGCTAAACAACTCAACCCAAACCACATTCTTGCAAATACTATCATTTAAACCTTTTCATGCATGAACACCTCATGCAAAGTTTAACTCACTTTCCTTGGAAATCACTTCCACTTCACTCCATACTATTCTCATGCTTAAAGATCATTTCAAAGCAAAAATGCCTTTTAAAAACCAAGTGTTCCTTCTATCTATCTCATGAAATCAACAAGTACAAAACACATGAACCACAAAAGAAACATTTGCAATACGAGCCTTTTTAAAACAAGCCCTCACAAGACTTCAATGCACTTATGAGATTCTATGCACATATGCACCATTCACAATAGAAAATATACATTTGCTTATGCTTAACAAGTAACACATGCATTATTGCATCATTTACATATTTCCCATGCAACCTTGCATCATTTTCAAGCATCTCTCGCTTCATTACATTCAAATACATTATATTGGCTTTCAAGTAATAGTTCACAAACCATTTCAACACAAGACACAATCAGATACGCGGATTACAAGCGTTGCCCACACGCTTCATACACACTACCGAACAACACAAGGTGGAGTTTACCGGTACAATCACAACCCCTCAACACCCGTGATGGAGTTTAACGGTACAATCACAACCCCTCAACATCGCTCATCGGTAGTTGTATAACTCACTAGCGAGAGTACGGGACGCATAACACAAGATCCACACACGGACTTTTAACCACCGTTGTGATCTTACCAAGATCCACACACGGACTTTTAACCACCGTTGTGATCTTACCACGAACCACACACGGACTTTTAACTACCGTTGTGATCTTACCTCTCTCGTTAGGATACTTGGATGGAGTTTATGGTACAAATCCAGCCCCTCAACATCCAAGGCGACTTTATTCACGGTGCACCCAATCCTATAGCCGGCTAACTATATCCGATTAAAGTAACCAAAAACCACTTACATCACTTGCCAATATAACCATTTTACCACATTAATCCACTGTTTTTACAAGCTTAACCACAATGCCATTTCCACAAGCATCACATGCTTAAAATCATATGCATTCAACACATGCAAGCCAAAGATCACTTACCTAGTGCGTCGTTAACATAATGGCATTAATAAATCATCATTAAACCATGTCTAAACATGCTTAAGAACAGTAATTAAAATACAACCACCCCAAGTGCATTTAAAACCAAATCATAGCACATTCCAAGAGAGAAATTCCATTTACTTACTCTTGAGCTTAGCTAAGTTGTTTAGACTTAAACTAAGCTCCCAAAACCTCGTCCAAAATGTTTCAAAGCTGGAAAACTCTTTTCCACTCACCGATACACAAAACTACGCTAGCCGACAAGCCTTCCAAGCATCCGAAACCTCCAACGCCACCTCTATTGCTTCCGGATCATTCTCCTCTGTTTTAAACACATAACAACAGAGGATTAATGCATCACCATGCATTAAAATCACCAACAACACAACCCAACTCGCTGCTCTACTCAAGAACCTCATTTCGGCCAACAAAAACAACCGAAATCACCTCTAAACTCTCCCAAAACAAAGCTCAGCCACGATCCATCAATTCTAACCTTTTATAAACATCAATTAACATCTAAAATGAACCCAAACTCATCCTTAAACCTCCATCACTAACAGAACACCAAGATCACCCCAAAAACCACCATTTTCATAAGCAAAAACTTAGAAAATTCAACCTATTCAGGATTGCATTGATAAAACCTCATTTACACATCATTAGACATCCAAAATAAATTTAAAAATCATCTCAAAATAGAGCCCAAACAATCACAGCGAATTTCTTCAAGATTTCTTCCAAATCTTGAGTTTTAAGCCAAAATCAAGTTCCTATCATTAAAACCATTTATAAAACTTAAATTACGGATTGATAACTTGGGAATTTCAGTAAAGAACTGAGTATTTAGAGGAGAAGAACAACCTTACCTCTAAATGGTGATTTCTCCTTGATTTGAGCCAATTTTCTTGAAAATCCAATGAGAAAATCAAAAGGATTTGATGCAAGATTGATTAGAAACTAATTGATGATAGAAATCTCATCAATTGAAGTGAAGATCAATGCAAAAGTTGCTGGAGAAAAGTGTTTGGATGATGGAAATTTGAGAGAAAAAGAAATGAGAAAATTTTAGGAAAAGTTAGTTATGAAATTCTAAAAAGTGGTTTCCCTTTTTCATTTAATTAATTAAACATTAATTAAATCACTTAAATTAAGGAAAAATCTGGAGAAATCCTTTAGAGCATGTCTCACTAAGCATTTGTGCTTACGCTCTCTCTCTCTTGAACCAATAATGTAGATAATTGAAGTATTTGAGGGCAACAAGGAGGCTAAGAATCCAAGGGAAAGCTAAGCTCATGTATGGTGATGTTTTCACAACACTATTAGCTTTTGATAATTTGGCAATAGGAACCTAGGTTGTGTTTTGGGAGATGTTTTGGACTCCCTAATTGTGGCATGATGCCTTTGATGGTTTGGATTTTTAAATGGCCATTTTGATGCTTGTTTTGGTGTTTTGATGGTTGTTTGGTTTTGGATATTAGTATGCATGCCTATAGACTTGTGGAATTCCATAATTGATGTCATGAACGTGTTTTGATGTTGCAAACATATACCTTATATGTATAATGACTTGTTGGCATGATTAGGAAGTCATTAGGATGTGTTAGAGTGGTTAAATGCATGTTAAACCAGCCAATTCTGCAATTTCTGGGCAACCCGTATCGATACACTCACAGGCGTTTCGAAACGGGGGCCTATAATGGCCTTAGTGTTTCGAAACGGCTGGTGACCGTATCGAAACGGTTTGGCCACTAGATGACCCTATTTCGAAACAAGTCTCGAAACGAACCCGTATTTTGGAACGGTCAACCCCGTTTCGAAACAGGTGACCGTTGGGCACTGATTTGAATGGTTTTGAGGTTTGTAAGCTTTACATTTTGGTCCTGAAAATTGTATTTGCAATTGCATGACCTCGGGATGTCTGATTAAAGTGAAATTTGACAGGGAAGCATGTAATATGTTAAATTTAATATTGGTAACTCAAAAATCAGTTAAGACCTTCAAATTTCCAGAATTTACAATCTGGTCCCTAACAATCGTATTATGTGCAATTGAGTCCCTTATTGTAATTTGTTCGATGTGCTTTTCACGTATGTGTTTCTCAAGAGTACGCTCAGGGTTAATGTGCATCTAGACAAGTTTAAAAAGAAAAAAAGGGTCATTAATCAAGGTTGACTTTTAGGTTGACTTTGGTTTTCCCCGTGTAACCTTCGTAGTTCGGGTCAACTGTCTAGGCCGGGCTAAGGGGGTTACATTTGGTGGTATCAGAGCTGAGTTCTTTTGTAAATGGGAATGGTTATGTGGGTGAAGTATGTGTGATTGCATGATATGCCTTTTAAATGAAAGTATGATGTATGAATTGTAAAGTTTGTTGCAATTGTGATGTTATGCTATGTTGAAGCATGTTAGAGGAACCCATTGCCATATCAAAACTAATGAAAGGAATTGTTTTTAAAAAATGAGCTTGAGTGCTTGGATTACTTACCTTGTTGAGCCTAATTATGTTTATTGCATTTGTGTCAGTACATTGTATTTCTTGTAAAATGGGGCCTCGTAGAGAAATGAGGATAAATACGAGAGATATGGCTCAGAATGAGAACGAGGAAAACGTTGAGAATGTTGTGGACATACCTCCTCCTCCTGGTGGTGGACCACCCGGTGGTGGTGGTGCTGGTGCTGGGGTCGCTAGACCTGAAGCTGTGCAGGGGCAAGCTGCTCCTGACATGACTGTACTAATACAGGCTATTGCTGGAGCCTTTCAGGCGGCAGTAGATGGAGCTCACGGAGCTGTGCATCTGGGTGATGCTAATGTGAGATTACCTTTGGAACGTCTTCGCAGTCTGGGAGGGGCTGAGTTCAGAGGTTTATCTCCTGAGGGTTCTGAATCTTGGTTGGAAAGCACCAAGAGAATATTGGGACAAATGAACTGCAATGATGTACAGAAATTGGGTTGTGTGGTATCGCTGTTACATGATGATGCGTATACATGGTGGACAACCATAGTCTCCGAAATGGAGGAAGTTGATGTGACTTGGACGTTCTTTCTGAACGCGTTCAAGCGGAAGTATCTAGGTGTGCGATACCTGGATGAGAAGAAAAAAGAATTTATGTCTCTTGTGCAAGGAAGCATGACGGTGGCTGAGTATGAGATCCATTTTGTTCGTCTTAGTCAGTACGCACCTGAGCTTATCCCTGATGAGCGGGAGAGGTGTGAGCGTTTCCGATATGGTTTGGTGACGGGCGTGAAGACCTTTATGCTTGCTGCTGAGTACACGGATTTTGATGTGCTGGTGAGTAGGGCAAAGGACATTGAGCAGAACCTGGGTTTGTCTTCCAGAGGTGTTAGTTCTGGCTCGGGAAAAAGAGTTGCTGAGTATAGTTTCGGTGGTGGACGGAACAAGAGAGGACGAGATAAGTGGTATTAGTCTCCTGCTAGGCATGGTAATGGAGGGCATGGTGCGCCTGTTCAGGGAGACAGGATGAGAGCTGATCAGAACACGTGCTGGACGTGTGGATCGCGCGGTCATTTGAGGCGTGATTGTTCTCGAGCAGCGAGGGAGGTTCAGGCTCCTGTGGCAGTGACCGGTAATTTGTGCCGGAATTGTGGTTCGGCAGACCACATGAGGAGGGAGTGTCCTTTGTTGGCCGGTGGTGGTCAGGGACGTGCTCCTGGAGTTGTTGCACCACAGAGAGGTCGTGGGCGCGGCCGTGGTAACTTCCAGCGCAAAGATGATGGTGGGAGGAATGTGGCACATGTGGTGGCTGTCCAACCTGAGGGTGGTGGCCAGGCTCGAGTGTATGCTTAGCGAGAGGGGAGAAATGACACGGATGTGATCGCAGGTACCTTTACTTTGCAATACTTGTCATTACTTTCCTTGATTGATTTTGGATCTACACACTCATACATATTGCATGAACATGCTCAATTGCTTGGTTTACCTGTTGAGTTTTTGGATGTTGGTATGTGTGTAACTAGTTCCTTTGGTGAGACCGTTGTGACACGGAAATTGTATAGAAGATGTCCTTTGGTAGTGCAAAACCATGTTTTTCTTGTTGATCTTATGGAATTGCCATTCTATGGTTTTGATGTAATCCTTGGTATGGATTGGCTTGTTGAACATCGAGCTGTGGTGGATTTTGAGAACAAGCGGGTTTCGTTGAAGCTTGCGGATGATTATGAGGTAGTGGTGGTTGGTGAGAATGTGAAGTTTCTTGCCAATGTGGTGTCTACATTGGAAGCAAGCCGAATGTTGAGGCAAGGTTGTGAGGCCTACCTAGCCTTTGTGATGAATCCTAGCTCTAAGGAGTTGCAGGTTCAAGATACCAGGACTGTGCGAGAGTTTCCTGGTGTGTTTCCGGATGAGTTACCTGGTTTGCCTCCTAACCGAGAGGTGGAGTTTGGAATTGAGCTGTATGAAAACACAACTCCAGTGTCCATTACTCCTTATCGAATGGCACCTAAGGAGTTGAAGGAGCTGAAGACGCAACTTTAGGAGTCGCTTGATCGTGGTTTCATTCGGCCGAGTGTGTCACCTTGGGGTGCACCGGTCTTGTTTGTGAAGAAAATGGATGGCACTATGAGAATGTGCATCGATTACCGTCAGCTGAACAAGTTGACTATCAAGAATCAGTATCATTTGCCGAGGATTGATGACCTTTTTGATCAATTTCGGGGAGCGGCTGTGTTCTCTAAGATTGACTTAAGGTCAGGTTATTACCAGCTGAAAATGAAGGATGGGGATGTGCCAAAAACAGCCTTCAGAACGAGGTATGGGCATTATGAGTTCCTTGTGATGCCGTTTGGTTTAACGAATGCTCCTGCAGCTTTTATGGACATGATGAATAGAGTGTGCCATGAGTACTTGGACAAGTTTGTTGTGGTGTTCATTGATGATATCCTTGTGTACTCTCGTACTGAGGAGGAGCATGAGGGGCATTTGAGGATTGTGTTGCAGGATTTGTTGGAGAATCAGCTTTATGCTAAGCTGAGCAAGTGTGAATTTTGGCTTAGGGAAGTTGTGTTCCTTGGTCATGTGGTTTCAGCTGAGGGGATTCGTGTTGATCCTCAGAAGGTTGAGGCGGTGATGAATTGGAAGCCTCCTAAGTTTGTTCATGAAGTCCGTAGTTTCCTTTGTTTGGCGAGATACTACCGGAGGTTCGTGGATGGATTTTCAAAGATTGCTGCACCTTTGACGAAGTTGTTGCAGAAGGATGTCAAGTATGAGTGGACAGAAGCGAGACAGCAGGCTTTTGAGAAGCTTAAGGCAGCTTTGACGCAAGCTCCTATCTTGGTTCAACCAGAATCAGGGAAAGAGTTTGTGGTGTACAGTGACACATCCTATGTTGGTTTGGGGTGTGTGTTGATGCAATAGGGTAAGGTGGTGGTTATGCGTCGCGCCAGTTAAAGGTGCATGAGCGCAATTATCCTACGCATGATATTGAGTTAGCTGCGGTGGTCTTTGCTTTGAAAATTTGGAGACATTACCTGTATGGTGAGAAGTGTACTGTGTACACGGATCACAAAAGTTTGAAGTATCTGATGTCTCAGAAGGAGTTGAATCTTAAGAAACGACGTTGGGTGGAGTTCCTTAAAGATTACGATCTAACGATCGAGTATCATCCGGGAAAAGCTAATGTAGTAGCGGATGCTTTGAGTTGGAAGGTGGCAGTGGAGTTGAGGGCTATGTTTGCCGGTTTGATTATTTCGCGAGATGGAGGTCTTGTGGCTAAATTGCAAGTGAAACCATCTTTGGTTCAGTTGATAAAGGATAAGCAGTTGTTGGATGATTCCTTGTTGCCACATGTTCAGGATATTGCTGAGGATAGATCATTAGATTTCTGTTTTAATGATGATGGAGTTTTATGTTTTGGGAGTCGGATAGTAGTGCCCAATGATGTTGAGTTGAGGCGTACTATTCTGGCTGAAGCTCATAGTAGTCCTTTTGCTATGCACCCTGGTAGTACTAAGATGTACCGTGATCTTAGAGATGAGTACTATTGGGTGGGACTAAAGAAAGATGTTGCTGAGTATGTGAGTAAGTGCATGGTTTGTCAGCGAGTTAAGGCTGAGCATCAGTTTCCTTCTGGGTTGTTGCAACCATTGAGGATTCCTGAGTGGAAGTGGGAAAGGATTACCATGGACTTTGTGTCTGGTTTGCCTTTACCGCCATCGAAGAAGAATTCGATGTGGGTGATTGTGGATCGCCTTACGAAGTGTGCTCATTTCTTACCTGTGCATACTACATACACTTTGAACAAGCTTGCAGAGTTGTACATTGCTGAGATTGTGCGGCTGCATGGTGTGCCAAAGTCTATTGTTTCGGATAGAGATCCGAGGTTTACATCGCGTTTCTGGGAATGTTTGCATCAAGCTTTGGGTACACGGCTGAATTTCAGTACTTCTTATCATCCACAGTCGGATGGGCAGTCTGAGCGTGTTATCCACGTGCTGGAAGATATGTTGAGGTGCTGTGTAATTGAGTTTCAAGGCTCTTGGGAGAACGTTGAGATTTTAGGGGCTCGATTCGATCAACCGTTCTTGCTCGCCAAGTGTGGAGAAGTTGGATAATTGGGTGTTTTAGTGGGAGGTGAAAATTAGGCAATTTGACACAAGAATTTATAGTGGTTCAACCTTCTAACCAAGGTCTACATCCACTACCTTAGCTCCCCACTAAGGATTTCCAAACAAATTCACTAAGAATTTCGTCCCCTTTTCTAGGCTAAGGAGGCAACCTTTACAACTCTCAAAGCTTTCTACCCAAAGCTTGAGGAAACACTCTCTTGTACAAAGAAAGACTTAGCAAACTAGAAATCCCTCTAATAGGTGTTTGTTTGCAATTCTAAGCACTCACCCAAAACCTAAACACTTGAGCAAATTTAACAATGTAAGCTCACAAGTGTTGTCTAAGCAAGAAATAAACAATTTAAGCTCTAGACAAATTTTGACATCATAATGTTGTAACAATTGAAGCATTAACTTTTTCTTGATGCTTGGAGGTCCCTTTTATACTCCCAATTGAGTTTATAGCCGTTACTAGCCGTTGGGGATGATTTGGAGCCGTTGAGGACTTTATTTCCCTTCATAAATGTTGTTCTGCAGCCATCCGTATCGATACGCTTGGATCCGTATCGGTACGGCCTTCCTTAGAAACTAGCCGTTGGGCTTTTGCTAGCCTGGGCATATCGATACGCTTGAGGGCGTATCGGTACGGGTTCACTTTTAAATGACCGTTGGGAAAATAGCCGTTGGGGTGGTTGAAAGGGGATCGGTACGCTTACCAGGCGTATCGAAACGATCCCGATCCGTATCGAAACGGCCAAGCCTGTTTTGATACGGGTTTTGGCAGTGACCAAACTGGGGCAAAAAGGTATCGGTACGGGTACAACCGTATCGATACGGGTAGCTTGAAAAGTCAAGTTTGGCTCTTGAAAATTAGTAAAAACATTGTCAAAAACCCTCTAAAATATCTCAAACATAATTTCAAGTTGTTTGGACTTAAAACCAAGTTTTAAATTCTTTTCAAATTAGTCCAAAACATTTTTCAATTATTATATCAAAACACTAGTTCTACAATCTCCCATTTTTGATATAATAAAACTAACTTGAAAAATTGTTTGGGATTCTCCCCCTTTATCTTTAAAAATGTGAATAAGAGATTAAAGATGTGAAATCAAATAAAGCTCCCTCTTAATCATTTGAAAATTTAATTTTTCAAACCATTTCTCCCCCTTTTTGTTATATCAAAAAGAATTTAAAACATTAAGTTTCAAAATAACAATAGAGGAAAAAAATTGACACACTTAAAATTTTGGTTTAAAATTGGCTCCCCCTTACTCAAAGCATCATAAGAATGTTAGTTCAACATATATGATTATCTAGTTGACTTAAATGAAAAAATAATCAAATAAAAGCAAAAGCAACTAAATTTTACCACACTTGAACTCAAGGGAGGATGTGAAGCTTTCCTTCTTCAAGTGTTCTTCCTATGTGTGCATGGAGCTTCCCCTCAATTTTTGACTTGTTGATCAACCTCCATCACACCTAGCAAAAGAAAATCAAGTATTTTTTGGTATCCAAATTGCTTTGGATCCATAGACATTAGTAGCACAAAGTTTAGTCCACTTAGGAATCCATTTTTCAATTTCATCCTTTTTAGATGAAGTGGTTAGTCCTTTTGGGACCCAAACACTTCTAAAACATTTACCATTCATAAATCTAGGGGCACTAGATTGTCTTACATAAAAATTTGATTTTCCAAAACTATTTTTCTTTTCAAGTTCATTGGAAATCAAATATTTTTCTTTTTGAACTTTGAGAAGCAAATTTTGTAAATCAAAACATTTTTGTTCAAAATCTTTCAATTTTGCTTCAAGTTCAAGATTTGTTTTGGAAAGCAAATCATTTTCAATTTTTATTTTTGAAATCAACTTTTTGTTCTTGGAAAATGATGCTTAGAATTCCAAAAGCAAATCATCATAGGCATCTTGTAACTCATCAAATGTATAAGAATTTGAAATAGATGAGTTAGAAGTTACCTTCCCCTCATTGAGGGCCATCAAGCATAGGTGGGCTACATCATCATCGGTGGAGTCTTCATCACTCCATGTGGCCACATATGCTTGTTTTGAAGATGATCCCTTCTTTTTGGATTTGTGGGAGTCCTTCATCTTCTTCATCGATTCATGCTTGGATTTTTCCATTTTGCTCTTCATGAACCGGGCAAATTTGTTGAGGAGATAGGCCATCTCTTCATCTTCACTTTCCTCCTCACTTGAATCTACATGATGGCATGTGGAGGATTTGAGAGCAACGACACTAGCTTTGATGCCTAGCTCCATGATCTTCTTCTTCCCCATCATTCTAATCTTTTCCTTCTTCTTCTCCTCTTCTTTGTTTTTCTTCATTATTTGGTGAGTGAGAAGAGACCCCATGAGTTCATCAAGCTTCAAGGTTTTTAGATTCTTGGCTTCGATGATGGCGGTCCTCTTTGAGTCCCATGACTCAGGAAGGGAGTAGATGAGCTTTTGGACAAGCTTCTCTTCCGGGATGGCTTCTCCATAACCTTTAAGACCATTGGTGATATTGGAGAACCTATCAAACATCTTCTCGATGTTCTCTTCCGGATCAATCTTGAAGTTCTCATACTCTAAGGTTAGGAGCCCAATCTTGGTCTCCTTGACTTCATCGGTTCCCTCGTATGTGACTTCAAGCTTGTCTCATACCTCCTTGGCACTCTCACAAGAAGACATCTTCTCATAGATGGTTGGGCCAAAAGCAGAAAAGAGCATGTGCAAGGCTTTGCAATTAAGCTCCATCTTCTTGCGATCGTCGGCACTCCATTCCGCTTTGCTTCCTTGAGGCACGAACGGACCATCTTCAACTATGTCCCATAGCTTGTAATCTCTTGACTTCAAGAAGAATTTCATCTTTATCTTCCAATGGGCATAGTGATTTTCGTCGAAGAAAGGCGGTTTGTCGATTGATTGTGCCATTGAGCCGGTTGGTGAAATGTTGATCGAGCTTGCCGGATCTTCTCAATAGGATGTGAATCCCCTTCGATTGAGCCAAGCTCTGATACCAATTGTTGAGATTTTAGGGGCTCGATTCGATCAACCGTTCTTGCTCGCCAAGTGTGGAGAAGTTGGATAATTGGGTGTTTTAGTGGGAGGTGAAAATTAGGCAGTTTAACACAAGAATTTATAGTGGTTCAACCTTCTAACCAAGGTCTACATCCACTACCTTAGCTCCCCACTAAGGATTTCCAAACAAATTCACTAAGAATTTCGTCCCCTTTTCTAGGCTAAGGAGGTAACCTTTACAACCCTCAAAGCTTTCTACCCAAAGCTTGAGGAAACACTCTCTTGTACAAAGAAAGACTTAGCAAACTAGAAATCCCTCTAATAGGTGTTTGTTTGCAATTCTAAGCACTCACCCCAAAACCTAAACACTTGAGCAAATTTAACAATGTAAGCTCACAAGTGTTGTCTAAGCAAGAAATAAACAAGTTAAGCTCTAGACAAATTTTGACATCATAATGTTGTAACAATTGAAGCATTAACTTTTTCTCGATGCTTGGAGGTCCCTTTTATACTCCCAATTGAGTTTATAGCCGTTACTAGCCGTTGGGGATGATTTGGAGCCGTTGAGGACTTTATTTCCCTTCATAAATGTTGTTCTGCAGCCATCCGTAACGATACGCTTGGTTCCGTATTGGTACGGCCTTCCTTAGAAACTAGCCGTTGGGCTCTTGCTAGCCTGGGCGTATCGATACGCTTGAGGGCGTATCGGTACGGGTTCACTTTTAAATGACCGTTGGGAAAATAGTCGTTGGGGTGGTTGAAAGGGGATCGGTACGCTTACCAGGCGTATCGAAACGATCCTGATCCGTATCGAAACGGCCAAGCCTGTTTCGATACGGATTTTGGCAGTAACCAAACTGGGGCAAAAAGGTATCGGTACGGGTACAACCGTATCGATACGGGTAGCTTGGAAAGTCAAGTTTGGCTCTTTAAAATTAGTAAAAACATTGCCAAAAACCCTCTAAAATATCTCAAACATAATTTCAAGTTGTTTGGACTTAAAACCAAGTTTTAAATTCTTTTCAAATTAGTCCAAAACATTTTTCAATTATTATATCAAAACACTAGTTCTACAGAGAAACATTTGCCTTTGGTGGAGTTTGCTTATAACAATAGCTACCAAGCAAGTATTCAAATGGAACCTTATGAAGCCTTGTACGGGAGGAAATGCAGAACTCCTCTTTGTTGGGCCGAAACAGGTCAGAAGTTGGTTTCAATGCCAGCTTTGTTGAAAGGAACCACCGAGAAGGTGAAGCTCATTTGTGAGCGATTGAAGGCAGCTTCTGATCGACAGAAGTCTTATGCGGATTTGAAGCGTAAGGAGATTGAGTTTATGGTTGGTGACTGTGTGTTCTTGAAGGTTTCGCCTTGGAAGAAGGTGATGAGGTTTGGACGGAAGGGTAAGTTGAGCCCTAGGTACATTGGACCATACGAGGTGATTGAACGTGTGGGTCCTATTGCGTACAAGTTGAGGTTACCGCAAGAGTTGGAAAAGATTCATGATGTGTTTCATGTCTCTATGCTTCGAAGGTATAGATCGGATCTTTCGCATGTTATGTCTGTGGAGGAAGTGGAGTTGAATCCAGACTTGACTTATGATGAGGAGCCGGTGGAAATTCTGGATTCGGACAGTAAAGTTCTTCGAGGCAAGACCATTGAGTTGCTAAAGGTGTTGTGGAGGCATCGTGGTGTTGAGGAAGCCACGTGGGAAAGAAAGGATGACATGAAGAAGCGGTTTTCGTATCTCTTTCCTTCAGGTAAATTTCGAGGACGAAATTTCTTAAGGGGGGAGAGTTGTAACACCCCAATTTTGGGTTTAGAAGTTTAGGGTCTGAACCGGGCCGATTTGATTTTCGGTTCGAATATAAAAGGAGGTTTTAGGGAAAGCCTAGTTTGGGATGCTTTAAAAATATGGAAAAATATCTAAAAATCCTCTTTTAATATATATAAGAGGGTGGTGAAATCAATTTTACAAAATAAGGTTTGGAAATGTAACATTTTGAAATAGTGACTAAAATGCGATTTTTGAAAAGTTTAGTGGTGACTGTTTTGTAAGGATTGAAACTTTGAATCTTTAAGGAGCTAATTTACCCAAGAATGATTTCTCCAGATTTTTCTTAAATTTAAGTGATTTAATTAATGTTTAATTAATGGAATGAAAAAGGAAACTACCTTTTGTTAAAATCATAACTACTTTTCCTAAATTTTTTCTCATCTCTTTTTCTCTCAAAATTCCATCATCCAAACACTTTTCTCCATCAACTTTTTTATTGATTTTCACTCCAATTGATGAGGTTTCAATCATCAATTAATTCCTAATCCTTTCTACATCAAATCCTTTTGATTTGCTTATTGGATTTTCAAGAAAATTGGCTCTAATCAAGGAGAAATCAACATTTCAAGGTAAGGTTGTTCTTATCCTCTAAATACTCAGTTCTTTACTGAAATTCTCAAGTTATCAATCCTTAGTTTAAGTTTTATAAATGGTTTTAATGTTATGAACTTGATTTTGGCTTAAAACTCAAGATATGGAGGAAATCTTGAAGAATTTCGTTGAGATTGTTTGAGCTCTGTTTTGAGATGATTATTAAATGTATTGTGGATGTCTAATGATGTGTAAATGAGGTTTGATCAATGCAATCCCGAATAGGTTGTGTTTCCTAAGTTTTTGCTTATAAAAATGGTGGTTTTTGGGGTGATCTTGGTGTTCTGTTATAGCTGGAGGTATAAAGACGAGTTTAGGTTCATTTTGGATGTTAATTGATGTTTAGAAATGGTTAGAAGTGATGGATCTTGGCTGGGTTATGTTTTGGAAGAGTTTAGAGGTGATTTCGGTTGTGTTTGGTAGCCAAAATGTTAGAATTGGTTAGAACATTGAGTTTAGGTGTGATGGCTGAAGATTTTAATGCATGATGATGCATTAATCCTCTACTTTGATGTGTTTAAAATAGGGGAGATATCTTCGGATACTTGTGGTGTTGATCCGGAGGCTTGATCGGCGTTTCGGCAAGCTTGCGAAATGGAATTGGTGAGTGAAGTTGGGTTTCCAGCTTTGAAACAACCCTCCTATTGCAAACAGCAACGCCAAGACACCTCAGCACTCTGGAAAAACATCCACTAACCTACAACATCACTTAACACAAAGAAACTACCACATCTATTAGCTATAATAATAAGGCAATGGGTATCCCGAACTCTCCCCTTTCATATGACAGAACAATCAATAAAAACATGGATACCAAAACATCGAGCATATCAACTAGCAAACTTCAATCATGCTCTCATCAAACAACATTCACCCTCAACAGCATAATATCAACATATCATACCCATCACATTTTCATTACTCAGAAAATCAACTCACAACACCAGCATATCACCATCACATGTTCACATTAGCTCACAGAAGATTCATAACCAAAAAGCATGATAAAAACATCAACAATTCACTCAGAAACGTACTTTTCAACAAACTTTCAACCACACATCAGAATAAACATCTAACACTTACTATAACAACTTACCACAAACTTACCATCGCCCTAAATATTCGCAACTTAGCTCTGATACCAACAAATGTAACCCCCTTAGCCCGGCCTAGACGCTAAACCCGAACTACGAAGATCACACGGGGAAAACCAAAGTCAACCCGAAAGTCAACCTTGATTAACGACCCTTTTTTTCTTTTTAAAACTTCTCTAGATGCGCATTAAACCTATGTGAAAGCCCAAAAACCCCAGAAGAGAAAAACACAGCGATTGGAAACGTTTAAGGACTCAAATGCAAGAAATACACTTTTAGGGACCAAAATGTAAATTTTGGAAAATAAAAGGACTTTCAAGATTTTAGTTTTACCAAACCTCATTTAATCATATTCCAAGCCTCTCTGCCAAATTTCAGCTTAAAAAGACATCCCAAGCTCAAGCAATTGCAATTACAACTTTCAGGACTAAAATGTAAATCATGCAGAATCTGTCCAACGGTCACCCGTTTCGAATCACTGACACCCGTATAGAAACACCTGTGTCGTACGCCCGTTTCGAAATGGTATTGACCGTTTCGATACGCGGTTGTGTTCCGAAACCAGTTCAGAAACGGACACCTCCAGTGGCAAAAGTGTTTCGAAACACTTCTAGTCGTTCCGAAACACCCAAGCCATTTCTTGCACCCGTTTCGAAACAGCTAAGGGTGTTTCGATACACCCTGCCCAGAAACAGCAAAAAATTGTGGTTTTTCACTTCAAAACACCATCAAACATACTCGGAACCATTCCATAACACATCATCAACAAGATAAACATTATAACTATCAAATTCCATCAAAGACTAGATACAAATCAAACATTAGGCGTACTACTCTCATCACATCCAACACATGAACTTGCTTAATCAAAGAGCATAGCATATCATTATGAAGAAGAAGATTCAAGTATGGCAAAGCGATCAACAACAAGGTTCAAACCATAAACCAAACATGGTCAACATACACAATCTCATTACACAACAACATAAAAGACTCTTTCCCCCCATTGTCTTTATTATCTTTAGCTATAAACCAAGACATACTTCTCAAGTGGAGCTCTTCTTGAATCCCTTGCTTCTTGCTGTCCCAACTTCAAATATCTGCATTGATGGACAAAAAGGAGCGTAAGCACATAATGCTTAGTGAGGAATGCTCAAAACCAAAACACCATCAATGCAGCGAATCATAAAACCCTCTTTAAAAGTAGATACAATTCAATAAACCAAAGCATTGTTTGAAAACCTCTTTTGAAACAACATTGCTTTAAATCAAGCATTGCTCAACATGAAAACCAACCCTTAACTTTGAAATGCTAAACAACTCACCCAAAACCACATTCTTGCAAATACTACCATTTAAACCTTTCCATGCATGAACACTTTATGCAAAGTTAAACTCAATTTCCTTGGAAAACACTTCCACTTCACAACATACTATTTCATGCTTGATGATCATTTCAAAGCAAAATGCCTTTTGAAAACCAAATGTTCCTTCTATCTATCTCATACATTCAACAAATGCAAAAATGAACTACAAAAGCAACATTTGCATTGCGAGCCTTTTTAAAACAAGCCCGCACAAGACTTCAATGCACTTATGAGATTCTATGCACATATGCACCATTCACAATAGAAAATATACATTTGCTTATGCTTAACAAGTAACACATGCATTCTTGCATCATTTACATATTTCCCATGCAACCTTGCATCATTTTCAAGCATCTCTCGCTTCATTACATTCAAATACATTATATTGGCTTTCAAGTAATAGTTCACAAACCATTTCAACACAAGACACAATCGGATACGTGGATTACAAGCGTTGTCCCACACGCTTCATACATACTACCGAACAACACAAGGTGGAGTTTACCGGTACAATCACAACCCCTCAACACCCGTGATGGAGTTTAACGGTACAATCACAACCCCTCAACATCACTCATCGGTAGTTGTATAACTCACTAGCGAGAGTACGGGACACATAACACAAGATCCACACACGGACTTTTAACCACCGTTGTGATCTTACCAAGATCCACACACGGACTTTTAACCACCGTTGTGATCTTACCACGAACCACACACGGACTTTTAACTACCGTTGTGATCTTACCTCTCTCGTTAGGATACTTGGATGGAGTTTATGGTACAAATCCAGCCCCTCAACATCCAAGGCGACTTTATTCACGGTGCACCCAATCCTATAGCCGGCTAACTATATCCGATTAAAGTAACCAAAAACCACTTACATCACTTGCAAATATAACCATTTTACCACATTAATCCACTGTTTTTACAAGCTTAACCACAATGCCATTTCCACAAGCATCACATGCTTAAAATCATATGCATTCAACACATGCAAGCCAAAGATCACTTACCTAGTGCGTCTTTAACATAATGGCATTAATAAATCAGCATTAAACCATGTCTAAATATGCTTAAGAACAGTAATTAAAACACAACCACCCCAAGTGCATTTAAAACCAAATCATAGCACATTCCAAGATAGAAATTCCATTTACATACTCTTGAGCTTAGCTAAGTTGTTTAGACTTAAACTAAGCTCCCAAAACCTCGTGCAAAATGTTTCAAAGCTGGAAAACTCTTTTCCACTCACCGATACACAAAACTATGCTAGCCGACAAGCCTTCCAAGCATCCGAAACCTCCAACGCCACCTCTATTGCTTCCGGATCATTCTCCCCTGTTTTAAACACATAACAACAGAGGATTAATGCATCACCATGCATTAAAATCACCAACAACACAACCCAACTCGCTGCTCTACTCAAGAACCTCATTTCGGCCACCAAAAACAACCGAAATCACCTCTAAACTCTCCCAAAACAAAGCCCAGCCACGATCCATCAATTCTTACATTTTATAAACATCAACTAACATCTAAAATGAACCCAGACACGTCCTTATACCTCCAGACTAACAGAACACCAAGATCACCCCAAAAACCACCATTTTCATAAGCAAAAACTTAGAAAATTCAACCTATTCGGGATTGCATTGATAAAACCTCATTTACACATCATTAGACATCCAAAATACATTTAAAAATCATCTCAAAACAGAGCCCAAACAATCACAACGAATTTCTTCAAGATTTCTTCCAAATCTTGAGTTTTAAGCCAAAATCAAGTTCCTATCATTAAAACCATTTATAAAACATAAATTAAGGGTTGATAACTTGGGAATTTCAGTAAAGAACTGAGTATTTAGAGGAGAAGAACAACCTTACCTCTAAATGGTGATTTCTCCTTGATTTGAGCCAATTTTCTTGAAAATCCAATGAGAAAATCAAAAGGATTTGATGCAAGATTGATTAGAAACTAATTGATGATAGAAATCTCATCAATTGAAGTGAAGATCAATGCAAAAGTTGTTGGAGAAAAGTGTTTGGATGATGGAATTTTGAGAGAAAAAGAAATGAGAAAATTTTAGGAAAAGTTAGTTATGAAATTCTAAAAAGTGGTTTCCTTTTTCATTTAATTAATTAAAATTTAATTAAATCACTTAAATTAAGGAAAAATCTGGAGAAGTCCTTTTTGGGTAAATTATCTCCTTAAAGATTCAAAGTTTCAATCCTTACAAAACAGTCACCACTGAACTTTTCAAAAAATCGCATTTTAGTCACTATTCCAAAATGTTGTACTTCCAAACCTTATTTTGTAAAATTGATTTCACCACTCTCTTATATATATTAAAAGAGGATTTTTAGATATTTTTCCATATTTTTAAAGCATCCCGAACTAGGCGTTCCCTAAAACCTCCTTTTATATTCGAGTCGTCTTCTAGACCGATCCGGTTAAGACCCTAAACTTCCAAGCCCAAATTTGGTGTGTTACAACTCTCCCCATCTTAGGAAATTTCGTCCTCGAAATTTCAATCCTGCGAAAAGAGCACGATACCAAACTTCTCAAAGCAACACACATTGTAACACAAGAGACTTAACCACCACTGAACACCCTCCACCCAAAACACCACAAAAAATCAACTCCTCCTCAAATCAAACTCACACTACACCCAAACCCAACACTACTACTTACGGTTCAAGACTTCCAGAACACTCAGATGTTAACCTCAACTTAACCTTTCACACTTTCAAACTGTGCATAGCCCCAACAACCCGAAGAACCTTCAAATCTTTACAGCATACTCCACCTTATTTCATAACTCCTTTAACAAAACTCACACACACGGTGACACCAACCCATCCAATTTCAACCACCATGTGACCCACAACCTTCACTGTCTCTAAAACCCCCTTGAAAAACCGCTCAACTTCTTTCAAAGATTATCACAACAAGCAAAAATTTCTTAAGCATCAACTGCTTACTCAAACTTCTCAATGTATTGATGACATTCCATCACTTCCGCCACTATCACTACCATAACGACTCACCAAAACTACTCACACAACATTCGAAATCCACGTCACAAGACTCCAACCTTAACTCCGCCAGCTGTTCCACGTACCCCTAGCTGACTTAGAAAAGATTTACTTATACATGACTAACAAACCACTTCTCACAAGAACCCGGCCAACCAACAATGGCCCTTGAACTTATATTGTCTTTCCACTTCAAGCTTTGACCATAACACTAATCGTACCTGGATACCACCTATTCCATACAAATATATTAAGATTACGAAACCTCTACTCCTCTCAAGCCAAACCTAATCTACATCTCTCAACACAACCTCCTCTCAACTCCTTGAAGGTTGCTACGAACCATCACCTACATAAACAACCCTCCTATTGCAAACATTAACGCCAAGACACCTCAGCACTCTGGAAACACATCCACTAACCTACAACATCACTTAACACAAAGAAACTACCACATCTATTAGCTATAATAATAAGGCAATGGGTATCCCGAACTCTCCCCTTTCATATGACAAAACAATCAATAAAAACATGGATACCACAACATCGAGCATATCAACCAGCAAACTTCAATCATGCTCTCATCAAACAACATTCACCCTCAACAGCATAATATCAACATATCATACCAATCACATTTTCATTACTCAGAAAATCAACTCACAACACCAGCATATCACCATCACATGTTCACATTAGCTCACAGAAGATTCATAACCAAAAAGCATGATAAAAACATCAACAATTCACTCAGAAACGTACTTTTCAACAAACTTTCAACCACACATCAGAATAAACATCTAACACTTACTATAACAACTTACCACAAACTTACCATCGCCCCAAATATTCGCAACTTAGCTCTGATACCAACAAGTGTAACCCCCTTAGCCTGGCCTAGACGCTAAACCCGAACTACGAAGATCACACGGGGAAAATCAAAGTCAACCTGAAAGTCAACCTTGATTAACGACCCTTTTTTTCTTTTTAAAACTTCTCTAGATGCGCATTAAACCTATGTGAAAGCCCAAAAACCCCGGAAGAGAAAAACACAGCGATTGGAAACGTTTAAGGACTCAAATGCAAGAAATACACTTTTAGGGACCAAAATGTAAATTTTGGAAAATAATAAGACTTTCAAGATTTTAGTTTTACCAAACCTTATTTAATCATATTCCAAGCCTCTCTGCCAAATTTCAGCTTAAAAAGACATCCCAAGCTCAATCAATTGCAATTACAACTTTCAGGACTAAAATGTAAAGCATGCAGAATCTATCCAACGGTCACCCGTTTCGAAACACTGACACCCGTATAGAAACACCCGTGTCGTACGCTCGTTTCGAAACGGTGTTGACCGTTTCGATACGCGGGTGTGTTCCGAAACCAGTTCAGAAACAGACACCTCCAGTGGCCAAAGTGTTTCGAAACACTTCTAGCCGTTCCGAAACGCCCAGGCCATTTCTTGCAACCGTTTCGAAATAGCTAAGGGTGTTTCGATACACCCTGCCCAGAAACAGCAGAAAATTCTGGTTTTTCACTTCAAAACACCATCAAACAAACTCGGAACCATTCAATAACACATCATCAACAAGATAAACATTATAACTATCAAATTCCATCAAAGACTAGATACAAATCAAACATTAGGCATACCTACTCATTCATCACATCCAACACATGATCTTGCTTAATCAAAGAGCATAGCATATCATTATGAAGAAGATTCAAGTATGGCAAAGCGATCAATAACAAGGTTCAAACCATAAACCGAACATGGTCAACATACACAATCTCATTACACAACAACATAAAAGACTCTTTCCCCCCATTGCCTTTATTATCTTTAGCTATAAACCAAGACATACTTCTCAAGTGGAGCTCTTCTTGAATCCATTGCTTCTTGCTGTCCCAACTTGTAACCCCCTTAACCCGGCCTAGACGGTTGACCCGAATTAAGAAAGTCACACGGGGAAAACCAAAGTCAACCCGAAAGTCAACCTTGATTAACGACCCTTTTTTTTTCTTTTTAATCTTGTCTAGATGCATATTAAACCTTAGGTATGATCATACAACAGCATACTCAAAGATCATAAACATCAGAGATCAAACAGGGACCCAATTGAACAAATTACAACATTAGGGACCAAATTGTAATTTCTGATAAATACGAGGACTTAACTCAAATTAAAGTTACCAGCTTGTAATTAGTTAAGTTTCATGCTTCACTGTGAAATTTCAGCTCAAAAGGACTTCCCAAACTCATACAATTGCACAAACAAGATTCAGGACCAAAATGCAAACAATACAAAACATTTAACTGCCAATGTCAGCCCCTAACGGTCACCCGTTCCGAAACAGGCAGAGCCCGTTTCGAAACGCGGGGCCGTTCCGCAACGCGTACCGCAACACGGGCTGGCAGTAGCCAAACCGTTTCAGAACGGTCTCTCCCGTTTCGGACGCTTAGGCTTGTTTAAGGCACCTGTTCCGAAACGGGTGGCACTGTTCCGAAACACCCTGCACAGATTGTCCCAAAATGCACACTTAAACATGCAATTAAACCTCCAATCATGCTCCTATTGCCACCAAACTTTACCAACATGCAATTCAACATATATGAGACATACTTGCATCAACAATTCATTAAAACAACATCATATACGAAAAGCCCCAAATCTATAGGCATGCTTCCTACACAAGCAAGCCATACAAGCATAAACTTCCAATTCAAGCATATAAAGGCCAAGCACTAAAACCAGCATTCTCATCAACATTCAACATTCTTAGGGAGTTCAAAACCTCTCCCAAAACATACACATAGGTCCCCCATTGCCAAATTACCAAAAGCTAAAAATGTACTTAAGAAACCTTCCATACTTTGAGCTTTACTTTCACTTGAATGCTTGCCCTTCTTGCTGCCCTCAAAGTACTTTAATGTTCTGCATTATTGAATTAAGAAAACGAAAGAGAGCGTAAGCAAAAGCTTAGTGAGGAAAGCTCAATAAAACCATTCAATAATGCATTTATAAAACACTTTATAAATCATGCTTCAAATCAACATTTGCACATGCTCAAAAGCATACTTAAACAAGCATCTCATGCTTCATATCATAACATGTCATATTGGCCACAAGTGATAAGTTCCATTTCTTTAAAAACAAGTTCATCAACTTTCACCCCAAGGACTTTTAAACACCTTGGCCCCAAGGACTTTTAAACACCTTGGCCATGGACTTTTAAACACCATGAAAGAGGACCACACAAGGACTTTTAACCACCTTTGTGTCCGTATCAAGTTTCACCCCAAGGACTTTTAAACACCTTGGCCCCAAGGACTTTTAAACACCTTGGCCCCATGGACTTTTAAACACCATGGAAAGGATCACACAAGGACTTTTAACCACCTTTGTGTCCATAGAAAGAATCATCCAAGGACTTTTAACCACCTTGATGTTCTTAAGTAAACAAGGCTCACTCAAGGACTTTTAACCACCTTAGTGACCTTAACCTTTTCAAAACATCACTTGCCAATATACATCATTATCATCATTTTATCCACTGTTTTAAAGCATTAAACCAAGCCATATTCATCATGCATTTAAAAGCATCAAACCACATTTAATCAATGTACAAAAACAAGGAACTCTTACCTTGAGCTTCCTTCAACATATGGCTTACAAAAACAGCATTAACCATGCTAAATCATGCTTTCAAAACAGAGTTTAAAACATGCAATAAACCACATTGCACAACAATCAAATCATGGCCACCACTAGAGAGTATTTCCGAAAACTTACACTTGAGCTTAGCAAAGTTGTTTAGACTTAAACTAAGCTCCCAAGACATTGGTTTCAAAGCTGGAAACCCAATTTCACTCACCGATTCCACTTCGCCTCTTGCCAAAGCACCAAATCAAGCTTCCGGATCAACAACTCTTGGATCCAAAGATGCCTCCCCTGTTTTAACACATCAAAGCAGAGGATTAATGCATCATCATGCATTAATTGCTTCAATGAAAGCACCTAAACTCGCTGCTCTCATCCACACTCCATTTTCGGCCACCAAACACAACCGAAAATGCATCCAAACCACTTCTCAACAAAGCCCAGCCATAAACCATCAAAACCTAACATCTTTTAACATCAATTAACATCTAAAAAGAGCCTATTAACATCCTTATACCTCCAGCAACATCAGATCCACAAGATCACCTCAAAAACAAACAAGAATCACAAGCTAAACTTAGGAAACTCAACCTATCCGGGATTGCATTAATCAAAACTCAATTCCTTATCAATTTAGAGTTCAAATATCATCAAAAACACATCTCAAATCACAGATTTAACAGATCAAACGAAAATCACCAAAAATCACCAAATCTTGCATTATAAGCCAAGATCCATTTCTCAACTCAAAAGCCTTTAGTAAAACATCAATTAAGGATTGAAAACTTAGGAATTTCAGTAAAGAACTGATAGTTTAGAGGAGAAGGACGTTCTTACCTCCAAACTTGAGTTTCTCCTCTTTTTGGAATCAAAAACCTTGATGAATCAAGTAGCAAATGATGAGGTTTTGTAGATATGTTGATTAGGAATCAAAAGAGAGTTGAAAGGAGAGATTTAGGAGAGAAAATCAGAAACAATTCTCTGGAAAGAAGGTGTTTGGGTTGAGAGAAAATGAGAGAAAAGAAAATAGGAAGTTAGTTATCAAAATAGCCAAAATGGCTTTCCCTCCTCTTTTGACATGTTTTAAAATCAGAATATATCATTAAAATATCTTAGAAAAATCTGGAGAAACTACTTTTGGAATAATAGCTCCTTAAAGATTCAAAGTTTCAACCCTTTCGAAAACAGTAACCAAACTTTCAAAAATTACATTTTGGTCACTAGCCAAAATGTCACCCTTCCAAAACTCATTTTCCAAAATTGATTTCACAGTTCATTTAATTATATTAAAAGATGATTTTAGAACATTTTTCCATATTTTTAATGCAACCCGAACTAGGCTTTCCTAATTTCGCCTCTTTAGATTCGAACAGCACTTTGACCAAACCGGTCAACGCCCAAAACTACTAAGCCCAAAACCGGGGCGTTACACAACTTCAAATATTTGCATTGATGGACAAAAAGGAGCGTAAGCACATAATGCTTAGTGAGGAATGCTCAAAACCAAAACACCATAAATGCAGCGAATCATAAAACCCTCTTTAAAAGTAGATACAATTCAATAAACCAAAGCATTGTTTGAAAACCTCTTTTGAAACAAAATTGCTTTAAATCAAGCATTGCTCAACATGAAAACTAACCCTTAACTTTGAAATGCTAAACAACTCACCCCAAACCACATTCTTGCAAATACTATCATTTAAACCTTTCCATGCATGAACACTTCATGCAAAGTTCAACTCAATTTCCTTGGAAAACACTTCCACTTCAAAACATATTATTATCATGCTTGATGATCATTTCAAAGCAAAATGCCTTTTGAAAACCAAATGTTCCTTCTATCTATCTCATACATTCAACAAATGCAAAACACATGAACTACAAAAGCAACATTTGCATTACGAGCCTTTTTAAAACAAGCCCTCACAAGACTTCAATGCATTTATGAGATTCTATGCACATATGCACCATTCACAATAGAAAATATACATTTGCTTATGCTTAACAAGTAACACATGCATTCTTGCATCATTTACATATTTCCCATGCAACCTTGCATCATTTTCAAGCATCTCTCGCTTCATTACATTCAAATACATTACACTGGCTTTCAAGTAATAGTTCACAAACCATTTCAACACAAGACACAATCGGATACGCGGATTACAAGCGTTGTCCCACACGCTTCATACACACTACCGAACAACACAAGGTGGAGTTTACCGGTACAATCACAACCCCTCAACACCCGTGATGGAGTTTAACGGTACAATCACAACCCCTCAACATCACTTATCGGTAGTTGTATAACTCACTAGCGAGAGTACGGGACACATAACACAAGATCCACACACAGACTTTTAACCACCGTTGTGATCTTACCAAGATCCACACACAGACTTTTAACCACCATTGTAATCTTACCACGAACCACACACGGACTTTTAACCACCGTTGTGATCTTACCTCTCTCGTTAGGATACTTGGATGGAGTTTACGGTACAATCACAACCCCTCAACATCCAAGGCGACTTTATTCACGGTGCACCCAATCCTATAGCCGGCTAACTATATCCGATTAAAGTAACCAAAAACCACTTACATCACTTGCCAATATAACCATTTTATCACATTAATCCACTGTTTTTACAATCTTAACCACAATGCCATTTCCACAAGCACCACATGCTTAAAATCATATGCATTCAACACATGCAAGCCAAAGATCACTTACCTAGTGCGTCTTTAACATAATGGAATTAATAAATCAGCATTAAACCATGTCTAAACATGCTTAAGAACAGTAATTAAAACACAACCACCCGAAGTGCATTTAAAACCAAATCATAACACATTCCAAGAGAGAAATTCCATTTACTTACTCTTGAGCTTAGCTAAGTTTTTTAGACTTAAACTAAGCTCCCAAAACCTCGTCCAAAATGTTTCAAAGCTGGAAAACTCTTTTCCACTCACCGATACACAAAACTATGCTAGCCGACAAGCCTTCCAAGCATCTGAAACCTCCAACGCCACCTCTATTGCTTCCAGATCATTCTCCTTTGTTTTAAACACATAACAACATAGGATTGATGCATCACCATGCATTAAAATCACCAACAACACAACCCAACTCGCTGCTCTACTCAAGAACCTCATTTCGGCCACCAAAAACAACCGAAATCACCTCTAAACTCTCCCAAAACAAAGCCCAGCCACGATCCATCAATTCTAACCTTTTATAAACATCAATTAACATCTAAAATGAACCCAAACTCGTCCTTATACCTTCAGCACTAACAGAACACCAATATCACCCCAAAAACCACCATTTTCATAAGCAAAAACTTAGAAAATTCAACCTATTCGGGATTGCATTGATAAAACCTCATTTACACATCATTAGACATCTAAAATACATTTAAAAATCATCTCAAAACAGAGCCCAAACAATCACAACGAATTTCTTCAAGATTTCTTCCAAATCTTAAGTTTTAAGCCAAAATCAAGTTCCTATCATTAAAACCATTTATAAAACTTAAATTAAGGATTGATAACTTGGGAATTTCAGTAAAGAACTGAGTATTTAGAGGAGAAGAACAACCTTACCTCTAAATGGTGATTTCTCCTTGATTTGAGCCAATATTCTTGAAAATCCAATGAGAAAATCAAAAGGATTTGATGCAAGATTGATTAGAAACTAATTGATGATAGAAATCTCATCAATTGAAGTGAAGATCAATGCAAAAGTTGCTGGAGAAAAGTGTTTGGATGATGGAATTTTGAGAGAAAAAGAAATGAGAAAATTTTAGGAAAAGTTAGTTATGAAATTCTAAAAAGTGGTTTCCCTTTTTCATTTAATTAATTAAACATTAATTAAATCACTTAAATTAAGGAAAATCTGGAGAAATCCTTTTTGGTAAATTAGCTCCTTAAAGATTCAAAGTTTCAATCCTTACAAAACAGTCACCACTGAACTTTTCAAAAAATCGCATTTTAGTCACTATTCCAATATGTTGTACTTCCAAACCTTATTTTATAAAATTGATTTCACCACTCTCTTATATATATTAAAAGAGGATTTTTAGATATTTTCCCATATTTTTAAAGCATCCCGAACTAGGTGTTCCCTAAAACCTCCTTTTATATTCGAGCCGTCTTCTAGACCGATCCGGTTCAGACCCTAAACTTCCAAGCCCAAATTTGGGGTGTTACATCCGTAAAAATGCTTATGATAGTACAAAAATTTTTAAAGAAAAAAATAAGGATTTCCATGATCGTAATATATCATTCAAAACATTTTATGTAGGGTAAAAGGTCTTGTTATTTAACTCAAAACCGAAGTTTTTTGCAGGTAAACTACGATCTAAGTGGCTCGGACCCTTTACGGTAATTGAAATATTTCCTCACGGAGCAGTAAAAATTACAGACGAAACGGGTACTTCGTTTAAAGTAAACTGTCAACGTCTAAAGTCGTATTATGACAATGCTCCGGTTGGCCTCGTCGGAGAAAATAATTTTGCAAATCCTACAATCTATGCGAAACAGGTCGTCTAGCTAACGATATTAAACTAAGTGCTAAATGGGAGGCAACCCATTATTTCTTTTCTTTGTCATTTGATTTTTGTTTACATTCTTTATTTTTATCATTATCCTATTTATTTTATTTTATTTACTCATAATTTATTTTATTTCATTTTTTAGGTACAGGGAAATAAAAAAATCAGATAATCCCAACAGATTTATTCGAACTCGGTCAATGTTGCCTAAGAGGAGATGACAGACATGGATTCACTTTATCACACCCGTGGGTCCCACTTAGATCATAACATGCTAAACCATTCAAAAATCCTTATCTTTCCCTCATCGGGTCATCATCTTTTGATCCAATTCCTTTGAATTTTCGTGGACCCCACAATAATCCCATGTACAGATTACCCTTATCCTTATCCCTCCCTTTTCAAATTGTTTACTCCTTCTGTAGAACTAATGTTTTGATATAATAATTGAAAAACGTTTTGGACTGATTTAAAAAGAATTCAAAAGTATTTCTAAAATCTAAATAACTTAAAACTATGTTTAGGGGATGTTTTTAAAGGTTTTTACATGATTTCAAAGTCAAACTAAACAAAACCATCCAGGTGTATCGAAAGCCCCTTAGGTGTTTCGATACGGGGTCTTCCAGTGTCAAAACATTTCGAAACGGGTTTCGAAAAGGGTCTTTTTCTGGATGAGGGTTTTTGCCTAGCGTTTCGATACGGGCTATGCCGTTTCGATACGCCTATGTGGCATCGACCACAACGGTCATAAACCCAACGGCTATTTCCCAACTAACATTTAAATACAGATCGTTTCGATACGGTACTAGGCGTTTCGATACGGGTGTTGCAACGGCTTTTTCTACTTAAAGAGCGTATCGAAACGGGTTCGAGAGTTTCGATACGGTTAGCAGTAGAACAGCATTTATGGTGGGAAATAAAGTCCTCAACGCCTCCAATTCAACCCCAACGGCTAGTAGCGACTACAAACTCATCAAGGAGTATAAAAGGGACCTCCAAGCATCAAGATATGGTTAATGCTTCAATTGTTAATCAACAAATGATCAAGAATTGTCTTCGCACTTAAATTGTCATTTCTTTGTATAGACAAACACTAGTGAGCCAAAATTGTCAAATTTGCTCAAGTGTTTTAGGTTTTGGGTGAGAGCTTATTTGTGCAAACAATCACCTATTAGAGGGATTTAAGTTTGCTTATCTTTTCTCTTTGTAAAGAGGGTTTGATCAAGGCTTTGGGTAGAAAGCTTGATCAGTGTATAAGGGTTTCCTCCTAAGCCTAGAAAAGGGGATGAATCAATAGTGGATTTATTGGAAATCCTTAGTGGGAAGCTAAGGTAGTGGATGTAGATCTTGGTTAGAAGGTTGAACCACTCTAAAATCATTGTGTCATCTATCTTTTAGCTTCCACACCACATCCACCCAAAATTCCACCTCTCCACCACTTGGTGAGCAAGATCAGTTGAAGGAATCGAGCACCCTAAAACTCAACAATTGGTATCAGAGCTTGGCTCAATCAAGGAGGATTAACATCCTATTGAGAAGATCCGGCAAGCTCGATCATCATTTCGCACAACTGGCTCAATGGCACAATCCATCGACAAACCGCCCTTCTTTGACGAAACTCACTATGCCCATTGGAAGATAAAGATGAAGTTCCTCATTAAGTCAAGAGACTACAAGCTATGGAACATAGTTGAAGATGGTTTGTTCGTGCCTCAACGAAGCAAAGTGGAGTGGAGTGCCGACGATCGCAAGAAGATGAAGCTTAATTGTAAAGCCTTGCACATCCTTTTTTGTGCATTTGGCCCAACCATCTCTGAGAGGATGTCTTCTTGTGAGAGTGCCAAGGAGGTATGAGACAAGCTTGAAGTCACATACTAGGGAACCGATGAAGTTGAGGAGACTAAGATTGGGCTTCTCACCTTAGAGTATGAGAACTTCAAGATGGATCCGGAAGAAAACATCAAGAAGATGTTTGATAAGTTCTCCACTATCACCAATGGTCTCAAAGGCTATGGAGAAGCCATCCCGGAAGAAAAGCTTGTCCGAAAGCTCATCTACTCACTTCCCGAGTCATGGGACTCAAAGAGGGCCGCCATCGTCGAAGCCAAGAATTTGAAGACCTTGAAGCTTGATGAACTCATGGGGTCACTCCTTACTCATCAAATCATGAAGAAGAACAAAGAAGATGAGAAGAAGAGGGAAGAAATTAAAGCTATGGGAGAGAAGAAGATCAAAGGGCTTGGCATCAACACAAATGCCATTGCTCTCAAATCCTCCACTTGTCATCATGTAGATTCTAGTGAGGAGGAAAGTGAAGATGAAGAGATGGCCTATCTCTTCAACTAATTTGCCCGGTTCATGAAGAGTGAAATGGAAAATTCCAATCATGAATCGAGGAAAAAGATGAAGAATTCCCACAAGTCCAACATGAGGGGATCATCTTCAAAACAAGCATATGTGGCCACATGGAGTGATGAAGACTCCACCGATGATGAAGTAGCCCACCTATGCTTGATGGCCCTCAATGAGGGGGAGGTAACTTCTAACTCATCTATTTCAAATTCATATACTTTTGATGAGTTGCAAGATGCCTATGATCATTTGCTTTTGGAATTCAAGGCATCATTTTAAAAGAACAAAAAGTTGATTTCAAAAATAAAAATTGAGAATGATTTGCTTTCCAAAACAAATCTTGAACTTGAAGCAAAATTGAAAGATTTTGAACAAAGATGTTTTGATTTGCAAAATTTGCTTCTTCAAGTTCAAAAAGAAAAAGATTTGATTTCCAATGAACTTAAAAAGAAAAATGATTTTGGAAAATCAAATTTTTATGTAAGACAATCTAGTGCCCCTAGATTTGTAAACAGTAAATGTTTTAGAAGTGTTTGGGTCCCAAAAGGACTAACCACTTCAACTAAAAAGGATGACATTGAAAAATGGATTTCTAAGGGGACTAAGCTTTGTGCCACTAACGTTTATGGATCCAAAGCGATTTGGATACCAAAAATCACTTGATTTTCTTTTGCTAGGTGTGATGGAGAGTGTTCAACAAGTTAAACCTTGAGGGGGAGCTCCATGCATACTAAGGAAAAACACTTGAAGAAGGAAGGCTTCACATCCTCCCTTGAGTTCAAGTGTGGTAAAATCTAGTTGCTTTTGTTTTTATTTGATTTATTTTTATTTATGTCAACTAGATGATCATATATGTTGGACTAACATTTTATCATGTTTTGAGTAAAGGGAGCCATTTTAAAACCAAATTGTTATTCTTGTCAATTTTTTTTACCTCTCTTGTTATTTTAAACTTAAAAGTATCTTGAATTCTTTTTGATATAACAAAAAGAGGGGAGAAATGTGGTTTGAAAAATTGGATTTTTAAATGAATACGGGGGAGCTTTATTTGATTTCATATCTTTAATCTCTTATTCACATTTTTAAACTTAAAAGGGGAGAATCCCAAACAAATTTTCAAGTTAGTTTTATTATATCAAAAAGGGGGAGATTGTAGAACTAATGTTTTGATATAATAATTGAAAAATGTTTTGGACTGATTTAAATAGAATTCAAAACTATTTCTAAAGTCCAAATAACTTAAAACTATGTTTAGGGGATGTTTTTAAAGGTTTTTACATGATTTCAAAGTCAAACTAAACAAAACCATCCAAGTGTATCGAAACACCCTTAGGCGTTTCGATACGGGGTCTTCAAGTGTCAAAACGTTTTGAAATGGGTTTCGAAACGGGTCTTTTTCTAGATGAGGATTTTTGCCTAGAGTTTCGATACAGGCTATGCCGTTTCGACACACCTACGTGGCATCGACCAAAATGGTCATAAACCTCAACGGCTATTTCCCAACTAACTTTTAAATGCAGATCGTTTTGATACAATACTAGGCGTTTCGATACGGGTGTTTTGATACGGTCATCAGCGTTTCAATACGGGTGTTGCAACGGCTCTTTCTACTTAAAGAGCATATTGAAACGGGTTCGAGCGTTTCGATACGTAGCAGCAGAACAACATTTATGGTGGGAAATAAAGTCCTCAACGGCTCCAATTCAACCCCAACGGCTAGTAACGGCTACAAACTCATCAAGGAGTATAAAAGGGACCTCCAAGCATCAAGATATGGTTAATGCTTCAATTGTCAATCAACAAATGATCAAGAATTGTCTTTGCACTTAAATTATCATTTCTTTGTATAGACAAACACTAGTGAGCCAAAATTGTCAAATTTGCTCAAGTGTTTTAGGTTTTGGGTGAGAGCTTATTTGTGCAAACAATCACCTATTAGAGGGATTTAAGTTTGCTTATCTTTTCTCTTTGTAAAGAGGGTTTGATCAAGGCTTTGGGTAGAAAGCTTGATCAGTGTATAAGGGTTTCCTCCTAGGCCTAGAAAAAGGGACGAATCAATAGTGGATTGATTGGAAATCCTTAGTGGGAAGCTAAGGTAGTGGATGTAGACCTTGGTTAGAAGGTTGAACCACTCTAAAATCATTGTGTCATCTATCTTTTATCTTCCACACCACATCCCTACAAAATTCCACCTCTCCACCACTTGGTGAGCAAGATCGGTTGAAGGAATCGAGCACCCTAAAACTCAACACCTTCATCAATTCTTTTTCTTGAAATAAAACAAACCCATAAGCCCCACCTCTCACTTATCATTTCCCCACATAATAATAATAAACAAACCTAACAAAACTCATAGTTTTTTCTGTTAGTCGTCTTCCTTATATCCTTTTTAACCTTTCGACCACCCTTCACCTTGCACCTTTAATCTCCGGTGAACATGGTTCATACACTGGATCACGCCGCAACTAATATCTGGGAGTTTTCTATTTCCTCTCTTGGTTTATATTACATTTTGGGATAAAATGATTTAAGTGAGGGGGAGTAAGAATTTGGGTCAAATTCTTTTTCTTGCTTATCTGTTTGGTTGTTCTCTTGTTCTCTTGATTTTGTTTAATTTAAGTTACTTGTTTAAATCCTTAGTTTGGCATTGTCTCATTGTTTCCGTATGATTTTGTATCTATCTTGTTAGAAATTTTAGGTTGCATGGTAGATTTTGGCAGTATTAGTTTCTCCTTAAAATCCTTTTTATGACATTCCTTACTTTGTTAATTGACATGATGCTTACCTAGGTACACAAGACAATTTTTGTGAGTTTTTGAGCCTAATGAGCATGCATTATTTTTGCTATTTGTTTCTTTGAGTGTGCCTAGCTAATTACTTGCATTCTAGAACTTGTGGTTTAAATTCTTTTCGAGACTACATTATTTGAGTATGATGCTTAAATGTGATTGAGGCACTAGGTTTTAACCTTTTCTCTTCCCAAAAAAATTTTTGCCTACCCTTTGATTATTTTCCCTTAGATTGCCAATTTTGAGTCTTGACCTTTTTTCTTGAGATTCGCCATATTTTAGCCTAATCCATTTTTTATTTCCATTATTTTTGTCCCTTTTTCAAGACAAAATTGTCTTAAAAAACATATTCGAATCATGCAATCCAGCATAGCAGAAAATATGCACTGCAGAAAAAAAAACTGTGTAGAAAATTATTCGAATCTGCAGTAAAAAAAAGCAGTGCAGTTCAAAAAAATACTGCAAAACAATTTTGATTCGAATGAAAAAAAACAGTTTCGAATAAATTTTTTTGGGATGATTATTGTCTTGAATTTTAATCTCTATTTTTCGGCCTTTATCCTACCCGAACCTTAGCCCCGTTACAACCCTTTTAAGACCTTTTGATTTTTGCATCACATTCATATTTAGTAGTGGAGATTAGATTTAACCACAAGCCTATGGTAATGCTCTAATTAGTTTTGGCTCGAGCGATTTTCTCTACCCTTACACACTTTGAGTGACATGAGCGATTCCTTGTGAAAGTACTTGGTTTGCATCATTGTTGTTAACAGGATATTGAAATGTCGTTTTTGCTTAAATTATTTCTAAGTCTTATCATTTCTCTATTGCTCCTTATTTTCTTTCATGTTTAGATACTTAGTCATATCGGAAACTTTGATACTTCGTGAAATTAAGGATGACAACTTGAGCTTAGATTTGTTTAATTTTGAGTTAATTGAAGACAAGCATCGAATAAATGAGGGGGGATTTGATGAGTAGCTAGTTTGGTCAATATTTTCATGCTAATTATGCTTAATTGGTTGCTTTGTGATGAAGAATTTTGGCTCATTAGGAGATTTACTGTGCAGGACCTCGCTGCTGCAAAATATTACGAAAAAGGTCAAAATCTGCAATTTTTCTGGATTCATGGCTGGATTAGTGGGCATGAATACACTGACTCGGCGACACGTCAGCGGATGACGTCAGCAGCACGGGATGATGACGTCAGCAACAGTGATGATCGTATGATGACGTGGCGGCAAAAGTGAAAGCTTATCAGGATGTTCTGATAGCTTATCAGATTCAGGATGATAGCTTATCGACCAGGATTTGGATAAAGACTTGGGATTTATCTCTTTTATTTAATTTAAATATATTTTTTAGGAATTATCTCTTAGGATTTATCTTTTGTAATTTGAATTTATTATCTTATCTCTTATCTCTTAGTATTTTTAGGGTTTTTTAGGACTATAAATACCCAATTGGGGTAAGCCTCAAAGCATCTCATCATTTGTTCTTCACTTGTTTTTACTTGGGTTTTTATAAAATTTCTTTTATCTTTCAATTTTTATTTTCTTTACTTTATTCTCTTTTGAAAATGATGCTAAGCATGGTTAATTCAATAATCATGCAAAGCTAAATTTTCCATAGCCAAAGGCATTAGCGATGACTCGGTTTCAACGTGAGGAATAAAAAGCGCTTAAACAACTTCGGGTTTTACTTGTCTCTATTTTCAAAAGCTAAACTTCAAAGCAAAATGATTTTCGAAAAAAAAGATTGACTTTATTTGAAATATAGTTTTTAGTTAATATGTGGGAGGAAGGATCGGCTATTGAAGCACATTCGACTTCCTGGGAACACACTTAGTAAATTGATTATTAAGGGAAAATTGAGATCGAAACCGTTATTATTAAAATAACACATTCGAGTCAGTTTTTATTGGGCTTAAAACGAACTTGGTCTACAACATTATTGTTGATTAAGATCAAGTTCGGATATTGATATCAAAGATAGAACTTGGGTATTTTGTATACAAAGTGAAATCTCAATGATTGAACCTTGTGGACAAGTAACCGACGTAAATCCTAAAGTGGAAATCTTTTTCCAATGATCCAAAGAAACTGAGTAAAAGCGAAAGTCTAAGGTTAGCTTTTAGGTATTAAATTTATTTACAACTATTTCAACCATTATTTTATTTATTACCTTTCTTAAAATCAACCTCCTTTTAACTTTGATAATACTCAATTCACTTCTGCGCTTAGAGATTAAACGAATATAATCAGGAAGTTTCTTAGTCCATGTGGGATTGACCCTTACTTCTCTTTTACTACATTTAAATTAAATTCCTTTATTTATTTATTATTTAAGAAGAATGAATTATTTTTTACGCGTAACTGACGCGTGTCACTCGCATAGAGGTGGCTTTGCCTTGAAGTTCGCTCATTCTATCTTGCAGGGTTTTAGACCAATATTGTCTGATGTTTATTCGAGAGTTAACTTCATGCCCTTTGTCAGACCATACTTTACTCAATCTGAAGTAAGTCTCCCACACAATACTTGTAATTTGGAGATGGCGTATTCCTTTAAGCACCGAGTTTATAGCCTCTGCAAGGTTAGTTGTCATATGACCATAACGTTGACCTTCATCATAGGTTTGTGACCGTCTATCCTTGGGAGGTCATTTGCAAAATTAAATACATTTACACCGTGTCGCCTCAACCTTCTTATCATCTCTTCGAATTTTGGTTGAACTAGTTCATACCCTATTTAAAAAATGAGTTAAATAAATCAACATTATCAACTCAAAAAAATTAATTTTTTTATAAACAACAAATAACAACTTAGCTGCGCCTAAAATTTCTTTCTGGTTCTAATTATTTTCGAACCGCGTCTTCGCATTTGTCGCAGTATGTCGTAAACAATATGTTGGATATGCATGTGGAGCTTTCCATAAACTCTCACGTCTGTCAATTACTGATAAGAGTGCAGTCCCTCTATCAGAAATCAATCAAATCCCGTCTTTTTTTACTACATGATTGCGTAGATGCTTCAAAAAGAATTCTCATCCATTCACGTCTTCCTTTTCATCTATGGCAAAGCCAATTGGGAATATATTACTGTCTCCATCTTGTGCAACAACCACGAGTAATATATGATCGTACTTCCCATACAGCCATGTACCATCCACTTGAATCATGCGTTTGTAGAATGGGAACCCTTCAATGCACGCATTAAACGCCCAAAATAACTTATTTAATATTCTTTTACCAAGAATTAATTCGCATTGTAAGTTGAACGCCGGTTTTGTTTCGTATTCTACCATGGTTCACGGTATGAATAGTTGCATTGCTCATAAAAGAGCTGGTAGCTCGTTATACGATTTATCTCAATCACCATAAAATTGCGCCATCGCCTTCTTCTTTGCCATCCACACCTTGTAGTAAGATGAAATATAACCAAGCTGAGTTCAGATAGATGCTACTAACACTGCAATCGAAATTCTTGGTTCCTGTTCAACCAATGCCCTGGTGTAAGCACATATTAGATCAGAGTTTAAATTAATATGGTCATGTGATAAAGCCATATTGGTACATGTGTGTTGGTCAATGAACCGTGACACCTCCCACATATTAGGCCTCTTTCTATATGAAATTCTTACCCACCAAGGACATTTTCTCTTCCAATGAAGACACCTTACACAATAGGTACTTTTATTGGACTCAACAACAGAAAATGACGTATGGCATTTGATACAGTGCTCCTGAATTGCTAGCTTTGTGGCTTATTTTGTTTCGAATTCAGCTTTCAGTACCAATTTTTCAAAGTTCGAAGATGATGAAGAACCAAATACGCGAGCTTGATATTCCATATCTTGAATTGCAGTATAATCCACTTCATACATGCGGGCCGCTAGAGGTTCATAGGCTGGATAAATGGGTTCCGGTTGCCGGGGCTCTAGTTCAACATAACCCAAAATCGGCTGCTCTTTTCCCAACCTGAGCTTAGCAACAGTCGTATCCTAAACATCATCTTCAACATTGATACCATTACCCTGAGATGCATCTGTCATAACAGCCTCAACATCATCAGCATCTAGTAAGCGAACGTCATCATCTTTCGTAATAGGCACAATATTTTCTTCATCCTCACTGAAATCTTCAAGCGATTCGCCCCAACGACCAAAAATGGGTTCAGTGTCACAATATGTTGATGAACTCATTCTCTGTAAATATTCAAACAAAAAATATAAGAAAAGATTAAAATTTGGTTTTCTTATTAAATTTTTAAAAATAATAAACGGCAAACGAATTTAAATTTCACAAATATAAAACTTATCGAATTCGACGAGAAACAGTCTGAATATATCTTCAATCACCGTTTGAAAAAAATCTTCAAAAACTCTCACCTAAAATTTCAACTCAAACTCTCTTAATTTTTTCTCAACCCCTACACACTCATCTTCTCTATATCCTATATATATACACAATATTAAAAAATTAATAAACCCTAAAACTAGACCTGACTCACATACCTGCATGCATGCATGCATGCATGCATGTCAACAACACCTCGCCATGTGGAGGTGGCGAGGTTTGACTCCTTTTTTATCCTGCCAAGCCAACAAACCATGCATGCCAAGCTTGCCAAGCCGCGCGAACCAGCTGACAAGCTAGTCTCCCTACACATCGCCATTTGCACATGGCGAGGTCCGAGAACGCCAGCTCCACATGGCGCGTCATTGTAGATTTTGGCCTATTCTGTCAAATAATCTATATACGACCCTAATTCCCTAATTAAAATTTTCAGTTGGCCTAGTTAGCCAATTATGGCGATTTTTTAGTCCCAAAATTCTCTATAGATGACAGACATCAGTTTCAAAAGTAAGTATTAATTTTTCAATGCACTTTTGATTCTTCATTTATTTGTATGAGATTCCAATAGACTTAGTCCCAAAATTCTCTTTTTAATAAGCTATAATATTTATAATGTACATTCCTTTAATTCCAATAAAATCTAGTTCAAGGTTGGCGGCGGCACCGACCTTAAATTTGATTGTCGATCGTCGGTCACTCTCTTTTATTTTTTGTTTCGTTCTTTTAATTTTAATTTTTTAAATAAATATGTCTTTATAACACGCTTTTCACTACCTTTTAGTACGTATTTTTTACATCTTGGCATGCTTTTTTGCCTATTGGCATGCTTTTTTGCCTATTGGCACGTTTTTTTTTGTTTTGCTTCAAGAGTGGACTGGATCAAGATGGCGTTCTTTTGGTCATTCTGTTGATCTCCCTGCTTTGGACCCTCGAACTGGATCTAGATGCAAGTTAGTCACCGCTCTTGTTCGCGATTGAATTGTAGTAATAAACGTGTGTTGTCAACGTACCTCAATTCTGTAATATGCATTTTTTATGTTGTTGTTGATGTTTTTTACCTTCATCGTCGAGCTTTAGTGATGTTTTGCATCTATTTTGTTTCGAATCTTTGAATTAAACTTTTACCTTTTTTAGTCCTGTTTATGATCTAGAGGCATTTAGTTTTCGTTTTAAGAATTAATCTGAGTTAAATTATAAATTTTCATCTTAATTTTTTTCTTTATAAATAAAACTGACCTGGTCATTTTCAAAAAAAATTCTAGCAGAAAATCAATTATTCAACTCCATACTTGGCCTTTTCACTCCGAAAATCAAAACCCAAAACAATAGGTACACGTGGCGCATAATCCATCCCCTTATCCACTTGTTAAACCCTCTTAAAAACCTCTCAGGAATCTGGCGCAGTTAAAAAAATGGCTTCCATTTTCATATCCGCTAGTTTGTTTTCTCTTCCTCAAGCTCAAGCTCGATCCAAAACTCAAAAACCCTCACCTAGAAAAAACCCAATCCCCAAAATCAAACCCAAAAAGACTAATACTAACTTCAAGTCTCTATCTTTATCATCACCTCCGCCTTCTACTGCTCCTTCTTTGGGTGCCCAGGCCACCACTTACACTCGCCTCCCTCCCAAGGAGGATTTCTATTTTCCCTCTGTCAATGAATCTGATGAAATCCGGCTTTCCGAATCTGATGTTGCGAAGCGAGCCTCCGGCAACGATCCCTCTGAAATAGAAATGCTTGACACCGAAGAAGAAGAAGACGAGGAGGAGGAGGAAATGAATGGAAGTTCGGGTTTTCAAGACGAAACCCTCGATGGAGAAATCGTAGATTATTACAGCGGTGATGGAAGTTTGGATTTTGATGAAGAAGGGGAAGAGGAGGTTTATTATTACGATTCCGATGGCAAGCTCGTAAATTTATCAGAAAACGAAGTTGATGATTCGGGATTGGAAGTAAAGGAGAAAGGGATACCGGCCGTAATGCGGTGCTTTGACCGAGCCAAAATTTACGTTAAAGCAGGGGATGGCGGGAACGGGGTGGTGGCGTTTCGGCGTGAAAAGTACGTGCCCTTAGGGGGACCTTCGGGAGGCGACGGAGGGAGAGGAGGGAATGTGTATTTGGAAGTCGATGGAGCAATGAATTCTCTGTTACCCTTTCGGAATTGCGTGCATTATAGGGCGGGGAGAGGGGCGCACGGGCAAGGGAGGATGATGTGTGGGAGGAAAGGGGAGGATGTGGTGGTCAAAGTGGCGCCAGGGACGGTGGTTAGAGAGGCCGGGAATGATGAAGTGCTGCTGGAGTTGTTGTATCCGGGGCAACGGGCATTGTTGTTGCCTGGTGGACGAGGAGGGAGAGGGAACGCTTCATTTAAGTCCGGGAACAATAAGGTGCCTAAGATTGCTGAGAATGGAGAAGAAGGTACTGAAATGTGAGTGCCCTTTTACCTGAAATTTTTGAATTTGGTTTGTTGATTATCGAGTTGAGCTCGCGCTCTCGTGTTAATTGACTTTGAATGTTCTAGTACTCGACTCTTAGCTTGCAAGCTTAATCAACTTGGACTTGAGTGCAAATACACGAGCTTGAAGTTGAGGACCAGAATTGGACAAGCTAGTTAGATTTGAGCATCTTAATATTAAATTTGTATTTGCAAAATCTTAATTTGAGCTCGAGTATGGGAGTCAAGTAAACAAGCTAAATCAAGTCACTCAAGCCGAGTATTGATCTTGTATTTCAAATCGAGCTTGAGCATATCACTATTCAAGCTAGGCTCGGCTCAATAACAGCCCCTAGATAAACCAGCTTAATTGAACCAGCTCAAGCAGTTCAATCTTTCATTTCTATTAGAGCTCAAACTTCAAAAGTAAAACTCAATTACACCCTTGTAATACAATATTTTTTGATAGATTGAGCTTGACTCCTCTCGATTACTCCCTACCTATTACTACTATGTTTTTGAATGATCAATCCATGTTTTAGTGTTAGTTTTAATTTTGTTACATTGCTTGTCTTTTGGTTGTGTTAGAGTTTCTACTGTTTCATATTCCTTGCCCTTCAAACAATGGAAGGACCAAAAATGTCGATTTCACAAGAAAAAAAAAGGAAAACTGAAATTTAAGATATGTGCATTTCGATGTGCTGTTGTTATCTGAACAATATGTAAGATAAGATACATGCTTTTGGAATCTATGTTTATGGATAAATTGTGAACTAGCAGTTCAACTTTCGGAAGCCATACTACTGGCTTGCAGTGGTTTTTTGTCTAATATGTGCATTACTGATAATGGTATTCTTGATCAGGTGGCTGGAATTGGAGCTGAAATTGGTAGCAGATGTGGGTATAGTGGGTGCACCAAATGCCGGAAAAAGCACTCTACTAAGTGTGATAAGCGCTGCTCAGCCAGAAATAGCAAATTACCCTTTTACGACTTTGCTTCCCAATCTGGGTGTAGTTTCATTTGATTATGATTCTACCATGGTTGTTGCTGATCTTCCTGGTTTACTTGAAGGAGCACACCGGGGTTTCGGTTTAGGTCATGAGTTCCTGCGGCATACCGAACGATGTTCAGCACTGGTACGGGCTTCTTCTCATATTTTTTTACTGTAATATGTTTTCTTCAAGACTTCTATCAGATAGTTTAAATTTGCAATTGTCTCCTTTAACTATTAAAACTGTTCTACCTTGCTAAGTTAGGGTAAAGGAAATGTTTTATAGTCTGATCAGAATCCTGTCTCTGCTTTCCGTAGGTACATGTCGTTGATGGCTCTGGACAGCAACCAGAGCTTGAGTTCGATGCAGTTCGTCTTGAGCTGGAAATGTTTAGCCCAGAACTTGCTGAAAAGCCATTTATAGTTGCCTATAATAAGATGGACCTTCCAGAGGCATACGAGAATTGGCCATCATTTAAGGAAAAATTACAAGGATGTGGAATCAAAACTTTTTGCATGAGTGCAGTAAAAAGAGAGGGAACTCATGAAGTTATCAGTACCGCCTACAAACTTCTTCAAGAAACTAAAAAATCCAATGAGGGATTAGAAGGTTAACTTTATTTTAAGTTAATTCTTTAAATTCCTTATTCACAAAATCCTCAATCCTTATATTTTCTTATGATTTTCTTATTGTACTCCATGAATTCTAATCCATCCCGTGAATCCATTGCATTCATCATTGACTGGTCCTAGCTGTTCTTTAGGTTTTCAAGATGGGCTAGATTTGAACCATGTAGCTGATATGGTACAGAAGCAGCGTAGCTCCTCTATTAGCGAGTTTGAGATCACTCGTGACAGTAGTTGCAGTACTTGGTATGTAACTGGAGCTGGGTTGCAACGCTTCGTTCAGATGACAAACTGGCGGTATGTTATTAACTCTCATCATCAATTGTTTGATCTGCTCACTTTTTCTCTGCTCGATTTCTCACCATTGTCTTTCTGCTGGGTGTATGCTATCCTAGTTTATCATGTTCGTGTCACTTCGGTGGTACTACCGAGCCTGTTCTTCCTTATTTTAGCTTGTAAATTATGTGTTATATGATATTGAATAGGCTTCATGCTTCATTAAAACTGTATTTGGCTCGTCAATCATGCAACTAGTCGGATAGATTTTCTCCCCTTTCTTCCTTTAAGGAGGGATACGGCGAAGTTTGCCTTTTGTCTGGAACGAGTTTTAAGCATGACTCTCAGGTTCCAAAGCAGCACTTTAGACTGTAATGGTAAATACATTACCTAGAATGAAATACCGTGGATTTTAGTTAAGACTGTTTTGCCCTTAATTAGCACTTCGAAGATGAATATTCTATCATCTAGTCTTTCTTTTCTGATCCCTTTTCTTCAAGTTTCTACTTTCTAGAGGAAGAAGGGATGCTGGAAAAAAGGATAATAAGTTTTAGTGCAATGCAGAGGATAAATTTCAAATGTTTCAAATCCTCAATACGCAGAACTTTTATGACAAACATTTTCCTGTAATTAATTTTGAATGATTGAAACTATAGTTTCCTTATGCAGCAGAATTATATAAATCCAGTCCAAAACACACTGATTTATTTCCTTTGGAATTTGCCTTGTCAATTGCTCAGTGATTCATGTAATCTCGATTTATAATGTACATTTCTTATAATGCTGCATGTTCATTATATAACTTTATGAACCATTGTGCAAACCATTTAGTTTTCTAAATGTAAATCGAGCATATGCATTTCTTTGTTGGAAACGAGATCGATCATTTTTGGAAAAAGGTAGCTAACAAGGTCATATCTTTCTCTGACAGTGACATAAGTAGCGTCACTAACAAAAAGATTAGTTCCAAATGTCATAAATAGCAACTAAAGCGAGTGCTCTCTACCAAAGTCGGTATTATCTGTGTATATCACTGCTTAACTTTCGCTTAGATTAACTGTTCCGGATCGATGAAGATGTGTTATTATTATTCCTTTTTCTCATAGCATGTCGCTCAATTTAACAGATACATCGACTCCGACAAAAGGTTTCAACATGTCCTGGAGGCTTGTGGAGTGAATAGGTCTCTCATGAAGCTCGGAGTGAAAGAAGGCGATACAGTGATTGTTGGAGAGGTTTGTTGCACATACATATATATTGTTGTTGAGAACACGTTCCAATTTCTCATCATCCCTAGCCCTAGCAATAACCTATCTACTTAAACAGTCATCCCGTCTCCAGTCATCCCCATCTCTTTTTTTATTTAGATTAATCTTTGTAAGAAACTGAAAACGTGGATATTGCGAAACTGTTTATCGAATGACTGCATGTTTTGCTTTATCCTTATCAGATGGAGATGGTGTGGCACGATTCCGCAGAGAATTCTGGTACACCAAACATGAAGAAGAGATCAACAGAGTCAATCAAATGGCCACAGATGAAGTAACTGCCACCAGCATCTGCAACGTTTGTCATCGAACTGCCATAGCAGGAGCTCAGGCAAAGCTGGTGAGTTTTGGTGGTTGTTCAGTGAGCAATGTTCACTGCCAGATTTAGTTTTAAACCAATCTTTATACTGACTCCTGAACATTCAATCTCCAGACAAGCGATGATTTGAACAGACCATTACAACTAATAAGAGATGATATTTGAGCAGACCATTAAGGTGCCGTAAATTCACGAGAGGTGACATTGAGCTTGATGAAATGTACGATTTCAATGCATGATTCTTTTGTTGCTTCGACGTGTTTGATTGCTTCGGATTTGGTGTATAACAGGCTAGCTCTTGTGCAGTTGGTTGTATGAGCTTAGAAAATGTAGTAGTGCATTATTGACTGTTGAATTAACTTGAAAGTATATAATTTTTTTTTAATTTCAAAGTTATATGAAAATGCTTTTTTACTACCAACAAATCATAACTTTAAACCTCAGCCTGACATTTCTGAAACCCCCATTGAACCAGAAAACAATGGCTCGTTGCCATCGAAAGATGATAACTCGGGTTACTTGGCCTGCATTGTTCCTTATAGCTGCTTGAATCCTCCTGCAAAGTGCAAACACATCCTCCATGGATCAAAACTTCAATATTGTGGTCAGTCCAATGAGATTGAGTTCCCTGCTTTTATGAGCCATCAGCAATCGTGGGAAATGAGTTCCAATAATCCTCCATTGATGGCTGAAGATGAGTGCATGGGAGCATTTTACACTTGCGATGACAATCCAAGCAGCTTCGACGGGTCTTTTTTATGTACTATCGGGCATCGGCAAGGGAAATGGCTAAGTATTGGCTACTTGGGTTTTGTTTGTTTATTTCATCGTTTTAAGGTAGAATGACAGACAGTACGAATGAGGAATTAATGTCCTTTCTCCATCCTTCAACTTTGCCAAATTGAATGGAAGTTTAGATTTGAAAAGCAGCTTTTATGCAGAAGCTTTCTTTCATTTTAAGACAAAAATGATAAGACTTCTCTCTGCTGCCTTTTGATAAAGGGTTTGTCGTATATGTTCACGATGTTAGAGTGTTTGCTTTTCTAACCATAGAACTTCACAAAAATACATTAAATATTGTGTCCTAATGTTTGAATATCAGGTGTCTTGTCTGAAATGTTGCAGCACTTAATTTTTTTTTGTCACTATGTTTCGACTTTTATATTTATGTATATCAAAATGTACACATACTCAACACACTTAGGTAGACAGAGAATACCTCATGGCACGAAACATTTCCGTCTAATAAACTCGGCAAAACCCTGCAACTTCGGACACAGTAGGTGCCTCAAATGATCAGGCACGATGAACATTTAAGACGGTGGAGCCTGGAGTAATTCACATGTATTCGAATATCACAATAAATTTATCGAACACAGTCAAGCATTTTCATTGTCACAACAGAATTATATGTATAGTCTGATCCCCATATATATATATGTCACAGTTTGATGCATCCAGTGGAGTTTTCCTTAAATTACTTCTATTCTTCACAACAGCCCCTCATTAAGAAGTGGGGGAACAAGAACACCTTCAAGTTCCTTTTCTAGGTTGAATTGGAAACTTGTTCCCGAATTGAAACCAAAATCTCTATGAATGAAGGACATGAACACGCAGTTGATTTAAGGGGAAGAATGTTGTGGGATCGATCTTTTCGTTTTCAAGAAAAAGATCAGATCAGGAACAAACGCATGCTGTGGACTCCAAAATTTGGACAGGGCTGACACGGTTCTCCCTAACTTCAGGTTCTTCGGTGGTTATTCAAAAGCAAGGTGTATGGGGTTTGCTAAAAGTTTTAGGGTTAGGCCATGGATTTATTCGAGATGGAAGAGATGGCCCTATGATGATTATATGAATACAGATGATCGGAGATGCTATGCACTAGACCTTAATCGTGTAACCATGATAACAAAGAAATGAAGCCTCCTACTTTCGAAGACTTGCACCAAAAAAAAATTAATGTTTTGGTTCATGACCTTGATCAAAAAACAGGGATCGAGGCAGTTGCTTCCATTTTTTTCTTAGCTGGAAGCGTGCACCTTGGTGGTGGCAGTGCCGCTGCTGGAAGAAGGGGCGGAACTCTGACTTGACTGATGTGTACTTGACTGAGGAACTGGTCCACCTTTAGAAAAAACCGAACCGACTGATTCACTCGATGCACTCACTGATGATGACATTATGGCTGGAACAGGGTCCTTGCTGGACCCAGACTGAAGTTCTGGTCGTAAGTCCGACGATGAGGATGATGGAGCTAGAGTGCCGGTAGTAGATCCAACAGGATAGGGTGCAACAGGCATATCAGTAAGGGAAGAGGCAGACGGACTGTAACTTAGCGTTCCCAGAGGATGATCAAACTTGCAAGCAGCTCCGAACTTGCACACTCCGCGTTGTGAATAATGAATGCAAGGAGGTGCACCCTGATGACATTACGAAAAACACAATTAAATATATGAACTTAAAGAGCATGCTTAACTTACCTTGCTCATTCATGCTCTTGAAAATTGTCTGTGGAGTATAAAAGAGTGCATACAACACAATAGGCCGCATCATAAATATATGTAGCATGACTAATGTACCAAAAGCCAGAAAATAAAACAAATCAGCCATTCATGTAACAAAGGAGCTAACAAGCCTGAATGTTAACCTACGTTGCTCGACTTTTCATTTTTCTTTAAATACCCGTGTCTGATACCTTTATCCCACACATGTCCCGAAATGGGCATAAGGATATAATCCTCCAAAGACTCTACAAAATGCATCAAAACCTTAGAAATTAACTGGTTGTTAGAAACGTAGGCAGAATGACATCAAGAAAGAACGGTGATACACCTCAACCCGAACAGCCGACCACAAGCAAAAGAAGTATACAGGGATAAGGAGCATGAATAAATAAATATATAACCACTAAATGAACACTTATAAATAACCTAAAATCCAAATCTAGCTTAGAAGACACAATTCCTAGAAAAGATGAATCAGAAACCAAATAAATGATATAATATCCTTAATAATAAATCAATAAGTGTATGAAAGATCACAACATTGAAGATATGATGTTACATATTTTCTTCTAGGTTAAATGACACATAAGAAGTTAAGAAAAAAAACACTAACCGAACAATTATAACAGGAAGAGACACTTGTTCGCAAGACCCTTTTCACTTTTACCATAGAGCTCCAATTTCTCTAAAGAAAAGAAAGGTTGGACCATTGGGAAAACTTTACACATTTTATTAGGTCTAGTTGCAAGTTGGAAAACACAAAGGAACCCAAATACCAATTAAATACAGAAAAACAACCATTTGTTGCAAAAGCAACAGAGCAACGATAATTGTTATTCATGCTGACCAGTACTAAGTACTAAGTATTAAACGTGATTAAAATTTTAAAACCCAACCTTGTAAAAAGCATCAAGTTTATATGGCATTTTATGAATTCTTACAGGACGAAGAGGAAGACCAATAGGGCTGAGGACGACATCAGCTTTTGGTGCAAATACTTCTGGCAGATGATGATATCTACAGAAGGATCCGTATTTACAATCACCAGTTTTCATATAATACTGACATTCTGGCTGACCAGGTCTCTCAGGAAACAACTGCTCCTTCTGAATACTACTTGAAGGCCCAGCACCAGGAGGTACACGTTGATAAGATCGAGTATAGGCAGGTGCTGAAGGAGATAACGGTGTTACTCCAAAAACTGAGCTCGATCCAGCAGTAGCTTGAGTACCGGGACTGACAGGTGGCTGCACAGGTGCATTAACAACCTCAAGAATAAAAACTAATGAAGATTACTTACAGGTGAGGAAACTGAATAAAATTTTAATATACCCACAGCATATAGATTCCAGCTCGCAACTGAAACCATGCCCGGGGAAAGAAGCAAAGGACCATAAGGGCCTTGCACATACGAGCCCGGCATCAGGGGAGGCCTTGCCATTACAACTCCATATTGTTGTGAGGAAGGACCGGATGATGACTGCACCGGCGGATATAATGTAGGTGCAGGAACTGGAGTAGGCATAGGTGCAACTTGAGCTGGAGATGGTGCAGGAACCTCTAAAGCGGATGGTGCGGGATGATGGAATTTACATGTTGCACCGAATTTACACTGCCCCGTCTTCACAAAGTAAGAGCACTCCTTTTCACCCTGTTTTAAAATGCAGTTCAACTAGTAAGCCAACATAACAATACACAATGTAAAAGATCTTAATGTCAAGTGGTACAAACCGGGCGTAATGGATATCCAAAATAATTTAGTGGCACAGGGCTAACAGAACCACCTCCCTGCTTCGGATGATGGTATTTACAGGAAGAACCAAATTTGCAGGTCCCCTTCCTCATATAATACTGCAAATCAGTAAAATGGAAAGCGTAATCATCGTAAATAAGTAACTTACTATTTAGCATTTTGCTAAATTGTCAAACCAAATACAATCTATGCACTAAAAAGCAAGACCTAACTCTATCCTTTAAACTTAAAATGAAATGACACAAAGTCATACTTACCTACAAAGAATTTAGCAATGCACATTGTTGAAATTGTAGCATAAGGAAACCTCGAATTTATCAAACATTTAAGACACAATCTAATTCAAAAGTACCTGACAAACTGGCTGGCCTGCTCTCTCCGGATACTCCCCTGCATTACCTCTTCCAGCTCCCATAACCTAAACCAACCACCATCATCAATCATCATCATCATCACCATCATATGGCATTTCTTTCAACAATCAAGACAAATGAGAATCAAATGTATCTAATAATACCAATTTACACTAGATCTTAATGCATTAACCAAAAACATCTTATCTTAAATCAACGATCGATACCCCATCACTCCACAGACCATAATCAAACAAAAATAATCAAAACCCTTCAAGAAAACTTCAAGCCGGATCAAAAACAGTGAACAATTCAATCAAATTATCGACTATTTACCGCGGTACGGTCACGTGGATGATTGAACCGACACCTGGAGCCGTATCCACAAAACCCAGTCCTCAAATAGTAGATACAATCAGCTTCATTGGGTCTCTCCGGGTAAGATTCCGGCTCATCCCCTAATCCCAACCGCCAGACGGGTTCTGCATTTCAAACAAAAACCTCGTATCACATCCCACATTACACAAAAAAATCCCAAATCCAGAAACGAGAACAAAAAAGTTAAAAAGACTCATCTTTTACCTTCGAGCCCCGTTTCGGGTCCCGGAGCTGTCCATTCCCGTTGCGGATCGGACTCTGGGTCCAGCTCCATTCAACGTACGTACAAACAACCTCCCCAAATAGCCCAAACTGCAATCCGATCAAATGGGTATTTAAAAGAAAAGGAAGAAGAAATAACCAGTGAGGAAAAAAAACTCTCTTTTTTCTTACACTCAACCGAGAAAACACACTGTTTTGTCTGTTGGTTTTTTTGGGTTTTGTTTGGTTTCTCTCTCTCTCTTGTCTATAGTTTCTTTTCACTCTCTCTCTCTCTCTCTCTCTCTCTCTCTCTCTCTGCTTCAGTTTCTCAAAGTCATTTGCCGTTTATTTGATCTTCACTTCCCCCTTTTCTTCTTTATGGGTTTGTTTATATACGCGCCAAATAGAGTGCGGAATAAATAATGACCTAATATTAAACAAATTAAATTATGTTATTAATCAAATCAATGGTCTAACTGTGGTTTTAGTCCCTCCTTTATTCTGAAATTAGAGATTTGAATTAATAATACCGCTAACTGTAATCTTCAAATTGATGACTTGATTTTTTAGAAAACAACTTTAAACATACAGTTGGTAGGTTAAATTTGATCAATTGAATTTCTGCATGTCTTTAATCGTGTGATATGAATAACAATAAAACATAATATGAATAATAACTTTAAAGAAAACATCTAACAGTAATTTAAGGGTGAGCATTCGATCGAGTCGAGTAAAAAATGGTGAATATATATTTATATATATATGTCAAACATAATCGAGAGACTCTACTCAAACTTGAAAGTTAATCCATAATTACAAAAAATTTCGAGTTATTCGAATTTCTATTTTATAACTCAAACTTTATTTTAATTTTTTTGATTTAAGTTTATGAAATTAAAAGTTAAATCAAGGTAAGTCAAGTTTTTATATCAAATCAAGTCGATAATTCAATTTTTAGAGTTAAGTTAAGTTTTGTCCATCCTAGACAGTATTATAAAATTTGACTTACTAATAGTATTAAAAGCTATGGACCGCATTATGTTAAATTAAAATAATATGAACAAATCTCAAATTGTAGCATAGTACGAGGGCTAAAATAACCTTTGTTATCATTTGTATGTCCTATTACCCAAGAAAAAGTATAAATTTGCTACAATTAACGAGAACCTGAAAATCAGATACCCTATTAAACAATCCCCAAATTGTACATAATTGTAAATAGGGGTGATGTTGAGCAACTCGCAAATAACTCGAGCTCGACTCGGTCAAAATTCAGTTAAAATTTGATTTGAGTTGACTCGACTCGAAATCGAGCTCGACTTGAGATATTAGTGAGTCAAGTCGAGCAAGGTCTAATTCGACTCGATAAGTTCGTAAGCAGTTCATTATTTTTTTTATAAAGTCTTTTATGATTTTTTGGTGGCTACCTTAAAAATTATGTTTCAAGAAGTTTAAATATTAGGTGAAAACTCTAAAAATGTCCAACGAATTGCTAAGTAATTTACCCATAAAATTTTGGTTTTAAATTTCCAAAACATTTTTTGCCCTGTTTGGCAATTGGCTGATAGCGGATAACTGATTTGACTAATGAATTGCATTAGCTGATTGTATAGAAGTGTTTGGTAAAATTAACTGATAGCTGTTTGATTCTTTGAACAAGCAAAATGACATATAAGGACATGATTATATTCAATACTTGTTTGAATAATTTATTAGTTATTGATATTTTGTATCTATAAATATTAATTGAATTATGAAAATTAATTTTTTAATATCATTACTACGCATATATGAAGGATGTATATATTATTTTTTATTTGTGATAATTTTAATAATTATTAAGTTTAAATTTATATATTAATATACATACTAATTTCTTATTTTCAATAAAATCATAATTACTTGCCGATAAAAAAAAAATTATTTATTTAAGAAATTATTTATTTAATTTTATTAGTTATTTAAATTTATGTTATTTAAAAAAAATATAATTATCAAAAACAAAATAGTTTTTACAAGTATTTTATGCAAACCTCTAACTCAAAAAGTTCTTAAAAGGAGCTTTTTCAAAATGAGAGGTTTCACCTCAATCCGATATTTACCAAACATCTAAACTAGCGAATTTGACTGATCAAACCTCTAAAAATGCTTCAAACCTCTAATTTTAGCTCAAAAAGATGTTTACCAAACAAGGCCTTTGTATTTTCCGAGAATTTAAAAAGTTAATTGTATTAGTAAGAAATTAAATTATAATAACGAGCTTTTTCTTTTTTTTAATTTATTATTACTTTATGCATAAAAGTAGAAAATGAGAAAACCTTCACTTTCTACCTCCCATATAAAAAATACGATTGAAAGTTAAAATCCCGAGATTCCTAAGACATTCTCTCCTTTGTTGTTCATTGAAGATTGTTGAGAAACTAAAAAGAGTCTCACACTCGAATATCTACTTCATCTCCAATGTAACACCCCCTTCCCGGCCTGGTAGAGAACCGGGTCGGAGAGCGTTACCGAAACATAGCGATGCGGAAATCTTTTACTTCTTTTTCTAAAAATACTTCTTCGCAACTTGACTTATTAAACCTAATGCACTTATTAGGCTTATGGTCTGACTCTTAACAATGTTTACACTTGCAGAGTTACCGAATTTACATATTAATCCCTTTAACCTTATAGAATTTTTCTTGGAAAAATATCCCGTATCGAAACGCCCTAAGCCGTTTCGGTACGGCTTGATTAGAGTCAAAACTTTGACTTTTCCTTACTGACCGTATCGATACGATTTGACCCGTATCGGTACGGGTTGACCGACTTTGACTTGGCTTGACCTGTTTCGAAACTCGTATCGAAACGGGGGCCTCCGGTAGCAAAAATGTATCGAAACGGGCCTCAACCGTTTCGGTACACCATGCTTCCCAGACTCGAATTATACTTACCCGTATCGAAACGTCATCACCCGTTTCGGTACGGTGGACCTGAAATGACAGATTACAGCTGGTTTTTGATCAGTTTAGCTTAGAAAACTTAGTCCAATTTCAATGAAACTTTACCCACATCATTCTAAGGTTATGACTACTGTTATGCCAAGTTTTAAGGTCGTTGGAATTCGTTTACTTGGTTTTACCAATTTAAGCACAAACATAATCTATAAGGCTAAACTCTTTAAACACGAACATTATCTTCATCTTATTTAAGACAAGGCATTTGGACAACACCCTGAACACAAAACAACATATTACTTATTACATAGACCTTGCCACCATACTAGGAGTTTAAAAGACAAAACACTTTACTTGGTCTTGATTGTGACTTGTGCAACTCTCCAACTTCTCCGATCTCGATCCCCCTACTTGCTTACCCTAAAATAGATGCATGAAATGCATTAGGCACACTTGCCTAGTGAGGTATCCACATAACAATGAATAACATATATCATGCCTTACAACATGCTCAATAAATCATATCAATAAACATGTAAGGTCATAGAATATTTCATGATCATAACATGACATAATTCATCATCAAAACATCATAGCAAATCACATTCTTGATTTCATAGTCTCCCTTGGATCGATTCCTTGTATGCGGATACACGAATTTCACCACTACACCATTCATAATCAACATGGTCCATACCATCCACTACACCGGTTTGACCATCACACAACACATCCCTCCACTACACCAAGTCATTCTTCTTCCACAGAGCTCATGAATTCATTGGCATGCCAACCGTATCTGATACCTCGAATCCAAGGTCCTTAACAATATTTTATAGTTCATATCAACATCATATCATAAGTATACATACTACATGGCAACCATGAACATAAAGTAAATCAAAGAATTGATGCAACCTTACCATGTACTTACCAACATACAATCAATGACGTAAAACTACTAACTCAAGGTTAGTATTAACATAAATAACAACAGATTCGGGTAGGCCTTTGCCTAAACCCGAGACGATACTACACTCACCTTGATCGGCTAAGGCTCATAAAGTCGATAATACCTCGATCGATGCTTGAGTCTTTTCTCTTATAATGGCACGGACAAAACGAGCTTCTTAAACAAGGGAGACCAAAGCTTTGGTGAATCTATCATGGAGGTGCTTGCTTAAGCTTAAGGTAGAAGACAACAATGGTGGTGCTAGCTTATTTAGAAAAGAAAGGAATTTTAAGCTTTCGTAAGGAATTCCAAAACCAAGCCCTTAACACCATTCTTCAATTTATAGAGGTCTTAAGAAATTAATAATTATTTGCCACCTCCCCCACAGCCAATGAAATGATTTCCTATGCTTGAGGGTTTGCCACCCTAAAAGACCAATAGAAAGCTTTCCTTGCTAAGTGGGTTTACTAAACCCAATATCCACATCTACATCTCATCATTTACTGAACCAAAGACGTCTCCTCAGTCTTAAATTATATAAAGAGGAGCCAAGCAAACAGGTGACTCATCTAAGAGCCGATTTCTTTGACTTTTGGGGCACTTGCTTGTTTTCTGTAGGGTACCATTTCAGAACGGTCGAGGCCGTTTCGGTACGGTCTTGCAAAATGCCAAAGAGTTAGTTAGTGCCGTTGGACCGTATCGGAACGTCTAAATCCGTTTCGGTATGCCCAAGCTAGGCCGTTTCGATACGAGTCTCAGACGTATCGAAACGCTTGGCCCAGAAACGTTAACTTAGGCATGCAAAACATCCTTAACTCGGAATTTAGTTTCATACAATATTGGGACATAGCTAACCAAAAATTCAAGGTTTCAAAACTTTAATATAAATTTTCCGATCATCGGAACCTATTTCCGACCGGACCGGTTTTCGGGGTGTTACAATTCTCCCCCCTTTAAAAGAATTCGAGACGAATTCCTACCCGAGGCTTCGATTTGTTCATCCGTGCACTCTTCGAGATCAGAATCTTCTGGAGATGGGGAATTCATCTTTCCTAAACCTTCTGGCCATGTTCGCTTCGCACTTACGTACCGACGCTTCTTGAGAAATTTCTTAGGACAATCTCGAGCGAGATGATCCATCTTGCCACAACCGATACAAGCTTCAATTTCCTTTAAACACTGTCCTATCGGATGATTGCCCTAACACGAGCTACACAGAAATATTTCTTGTTTTGATTCATTTGATTTCTCGATGGAATTTGACATTACTTAGGAACGTAGGTACTTTTCAAGGAAAAATACTTATCTCCAACTCTAGGAACAAAGGTGGGTTTTGGTCTTACTTTTGTTGGAGTTAGCTATCATATATAGAATGCAAAATTTGTCTTTTCCCCACCTTTCTAAGAACCAATCACAAATTCTCTTAAGGCTTTGCAAAGCTTATCATTTGACCTCTTCGTATTCACTTGACACTTGTACTGACATTCAATACCTTAGATGTCCAACACATAGGATGAGTCATCAACCTAAAATTCATGCCATTCTTCTTACAGTTTCTATTCCAAAAAAATTTGAATTCCCGTATCGATACACTCATGTCCGTATCGATATGCCCAGACCAAATTCATATTTATAATTTATAAAGGAGTCCATAGCTAAGCTTATTTAGGCAAGGATTTTCTTAATCTATATTTAGACATAAAGAATAAATCTATTACCTGAAATGTGATCATCCATTTGTTCCTTGCCCTTCATGTGGCACATCTGTGCAGAAGTCTTCTTTTCAGGTCGATATGATGCTCTGGATGAAACTCCTGACTTTCCGACAGACTCTTGTTTTACTCTTTTGCTTCGAAAGGATTGAACAAGGGTTGAATTAGCAAACTTGTTTTTGGGACAGTCCCGCCTAAGATGCCCCATTTCTCCACAAAAGAAGCAAGCTCTGGATTTCTTGCGACATTGCCCCTCCGGGTATTTGTGTCGGCAATAGCCACAGACTGTAAATTTCATTCCTTGTCCCGAACCATCAATACTTTCAACAGTTCTATCAACGTGCTCAAACTGAGAAGGTTACGAGTACACCTTTTGATCCGAATTGTAATGCTTCCACTTCTTAGAAGACCCCGAGAAATGAGATTCATTCCGATTTCTCTTTTCGGATTTATTGAACCCACTAAGTGACTGAGCTCTTTTCGTTCCTTCGGTAGCTTTAACTCTGTTTACGAGATCTTGGAAATTTGAGATACTCAAGGCGGTAAACATGGGACGTAACTCATCGTTAAGTCCTGCGATAAACATCTGACACTTCTCTTCTTCCTTCTTGATAAAGTCTGCACCATATCTACAATATTTGCAAAAGTCGTGAATATACTGTTCGATTGGCCGCCCTCCTTGTTGAAGATGAAGGAAAATGCTTCGCCTCTCGGCAATGCAAAATTCACTTATGTACTTATTACGGAACTCTCTCAGAAAGAATTCTCAATTCACAGTTTCCTCGGAGACAGTAAGGACGGTAGTCTCCCATCACTGTAAGGCTTCATCAGCAAGCAACGCAAGAGCGCATTCAAGCTTATGTTCATCCGTACATCTTAATTGCTTATCCAAAATCCTCATGGTATTATCCAACCAATACTCGGCTATTTCGGGATCATCATCGTCCCGACCAGTAAAGGTATAAGCTCTATATTGAAACAACTTATTGATTGGGGCTCGAAAAGATTGAACAACAGGAAGCGTAGGTTGCACTACTTGGCTAGCCTTCATTATATTCAAAAATTGCTGAAACATATCAGCCATGTTCTGATAGCATGCTGCCTGAGCGGCAGGTGCTTCAGACTCTACATTATGAACAGGTGGGTTTCTTGGATTCGGAGGATTTCCTCCTTGCACTTCCTCGCCACCATTCGAGGAATTAGAAGTAGACTCATTGTTACACGCTTCGTTAATACGAGACATATATATATATATATATATAAAAGAGATCGGATCAGTTGACAAGTCACCATACTCAATAAATAACTCCTAGGTGGCAAAGTAACTTAACATACAATACAAACATACTTAAGTTTAGTCCAGAACCGACTAAACTCTAGCTCTGTTACCACAAATGTAACACCCCCTTCCCGACCCGGTTCTCTACCAGGCTGGGAAGGGGGTGTTACATCCAACTCGGTCATGACAAGTTTGTTTATTTAGCTCTAATTGTATCACTAGATTTTACCTATTTAAAAAAATAAAGTAAAACTTTTGGCGAGCTTAATGAGTAACGAGTTGAATTGAACAACAAGATTTTTTAACGAGTACAAGTCAAGTAAAATTTTATCGAGCTTAACGAGCAACGAGTCGAGCAATAAAACTTTTTAACGAGCACGATTCAAGCACTACTCAACTCGCGATTTACACGCTTAATAAGTACCCCTAATTGTAAATTAACAAAATTTAATCTATCTATACCTCAACCTTTAAACTTGACCCTAACAGTTTTGGACATAATAACATGCTTAGGCCGTTAGGCGCATGAAGAAGGTAAACTGTTGGGGTGGGTACAGATATCATCTCCCCCGTATTCATACGAGGACGGTGCTACATATAAAGTGAGAGGGAAATTGCCCCTCAAAACTTGATAGGTTAATTACATTTTAGGTCTAAATAGTTTTGAAATTATTGCAATTAAACCTTTGCTCCTCTCAATTTTTTTAATTTATTATTCTTCTAGGATCCCTATCATTTAGAATTAATAAAATTAAATCTTGACCACTAATTTTTTGTTTAATTACTTTTTAAGACCTTTTCAATTAAAATTTGTAAAATTAAATTTAAACTCTCTTAATTTTCATGGTTTAATTACTTTTTAAGACCTTATTCATTTCAAGGTTAATCGGTTTGCCCCCTCGTAGTTCAATCCTGGCTCCGTCCCTAATATCCACCTAATTTTTTTTATTCCCCACCACCCACAGCGGCTACAATTTTCAAATCCACACCCCCACACATGTACATTCTCAAATTCATCCTCATACCTACTACCCAATTGATATCTACCACCCAATTCGTACTCGCCTGCCAAGAAGCCACCCATATCGAGTTATGTAAAACCATAAGCTTTGTATACTATATTTATTGATCAAATGCATATATATATGGATACATTTATACTTGTATAAATTTAACTACAACTAACTAAATATAGTTAACCTGACTAAAGCACATTCACACCGGTATAAATTCTACTTAACTAAAGCTAACTTAACTAAAGCATATTTACACCGGTATAAATTCTACTTAATCACACATATTATAAATTTACAACATCACAAATTTAAGTTCGATCATAAACCATCATTTTTTTCAAACTAAATTAATTGAGTTCAAAATCTACAAACTTAAGGATTAACGTAGATTTTAAAACAAACAAAATCTTAATACATAAAACAACATAATAGAAGGCACAATCAAAGTTTACAAACATAAATAGTCCAAAATTCATACGGTGGGTAGTTAGTGGGCGGGCAGATACAGTGCGGGTAAGATCTTAAATCCTTCACCTACTCAGTACCTACACGGGTATAACTTTTTACATCCACACACGCCCACTACACACGAAACTTATATTCATCCTTATCCTAATTAAAGTAGGTGTGATGTGGAATCCGCGAAACTGTACTCATTTACCATCTCTAGTCATAGTGTTGCTTATGTTAATGAAATAAGCTTAAAATGGCAAATATATATACTCGTATCAAGGGAATATCTTGTCGGGAAAGAAATATTATTATCATAGAAGTTTTTTAATATTATGATAATTTTCTCTTAAAATTAGGTTTAAAAATACAATTGTTCATTTTTTTCCAAAGTATTTCTTTTATCTATGAAACATGCCTCTTGATTTATGTTATTTGATTCACTTTCTATGTAATTAAAAAATTAATATTTATGCTAACAGAGTTTTGGTGTAGTGGCAAGTCACCTGATTGACACTCTTCCCTCCCCTAAAATTTGTGAGTTTAATATTCATTAGGAGCATATTTCCTCTCTTCATTCTCCTTGAATAGAATTGTTAAAAAATATATTTATTACTAATTACTAGTTTGGTTTGATAAGATGATATGTTAGTTCTTTTGAGCAAAGTTAGAGGTTTGAATCCATATATTCTAAATAAACGGTATATTTAGTTAGCTTTGTAACTGACATGTATTATTTAACATGTCTATATTAGGGAAGGTGCAAATAACCACGTGTTTGGTAGAGATGATATTTAATACACCGCGTTATTTAATACGTAAGTTGGATGATATTTATCGCTGAGTTTGAGGTAGTTTTTATTTAACACGTCAGTTTTTGTGATGATTCTAAATTACTTTTTCAAGTATACCCTCATACTATTTTTTATGTATTTACATCGTTGTAAATATGTTAACATTTCACGTATTTACATCGTTGTAACTACGTTCACCACTTTTTACATATTTACATCCTTGTAAATACGTTCATTATTTTCTCACATTTATATTGTCGTAAACATGTTCACTATTTTTCACCTATTTACATCGTTGTGAATACGTTCGTTATTTTTTTACGTATTGACATCATTGTAAATGCGTTAATTATTTTTTCACGCATTTACATGTTGTAAGTATGTTCACTATTTTTTCACATATTTACATTGTTGTAAATATGTTCACTATTTTTCACGTATTTTTATCATTTTCAATACGTTCACTATTTTTTATGTATTTACATTGTGTGTTTAAAAAATAACACAATAATCATGTCAAAACGACGAAAAAAAATTATAAAGCTAAAGGTTTAAGGGTAAAAGGATATATTCATTTATAATACTTATCTTATAACTTTGTCACGAATTTCAACAATCAAACACATTAATGTAGTAACAACCATATTTCCTCCTCCTTTTTAATACATGTGTTATTTAATAAAACACACTTCTTCACCATCCGATGTACTATACGAGGCTAAAATAAATTAGATTGAAAGAGTGTCTCCATAATGAATATTTATAGTACCTAATTTAGTTAATCAACTAGTAAATTAAATATTAATATTTATTAATAAAATATGCCTAATTTCGTTTTTAAAAATTCAGTAAAAGAAATATTGAGTTTGGCGGTTGTTGTTGGCACTGCCTCTAATTATTATTAGGAATTCAATTAAAGTTATTTAATAAAAAAAGGTGGGACATGTCACATATTTCAGGTAAAGTGTGAGCTTTTTTAACTTGGAAGTGTTAAGGAAAACAGGGGTGTGATAACGACACCCAACGAGGGTAGCATTTTTTGGAAGCACCAACCATTATCCAACACGTGTTTTAAGAATAGCCTTTATTGCATAAGCAGTCTAACTTCGCACACCCTTTACTTCCATGTCACAAACCGTGAACACGTGGAAATTTAAAATAATAATAGTTGTAATAATATGTAAAATCAACCGATCACGCCACTTGATATGGGCAATATTGGTTGAATATTTTGTTCGGGAAATTCCAAAAACTAACGGCTTAAAAAATAACTAAAATTCAGCCTTTAAATCTCAGCTGTTGGATGAAGTCAAGTAAACAATAATCGTACGATTTAAAAATAATAGTTACCCAGTGAACCGGTAATTGTTGTTTGTGTTAAAAAATAAAACACGCGAGTTTGAAGAAGGATATTAGCAGGAAGTAAAATCTTATGGTTTAGATACTCTCAAACCCACTGAGAGGATAAACGACGAACCAACGGCGGCGAACCTCCCCCCTCGCCCTCACTTTGAGCCTGTTGATCGCGAAAAGGTACTATTTTTCGTTTTTATATCCCTAAATATTTAAAATTCTAGGATTTCAAAGCTTTCAATCGTTGGAAATCTCGAATCTATGATTGTCGCATAGGGATTTTACTGGAACTTAATTGTCCTTTGGTTTATGATCATTTCCTTTTCTTCTGTCATGCAAACTTGTCCTTTCTTGCTTCGTGTTTTCACAAAGGTATGTTCTTTTGCCACATCTTTGACTTTATTTTTCTAGCTTATTAACTCGATTATATGTTTAAGCTGCTCTCTTTTTGGGATGCGTTTTATTGGTCCCTGCTAATCATTTTGGGTTCTTCCATCATTTTGATTTTTCCTTGAACCATAAAAACCTACATTGTTGGTGAAGTTGGTTAATGGAGGATATTTGGAATGTAACCCCCTCGTCCCAGTCTGGACGTCTGACCGGTCTGAGTAGGCTACACGGGAAAAACCAAAGTGAAACCCGCTAAGGCTCCCATTCGGTTAGCAACCCTAGAAAATTTCTTTAATTATTATCTTGTCTAAATGGATTAATTTAATCCTATGTGAAAGGAAAACAACGGATGCAACAAACGAGGCGATCAACCCAACATCATTCCAAAAACAGTCCAAGGAGTGTATCGAAACGCCTTGACTAAGTCAACAGGCCCAAGTCAACACGAGGAGACCGTATCAAAACGCTGGTCAACCATTCCGAAACGCCCTCAGTGGTCAACTTCTCATGGTCAACGATACGAAGACCATTCTGAAACGCCTAGGCTTGTTTCGATACTTCAATTTATCGTCAAAATCTCAGATTTCCAGTAGCAAAATCGTATCGAAACGTCCCCTCTGCATATCGAAACGCCTAGCCTAAAACAAGAGGCCGTATCGAAACGAGACCAACCGTTTCGATACACCTGCTACGAACAGACATGTTTTAGCTGGTTTTTGTCACAAGGCAACCCCAAATTCCAACCAAAACCTCCAACAACCAAACACACAACAACTCTAGGTGCTAGGCACCCTAAAACAACATATTTAATACTCATCATACATATAAAAGCCATTCAAAGAGTAGCATCAATTTAAACAAGAATTCATGCATAGCATTTAAGATAACATGCCTTAGACAAACACACATAGCATTCATGGGAAGGGTTCAAGTCCTCAAACACAAGACAATTATGCATCAAGTAAACATGGTCTACCACCCACGATATAAAGGCATACACATGGCCAACATAAAATCAACAATTTAACATGCCCATCCAAACACAAAACCAAACTAAGGAGTTTGACCCCAACTCCAACAAGTTTACACCCTCATCATCTAGGCATTATTACAAATACGTAAATCATACTTGAGCTACTTGAGAACACCAAAAGCTCCTCCCTTGCCCACTTGCCTCTCGAACTCTAACGATCTGCATGTTGGAAATAAAGGAGAGCGTAAGCTAACTAGCTTAGTGAGTGAAGCTCTAAAACTCAACAAGCTTGCAGTTTTCAAAACACTTTTCATAATTGACAATTAAATCAATGGATGCACGAATGATATCACAACAAGACTACACATGGTTTACACATGCACAACCAACATACACACGGTGGGACCACACATCACCGTTCGACTAAAAGTTTTTTGATGGGACCACTCATCACCTTAATCTACTACTAGTCACTACCGGTGGGACCACTCATCACCGTAGTTATGACAACCATCACGTGAGGCTCGACTTCAACACGACTACACAACAACAACGGTGTAAACAACTCAAGATGCACATGATACCACAACATATAGCCACTCATCAACACATAGCAAAAAGGTAGGAGTAGTAACTTACACTCGAGTTTAGGTGAACCCTCTAGGTCCCACCTAAACCCCCAAGAGTCCCATTTCGAAAGCAAAACAAAGTTCGATATTTCTACTCACCGTTGCTACCCAAATGAAAGCCGAAAACCAAGCTCAAGTCTCCAAATTCTTCGGATTCGTCCCCGAGGCTTCACCAACAAAATTCATTGCTTCTAATCATCCCAAAACAATCAAAATAACCACAAATCAGTCCACAATTCAATGTAGTCAACCCGGAACACAAACCAAGCACAAAACACATGATTTCAAACTAAAGACAACCCCAAATTTCTCATTCCCGAGCAGCCCCTAAGCACAGCCTAAAACCAATTATTCCAACACTTGTATTACTCCCAATAGCTTCCAAAACAACCCTTACATATAGCCTAACCATCAACCAACAAATTTCCACATTAAACACCCCCAAAACTCAACCTAAAACCCTTCAAAAACCTCCCCAAAACCCAATTTCGGGAAACACCATAAAACCTTGTAAAAATCGAATGTGTTGGACCTTATAGATAGTAAACAACTTATGTATCATTAATACATCAAAAGCTTAACTCAAAGCTAATAAAGCTCACATTTTTAATCCAAACTTTCAAAATTCCAAAATGAGAAATCATGGGTTTAAATGAAAAATAAAACCATAGACTCGTAGATAACGATGAGGATAAGTCAAAAGTGAGTTTACCTTTGAGAAATCTCCAACAATGAGCAAGAGAGATGATGGAATAGTAAACTAGGGGAGGAGGAGTGTTTGTCGTTGAAATGGAGAGAAGGGGGAAGAAGATGATGAAAAATGCTCTTTTAAAATAAAAATGAGTTTTTAATTTCACAAGTCCATTTATTTACAAGTATGCCATTAATGAGATGGTTATCTCAATATCTAAAATCCATGGGTTTTGGGTTTTGAAATCAAAACAAGCCCAACATAAAATATTTGTTTTGAAAACCCGAGGCCCAAATATTATTTTATTATTTTAATACTATTTTCACCCGACCCCCAAACCCGAGTGTTACAACTCTCCCCCACTTAAGGAATTTCGTCCCTGAAAGTACCTGACGAAAACAAGTACGGAAACTGCTCAAGCATATCGGCTTTCCTTTCCCATGTGGCCTCTTCAACTCCCCTATGTCTTCATAACACCTTGACCAACTATATGGTCTTGCCACGCAACACCTTGCTATCATAAGCAAGTATTTCAACTGGTTCTTCGTTGTAAGACAAGTCCGGATTCAAATCAATCTCTTCTACGGGCATTACATGGGACAAATCCGATCTATACCTCCTAAGCATCGACACATGGAAGACATCATGGATCTTCTCTAACTTGGAAGGTAATCTCAAACGATAAGCTACTGGCCCAATCCGCTCAACCACCTCATAATGTCCAATGAATCTTGGGCTTAACTTACCCTTCCTACCAAACCTTATCACCTTCTTCCAAGGTGAGACTTTCAAAAACACTTTATCTCACACGAAATACTCTACCTCTTTCCTCTTTAAGTCGGCATAGGACTTCTGTCGATCCGAAGCTGCCTTCAAACGATCACATATCAACTCTACCTTCTCAAGCATATCGGCTTTCCTTTCCCATGTGGCCTCTTCAACTCCCCTATGTCTCCATAACACCTTAACCAACTCTATGGTCTTGCCACGCAACACCTTGCTATCAGAAGCAAGTATTTCAACGTGTTCTTCGTTGTAAGACAAGTCCGGATTCAAATCAATCTCTTCTACGAGCATTACATGGGACAAATCCGATCTATACCTCCTAAGCATCGACACATGGAAGACATCATGGATCTTCTCTAACTCGGAAGGTAATCTCAAACGATAAGCTACTGGCCCAATCCCCTCAACCACCTCATAATGTCCAATGAATCTTGGGCTTAACTTACCCTTCCTACCAAACCTTATCACCTTCTTCCAAGGTGAGACTTTCAAAAACACTTTATCTCACACGAAATACTCTACCTCTTTCCTTTTTAAGTCGGCATAAGACTTCTGTCGATCCGAAGCTGCCTTCAAACGATCACATATCAACTTTACCTTCTCGGTGGTGCCCTTAAGCAAATCAGGCATCGGTACAAGCTTCTGGCCGGCTTCGGCCCAACAAATCGGAGTTCTACACTTCCTACCATACAAGGCCTCATATAGAGCCATCTGAATACTCGACTGAAAACTGTTGTTATACGCAAACTCTACTAACGGTAGATGTTTCTCCCACGACCCCTGCATATCAATGATACAACATCTCAACATATCTTCCAACACCTGAATCACTCTCTTAGACTGACCATCTGACTACGGATGATACGAAGTGCTGAAGTTCAACCAAGTACCCAAGGCTCGATGCAAACACTCACAAAATCTAGCTGTAAATCTCGGATCTCGGTCTGACACAATCGACCTCGGTACCCCATGTAGTCTCACTATCTCACAAATATATAGTTCGACCAACTTGTCTAAGGTATAGGTGGTATGAACTGGTATGAAGTGGGCACACTTAGTAAACCTATTCCCTATCACCCACACTGAATCCTTCCTCGAAAAAGTCAACAGTAGCCCTGACACAAAGTCCATGGTAATACGTTCCCACTTCCATTCTAGAATCTTCAACGGCTGTAACAATCCTGAGAGAAACTGATGCTCACCCTTGACCCACTGACAAACCATACACCTACTTACAAATTCGGCCACGTCCTTCTTCAAACCAACCCAATAGTACTCTTCTTTTAACCCTGGATACATCTTCGTGCTACCCGGATGCATAGCAAAATGACTGTTATGAGCTTCATTCAAGATCGTACGCCTCAACTCGGTATCCTCCGGGACCACTATCCTATGCTTGTAACATAGAACCCCATTCTCACCGAAACAATACTCGGCAGGCCTATCTTCGGCTATGCCTTGCATGTGAGGTGCCAAAGACTCATCTCTCAACTGCTTCTCTCGAATTAACTGAACTAACGAAGGCTTAACCTGAAGCTCGGCTATCAACCCACCATCATTAGACACGCTCAATCTCACAAACATAGCTCATAACTCAACGACCACTTTTCTACTCAAGGCATCGACCACTACATTTGCCTTACCCGGATGGTACTCTATCGTGAGGTCATAATCCTTGAGAAGCTCTAACCACCTACGTTGCCTGAGGTTCAAATCCCTCTGAGACATCAAATACTTCAAACTCTTGTGGCCGGTATATACGTTGCACTTCTCACCATAAAGATGGTGTCTCCAAATCTTCAATGCGAACACCACTGCAGCTAGCTCTATGTCATGGGTGGGATAATTCTTCTCATGAACTTTCAACTGTCGCGAAGCATATGCTACCACCTTACCCTCTTGCATAAGCACACAACCTAACCCTACGTAGGATGCATCACTAAAAATCACAAATTCTCTCCCCGGTTCAGGCTGAATCAGGATAGGAGCTTCGGTCAAAGCTTTCTTCAATTTCTCAAACGCTTCTTGCCTTGCTTCTGACCACTTATACGGAACATTCTTCTGTAGCAATTTAGTCAAAGGAACCGCTATTCTAGAAACCCCCTCAACAAACCTTCTATAGTATCCTGCCAAACCTAGGAAACTGCGAATTTCTGTCACTGACTTCGGTTGTTTCCAATTCACTATAGCTTCTATCTTTTTGGGATCCACACTAATCCCATTAGCCGAGATCACGTGACCTAGGAAGACTACCTCCCTAATCCAAAACTCACATTTGCTTAGCTTGGCATACAACTGATTCTCCAGTAGGGTCTGAAGCACTAACCGCAAATGCTCATCATGCTCCTCTTCGGTCCTAGAGTATACTAAGATGCCGTCTATGAACACCACCACAAACCTGTCCAAGAACTCATGAAACACATGGTTCATCATATCCATGAAAGCTGCCGGAGCGTTTGTCAACCCAAAAGGCATCACCAAAAACTCATAGTGCCCATAACGTGTACGAAAGGCCGTCTTCGGTATGTCCACATATTTTACCTTCAACTGGTAGTACCCGAACCTCAAGTCAATCTTCGAAAACACAGAAGCACCTCTCAACTGGTCCAGCAAGTCATCTATCCTAGGCAAAGGGTATTTGTTCTTCACTGTCACCTTATTCAACTGCCTATAATCTATACACATCCTCATGCTACCATCTTTCTTTTTCACAAACAAGACCGGAGCACCCCACAGAGAAATACTAGGCCTAATGAAACCTCTATCGGTCAACTCCTGAAGCTGTGTCTTCAACTATTTCAACTCTTTCGGTGCCATTCTATACGGAGCAATCGACACTGGTGCAGAATCAGAATACGTCTCAATAGCAAATTCAATTGCTCTGTCTGGAGGCAAACCCGGTAACTCTTCCAGAAAAACACTCGGAAAATCACATACTTTTCTGATGTCCTGAGGTCTCACCTCACTCATATTTGGATTCATTACATAAGCCAAGTAAGCCTGACACCCCGAACTCAACAACTTCTAAGCTTCCAAAGCCGAAACCACATTGGACAAGAACCTAACGTTCTCACCCACTACCACAACCTCAAAGTCATCGGTAAGCCTCAAGGAGACTCTCTTGGTCTCAAAGTCAACCCTAGCTCTATGCTCTACAAGCCAATCCATGCCCAAAATCACGTCAAAACTGTAGAAGGGTAACTCCATCATATCGACCGGAAATACGTGGCCCTGAACCATCAAGGGACACCTCCTATACACTTTCCTAACTACCACCGTATCACCAAAAGAGCTAGTAACATTTACACCTATCTCTAGCCATTCACATGGTAACCCTAATGACCTTGCGTGCTCACCCAAAATATACGAATGTGTTGACCCTGAATCTATCAAAGAAAGCAAACTCAAAGACTGTAATGAGAAATTACCTGCAATGACATCAGTGTCATTCCCAGCCTCTCACTGAGCATACACCCTAGCTGGTCCTTCTCTCTCGGGCTGGACTACTACTACATGAGCCAAGTTCCTCTGACCCTCATTCCTTGGCTGAAAGTTTCCACGACCGCGCCCACGTCTTATCTGATGCTCAAAACCCCTAGAGTGAGCCGGTCCGCCCCTAGCCGGGTGTGGATAGTTACGCCTCATGTGGTCTCGGGATCCACAGTTCCAAAACGGCCCAAAGGTACCCGCACACTCGCCCTGATGGCATCTCCCACACCTATTGCACTTCGGTGTGTGCATAATAGCTCCTTGGCCTTGATGGCCCTGACCATAGTTACCACTCCTATGTCTCGAATTGGGCTGGTACCTCCTATCCGTATGCCTCTTGGCATGATCTCTATCCCAATTCGCACGTCTCTTTCTAGAATCGGACCCACTAGCACATGCACTAGAGCCTAAGTTCTGCTCAATATCCTTGGCCCTAGAGACCAAAACATCGAACTCAGTGTAGCCAGAGGCAAGCATGTAGGTCTTCACATCTCTAGTCAACCCATACCGAAAGCGCTCACACCACTCCCTCTCATTAGGGACCAACTCAGGAGCATACTGGCTCAATCTCACAAACTGGACCTCGTACTCAGTCACGGTCCTGTTACCCTGAACCAAGGCCATAAACTCCCTCTTCTTTTCATCCAAGTACCGAACTCCAAGATACTTCCTCTTGAAGGCATTTCTGTGAACTCCCACGTGATGTCTGCTTCAGCCATCCCTGAAGTAACAGTGGTCCGCCAAATATAAGTGTCCCCCTGAAGCAAGGAGACAATGCAACCCAACTTACTGGCGTCTGAACACTCCATTTGTCCCAAGATGCGAGTAGTACTCTCAAGCCACCCCTCCGAACCCTCGGGAGTCAACCCACGAAACTAAACTGCTCCCAAGTTACGAAGCCTCTCTAGGGGTAATCCTGTCCCCGTACCCTGAGGTGGTGTTGCAGCTTGTGCACCGACCAAAGCTGTCTGAAAAACCCAGGCTATAGTCTGAATTAGATGGATCATGTCCGCACCCGCTGGACCCTGACCTGCCTGAGCCCCTACACCTCCAACATTAGCATTGGGCTGAGGCCCATTACCATCACCTCCGACTTGCGCACCAGCCTAAGGCACGTCACCTTCACCACCCACTCCATTACCACCGAGAGCAGGAGGAGCAGGAGGCTCACCTCCGGGTGCCTGGTCACCCGCTCTAGGTCGCCCCCTTGGTCTCACCATAGCAAAATAAGATCTAAAACATCAAACACACAACAAACAAGAAAAACGTTAGGTTAGCAAAAGGGCGAGGACCCCAGTTCTCAAGCTCGTTAAACCAAAACAATTTCCCTTTTTCACAACAAAACCTAACAATGGTCTACCATCCACGACATAAAGGCATACACATGGCCAACATAAAATCAACAAATTAACATGCTCATCCAAACACAAAACCAAACTAAGAAGTTTGACCCCAACTATAACAAGTCTACACCCCCATCGTCGAGGCATTATTACAAATACGTAAATCATACTTGAGCTACTTGAGAACACCAAAAGCTCATTCCTTGCCCACTTGCCTCCCGAACTCTAATGATCTGCATGTTGGAAATAAAGGAGAGCGTAAGCTAACTAGCTTAGTGAGTGAAGCTCTAAAACTCAACAAGCATGCAGTTTTCAAAACACTTTTCATAATTGACAATTAAATCAATGGATGCACGAATGATATCACAACAAGACTACACATGGTTTGCACATGCACAACCAACATACACACGGTGGGACCACACATCACCGTTCGACTAGTAGTTTTTTGATGAGACCACTCATCACCTTACTCCACTACTAGTCACTACCGGTGGGACCACTCATCACCGTAGTTATGACAACCATCACGTCACGCTCGACTTCAACTCGACTACACAACAACAACGGTGCAAACAACTCAAGATGCACATGATACCACAACATATAGCCACTCAACAACACATAGCAAAAAGGTAAGAGTAGTAACTTACACTCGGGTTTAGGTGAACCCTCTAGGTCCCACCCAAACCCCCAAGAGTCCCATTTCGAAAGCAAAACAAAGTTTGACATTTCTACTCATCGTTGCTACCCAAATGAAACCCGAAAACCAAGCTCAAGTCTCCAATTTCTCCGGTTTCGTCCCCGAGGCTTCACCAACAAAATTCCTTACTTCTAATCATCCCAGCACAATCAAAATAACCACAAATCAGTCCACAATTCAATGTAGTCAACCTGGAACACAAACCAAGCACAAAACACATGATTTCAAACTAAAGACAACCCCAAATTCCTCATTCCCGAGCAACCCCTAAGCACATCCTAAAACCAATGATTCCAACACTTGTATTACTCCCAAAAGCCTCCAAAACAACCCTTACATATAGCCTAACCATCAGCCAACAAATTTCCACATTAAACACCCCCAAAACTCAACCTAAAACCCTTCAAAAACCTCCCCAAAACCTAATTTCGGGAAACACCATAAAACCTTGTAAAAATCGAATGTGTTGGACCTTATAGATAGTAAACAACTTATGTATCATTAATAAATCAAAAGCATAAGTCAAAGCTAATAAAGCTCACATTTTTAATCCAAACTTTCAAAATTCCAAAATGAGAAATCATGGGTTTAAATGAAAAATAAAACCATAGACTCGTAGATAATGATGAGGACAAGTCAAAAGTGAGTTTACCTTTGAGAAATCTCCAACAATGAGCAAGGGAGATGATGGAATAGTAAACTATGGGAGGAGGAGTGTTTGTCGTTGAAATGGAGAGAAGAGGGGAGAAGATGATGAAAAATGTTGTTTTAAAATAAAAATGGGTTTTTAATTCTGTACTTTTTACTCAGTTAAAATTCCAACGGGTCCATTGAAAGGCCCATTTAGACCTGCACGTCCGAAGCCTCTACAAAAGGATCACAAAACAAGTTTTAATCCATTTTTAGAAGTTCAAATAATTGGTTAGGAGATTTTCAACACAATTATATTGGAAAACCTTAATTTTTATACTCTTTACTCAGTTAAATTTCCAACGGGTCCATTGAAAGGCCCATTTAGACCTGCTTGTCCGAAACCTCTACAAAAAAGACGACAAAACAAGTTTTATTCAAATTTTAGGAGTTCAAATAATCGATTAGGAGCTTTTCAACACAATTATATTGCAAAACCTCAATTTATGTACTTTTTACTCAGTTAAAATTCCAACGGGTCCATTGAAAGGCCCATTTAGACCTGCCCGTCCGAAACCACTACAAAAAGGACCGCAAAACAAGTTTTAATCAAATTTTAGGAGTTCAAATAATTGATTAGTACCTTTTCAAGACAATTATATTGCAAAAATTCAATTTTAAAACTTTTTACTCAGTTAAATTTCCAACGGGTCCATTGAAAGGCCCATTTAGACCTGCTCGTCCAAAACCTCTCCAAAAAGGACCGCAAAAAAGTTTTATTCAAATTTTAGGAGTTCAAATAATTGATTAGGAGCTTTTCAACACAATTATATTGCAAAACCTCAATTTCATTACTTTTTACTCAGTTAAAATTCCAACATGTCCATTGAAATGCCCATTTAGACTTGCTCGTCCAAAACCTCTACAAAAAGGACCGCAAAAAAGTTTTATTCAAATTTTAGGAGTTCAAATAATTGATTAGGAGCTTTTAAACACAATCATATTGCAAAACCTCAATTTCTATACTTTTTACTCATTTAAAATTCCAACGGGTCCATTGAAATGCCCATTTAGGCCTGCTCGTCCAAAACCTCGACAAAAAGGACTGCAAAACAAGTTTTAATCAAACTTTAGGAGTTCAAATAATTGATTAGGAGCTTTTCAACACAATTATATTCCAAAACCTCAATTTTTATACTTTTTACTCAGTTAAAATTCCAACGGGTCCATTGAAAGGCCCATTTAGATCTGCTCGTCCGAAACCTCTACAAAAAGGACCGCAAAACAAGTTTTAATCAAATTTTAGGAGTTCAAATAATTGATTAGGAGCTTTTCAATACAATTATATTGCAAAACTTCAATTTTTATACCTTTTACTCAGTTAAAAGTCCAACGGGTCCATTGAAAGACCCATTTAGACCTGCTCGTCCAAAACCTCTACAAAAAAAAACCGCAAAAAAGTTTTATTCAAATTTTAGGAGTTCAAATAATTGATTAGGAGCTTTTGAACACAATTATATTGCAAAACATCAATTTATGTACTTTTTACTCAATAAAAATTCAAACAGGTCCATTGAAAAGCCCATTTGGACCTGCACGTCCGAAGCCTCTACAAAAAGGACCGCAAAACAAGAGTTAATCAAATTTTACGATTTTAAATAATTGATTAGGAGATTTTCAACACAATTATATTGCAAAACCTTAATTTTTATACTTTTTACTCAGTTAAATTTCCAACGGGTCCATTAAAAGGCCCATTTAGACCTACTTGTCCTAAACCTCTTCAAAAAGGACCGCAAAACAAGTTTTATTCAAATTTTAGGAGTTCAAATAATTGATTAGGAGGTTTTCAACACAATCATATTGCAAAACCTCAATTTCTGTACTTTTTACTCAGTTAAAATTCCGACGTGTCCATTGAAAGGCCCATTGAGACCTTCTCGTCCGAAACCTCTACAAAAAGGACCGCAACACAAGTTTTAATCAAATTTTAGGAGTTCAAATATATAATTAGGAGCTTTTCAACAAAATTATATTGCAAAACCTTAATTTTTATACTTTTTACTCAGTTGAAATTCCAACAGCTCCATTGAAAGGCCCATTTAGACCTGCTCGTCCAAAACCTGTACAAAAAGGACCGCAAAAACGTTTTATTCAAATTTTAGGTGTTCAAATAATTGATTAGGAGCTTTTCAACACAATTATATTGCAAATACTTAATTTCTGTACTTTTTACTCAGTTAAAAATCCAACGGGTCCATTGAAAGGCCCATTTAGACCCGCACGTCCGAAGCCTCTACAAAAACGATCAGAAAACAAGTTTAAATCAAATTTTAGGAGTTCAAATAATTGATTAGGAGATTTTCAACACAATTATATTGCAAAACCTTGTCTTTTATACTTTTTACTCAGTTAAATTTCCAACGGGTCCTTGAAAGGCCCATTTAGACCTGCTTGTCCGAAACCTCTTCAAAAAGGCTCGCAAAACAAGTTTTATTCAAATTTTAGGAGTTCAAATAATTTATTAGGATCTTTTTAACTCAATTATATTGCAAAACCTCAATTTATGTACTTTTAACTCTGTTAAATTTCCAACGAGTCCATTGAAAGGCCCATTTAGACCTGCTCGTCTGAAACCTCTACAAAAAGGCCCGCAAAACAAGTTTTAATCAAATTTTAGGAGTTCAAATAATTAATTACGAGCTTTTCAAAAAAATATTTCAAAACCTAAATTTTTATTCTTTTTACTCAGTTAAAATTCCAACAGCTTCATTGAAAGTCCCATTTAGACCTGCTTGTCCAAAACATCTACAAAAAGGACCGCAAAAAAGTTTTATTCAAATTTTAGGAGCTCAAATAATTGATTAGGAGATTTTCAACACAATTATATTGCAAAACCTCAATTTATGTACTTTTTACTCATTTAAAATTTCAACGGGTCCATTGAAAGGCCCATTTAGACCTGCACGTCCGAACCCTCTACAAAAAGGATCACAAAACAAGTTTTAATCAAATTTTAGGAGTTCAAATAATTGATTAGGAGATTTTCAAAAAAATTATATTGCAAAACCTTAATTTTTATACTTTTTACTCAGTTAAATTTCCAACGGGTCCATTGAAAGGCCCATTTAGACCTACTTGTCCGAAACCTCTACAAAAGGACCGCAAAACAAGTTTTATTCAAATTTTAGGAGTTCAAATAATCAATTAGGAGCTTTTCAACACAATTATATTGCAAAACCTCAATTTATGTACTTTTTACTCAATTAAAATTCCAACAGGTCCATTGAAAGGCCCATTTAGATATGCTCGTCCGAAACCACTACTAAAAGGACTGCAAAACAAGTTTTAATCAAATTTTAGGAGTTCCAATAATTGATTTGGAGCTTTTCAACACAATTATATTGCAATACCTCAATTTTTATACTTTTTACTCAGTTAAAATTCCAACGGGTCCATTGATAGGCACATTTAGACATGCTGGTCCAAAACCTCTACAAAAAGAACTAAAAAAGTTTTATTCAAAATTTAGGAGTTTAAATAATTTATTAGGAGCTTTTCAACACAATTATATTGCAAAACCTCAATTTTTATACTTTTTACTGAGTTAAATTTCCAAAGGGTCCTTGAAAAGCCCATTTAGACCTGCTCGTCCAAAACATCTACAAAAAGGACCACAAAAAAGTTTTATTAAAATTTTAGGAGTTCAAATAATTGATTAGGAGCTTTTCAACACAATTATATTGCAAAACCTCAATTTTTGTACTTTTTACTTAGATAAAATTCCAACGGGTCCATTGAAAGGCCCATTTAGACATACTCGTCCAAAACCTCTACAAAAAGGACCACAAAACAAGTTTAATTCAAATTTTAGGACTTCAAAAAATTGATTAGGAGCTTTTCAACACAATTATACTGCAATACCTCAATTTTTATACTTTTTACTCTGTTAAATTTCCAACGGGTCCATTGAAAGGCCCATTTAGACATGCTTGTCCGTTACTTCTACAAAAAGGATTTATTCAAATTCTAGGAGTTCGAATAATCGATTAGGAGCTTTTCAACACAATTATATTCCAAAACCTCAATTTATGTACTTTTTACTCAGTTAAAATTCCAACGGGTCCTTTGAAAGGCCCATTAAGACATGCTCGTCCGAAACCTCTACAAAAAGTACAGCAAAACAAGTTTTAATCAAATTTTAGGAGTTCAAATAATCGATTAGGAGCTTTTCAACACAATTATATTGCAAAACCTCAATTTATGTACTTTTTACTCAGTTAAAATTCCAACGGGTCCATTGAAAGGCCCATTTAGACCTGCTTGTCCGAAACCTCTACAAAAAGGACCGCAAAACAAGTCTTATTCAAATTTTAGGAGTTCAAATAATCGATTAGGAGCTTTTCAACACAATTATATTGCAAAACCTCAATTTATGTACCTTTTACTCAGTTAAACTTCCAACGAGTCCATTGAAAGGCCCATTTAGACCTGCCCGTCCGAAACCACTACAAAAGGACCGCAAAACAAGTTTTAATCAAATTTTAGAAGTTCAAATAATTGATTAGTAGCTTTTCAAGACAATTATATTTCAAAAAGTCTATTTTTATACTTTTTACTCAGTTAAATTTCCAACGGGTCTATTGAAAGGCCCATTTAGACCTGCTCGTCCAAAACCTCTACAAAAAGGACCGTAAAAAAGTTTTATTCAAATTTTAGGAGTTCAAATAATTGATTAGGAGCTTTTAAACACAATTATATTGCAAAACTTCAATTTCATTACTTTTTACTCAGTTAAAATTCCAACATGTCCATTGAAATGCCCATTTAGACTTGCTCGTCCAAAACATCTACAAAAAGGCCGCAAAAAAGTTTTATTCAAATTTTAAGAGTTCAAATAATTGATTAGGAGCTTTTAAACACAATTATATTGTAAAACCTCAATTTCTATACTTTTACTTAGTTAAAATTCCAAGGAGTCCATTGAAATGCCCATTTAGGCCCTGCTCGTCCAAAACCTCGACAAAAAGGACTGCAAAACAAGTTTTAATCAAATTTTAGGAGTTCAAATAATTGATTAGGAGCTTTTCAACACAATTATATTCCAAAACCTCAATTTTTATACTTTTTACTCAGTTAAAATTCCAACGGGTCCATTGAAAGGCCCATTTAGACCTGCTCGTTAGAAACCTCACAAAAAGGACCGCAAAACAAGTTTTAATCAAATTTTAGGAGTTCAAATAATTGATTAGGAGCTTTTCAATAGAATTATATTGAAAAACTTCAATTTGTATACCTTTTACTCAGTTAAAAGTCCAACAACTCCATTGAAAGGCCCATTTAGACCTGCTCGTCCAAAACCTCTACAAAAAGGACCGCAAATAAGTTTTATTCAAATTTTAAGAGTTCAAATAATTGATTAGGAGCTTTTCAACACAATTATATTGCAAAACCTCAATTTCTGTACTTTTTACTCAATTAAAATTCCAACAGGTCCATTGAAAGGCCCATTTGGACCTGCACGTCCGAAGCCTCTACAAAAAGGACCTCAAAACAAGTGTTAATCAAATTTTAGGATTTCAAATAATTGATTAGGAGATTTTCAACACAATTATATTGCAAAACCTTAATTTTTATACTTTTTACTTAGTTAAATTTCCAATAGGTCCATTGAAAGGCCCATTTAGACCTGCTTGTCCGAAACCTCTACAAAAAGGACCGCAAAACATGTTTTATTCAAATTTTAGGACTTCAAATAATAGATTAGGAGCTTTTCAACACAATTATATTGCAAAACCTCAATTTCTGTACTTTTTACTCAGTTAAAATTCCAACAGCTCCATTGAAAGGCCCATTTAGACCTGCTCGTCCAAAACCTCTACAAAAAGGACAGCAAAAATGTTTTATTCAAATTTTAGGAGTTCTCATAATTGATTAGGATCTTTTCAACACAATTATATTGCAAATACTTAATTTCTGTACATTTTACTCAATTAAAAATCCAACGGGTCCATTGAATGGCCCATTTAGACCTGCACCTCCGAAGCCTCTACAAAAAGGATCACAAAACAAGTTTAAATCAATTTTAGGAGTTCAAATAATTGATTAAGAAATTTTCAACACAATTATATTGCAAAACCTTAATTTTAATACTTTTTACTCAGTTAAAATATCAACGGGTCCATTGAAAGGCCCATTTAGGCCTGCTCGTCCAAAACATCTACAAAAAGGACCACAAAAAAGTTTTATTCAAATTTTAGGAGTTCAAATAATTGATTAGGAGCTTTTAAACACAATTATATTGTAAAACCTCAATTTCTATACTTTTACTTAGTTAAAATTCCAACGAGTCCATTGAAATGCCCATTTAGGCCCTACTCGTCCAAAACCTCGACAAAAAGGACTGCAAAACAAGTTTTAATCAAATTCTAGGAGTTCAAATAATTGATTAGGAGCTTTTCAACACAATTATATTCCAAAACCTCAATTTTTATACTTTTTACTCAGTTAAAATTCCAACGGGTCCATTGAAAGGCCCATTTAGACCTGCTTGTTAGAAACCTCTACAAAAAGGACCGCAAAACAAGTTTTAATCAAATTTTAGGAGTTCAAATAATTGATTAGGAGCTTTTCAATACCATTATATTGCAAAACTTATTACCTTTTACTCAGTTAAAAGTCCAACAACTCCATTGAAAGGCCCGTTTAGACCTGCTCGTCCAAAACCTCTACAAAAAGGACCGCAAAAAAGTTTTATTCAAATTTTAAGAGTTCAAATAATTGATTAGGAGCTTTTCAACACAATTATATTGCAAAACCTCAATTTCTGTACTTTTTACTCAATTAAAATTCCAACAGGTCCATTGAAAGGCCCATTTGGACCTGCACGTCCGAAGCCTCTACAAAAAGGACCTCAAAACAAGTGTTAATCAAATTTTAGGATTTCAAATAATTGATTAGGAGATTTTCAACACAATTATATTGCAAAACCTTAATTTTGATACTTTTTACTCAGTTAAATTTCCAACGGGTCCATTGAAAGGCCCATTTAGACCTGCTTGTCCGAAACCTCTTCAAAAAGGACCGCAAAACAAGTTTTGTTCAAATTTTAGGAGTTCAAATAATTGATTAGGAGCTTTTCAACACAATTATATTGCAAAACCTCAATTTCTGTACTTTGTACTCAGTTAAAATTTCGATGTGTCCATTGAAAGGCCCATTTAGACTTGCTCGTCCGAAACCTCTACAAAAAGGACCGCAACACAAGTTTTAATAAACTTTTAGGAGTTCAAATAAATAATTAGGAGCTTTTAAACAAAATTATATAGCAAAACCTTAATTTTTATACTTTTTACTCAGTTAAAATTCCAACAGCTCCATTGAAAGGCCCATTTAGACCTGCTCGTCCAAAACCTCTACAAAAAGTACCGCAAAAACGTTTTATTCAAATTTTAGGAGTTCTCATCATTGATTAGGATCTTTTCAACACAATTATATTGAAAATACTTAATTTCTGTACTTTTTACTCAATTAAAAATCCAACGGGTCCATTGAATAGCCCATTTAGGCCTGCTCGTCCAAAAACTCGACAGAAAGGACCGCAAAACAAGTTTTAATCAAATTTTAGGAGCTCGAATAATCGATTAGAAGCTTTTCAACACAATTATATTGCGAAACCTCAATTTATGTACTTTTTACTCAATTAAAATTCCAACGGGTCCATTGAAAGGCCCATTTAGACCTTCTCGTCCGAAACCTTACAAAAAGGACCGCAAAACAAGTTTTAATCAAATTTTAGGATTTCAAATAATTGATTAGGAGATGTTCAATACAATTATATTGCAAAACCTTAATTTTGATACTTTTTACTCAGTTAAATTTCCAACGGGTCCATTGAAAGGCCCATTTAGACCTGCTTGTCCGAAACCTCTTCAAAAAGGACCGCAAAAAATGTTTTATTCAAATTTTAGGAGTTCAAATAATTGATTAGGAGCTTTTCAACACAATTATATTGCAAAACCTTAATTTCTGTACTTTTTACTCAGTTAAAATTTCGACGTGTCCATTGAAAGGCCCATTTAGACATGCTCGTCCGAAACCTCTACAAAAAGGACCGCAACACAAGTTTTAATAAAATTTTAGGAGTTCAAATAAATAATTAGGAGCTTTTAAACAAAATTATATTGGAAAACCTTCATTTTTATACTTTTTACTCAGTTAAAATTCCAACAGCTCGATTGAAAGGCCCATTTAGACCTGCTCGTCCAAAACCTCTACAAAAAGGACCGAAAAAACATTTTATTCAAATTTTAGGAGTTCTCATAAGTGATTAGGATATTTTCAACATAATTATATTGCAAATACTTAATTTATGTACTTTTTACTCAATTAAAAATCCAACGGGTCCATTGAATAGCCCATTTAGACCTGCTAGTCTGAAACCTCTACAAAAAGGACCGCAAAACAAGTTTTAATCAAATTTTAGGAGTTCAAATGATTGATTAGGAGCTTTTCAACACAATTATCTTGCAAAACCTCAATTTTTATACTTTTTACTCTGTTAAATTTCCAACGGGTCCATTGAAAGGCCCATTTAGACCTACTTGTCCGATACCTCTACAGAAAGGACCGCAAAACAAGTTTTATTCAAATTTTAGGAGTTCGAATAATCGATTAGGAGCTTTTCAACATAATTATATTGCAAAACCTCAATTTATGTACTTTTTACTCAGTTAAAATTCCAACGGGTCCATTGAAAGGCCCATTTAGATCTGCTCGTCCGAAACCTTTACAAAAAGTACCACAAAACAAGTTTTAATCAAATTGTAGGAGTTCAAATAATTGATTAGGAGCTTTTCAACACAATTATATTGCAAAACCTCAATTTTTATACTTTTTACTCAGTTAAATTTCCAACGTTTCCATTGAAAGGCCCATTTAGACCTGTTTGTCCAAAACCTCTACAAAAAGGACCGCAAACAAGTGTTAATCAAATTTTAGGAGTCCAAATAATCGATTAGGAGCTTTTCAACACAATTATATTGCAAAATCTCAATTTATGTACTTTTTACATAGTTAAATTTCCAACGGGTCCATTGAAAGGCCCATTTAGACCCGCTCGTCCGAAACCTCTACAAAAAGGACTGCAAAACTAGTTTTAATCAAATTTTAGGATTTCAAATAATTGATTAGGAGCTTTTTAACACAATTATATTGCAAAACCTCAATTTTTATACTTTTTACTCTGTTAAATTTCCAACGGGTCCATTGAAAGGCCCATTTAGACCCGCTCGTCCAAAACCTCAACAAAAAGGACCGCAAAAAAGTTTTATTTAAATTTTAGGAGTTCAAATAATTGATTAGGAGTTTTTCAACACAATTGTATTGCAAAATCTCAATTTCTCCACTTTTTACTCAGTTAAAATTCCAACGGGTCCGTTGAAAGGCCCATTTAGGCCTGCTCGTCCAAAAACTCGATAGAAAGGACCGCAAAACAAGTTTTAATCAAATTTTAGGAGTTCAAATAATTTATTAGGAGCTTTTCAACACAATTATATTGCAATACCTCAATTTCTGTACTTTTTACTCAGTTAAAATTCCAACAGTTCCATTGAAAGGCCCATTTAGACCTGCACGTCCGAAGCCTTTACTAAAAGGACCACAAAACAAGTGTTAATCAAATTTTAGGATTTCAAATAATTGATTAGGATATTTTCAACACAATTATATTGCAAAACCTTAATTTTGATACTTTTTACTCAGTTAAATTTCCAACGGGTCCATTGAAAGGCCCATTTAGACCTGCTTGTCCGAAACCTCTTCAAAAAGGACCGCAAAACAAGTTTTATTCAAATTTTAGGAGTTCAAATAATTGATTAGGAGCTTTTCAACACAATTATATTGCTAAACCTCAATTTCTGTACTTTTTACTCAGTTAAAATTTCGACGTGTCCATTGAAAGGCCCATTTAGACCTGCTCGTCCGAAACCTCTACAAAAAGGACCGCAACACAAGTTTTAATAAAATTTTAGGAGTTCAAATAAATAATTAGGAGCTTTTAAACAAAATTATATTGCAAAACCTTAATTTTTATACTTTTTACTCAGTTAAAATTCCAACAGCTCCATTGAAAGGCCCATTTAGACTTGCTCGTCCAAAACCTCTACAAAAAGTACCGCAAAAACGTTTTATTCAAATTTTAGGAGTTCTCATCATGTATTAGGATATTTTCAACACAATTATATTGAAAATACTTAATTTCTGTACTTTTTACTCAATTAAAAATCCAACGGGTCCATTGAATAGCCCATTTAGACCTGCTCGTCTGAAACCTCTACAAAAAGGACCGCAAAACAAGTTTTAATCAAATTTTAGGAGTTCAAATAATTGATTAGGAGCTTTTCAACACAATTATATTGCAAAACCTCATTTTTTATACTTTTTACTCTGTTAAATTTCTAACGGGTCCATTGAAAGGCCCATTTAGACCTGCTTGTCCGATACCTCTTCAAAAAGGATCACAAAACAAGTTTTATTCAAATTTTAGGAGTTCGAATAATCGATTAGGAGCTTTTCAACACAATTATATTGCAAAACCTCAATTTATGTACTGTTTACTCAGTTAAAATTCCAACGGGTCTATTGAAAGGCCCATTTAGACCTGCTCGTCCAAAACCTTTACAAAAAGTACCGCAAAACAAGTTTTAATCAAATTTTAGGAGTTCAAATAATTGATTAGGAGCTTTTCAACACAATTATATTGCAAAACCTCAGTTTTTATACTTTAAACTCAGTTAAATTTCCAACATTTCCATTGAAAGGCCCATTTAGACCTGTTTGTCCAAAACCTCTACAAAAAGGACCGCAAACAAGTGTTAATCAAATTTTAGGAGTTCAAATAATCGATTAGGAGCTTTTCAACACAATTATACTGCAAAACCTCAATTTATGTACTTTTTACACATTTAAATTTCCAACGGGTCCATTGAAAGGCCCATTCAGACCCGCTCGTCAGAAACCTCTACAAAAAGGACTGCAAAACTAGTTTTAATCAAATTTTAGGATTTCAAATAATTGATTAAGAGCTTTTCAACACAATTATATTGCAAAACCTCAATTTTTATACTTTTTACTCTGTTAAATTTCCAACGGGTCCATTGAAAGGCCCATTTAGACCCGCTCGTCCAAAACCTCAACAAAAAGGACCGCAAAAAAGTTTTATTCAAATTTTAGGAGTTCAAATAATTGATTAGGAGTTTTTCAACACAACTATATTGCAAAATCTCAATTTCTTCACTTTTTACTCAGTTAAAATTCCAACGGGTCCGTTGAAAGGCCCATTTAGGCTTGCTCGTCCAAAAACTCGACAGAAAGGACCGCAAAACAAGTTTTAATCAAATTTTAGGAGTTCAAATAATTGATTAGGAGCTTTTCAACACAATTATATTGCAAAACCTCAATTTCTGTACTTTTTACTCAGTTAAAATTCCAACAGGTCCATTGAAAGGCCCATTTAGACTTGCTCGTCCGAAACCTTTACAAAAAGTACCGTAAAACAAGTTTTAATCAAATTTTAGGAGTTCAAATAATTGATTAGGAGCTTTTCAACACAATTATATTGCAAAACCTCAATTTTTATACTTTTTACTCAGTTAAATTTCCAACGTTTCTTTTGAAAGGCCCATTTAGACCTGTTTGTCCAAAACCTCTACAAAAAGGACCGCAAACAAGTGTTAATCAAATTTTAGAAGTTCAAATAATCGATTATGAGCTTTTCAACACAATTATATTGCAAAACCTCAATTTATGTACTTTTTACACTGTTAAATTCCCAACGGGTCCATTGAAAGGCATATTTAGACCCGCTCGTCCGAAACCTCTACAAAAAGGACTGCAAAACTAGTTTTAATCAAATTTTAGGATTTCAAATAATTGATTAGGAGCTTTTCAACACAATTATATTGCCAAACCTCAATTTTTATACTTTTTACTCTGTTAAATTTCCAACGGGTCCATTGAAAGGCCCATTTAGACCCGCTCGTACAAAACCTCAACAAAAAGGACCGCAAAAAAGTTTTATTCAAATTTTAGGAGTTCAAATAATTGATTAGGAGTTTTTCAACACAATTATATTGCAAAATATCAATTTCTCCACTTTTTACTCAGTTAAAAATCCAACGGGTCCATTGAAAGGCCCATTTAGGCCTGCTCGTCCAAAAACTCGACAGAAAGGACCGCAAAACAAGTTTTAATCAAATTTTAGGAGTTCAAATAATTGATTAGGAGCTTTTCAACACAATTATATTGCAAAACCTCAATTTCTGTACTTTTTACTCAGTTAAAATTCCAACAGGTCCATTGAAAGGCTCATTTAGACCTGCACGTCCGAAGCCTTTACTAAAAGGACCACAAAACAAGTGTTAATCAAATTTTAGGATTTCAAATAATTGATTAGGATATTTTCAACACAATTATATTGCAAAACCTTAATTTTGATACTTTTTACTCAGTTAAATTTCCAACGGGTCCATTGAAAGGCCCATTTAGACCTGCTTGTCCGAAACCTCTTCAAAAAGGACCACAAAACAAGTTTTATTCAAATTTTAGGAGTTCAAATAATTGATTAGGAGCTTTTCCACACAATTATATTGCAAAACCTCAATTTCTGTACTTTTTACTCAGTTAAAATTTCGACGTGTCCATTGAAAGGCCCATTTAGACCTGCTCGTCCGAAACCTCTACAAAAAGGACCGCAACATAAGTTTTAATAAAATTTTAGGAGTTCAAATAAATAATTAGGAGCTTTTAAACAAAATTATATTGAAAAACCTTAATTTTTATACTTTTTACTCAGTTAAAATTCCAACAGCTCCATTGAAAGGCCCATTTAGACCTGCTCGTCCAAAACCTCTAAAAAAAGGACCGCAAAAATATTTTATTCAAATTTTAGGAGTTCTCATAATTGATTAGGATCTTTTCAACACAATTATATTGCAAATACTTAATTTCTGTACTTTTTACTCAATTAAAAATCCAACGGGTCCATTGAATGGCCCATTTAGACCTGCACGTCCGAAGCCTCTACAAAAAGGATCACAAAACAAGTTTAAATCAAATTTTAGGAGTTCAAATAATTGATTAAGAGATTTTCAACACAATTATATTGCAAAACCTTAATTTTTATACTTTTTACTCTGTCAAATTCCAAACGGGTCCATTGAAAGGCCCATTTAGACCTTCTCGTCCAAAACCTTAACAAAAAGGACCGCAAAAAAGTTTTATTCAATTTTTAGAAGTTCAATAATTGATTAGGAGCTTTTCAAAAAAATTGTATTGCAAAATCTCAATATCTGTACTTTTTACTTCGTTAAAATTCCAACAGGTCCATTGAAAGGCCCATTTAAACCAGCTCGTCCAAAACCTCTACAAAAAGGACCGCAAAAAAGTTTTATTCAAATTTTAGGAGTTCAATAATTGATTAGGAGCTTTTCAACACAATTATATTGCAAAATCTCAATTTCTGTACTTTTTACTCCGTTAAAATTCCAATATGTCCATTGAAAGGCCCATTTAGACCTGGTCGTCTAAAACTTCAAAAAAAAGGACCGCAAAAAAGTTTTATTCAAATTTTAGGAGTTCAAATAATTGATTAGGAGTTTTTCAACACAATTAAATTTCAAAATCTCTATTTCTGTACTTTTTGCTTAGTTAAAATTCCAACGGGTCCATTGAAAGGCCCATTTAGGCCTGCTCGTCCAAAAACTCGACAGAAAGGACCGCAAAACAAGTTTTAATCAAATTTTAGGAGTTCAAATAATTGATTAGGAGCTTTTCAACAGAATTATATTGCAAAACCTCAATTTCTGTACTTTTTACTCAGTTAAAATTCCAACAGGTCTATTGAAAGGCCCATTTAGACCTGCACGTCCGAAGCCTCTACTAAAAGGACCATAAAACAAGTGTTAATCAAATTTTAGGAGTTCAAATAATTGATTAGGAGACTTTCAACACAATTATATTGTAAAACTTTAATTTTGATACTTTTTACTCAGTTAAATTTCCAACAGGTCCATTGAAAGGCCCATTTAGACCTGCTCGTCCAAAACCTCAACAAAAAGGACCGCAAAAAAATTTTATTCAAATTTTAGGAGTTCAATAATTGATTTGGAGCTTCTCTACACAATTATATTGCAAAATCTCAATTTCTGTACTTTTTACTCAGTTAAAATTCCAAGAGGTCCATTGAAAGGCCCATTTAGACCTGCTCGTCCAAAACCTCAACAAAAAGGACCGCAAAAAAGTTTTTTCAAATTTTAGGAGTTCAAATAATTTATTAGAAGTTTTTCAACACAATTATATTGCAAAATCTCAATTTATGTACTTTTTACCCAGTCAAAATTCCAATGGGTCCATTGAAATGCCCATTTAGACCTGCTTGTCTGATACCTCTACAAAAAGGATCTCAAAACAAGTTTTATTCAAATTTTAGGAGTTCGAATAATCGATTAGGAGCTTTAGAACACAATTATAATGCAAAACCTCAATTTTTATACTTTTTACTCTGTTAAATTTCCAACGGGTCCATTGAAAGGCCCATTTAGACCTGCTCGTCCGAAACCTCTACAAAAAGTACGCAAAACAAGTTTTAATCAAATTTTAGGAGTTCAAATAATTGATTAGGAGTTTTTCAACACAATTATATTGCAAACCTCAATTTATGTACTTTTTACTCAGTTAAAATTCCAACGGGTCCATTGAAAGGCCCATTTAGACCTGCTCGTCCGAAAGCTCTACAAAAAGGACCGCAAAACAAGTTTTAATCAAATTTTAGGAGTTCAAATAATTGATTAGGAGCTTTTCAACACAATTATATTGCAAAACCTCAATTTTTATACTTTTTACTCAGTTAAATTTCCAACGGGTCCATTGAAAGGCCCATTTAGACCTGGTTGTCCGAAACCTCTACAAAAAGGACCGCAAAACAAGTTTTAATCAAATTTTAGGAGTTCAAATAATTCATTAGGAGCTTTTCAGCACAATTATATTGCAAAAACTCAATTTTTATACTTTTTACTCTTTTAAATTTCCAACGGGTCCATTGAAAGGCCCATTTAGACCTTGTTGTCCGAAACCTCTACAAAAAGGACCGCAAAACAAGTTTTATTCAAATTTTAGGAGTTCAAATAATCGATTAGGAGCTTTTCAACACAATTATATTGCAAACCTCAATTTATGTACTTTTTACTCAGTTAAAATTCCAACGGGTCCATTGAAAGGCCCATTTAGACCTGCTCGTCCGAAAGCTCTACAAAAAGGACCGCAAAACAAGTTTTAATCAAATTTTAGGAGTTCAAATAATTGATTAGGAGCTTTTCAACACAATTATATTGCAAAACCTCAATTTTTATACTTTTTACTCAGTTAAATTTCCAACGGGTCCATTGAAAGGCCCATTTAGACCTGGTTGTCCGAAACCTCTACAAAAAGGACCGCAAAACAAGTTTTATTCAAATTTTAGGAGTTCAAATAATCGATTAGGAGCTTTTCAACACAATTATATTGCAAAACCTCAATTTATGTACTTTTTACTCAGTTAAAATTCCAAAGGGTCCATTGAAAAGCCCATTTAGACCTGCTTGTCCGAAACCTCTACAAAAAGGACCGCAAAACAAGTTTTAATCAAATTTTAGGAGTTCAAATAATTCATTAGGAGCTTTTCAGCACAATTATATTGCAAAAACTCAATTTTTATACTTTTTACTCTTTTAAATTTCCAACGGGTCCATTGAAAGGCCTATTTAGACCTTGTTGTCCGAAACCTCTACAAAAAGGACCGCAAAACAAGTTTTATTCAAATTTTAGGAGTTCAAATAATCGATTAGGAGCTTTTCAACACAATTATATTGCAAAACCTCAATTTATGTACTTTTTACCTAGTTAAAATTCCAAAGGGTCCATTGAATAGCCCATTTATACCTGCTCGTTTGAAACCTCTACAAAAAGGACCGTAAAACAAGTTTTAATCAAATTTTAGGAGTTCAAATAATTGATTAGGAGCTTTTCAACACAATTATATTGCAAAACCTCAATTTTTTACTTTTTACTCTGTTAAATTTCCAACGGGTCCATTGAAAGGCCCATTTAGACCTGCTTGTCCGATACCTCTACAAAAAGGACCGCAAAACAAGTTTTATTCAAATTTTAGGAGTTCGAATAATCGATTAGGAGCTTTTCAACACAATTATATTGCAAAACCTCAATTTATGTACTTTTTACTCAGTTAAAATTCCAACGGGTCCATTGAAAGGCCCATTTAGACTTGCTCGTCCGAAACCTTTACAAAAAGTACCGTAAAACAAGTTTTAATCAAATTTTAGGAGTTCAAATAATTGATTAGGAGCTTTTCAACACAATTATATTGCAAAACCTCAATTTTTATACTTTTTACTCAGTTAAATTTCCAACGTTTCCTTTGAAAGGCCCATTTAGACCTGTTTGTCCAAAACCTTTACAAAAAGGACCGCAAACAAGTGTTAATCAAATTTTAGAAGTTCAAATAATCGATTATGAGCTTTTCAACACAATTATATTGCAAAACCTCAATTTATGTACTTTTCACACTGTTAAATTTCCAACGGGTCCATTGAAAGGCCCATTTAGACCCGCTCGTCCGAAACCTCTACAAAAAGGACTGCAAAACTAGTTTTAATCAAATTTTAGGATTTCAAATAATTGATTAGGAGCTTTTCAACACAATTATATTGCAAAACCTCAATTTTTATACTTTTTACTCTGTTAAATTTCCAACGGGTCCATTGAAAGGCCCATTTAGACCCGCTCGTACAAAACCTCAACAAAAAGGACCGCAAAAAAGTTTTATTCAAATTTTAGGAGTTCAAATAATTGATTAGGAGTTTTTCAACACAATTATATTGCAAAATATCAATTTCTCCACTTTTTACTCAGTTAAAAATCCAACGGGTCCATTGAAAGGCCCATTTAGGCCTGCTCGTCCAAAAACTCGACAGAAAGGACCGCAAAACAAGTTTTAATCAAATTTTAGGAGTTCAAATAATTGATTAGGAGCTTTTCAACACAATTATATTGCAAAACCTCAATTTCTGTACTTTTTACTCAGTTAAAATTCCAACAGGTCCATTGAAAGGCCCATTTAGACCTGCACGTCCGAAGCCTTTACTAAAAGGACCACAAAACAAGTGTTAATCAAATTTTAGGATTTCAAATAATTGATTAGGAGATTTTCAACACAATTATATTGCAAAACCTTAATTTTGATACTTTTTACTCAGTTAAATTTCCAACGGGTCCATTGAAAGGCCAATTTAGACATGCTTGTCTGAAACCTCGTCAAAAAGGACCGCAAAACAAGTTTTATTCAAACTTTAGGAGTTCAAATAATGATTAGGAGCTTTTAAACACAATTATATTGCAAAACCTCAATATCTGTACTTTTTACTCAGTTAAAATTCCAACTGGTCCATTGAAAGGCCCATTTAGACCTGCACGTCCGAAGCTTCTACAAAAAGGATCACAAAACAAGTTTTAATCAAATTTTAGGAGTTCAAATAATTGATTAGGAGATTTTCAACACAATTATTGTAACCCCCTCATCTCGATCCGGACGGTTGACTGGTCTGAGTGGGCTACACGGGGATAACCGAGGCGAAACCCGTTAAGGCTCCTCTTCGGTTACCGACTCAAGGAAAACTTTTTCATTTTTATTATCTTGTCTAGATGTATTGTTAGGTCCTATGTGAGAAAGGCAACAGCGGAAGAGACAAACGAGGTAAACAACCAAACAACCCAACAAAACAACCCATTTTCAACTTAAACAACAGGCCGTATCTGAACGCCCATAGGGTGTTTCGATACGCCTTGATTAGGTCAACTGGCCAAACTTAACCCGAGGAGACCTTTTCGAAACAGTGGTGGACCGTATCGAAACACCCTCAACGGTCAACTTCTCGTTGTCAACGATACGAAGACCGTTCCGAAACACCAAGGCCCATTTCGATACTTCAATTTATCGTAAAATTCTCAGATTTCCAGTGGCAAAAATGTACCAAAATGTTCCCTTAGCGTATCGAAACGCCTGGCCTGAAACACAAGGACTGTACCGAAACGAGACCATCCGTTTCGATACACCCTCTGTCTGCATATTGGTTTTAGGTGGTTTTTGGCACAAGGCTGTCCCAAAACACCACTAAAACCTCCAACAACCAACATACATCTACTCTAAAGCAAAACCAAACACAACGAGCATACTTAACCCACTTTCGTACATACAAAAGCCATACATTCAAAGGATCCATCATTCAACATATGATTCATACATAGCATTCAAGATAACATGCTTCAACAAGAACATACACTTAAGCATTCATAAAAGGTACAAGGCCAACATTCACGAGCATTCAAGGTAAGCAACATAGACATGTTTTTCAAATCAAAACATGGCATCAACAAGCCAAACCAACAACAAATTAAGGAGTCTAACATGCTCCTAAAACAACATCAACATACATCAAAGGCTCAAATCGACAACACATATCCCATTGCTTGAATATTACACCTTAAACTTAAAAGTCCATACTTGAAAGCTAAGATAGCACAACGAACACACTTGGAGGCCCTCTCCTTGCACAAGCAACCCACAAACTACGGATCTGCATTATCGAACAAAAGAGAACGTAAGCATAAAGCTTAGTGAGGGTAAGCTCATAAACAAACCTCGACAATGCAGGGTCCAAGCACGAGCACACAACCAAGGTAGAATGCATGATCTTACCTTCGGCCCACAAGAGCCAAAATATCAATGATGCATGAACACAATATCAATATCATGCCATGCTCAACAAGTCATAAGCTCAACACATGAGAATACATATATCAATGTATAATCAAACACATATATCAATCCATATTGGCACCTAGCTATGACTCGAATACGCGAATAACCGTTGGAACTCACATCCAACACAACCATTACCTTAGGGTGGGATTACACTCATCACCATATTACGTGGAGGGGATTCCACTCATCCTCACGCCCTATCGATGGAATTACACTCATCACCGACTAACATATATAAGAAGAATTTCCGGGCGAACCCGTACTCCATCTTGAAGAGTACCATCACCAAGACCACACGTGCATTTGACTCACGTGTGCACACTAAAAATCTTAATGATCGATCATTGTACCCAAGCATACTAGTGCCAATACTAAACACAATTCATAACCTTTCAGAACACCATTTCATATCAACTTCCGTGCTTAGCACGTACTCACCATGACTTGCCGTTATGCACAAACAACATGCATATAACAATGCATCAAACTATGCCTCAACAACATGTATAACACAATATACATAACCACCATAATCACAATTAAACATGAGGCATAACCAACAACTAGAGTTCAACCAAAGTCTCTAACTAAAGCTTGGGATTAGACTACCAATCTAATCCCAACTCTTTGTGGGTCTACCAAGCCCAACCTAGTCCACATGCTTGAACCAACACTTGAAAACCATTTAAAAACATTTTACCACTCACCGACTATTCCAAGCTCAACACACTAGCCGATTAAGCTTCCAACGATTCCGGATTTGTTCCCGAGGCTTCACCAACACAAATTCTTGCTTCTAATCAACTCAACACAAACAAAACAACCTCAAATCAGTTCACACATCAATGTAGCCAACCCGGAATACAAATCAAGCACAAAACACAAGATTTCAAGCTAAAAACAATTCTCAAAACCTCATTCCCGAGCAACCCTTTAGCACAGTCCAAAACCGATGATTCCAACCTTTTTAACACACTTAAAAGCTCCCAAAACAACCCCTAACAAATACACTAACATCAGCTCTCAATTTCCAACACATAGCATCCCCAAAACCAACCTTTAAACCCTTCTAAAACCCCACTTAAACCCAAATCCGAGAATCATCATAAAACCCTTTTAAAAATCATATATGTTGGACCTTATGGTTTACAAACAACTTATCTAACAACAATAAATCAAAAGCTTAGTTAAAAATTCATAAAGCTACAACCTTTATCAAAATCTTTGAAAACCCCAAAATACAAAATACTTGGTTTTATTGAAAACTAAAGGTACGAACATGAAGAGGAAGCTAAGGAAAAGTCAAAAACGTATTTACCTTTCAAAAATCACCAACAAAGAGCATGGGAGATGATGGAATAGTAACCCTTGGGGTAGAGGGGTTTTTTTTCGTTGAAATGGGGAAGGGAGAGGGGAGAAGATGATGAATAGGCTCATTTAAATTAAAAAAAGGGTTTTATTTTTGTAAGACCACTTAATTTACCATAATACCATTAATGAGAATAGTCATCTTCCACTATTCCAAAATCCATGAAATTTTGGGTTTTCAATTTAAAAATTGGATCCAACATAAAATGTTTGTTTTGAAAAACACGAAGCCCAAATAATATTATTTTATTATTTTTAATTATTAAACCGAAACTCGAACCATTATTTTAATATTATTTTCACCCAACCCCCAAACCCGGGTGTTACAACTCTCCCCCACTTAAGGAATTTCATCCCCGAAATTACCTGACGGAAACAAGTACGGAAACTGCTCAAGCATATCGGCTTTCCTCTCCCACGTGGCCTCTTCCACACCTCTATGTCTCCACAACACCTTGACCAACTCAATGGTCTTGCCACGTAACACCTTACTATCAGAAGCAAGTATCTCAATTGGTTATTCGTTTGTAACGCCCCGGTTTTGGGCTTAGAAGTTTTGGGTTTGGACCGGTTCGGTCAAAGTGCGGTTCGAATATAAAAAGGTGAAATTAGGAAAGCCTAGTTCGGGTTGCATTAAAAATATGGAAAAATGTCTTAAAATCCTCTTTTAATATATGTAAGTGAACTGTGAAATCAATTTTGCAAAATGAGGTTTGGAAGGGTGACATTTTTGCTAGTGACCAAAATGTAATTTTTGAAAACTGCGTGACTGTTTTAAAAGGGATTGAAACTTTGAATCTTTAAGGAGCTATTTACCCAAAGGGAGTTTCTCCAGATTTTTCTAAGATATTAAATGATTTATTAAAGGTTTTTTTAAATAAAATAAAAGTGGAGGGAAGATATTTTGTCATTTCCAACTAACTTTCCATATTTTCCATTTTTCCTTTTCTCTCATTTTCTCTCAAACCAAACATCTTTCTCCAGAGCTTTTTCCTCTGATTTTGCTACCTAAATATCTCTTTTCAATTCTCTTTTGATTGCTAATCATCTCTTCAACAAAACCTCACCATTTGCTAATTGGATTTTCAAGATTTTGGTTCTAAAAAGGGAGAAAACTCAAGTTTGGAGGTAAGAACGTCCTTCTCCTCTAAACTCTCAGTTCTTTACTGAAATTCCCAAGTTCTCAATCCTTAATTGATGATTTATAAAACGTTTTATAGTTGTATCCTTGATCTTGGCTTAAAATGCAAGATTTGCTTGATTTTGATGAAATTTCGTATGATCTGTTTAAGTAGTGATTTGAGGTGTATTTTTGATGTTAAATGAATGCTAAATTATTTAGAAGTTGAGGTTTAATTAATGCAATCCCGGATAGGCTGAATTTCCTAAGTTTAGCTTGTGTTCTTGGTTGTTTTTGGAGTGATCTTGTTGATCTATTGTGGCTGGAGGTATAAGGATGTGTTGAGATCCATTTTGGATGTTTATTGATGTTTAAGAATGTTTAGATTTGATGGATCATGGCTGGGTAGTGTTGAGGAGTTGTATGGATGCATTTTCGGTTGTGTTTGGTAGCCGAAAATGGAGTGTGGATGAGAGCAGCGGGTTTAGGTGCTTTCATTGAAGATATTAATGCATGATGATGCATTAATCCTCTGCTTTGATGTGTTAAAAACAGGGGAGTCATCTTTGGATCCAAGTGGTGGTGATCCGGAAGCTTGATTGGTGTTTCGGCAAGAGGCGAAACGGAATCGGTGAGTGGAATTTGGTTTTCAGCTTTGAAACCATTGATTTGAAGGTTTGGGAGCTTAGTTTAAGTCTGAGCAACTTAGCTAAGCTCAAGAGTAAGTTTTCGGGAAAACTCTCTTGATGATGAACCATGGATTTGGTTGTATGCAATGTGGTTGTTTGCATGTTTTAAATTCTGTTTTGAAAGCATATTTTAGCATGTTAGTTGCTGAGATTATAAGCCATGTGTTGAAGGATGCTCAAGGTAAGAGATCCTTGTTTTTGAACATTGTTATAATGTGGTTTGATGCTTATAAATGCATGATGTTTATGGCTTTGATAAATGCTTTAAAACAGTGAATTATTGTTGATTAATGATGCATATTGGCAAGTGATGTTAAGGTCACAAAGGTGGTTAAAAGTCCTTGTGTGAGCCTTGTTTATTTAAGAACAACATGGTGGTTAAAAGTCCATGGTTGGTTCTTGGTTAAGATCATCAAGGTGGTTAAAATTCCTTGGATGAGTCTTGTGTATTTTAAGAGCAACATGGTGTTTAAAAGTCCATGGTTGGCTCTTGGTTAAGGTTACAAAGGTGGTTAAAATTCCTTGTGTAAGCCTTGTTATTTAAGAACATCAAGGTGTTTAAAAGTCCTTGGATGATTCTTGTTAAGGACACAAAGGTGTTTAAAAGTCCTTGTGTGGTCCTTTCCATGGTGTTTAAAAGTCCATGGGGCCATGGTGTTTAAAAGTCCATGGGGTTAAGGACACAATGGTGTTTAAAAGTCCATGTGTGGTCCTTGGTTATTGTAAGATCACAATGGTGTTTAAAAGTCCATGTGTGAATCTTTTGTGAAATGTATCACTTGTTGCCAATATGACATGTTATGATCTTGAAGCATGAGTTGCTTGTTTAAAATGCTTATGAGCATGTACAAATGATGATTTGAATTAAGGTTTATAAATGTGTTTTGAAAATGCATTATTGTGTGGTTTTAATGAGCATTCCTCACTAAGCTTTTGCTTACGCTCTCTCTTTTCTTAAACCAATAATGCAGAGCATTAAAGTGCATTGAGGGCAGCAAGGTGGTGAAGAATCCAAGTGGTGTACTAAGCTCAAGTATGGTGATGGTTTCTTAAACACTATTAGCTTTTGGCATTTGGCAATGGGGAACCTATGTTGTTGTTTTGGGAGATGTTTTGGACTCCCTAAGTTGGTTTAATGTTGTTAACAATGTTGGTACTTGTAATTGGCCTTTATGAGATTGCCTTTGGTATATTGATGCTTGAATGGTTTCTAAGTAGGATGCATGCCTATAGAATTGGGGATTTTCATAATTGATGCCATGTTGGTGTTTTGTTGATGCAATTATGTTCCTTGTATGTTGAATGTCTTGCTGGTAAAGTTTGGTGGCTTTTGGAGCATGTTTGATAGGTCAATTGCATGATAAACCAGCAAATTTGCTGCAATCTGGGCAACCTGTTTCGGAACAGGTGCTACCGTATCGGAACAGGGGCCTGAAATGGCCTGGGCGTTCCGAAACGGGAGGCACTGTTCCGGAACGGTTTGGCCACTGCCAGGCCATGTTTCGGTACCAGTTTCGAAACGGTCCCGCGTTTCGGAACGGGTCTTCCCTGTTCCGAAACACTCGACCGTTGGGCACTAAAATTGATGGTTAAATGTTTTGCAATGTTTGCATTTTGGTCCTGAAACTTGTTTATGCAATTGTATGAGTTTGAGATGTCTGTTTGAGCTGAAATTTGGCATAGAAGCATGAAAGTGGATTAATTTCAAGTTGGTAACTTTAATTTGGGCTAAGTCCTTATAATTTCTAGAATTTACAATTTGGTCCCTAAAGTTGTAATTTGTGTAATTGAGTCTCTGAATGTTCTCTGGTTGTTATGACGTTTGAATATGATTATCTTGTGAACATATCTAGGGTTAACGTGCATCTAGACAAGAGTAAAAAGAAAAAAAAGGGTCGTTAATCAAGGTTGACTTTCGGGTTGACTTTGGTTTTCCCCGTGTAATCTTCTTAATTCGGGTCAACCGTCTAGGCCGGGTTAAGGGGGTTACATTTGGTGGTATCAGAGCCGAGTTCTTGAGTATTTGGGAATGATTGTGTGGTTGATTAAAGCATGTATGCTATGTATGCTTGTTGTGTGAAAGCATGTTGAGTGAATCGTATTTATGTTGCAATTGTGGTGTATGCTGTGGTGAAGCATGTTGTGGGTACCCATTGCCAAATCAAAGCTAATGGAATGATGTTGTTTTAAGTGAAATGAGCTTGAGTACTTGGATTGTTTACCTTGCTGAGCCTGATTTGTTTTATTGCATTGTGATTGTGATGTTAGAGTATGGCACCTCGTAGAGAGTTGAGGAGTAATGTGCGAGCTACGGCTCAAAATGAGAATGAGAATGAAGAGAATGTTGGAAGTGCGGTTTTACCTCCTCCACCTGGTGGTGGTGGTGCTGGGGGTGAAGAAACTGGAGCTGCAGCTGATGCTGGGGTCGCTGGACCTGAGGCTGGTCAGGGGCAGGCTATTCCTGACATGACGATGCTAGTGCAAGCTATTGCTGGTGCTTTTCAAGCGGCAGTAGCTGGGGCTCAAGGAGCTGGGCATCAGGGAGATGCTGGTGTTAGACTACCCTTGGAGCGTTTACGCAGTCTAGGCGGGACTGAGTTCAGGGGTTTGTCTGCGGAAGGTTCTGAATCTTGGATGGAGAGTACCAAGAGGATCTTGGGTCAGATGGGTTGCACTGATGTGCAAAAGCTGGGTTGTGTAGTATCCTTGCTACAGCATGATGCTTATACGTGGTGGACAACCACTATCGCTGGGATGGCGGAAGCTGACATAACTTGGACGTTCTTTCAGAATGCGTTCAAGAGAAGGTATCTCGGTGTGAGGTACCTAGATGAAAAGAAGCGGGTGTTCATGTCTCTCACCCAGGGGAGCATGTCTGTGGCTGAGTATGAAGTGCAGTTTGTTCGATTCAGTTAGTATGCACCTGAGCTGGTCCCGGATGAGCGGGCAAGGTGTGAAAGATTCCGTTATGGTTTAGTGACGGATGTAAAGATGTTTGTGCTGGCTACCGAGTATGATGATTTTGATGTGCTAGTGGGCCGAGCAAAGGATATTGAGATAAACTTGGGTTTATCTGCTAGAGGTGCTGGAGTAAGTGCTGGTAAGCGAGCAGCTGAATTTAGTTCCGGTGGTGGACGGAACAAGAGGGGACGTGATCAGAAGTATCAGTCCTCAGCTAAGCGAGGTGGTGGTGCGCCTGCTCGGGGAGGCAATGCTAGAGTTGATCCGAGTGCATGATGGATATGTGGTTCGCGTGGTCATATGAAACGTGATTGTCCTCGTGCTGTGAGGGAGGTGCAAGCTCCTGTTGCGGCAGCTGGTAATGCGTGCTGGAACTGTGGATCTACGGATCATATGAGGAGAGAGTGTCCGATGTTGGCTGGTGGCCAAGTGCGTGCTCCTGTTGTTGCTGCACCGCAGAGAGGCCGTGGGCGCGACCGTGGTAATTTTCAGCGAAGAGAGGAAGGTGGTCGAGGAGTGGCCCATGTGGTGGCTATTCAGCCTGAGGGTGGTGGTCAAGCTAGGGTGTATGCTCAGCGGGAGGGGAGAAATGACGCGGATGTGATTGCAGGTACTTTTACTTTGCAATCCTTGTCATTACTTTCCTTGATTGATTCTGGATCTACGCACTCTTACATATTGCGTGAGCGTGCTGAATTGCTTGGTTTGCCTGTTGAGTCTTTGGATTTTGGTGTGCGTGTCACTAGTTCTTTTGGTGAGACTGTTGTGACTCGAAAGCTGTATAGAAGGTGTCCTTTGGTTGTTCAAGATCATGTTTTTCATGTTGACCTTATGGAGTTGCCTTTCTATGGTTTTGATGTAATCCTTGGTATGGATTGGCTTGCTGAGCATCGAGCTGTTGTGGATTGTGAAAATAAGCGAGTTTTGTTGAAGCTTGCGGATGATTATGAAGTAGTTGTGGTTGGTGAGAATGTGAAGTTTCTTGCCAATGTGGTGTCTACATTGGAGGCGAGCCGGATGCTGAGGCAAGGTTGTGAAGCTTACCTAGCTTTTGTGATGAATCCTAGCTCTAAGGAGTTGCGTGTGCAAGATATCAAGGTTGTGAAGGAGTTCCCTGGTGTGTTTCCTGAGGAGTTGCCTGGATTGCCTCCTAATCGTGAAGTGGAGTTTGGAATTGAGCTGTATGAGAATACAACTCCTGTGTCCATTACCCCTTATAGAATGGCACCTAAGGAGCTGAAGGAGCTGAAGACGCAATTGTAAGAATTGCTTGATCGTGGTTTCATTCGGCCGAGTGTGTCACCTTGGGGTGCACCGGTCTTGTTTGTGAAGAAGAAGGATGGCACTATGAGAATGTGCATTGATTACCGTCAGCTGAACAAGTTGACTATCAAGAATCAGTATCCTTTACCGAGAATTGATGATCTCTTTGATCAATTTCGGGGAGCAGCTGTGTTCTCTAAGATTGACTTGAGGTCAGGGTATTACCAGTTGAAGGTGAAGGATGTGGATGTGCCTAAGACAGCTTTCAGGACAAGGTATGGGCATTATGAGTTTCTTGTGATGCCGTTTGGTTTGACAAATGCTCCCGCGGCTTTCATGGACATGATGAATCGTGTGTTTCATGAATACCTGGACAAGTTTGTTGTGGTGTTCATTGATGATATCCTCGTGTACTCGCGTACTAAGGAAGAGCATGAAGAGCATTTGAGGATTGTGCTGCAAGCTTTGTTGGAGAATCAGCTTTATGCTAAGCTAAGCAAGTGTGAGTTCTGGTTGAGTGAAGTGGTGTTTCTTGGGCATGTGGTTTCTGCTGAGGGGATTCGTGTTGATCCTCAGAAGATTGAGGCGGTGATGAATTGGAAGGTTCCTAAGTCTGTTCATGAGGTTCGTAGTTTCCTTGGTTTAGCGGGATACTACCGTAGGTTTGTAGATGGGTTTTCTAAGATTGATGCACCTTTGACGAAGTTGCTGCAGAAGGATGTTAAGTATGAATGGACGGAAGCGAGACAGCAGGCTTTTGAGAAGCTTAAGGCGGCTTTGACGCAAGCTCCTATCTTGGTTCAACCTGAATCAGGGAAAGAGTTTGTGGTGTACAGTGATGCGTCCTATGTTGGTTTGGGATGTGTGTTGATGCAAGAGGGTAAGGTTGTGGCTTATGCATCGCGGCAGTTGAAGGTGCATGAGCGCAATTATCCTACGCATGATATTGAGTTAGCTGCGGTGGTTTTTGCTTTGAAGATCTGGAGACATTACATGTATGGTGAGAAGTGTACTGTGTACACGGATCACAAGAGTTTGAGGTATCTGATGTCTCAAAAGAAGTTGAATCTTAGGCAGCGGCGTTGGGTAGAGTTACTCAAGGATTATGATTTGACGATTGAGTATCATCCTGGGAAGGCTAATGTTGTAGCGGATGCCTTGAGTAGGAAGGTAGCTGTTGAGTTGAGGGCTATGTTTGCCAGTTTGAGTATTTCGCGTGATGGTGGTCTTGTGGCTGAGTTGCGAGTGAAACCATCTTTGGTTCAGTTGATCAAGGAAAAGCAGTTGCTGGATGATTCCTTGGTACCTCATGTTCAGGATATCGCGAAGGTTAGACCTTCGGATTTCAGCTTTAATGATGATGGAGTGTTGTGTTTTGGGAGTCGGATAGTAGTGCCCAATGATGCTGAGTTGAGGCTTGCTATTCTGACTGAAGGTCAAAGTAGTCCTTTTGCTATGCACCCTGGTAGTACTAAGATGTATCGTGATCTTCGTGATGAGTACTATTGGGTGGGTTTAAAGAAGGATGTTGCGGAGTTTGTGAGCAAGTGTATGGTGTGTCAGCGAGTTAAGGCTGAGCATCAGGTTCCTTCAGGGTTGTTGCAACCGTTGAGAATCCCTGAATGGAAGTGGGAAAGGATTACCATGGAATTTGTATCTGGTTTACCCTTGTCACCATCGAAGAAGAATTCGGTGTGGGTGATTGTGGATCGCCTGACGAAGTGTGCGCATTTCTTTCCTGTGCATACTACGTTTTCTTTGGATAAGCTTGCAGAGCTGTACATTGCTGAGATTGTGCGGCTGCATGGTGTGCCTAAGTCGATTGTGTCGGATAGGGATCCGAGGTTTACATCGCGGTTCTGGCAGTGTTTGCATCAAGCTTTGGGTACACGGTTGAATTTCAGTACATCTTATCATCCTCAGTCGGATGGTCAGTCCGAGCGTGTTATCCAGATTTTGGAGGATATGTTGAGGTGCTGTGTGATTAAGTTTCAGGGCTCTTGGGGGAAACATTTGCCTTTAGTGGAGTTTGCTTATAACAATAGTTATCAAGCAAGTATTCAAATGGCACCTTATGAGGCTTTGTACGGGAGGAAGTGTAGGACTCCTCTTTGTTGGGCTGAAACGGGTCAGAAGTTGGTTTCGATGCCGGCTTTGTTGAAAGGAACCACCGAGAAGGTGAAGCTCATCTGTGAGCGTTTGAAGGCAGCTTCTGATCGGCAAAAGTCTTACGCGGATTTGAAGCGTAAGGAGATTGAGTATGCGGTGGGTGACCGGGTGTTTCTGAAGGTTTCGCCTTAGAAGAAGGTGATGAGGTTTGGCCGGAAGGGTAAGTTGAGCCCTAGGTACATTGGACCATATGAGGTGATTGAGCGTGTGGGTCCTGTTGCGTACAAGTTGAGGCTACCTCAAGAGTTGGAGAAGATTCATGATGTGTTTCATGTTTCTATGCTCCGGAAGTATAGGTCTGATCCTTCGCATGTGATGCCTGTGGAGGAAGTGGAATTGAATCCGGATTTGACCTATGATGAGGAACCGGTGAAGATTCTGGATTCGGATAGCAAGGTTCTTCGTGGCAAGACCATTGAGTTGGTGAAGGTGTTGTGGAAGCACCGTGGTGTTGAGGAAGCCACGTGGGAACGGAAGGATGACATGCTGAAGCAGTTTCCGTATCTCTTTCCTTTAGGTAAATTTCGGGGACAAAATTTCTTAAGGGTGGGAGAGTTGTAACGCCCCGGTTTTGGGCTTAGAAGTTTTGGGTTTGGACCGGTTCGGTCAAAGTGCGGTTTTGGGCTAGTGACCAAAATGTAATTTTTGAAAACTGCGTGACTGTTTTAAAAAGGATTGAAACTTTGAATCTTTAAGGAGCTATTTACCCAAAGGGAGTTTCTCCAGATTTTTCTAAGATATTAAATGATTTATTAAAGGTTTTTTTTAAATAAAATAAAAGTGGAGGGAAGATATTTTGTCATTTCCAACTAATTTTCCATATTTTCCATTTTTCCTTTTCTCTCATTTTCTCTCAACCCAAACATCTTTCTCCAGAGCTTTTTCCTCTGATTTTGCTACCTAAATATCTCTTTTCAATTCTCTTTTGATTGCTAATCATCTCTTCAACAAAACCTCACCATTTGCTAATTGGATTTTCAAGATTTTGGTTCTAAAAAGGGAGAAAACTCAAGTTTGGAGGTAAGAACGTCCTTCTCCTCTAAACTCTCAGTTCTTTACTGAAATTCCCAAGTTCTCAATCCTTAATTGATGATTTATAAAAGGTTTTATAGTTGTATCCTTGATCTTGGCTTAAAATGCAAGATTTGCTTGATTTTGATGAAATTTCGTATGATCTGTTTAAGCAGTGATTTGAGGTGTATTTTTGATGTTAAATGAATGCTAAATTGTTTAGAAGTTGAGGTTTAATTAATGCAATCCCGGATAGGTTGAATTTCCTAAGTTTAGCTTGTGTTCTTGGTTGTTTTTGGAGTGATCTTGTTGATCTGTTGTGGCTGGAGGTATAAGGATGTGTTGAGATCCATTTTGGATGTTTATTGATGTTTAAGAATGTTTAGATTTGATGGATCATGGCTGGGTACTGTTGAGGAGTTGTTTGGATGCATTTTCGGTTGTGTTTGGTAGCCAAAAATGGAGTGTGGATGAGAGCAGCGGGTTTAGGTGCTTTCATTGAAGATATTAATGCATGATGATGCATTAATCCCCTGCTTTGATGTGTTAAAAACAGGGGAGTCATCTTTGGATCCAAGTGGTGGTGATCCGGAAGCTTGATTGGTGTTTCGGCAAGAGGCGAAACGGAATCGGTGAGTGGAATTTGGTTTTCAGCTTTGAAACCATTGATTTGAAGGTTTGGGAGCTTAGTTTAAGTCTGAGCAACTTAGCTAAGCTCAAGAGTAAGTTTTCGGGAAAACTCTCTTGATGATGAACCATGGATTTGGTTGTATGCAATGTGGTTGTTTGCATGTTTTAAATTCTGTTTTGAAAGCATATTTTAGCATGTTAGTTGCTGAGATTATAAGCCATGTGTTGAAGGATGCTCAAGGTAAGAGATCCTTGTTTTTGAACATTGTTATAACGTGGTTTGATGCTTATAAATGCATGATGTTTATGGCTTTGATAAATGCTTTAAAACAGTGAATTATTGTTGATTAATGATGCATATTGGCAAGTGATGTTAAGGTCACAAAGGTGGTTAAAAGTCCTTGTGTGAGCCTTGTTTATTTAAGAACAACATGGTGGTTAAAAGTCCATGGTTGGTTCTTGGTTAAGATCATCAAGGTGGTTAAAATTCCTTGGATGAGTCTTGTGTATTTTAAGAGCAACATGGTGTTTAAAATTCCATGGTTGGCTCTTGGTTAAGGTTACAAAGGTGGTTAAAATTCCTTGTGTAAGCCTTGTTATTTAAGAACATCAAGGTGTTTAAAAGTCCTTGGATGATTCTTGTTAAGGACACAAAGGTGTTTAAAAGTCCTTGTGTGGTCCTTTCCATGGTGTTTAAAAGTCCATGGGGCCATGGTGTTTAAAAGTCCATGGGGTTAAGGACACAATGATGTTTAAAAGTCCATGTGTGGTCCTTGGTTATTGTAAGATCACAATGGTGTTTAAAAGTCCATGTGTGAATCTTTTGTGAAATGTATCACTTGTTGCCAATATGACATGTTATGATCTTGAAGCATGAGTTGCTTGTTTAAAATGCTTATGAGCATGTACAAATGATGATTTGAATTAAGGTTTATAAATGTGTTTTGAAAATGCATTATTGTGTGGTTTTAATGAGCATTCCTCACTAAGCTTTTGCTTACGCTCTCTCTTTTCTTAAACCAATAATGCAGAGCATTAAAGTGCATTGAGGGCAGCAAGGTGGTGAAGAATCCAAGTGGTGTACTAAGCTCAAGTATGGTGATGGTTTCTTAAACACTATTAGCTTTTGGCATTTGGCAATGGGGAACCTATGTTGTTGTTTTGGGAGATGTTTTGGACTCCCTAAGTTGGTTTAATGTTGTTAACAATGTTGGTACTTGTAATTGGCCTTTATGAGATTGCCTTTGGTATATTGATGCTTGAATGGTTTCTAAGTAGGATGCATGCCTATAGAATTGGAGATTTTCATAATTGATGCCATGTTGGTGTTTTGTTGATGCAATTATGTTCCTTGTATGTTGAATGTCTTGCTGGTAAAGTTTGGTGGCTTTTGGAGCATATTTGATAGGTCAATTGCATGATAAACAAGCAAATTTTCTGCAATCTGGGCAACCTGTTTCGGAACAGGTGCTACCGTATCGGAACAGGGGCCTGAAAAGGCCTGGGCGTTCCGGAACGGGAGGCACTGTTCCGGAACGGTTTGGCCACTGCCAGGCCATGTTTCGATACCAGTTTCGAAACGGTCCCGCGTTTCGGAACGGGTCTTCCCTGTTCCGAAACACTCGACCGTTGGGCACTGAAATTGATGGTTAAATGTTTTGCAATGTTTGCATTTTGGTCCTGAAACTTGTTTATGCAATTGTATGAGTTTGAGATGTCCGTTTGAGCTGAAATTTGGCAGAGAAGCATGAAAGTGGATTAATTTCAAGTTGGTAACTTTAATTTGGGCTAAGTCCTTATAATTTCCAGAATTTACAATTTGGTCCCTAAAGTTGTAATTTGTGTAATTGAGTCCCTGAATGTTCTCTGATTGTTATGACGTTTGAATATGATTATCTTGTGAACATATCTAGGGTTAACGTGCATCTAGACAAGAGTAAAAAGAAAAAAAAAGGGTCGTTAATCAAGGTTGACTTTCGGGTTGACTTTGGTTTTCCCCGTGTAATCTTCTTAATTCGGGTCAACCGTCTAGGCCGGGTTAAGGGGGTTACATCGTTGTAGGACAAATCCGGATTCAGTTCTATCTCATCAACGGGCATAACATGAGACAGATCTGATCTATATCTCCTAAGCATCGACACATGAAAAACATCATGGATCTTCTATAACTCTGAAGGCAATCTCAATCGGTAAGCTACTGGCCCAATCCGCTCAACTATCTCATACGGACCAATAAACCTCGGACTCAACTTGCCTTTCCAACCAAATCTCATTACCTTCTTCCACGGAGATACTTTCAGAAACACTTTCTCACCCACTGAGAACTCAATCTCTCTTCTCTTCAAATCTGCATAAGATTTCTGACGATCGGAAGCTGCTTTCAAACGGTCACAGATCAACTTCACTTTCTCGGTAGTTTCCTTAAGCAAATCCGGCATAGGTAACAATTTCTAACCCGTTTCAGCCCAACAGATCGGAGTCCTACATCGTCTACCATACAAAGCCTCATAAGGAGCCATCTGTATACTAGCCTAGTAACTGTTGTTGTAAGCAAACTCAACTAAAGGCAAATGTTTCTCCCAAGAACCTTGGAAGTCAATCACACAACAACGGAGCATATCCTCTAAAATCTGTATCACTCGCTCTGACTGTCCATCTGACTGCGGATGATACGAAGTACTGAAATGCAAACGGCTACCTAAGGCACTATGCAAACGACTCCAGAACCTCGAAGTGAATCTTGGATCTCTGTCTGACACAATAGACTTCGGAACTCCATGAAGCCTCACAATCTCGCGAATATACAAATTCGCCAACTTGTCTAAAGAATCTGTAGTGTTCACTGCTAAGAAGTGAGCACACTTAGTGAATCTATCAACAATTACCCAAACATAACTCTTTTTCGAAGGAGACAACGGTAATCCTGTCACAAAGTCCATAGTGATCCTCTCCCATTTCCATTCCGGAATCTTCAAAGGCTGTAACAAACCTGAAGGAACCTGATGTTCTGCCTTCACTCTCTGACAAACCATGCAACGGCTCACATACTCGACTACATCCTTCTTCAAACCAACCCAGAAATAATCACTCTTCAGATCTCGGTATATCTTAGTATTACCCGGATGCATCGAAAAAGGACTCGAATGTGCTTCACTTAGAATCAGACGTATCAACTCAACATCTTCAGGTACTAAAACTTTGTCTCTGAAACACAACACATTCTCATCACTATAACTATACTCGGTCGGTCTACCTTTGGCTATGTCTTGAACATGCAGAACTAGTGACCCATCTTGCAATTGTTTCTCTCTGATCAAATGAATTAAAGAAGGCTTCACTTGCAACTCTGTGATCAAACCACCATCACCAGATACACTCAATCTAGCAAACATAGCTCGCAACTCAACTGCAACTTTTCTGCTCAACGCATCGGCTACTACATTTGCCTTACCCGGATGGTACTCTATAGTCAAATCATAATCTTTCAACAGCTCAAGCCATCTTCTCTGTCTCAAGTTCAACACTCTTTGAGTCATCAAATACTTCAAGCTCTTATGATCAGTGTAAACTGTGCACTTCTCACCATACAAGTAGTGACGCCAAATCTTCAACGCAAACACAACTGCGGCTAACTCAATATCGTTCATAGGGTAGTTCTTCTCATGCACCTTCAACTGTCTCGAAGCATAAGCAACAACTCTCCTTTCTTGCATCAAAACACAACCTAAACCTACATAGAAAGCATCACTATAGATCACAAACTCTCTCCCTGGAACTGGTTGTACTAACACTGGAGCATTCGTCAAAGCCTCTTTCAATTTCTCAAAAGCCTTCTGTCTCGCATCTGACCACTCAAACTTCACTCCTTTTTGCTTTAGTCAACGGAGTAGCTACTCTAGAGAAACCATCAACAAATCTCCTATAGTAACCGGCTAATCCTATGACTCTCCTAATCTCTGTCACCGACTTAGGTTGTTTCCACTCAACAATAGCTTCAATCTTCGTCGAATCAACACAGATACCTTTAGATGACACAACATGGCCAAGAAACACAACCTCTCGAATCCAGAACTCACATTTACTAAGTTTAGCATACAACTGATTGCTCATCAATCTCTGTAAAACAAGTCTCAAGTGCTCATCATGTTCTTCTTCTGATCTTGAGTACACAAGGATGTCATCTATGACAACAACTACAAATCGGTCTAGATAGTCTCAGAAAACTCTATTCATCATATCCATGAAAGCTGTTAGGGCATTTGTGAGACCAAACGACATCACAAGGAACTCATAGTGACCGTATCTAGTCCTAAAAGCTGTCTTCGGAACATCACACTCTTTTACTTTCAACTGATAGTACCCTGATCTCAAGTCTATCTTCGAAAACACTGAGGCACCCCTCAACTGATCAAACAAGTCATCTATACGAGGCAACGAATACTTGTTCTTTACTATCAACTGGTTCAACTACCTGTAGTCAATACACATTCTCATGCTGCCATCCTTCTTCTTCACAAACAACACGGGAGCACCCAAAGGCGAACTACTAGGCCTAATAAAACCACGATCTAACAACTCCTGAAGCTGACTCTTCAACTCTTTCAACTCTTTCGTAGCCATACGATACGGAGCAATAGAAACCGGAGTAGACCCTAAAACAGTCTCAATCACAAACTATACATCTTTGTCAGGAGGCAACCCTGGTAACTCTTCTGGAAACACATCCGAAAAATCACAAACTGTCATGATATCTTTCGGTTTAACCTCACTCATATTCGGATTCATCACATACGCTAAGTAAGCCCCACAACCGGAATCCATCAACCTATAAGCCTCTAAAGCTGACACAACATTCGACAAGAACTTAATGTTCTCGCCTACTACCACAACCACGTAGTCATCGGAAAGCTTCAACGCAATTCTCTTCGTCTCAAAATCTACACTAGCTCTGTGCTCAACCAACCAATCCATACCCAGAATAATATCAAAACCATAGAATGGAAGCTCCATCATATCAACAGGAAACACATGACCCTGAATCTTCAACGGACACCTCCTATACATCCGCCTAACTACAACTGTCTCACCAAAGAAACTAGTCACATGCACCCTTACATCTAAGATCTCAACAAGTATGTCTAACTTCTTTGCATGCTCACTCAAAATGTAAGAATGCGTGGAACCCGAATCAACGAAGGAAAGCTAAGACATGGACTGTAACTCAAAATTACCTGCTATCACGTCTCTGTCATTCCCTGCCCCTCTCTGTGCGTAGACTCTAGCTGGTCCACTGGCCTCTGGCTGTACTGCCACAACATGAGCAAGATTCCTCGGTGCCTCTATCCTAGGTGCATCAGCCCTCGGCTGGAAGTAACCACGACCGCGCCCATGGCCTCTCTAAAAATCAGTCGCTCTCGCAGGAGCTTGAGCTAGATTCGGTGCTTGTGCTGCCTGATGCGGACACTCTCTCTTGAAGTGGTCTTTTGATCCACAGTTCCAGCAAGCATGGAAATTACCCCAACATTCTCCTGAATGATGTCTCCTACAACGAGTGCACTCGGGCAAACGCCCTCCAGCTTTATGGCCCTGGTGGCCTCTACCATGGTGGCCACCACCACGCCTATGGTCAAATTGATGTCCACCGCCCCGATGCCTCTTGGCATCACCATGGTCAAAGTTGTTTTGCCTCTTTCCAGAACTAGATCCTCCAGAAAGCTTGGTCAGCCCCAAGCTATGCTCAATGTCCTTGGCCCTAGCAACCAAGACATCAAAATCAGTGTAATCTGAAGCAAAGGTGTGCCTCTTAACTTCCTCATGAAGCCCATATCTGAACCGATTACAACGGTCCCTCTCAGTAGGAACTAACTCTGGAGCATACTGACTCAAACGGACAAAGTGGATCTCATAATCAGTCACTAAAGCATCTCCCTGAACAAGAGCCATGAACTCTCGCTTCTTCTTATCTAGATACCTCGGCCCCAAATACCTCTTCCTGAAAGCAATCTCAAAGAAATCCCAACCAATCTCAGTCTCAGGCACACCAGTAGTAATGGTGACCCACCAGGTGTAGGCATCACCTTGTAGTAACGAAATCACACAACCCAACTTGCGAGCACCAACACAACCCATCTGAGCTAAGATACGGACTGTCTTCTCCAACCACAACTCGGATCTCTCAGGTGTAGATCCCCTGAACTCCTCTGCTCCTAGTCTACGGAGCCTCTCTAAGGGTAAGCTAGCATCATCACCCCTCGGCTGAGCTACAGCCTGAGCTCCGGCAACTGCAGCCTGAAATGCTCCCGCTATAGCTTGAACTAGCAGAGCCATATCTATTCTCGCAGGACCTTGGCCACCCTGACCAACCTGAGGTCCCGCTCCCTCAACTCCAGCCTCACCTCCCTCACCAGGCGGAAGAGGTGGTTGTGGTGGAGGAGCTCTAACTCCAACTGCAGGCTCTTTCACATGAGCCTCTACTCCGGCCACCGGCTCATCAACAAGAGTCGCAACACGAGGTTCCTAACAATTCATCCTCGGTCTACCTCTAGGCCTCGACATACACACTCACAGATAACAACTACAACAACAACAACAACAACACACAAAGATAGGGTTAGCAAGGGCAAGGGTTCCAAGTGGCTCAAGTATGTTCCCTCACTTAAAATCCTTTTTCCGGTGTAATAGAAGCAATAGGACTCTACTCGACATGCTTCAAACAACATACATACATGATCAACCAAGCATACATCAAAGCATACTTGATAAACAAGCAAACATGCTTACATGGCAAGCAAACATCGTGCAATTGCAATACAAGAACTTAACTTACCTCACTTACCTGCCCAAGGTCTCGGAAACATTAGGCTCTGATACCAACAAGTGTAACCCCCTCATCCCAGTCCGGACGCTTGACCGGTCCGAGTGGGCTACACGGGGATAACCGAGGCGAAACCCGTTAAGGCTCCACTTCGGTTACCGACCCAAGGAAAACTTTTTCATTATTATTATCTTGTCTAGATGTATTGTTAGGTCCTATGTGAGAAAGGCAACAACGGAAGAGACAAACGAGGTAAACAACCAAACAGTACAACAAAATAGCCCATTTTAAACTTAAATAGCAGGTCGTATCGGAACGCCCATAGGGTGTTTTGATACGCCTTGACTAGGTCAACTGGCCAAAGTCAACCCGAGGAGACCATTTTGAAACAGGGGTGGACTATATCGAAACGCCCTCAACGGTCAACTTCTCATGGTCAACGATATGAAGACCGTTCCGAAACGCCAAGGCCCGTTTTGATACTTCAATTTATCGTCAAATTCTCAGATTTCTAGTGGAAAAAACGTACTGAAACGTTCCCTTAGCGTATCGAAACGCCTGGCCTGAAACACAAGGACCGTACCGAAATGAGACCAACTGTTTCGATACGCCCTTTGTCTGCATATTGGTTTTAGCTGGTTTTTGGCACAAGGCTGTCCCAAAACACCACTAAAACCTCCAACAACCAATATACATCAACTCTAAAGCAAAACCAAACACAACGAGCATACTTAACCCACTTCATACAAACAAAAGCCATACATTCAAAGGATCATCATTCAACATATGATTCATACATAGCATTCAAGATAACATGCTTCAACAAGAACATACACTTAAGCATTCATAAAAGGTACAAGGCCAGCATTCAAGACCACGCGCGCATTTGACTCACGTGTGCACATTAAACATCATAATGATCGATCATTGTACCCAAGCATACTAGTGCCAATACTAAACACAGTTCATAACCTTTCACAACACCATTTCATATCAACTTCCGTGCTTAGCACGTACTCACCATGACTTGCCGTCATGCACAAACAACACGCATATAACAATGCATCAAACTATGCCTCAACAACATGTGTAACACAATATACATAACCACCATAATCACAATTAAACATGAGGCATAACCAACAATTAGAGTTCAACCAAAGTCTCTAACTAAAGCTTGGGACTAGACTACCAATCTAATCCCAACTCTAGGTGGGTCTACCAAGCCCAACCTAGTCCAAATGCATGAACCAACACTTGAAAACCATTTAAAAACATTTAACCACTCATCGACTATTCGAAGCGCAACACACTAGACGATCAAGCTTCCAATGATTCCGGATTTGTTCCCGAGGCTTCACCAACACAAATTATTACTTCTAATCAACTCAACACAAACAAAACAACCTCAAATCAGTTCACACATCAATGTAGCCAACCCAGAATACAAATCAAGCACAAAACACAAGATTTCAAGCTAAAGACAATCCCCAAAACCTCATTCCCGAGCATCCCTTTAGCACAGTCCAAAACCGATGATTCCAACCTTTTTAACACACTTAAAAGCTCCCAAAACAACCCCTAACCAACACACTAGCATCAACCCTCAATTTCCAACACATAGCAGCCCCAAAACCAACCTTTAAACCCTTCTAAAACCCCACTTAAACCCAAATTCGAGAATCATCATAAAACCCTTTAAAAATCATATATGTTGGACCTTATGGTTTACAAAAAACTTATCTAACAACAATAAATCAAAAGCTTGGTTAAAAATCCATAAAGCTACAACCTTTATCAAAATCATTGAAAAACCCAAAATACAAAATACTTGGTTTTATTGAAAACTAAAGGTACCAACATGAAGAGGAAGGTAAGGACAAGTCAAAAACGTATTTACCTTTCAAAAATCAACAACAAAGAGCATGTGAGATGATGGAATAGTAACCCTTGGGGTAAAGGGGTTTTTGTCGTTGAAATGGGGAAGGGAGAGGGGAGAAGATGATGAATAGGCTCATTTAAATTAAAAAAAGGGTTTTATTTTTGTAAGACCACTTAATTTACCATAATGCAATTAATGAGAATAGTCATCTTCCACTATTCCAAAATCCATGAAATTTTGAGTTTTCAATTTAAAAATTGGATCCAACATAAAATATTTGTTTTGAAAAACACGAAGCCCAAATAATATTATTTTATTATTTTTAATTAAGAAACCGAAACCCGAACCATTATTTTAATACAATTTTCACCCAACCCCCTAACTCAGGTGTTACAATTATATTGCAAAACCTTAATTTTTATACTTTTTACTCAGTTAAAATTCCAACGAGTCCATTGAAAGGCCCATTTAGACCTGCTCGTCCAAAACCTCTACAAAAAGGACCGCAAAAAAGTTTTATTCAAATTTTAGGAGTTCAAATAATTGATTAGGAGCTTTTCAACACAATTAAATTGCAAAACCTCAATTTATGTACTTTTTACTCAGTTAAAATTCCAACGGGTCCATTGAAAGGCCCATTTGGACCTGCACCTCCGAAGCCTCTACAAAAAGGATAACAAAACAAGTTTTAATTAAATTTTAGGAGTTCAAATAATTCATTAGGAGCTTTTCAACACAATTATATTGCAAAACCTAAATTTTTATACTTTTTACTCAGTTAAAATTCCAACGGGTCCATTGAAAGGCCAATTTAGACCTGCTCGTCCGAAACCTCGACAAAAAGGATCGCAAAACAAGTTTTAATCAAATTCTAGGAGTTCAAATAATTGACTAGGATCATTTAAACACAATTATATTGCAAAACCTCAATTTTATACTTTTTACGCAGTTAAAATTCCAAAGGGTCCTTTGAAAGGCCCATTTAGACATGCTCGTCCGAAACCTCTACAAAAAGGACCGCAAAACAAGTTTTAATCAAACTTTAGGAGTTCAAATAATTTATTAGGAGCATTTCAAAACAATTATATTGCAAAACCTCAATTTTTATACTTTTTACTCAGTTAAAATTCCAACGGGTCCCTTGAAAGGCCCATTTAGACATGCTCGTCTGAAACCTCAACAAAAATGACCGCAAAACGAGTTTTAATAAAATTTTAGGAGTTCAAATAATTGATTAGGAGCTTTTCAACACAATTATATTGCAAAAACTCAATTTTTGTACTTTTTACTCAGTTAAAATTCCAACGGGTCCATTGAAAGGCCCATTTAGACTCGCTCCTCCGAAACCTCGAGAAAAAGGAGCGCAAAACAAGTTTTAATCAAATCTTAGGAGTTTAAAGAATTGATTAGGAGCTTTTCAACACAATTATATTGCAAAACGTCAATTTCTGTACTTTTTACTCAGTTAAAATTCCAACGGGTCCATTAAAAGGCCCATTTAGACCTGCATGTCCGAATCCTCAACAAAAAAGACCGCAAAACAAGTTTTAATCAAATTTTAGAAGATCATGTAATTGATTAGAAGCTTTTCAACACAACTATATTGCAAAACCTTAATTTCTTTACTTTTTACTAAGTTAAAATTCCAATGGGTCCATTGAAAGGCCCATTTAGACCTGCTAGTCTGAAACCTCGACAAAAAGGACCGCAAAACAAGTTTTAATCAAAATTTAGGAGTTCAAATAATATAGTAGGAGCTTTTCAACACAATTATATTGCAAAACATCAATTTTTGTACTTTTTACTCAGTTAAAATTCCAACGGGTCCATTGAAAAGCCCATTTCGACCTGCTCGTCTGAAACCTCTTCAAAAAGGGCCGCAAAACAAGTTTTAATCAAATTTTCGGAGATCATGTAATTGATTAGGAGATTTTCAACACAATTATATTGTAAAACATCAATTTCTGTACTTTTTACTCAGTTAAAATTCCAACGGGTCCACTGAAAGGCCCATTTAGACCTGCTCGTCCGAAACCTCTACAAAAAGGATATCAAAACAAGTTTTAATTAAATTTTAGGAGTTCGTGTAATTGACTAGGAGCTTTTCAACACAATTATATTGCAAAACCACAATTTCTGTACTTTTTACTCAGTTAAAATTCCAACGGGTCCATTGAAAGGCCCATTTAGACCTGCTCGTCCGAAACCTCGACAAAAAGGACTGCAATACAAGTTTTAATCAAATTTTAGGATTTCAAATAATTGATTAGGAGCTCTTCAACACAGTTATATTGCAATACCTCATTTTATGTACTTTTTACTAATTTAAATTTCCAATGGGTCCATTGAAAGGCCGATTTAGACCTGCTAGTCCGAAACCTCGACAAAAAGGACCGCAAAACAGGTTTTAATCAAATTTTCGAAGCTCAAATAATTGATTAGGAGCTTTTCAACACAATTATATTGCAAAACATCAATTTTTATACTTTTACTCAGTTAAAATTCGAACGGGTTCATTGAAAATGCCCATTTCAACCTGCTCGCCGAAACCTCTTCAAAAGGCCGCAAAACAAGTTTTAATCAAATTTTAGGAGATCATGTATTTGATTAGGAGATTTTCAACAAAATTACATTGCAAAACCTAAATTTATGTACTTTTTACTCAGTTAAAATTCCAACGGGTCCATTGAAAGGCCCATTTAGACCTGCTCGTCCGAAACCTCTACAAAAAGGACCGCAAAACAAGTTTTAATCAAATTTTAGGAGTTCATGTAATTGACTAGGATCTTTTCAACACAATTATATTGCATCATAATGCATTAAAAGCACCAGCAACACAACTCAACTCACTGCTCTACACAAATCCAACATTTCGGCTACCAAACACAACCGAAATCACCTCCAAACACTTCCAAAACTTAACCCAGCCAAGATCCATCACTTCTAACCATTTACAAACATCAATTAACATTCAAAATGATCCCAAACACGTCCTTATACCTCCAGCTATAACAGACCATCAAGATCACTCCAAAAACAACCAAGAACACAAGCTAAACTTAGGAAATTCAACCTATCCGGGATTGCATTAATTAAACCTCATTTTCTCATCAATTTAGCATTCATTTAAGATCAAATTGACACCTCAAAACACTGCCCAATCAGATCATACGAAATTTCATCAAAATCAAGCAAATCTTGCATTTGTAAGCCAAGATCAAGAACACAGCCTTAAAACCTTTTATAAACACAAATTAAGGATTGAGAACTTAGAAATTTCAGTAAAGAACTGAGAGTTTAGAGGAGAAGGACGTTCTTACCTCCAAACTTGAGTTTTCTCCCTTTTTAGAACCAAAATCTTGAAAATCCAACTAGCAAATGGTGAGGTTTTGTTGATGAGATGATTAGCAATCAAAAGAGAATTGAAAAGAGATATCTAGGTAGCAAAAATCAGAGGAAAAAGCTCTGGAGAAAGATGTTTGGTTTGAGAGAAAAGGAGAGAAAAGGAGAATTGGAAAATATGGAAAGTTAGTTGGAAATGACAAAATATCTTCCCTCCACTTTTTATTTTATTTAAAAACCTTTAATAAATCATTTAATATCTTAGAAAAATCTGGAGAAACTCCCTTTGGGTAAATAGCTCCTTAAAGATTCAAAGTTTCAATCCTTTTTAAAACAGTCACGCAGTTTTCAAAAATTACATTTTGGTCACTAGCCAAAATGTCACTCTTCCAAACCTCATTTTGTAAAATTGATTTCATAGTTCACTTATATATATTAAAAGAGGATTTTAGGACATTTTTCCATATTTTTAATGCAACCCAAACTAGGCTTCCCTAATTTCACCTTTATATATTCGAACAGCACTTTGACTGAACCGGTCCAAGCCCAAAACTTCCAAGCCCAAAACCGGGGCGTTACAACTCTCCTCCCTTAAGAAATTTCGTCCTCGAAATTTCAACTGGCGAAATGAGAACAACCAACCATCTCAAATCAACACACAAGGCAACACAAAAGCCTCAACCACCACTGAACACTCCCCAGACAAAACTCCACCAAACCCAACACCACCACATACTGTTCAAGAATTCCCAAAACACTCAGATTCTATCCACACCTTATCCTTTCACACTTCCGAACTGCACATAGCCCCAACAACAACCTGAAGAACCTCCAACCTTTTTGCAGCATACACCACCTTAACTCATAGTTCCCAAAACTCGCGCACACGGTGACGCCGACCAAACTAATTCAGCCACCATGTATCCCACAACCTTTACTTCTTCTAAAACCCCTTGCACAACTGCTCAACCTCTTCCAAAGGTTACCACACTAGGCAAGAATTCTTAAGCATCAACTACTTACTCAAACTTCTCAACGCATTGCTGGCATTCCTTCACATCCGCCGCTATCATTACCATAACGATTCACCAGGACTACTCACCCATCACCTGATAACCACGTCACAAAACCCCAACCTTGACTCCGCCAGCCGTTCCACACACCACTAGCTGACCTCAAAAGGAATTTACTTAATCACAACTAGCCAACCACTTCTCACAAAAACTCGGCCAACCAACAATGGCCTTTGATCTTACATTGCCTTTCCACTTCAAGATTGACTGCAACACTTGCCTTACCAGGACACCGCCCAACCTACACATACACAGCTAGGTTACAAGACTCCTCCTCTCCCAGACTAACCCTTTTCTACAACCCACAACACAACACCAATGCCAAGTTACCTCAGCACCTTGGAACCCACCCACAACATACAACATCACCTAACTTCCGAGGAACTACCACTTCTACTAGCTATTTACAACCACTTGACCGATTCTAACTTCAATCGGCAATCTTCTTACCACCACACCACTAAACCCATTAAGCACCAAACACTTTCTTCCTACCAACATGCTACGTCGTACTCACTATTACTAACAGCTCGCTTAATACCCTCCACAACTTCTAACATTCTCCTAGCACCAAAACAACCTCTAAAAACCCATCATCCAACCTAACTCTATCACAGCACTAACAAACTCGATTAGCTATTAGCGAGTGTGAACGTTGTATGCATGGTCACCAATATGCCCTACCAATGCCTGATGTACATGTATGCAAAACCTCTAATGTCATGCCACATGTATGCATGGACCAGTACATATATAATATAATATATAACAAATGATTTTAACTGTGCATGTATGTCGGTTCACACCCACCAAAAACAATCTCAGAATCCGTCTAAGAACAACCTTCTATCTTGCTTCTAACTTGACCAACTCCATCATCCTAGCAACCCATTATCCACAAAATATTCACTAATGCTTTCTTCACACTAAAGTTGTTTCCAAAACAACAACAACTACTACCCCAAACATGCTAGCAACGAGACCATACTCTCTACGCAAGGAAAAACCAAACCAAAACCAAACTAAGATAACTAGGGCAAAAATCACTTAACAAGGTTACCTGGAAACACATCACCACCCCGGAGCTTCAACAGACGAGCTCTCTTCCTCATAGAACCACCATTCTCCAGCTGCACCGCTGCAGCATCTGCCAACATACTAAGGTCATCACCATCTCTTTGCGGTACAGAACCCTGGCCACCCCGAGCCAACCTCAAACAATTACGCCTCATATGTCCAACAGACCCACAATTCCAGCAGATTCCATTTTCCAAGATCCTCACCACCTTCTGCTCTTCCTGCCACCTTCGAACTTTGTCTCGGCCGTGCCCACGACCCTTCAGAGACCCTTCTGCTACCACTAAAGCCGATCTCACCACTTGAGGACAATCTCGCTTCACATGCTCCTTAGAACCACAGTTCCAACAAGCACCTGCGCCCCAACAACCACCAACATGGCGCCTTCCACAACGGTCACACACCGGTAACTGAGCTTCCACTACTTGATCGTACAGCACTTGCCCCAGATCTGCACTACCACTCAGACTTTGATTCAAACAAAACCTTCCATCACATTGCTTACCCCTCGGGAATTCCTCTCCAAGATACCTTTCATAAAAGGCAGACACAAAGAAGTCCCAATCAATATCTTGGATGTGCGAGGCCACCGCCACAGATGTCCACCAGGCACAAGCGTCCTCCAACATCAACGAGACAACGCTTCCTAGCTTACAGGCATAATCAAACCCTTCCTTATCCAAATTAGAACTACACTGGCTAACCAAGCCCCGAACGACTCAGGTGTCGAACCATGATACTCCACAATTCCCAAATCATGCAAACGCTATTTCGACAAACCCGCACATCCCACAACCGGCACGTCTACAGGCCTTACTGTTACCACAGCCTGAGATGTTCCCAACACCTCTTGAACAATAGATGATGAACTTTTCATCACAGAGCCAACTTCTTCCTCCTGCCTCACTACCTTAACACCAGGCACAGAAGACCGAAACGAAACACCTCCATTAAAAGGTGAATTCCACGCCTTAACAACCTGCTCTAAGGCAGCAACCATCTCACCTAACTGCCATTCTTTCATCGGTTTCACCATGCTATAAACAACAAACAATCACAATAAAACAAACAAATCGATCAAACCAGCTTTAAGCAAGGATTCAAACTCCAACTCCAAAACAACACAATAGCTATAATAATAAGGCAATGGGTATCCCGAATCCTCCCCTCTTACTTGACATAACAGTCAATAAAAACATGGATATCACAACATCAAGCATATCAAACAACATATTCGATCATGCTCTCATCAAACAACATCCACTCGTAACAGCATAGCATCATCAATATCATGCCCATTACACTTTCATCATTCATAAAATCAGCTCATAACACCAGCACAACATCAGCACAAATCCACATTAACTCAATGAAGATTCACAATCAAAAAGCATGCTTAAAACATCAACAATTCACTTAAAAACACGCATTCTAACCAACTTTCAACCACACATCAGAATAAACATCAAACACATATTACAAAAACTTACCATTTCCCAAAGCATTCGCAACTCAGCTCTGATACCACCAAATGTAACCCCCTTAACCCGGCCTAGACGGTCGACCCAAATTAAGAAGATCACACGGGGAAAACCAAAGTCAACCCGAAAGTCAACCTTGATTAACGACCCTTTTTTTTTCTTTTTACTCTTGTCTAGATGCACGTTAACCCTAGATATGTTCACAAGACAATCAAGTTCAAACATCGTAACAATCCGAGTACATTCAGGGACTCAATTGAACAATTCACAACTTTAGGGACCAAATTGTAAATTCTAAAAATTATAAGGACTTAACCCAAATTAAAGTTACCAATATGAAATTAGTCAGGTTTCATGCTTCACTGCCAAATTTCAGCTCAAACGGACATCCCAAACTCATACAATTGCATAAACAAGTTTCAGGACCAAAATGCAAACCTTGCAAAACATTTAACCATCAATTTCAGTGCCCAACGGTCGAGTGTTTCGGAACAAGGAAGACCCGTTTCGAAACGCGGGACCGTTCCGAAACTAGTACCGAAACATGGCCTGGCAGTGGCCAAACCGTTCCGGAACAGTGCCTACCGTTTCGGAACGCCCAGGCCATTTCAGGCCTCCGTTCCGATACGGTAGCACCTGTTCCGAAACAGGTTGCCCAGATTGCAGCAAATATGCTGGTTTTTCATGCAATTGACCTATCAAACATGCTCCAAATGCCACCAAACTTTACCAGCAAGTCATTCAACAACCAAGGTACATAATTGCATCAACCAATCATCAACATGGCATCAATTATGGAAATCCCCAATACTATAGGCATGCTTCCTACTAGCAAACCATTCAAGCATCAATATACCAAAACCACCTCATAAAGGCCAAATACATGTTCCCACATTAACAACAACATAAAACCAATCTTGTCCAACATACACAATCCCATTAAACTTCAACAAAAGAGATTCTTCCCCCATTGCCTTTATTATCTATAGCTATTTACCGAGACATACATCTCAAGTGGAGCTCTCCTTGAATCCCTTGCTTCTCGCTGTTCCAACTTCAATAATCTGCATTGATGGACAAAAAGGAGCGTAAGCACATAATGCTTAGTGAGGAATGCTCAAAACCAAAACACCATCAATGCAGCGAGTTGTAAAACCACTTTTTAAAAGCAAACTCGATTCGATAAACCAAAGCAAAGTTTGAAAACCCTTTCAACAACATGCTTAACAACACACATTTCTCAAACATGAAAACCAACCCTTAGCTTAGATAGCTAAGTAATCCTTTTCAAAGCACAAACTTGCAAAACCATCTATTTAACCAATCCATGCATGAACATCATATGCAAGATTAAATACAAGATCCATGGAAAACATTTCCACTTCACATCATACTTTTCTTATTCTTGAAAATCATTTCAAAGCAAGAACCCTTTACAAATCACTTGCTCGTTCGATTAACTACATGCATTAAACAAATGCAACATATGAACCATAAACTCAACATTTGCACCACATGCCCTTTTAAACAAGCCTTCACAAGACCTCAATGCATTAAAGAGACTCCATGCACACATGCACCATTCTCAATAGATAATCAACACTTGTTCAAGCTAACAAGTAAAACATGCATTTATAGAACATTACACACTTCTCATGCAACCATGCATCATTTCAAGCATCTCATGCTTCATTATATTCAAGAACATTATATTGGCTTCCAAGTGATAAACCATATCCACTTTTCAACTCAACATCCAATCGGATACGCGGATCACAAGTGTTGTCCCCACGCTTCATACACACTACCAATCTCAAGGTCTCCCAAATGGAATTTTAACCACCATTTGACCTTACCATACACAAGGCCCTCATATGGAATTTTAACCACCATATGGCCTTAACAATCACAAGGTTCTCATATGGAATTTTAACCACCATATGACCTTAACATGCACAAGGTCCCCATATGGAATTTTAACCACCATATAACCTTTGCATCAACCATTGGTAGTTGTATAACATCACTAACGAGATCCGGGACAAACTTCACAAGATCCACACATGGACTTTACACCACCATTGTGATCTTAACAAGCACAAGGTCCTCAAATGGAATTTTAACCACCATTATAACCTTTGCTTACACAAGACCCACCCATGGAATTTTAACCACCATGGTGTTCTTAACCATCTCGTTAGTGTACTTGGATGGAGTTACCGGTTCACACTTTAACCACTCCACATCCAAGGCGACTTTATTCACGATGCACCCAATCCTATAGCCGGCTAACTATATCCGATTTAAGCAACCAAGAACCACTTACATCACTTGCCAATATAACCATCTTACCACATTAGTCCAATGTTTTACAAGCATAACCCAAATGCTAAAACCAACATTTACCATCATCAATTCGTTGTTCTTGAAGCATTACACAATGCCATTAAACAACATGCAACACTATGCATCAATTCCACAATTCCAAAGTACAAAACCAAGGATCTCTTACCTTGAGCATCCTTCACACATGGCTTTCAAAACCAGCATTAAACCATGCTAAAATATGCTTTCAAAACAGAATTTTAAACATGCAAATCACATGCATTGCGTCCAACAATCACAAGTGCTTCAAAAACCAATTCATAACACAAACCATGAGAGAAATTCCATTCACTTACTCTTGAGCTTAGCTAAGTTGTTTAGACTTAAACTAAGCTCCCAAAACCTTCAAACCTTGGTTTTAAAGCTGAAAACCCAACTTCACTCACCGATACACAAAACAAGGCTAGCCAACAAGGCTAGCCAACAAGCCTTCCAAGCATCCGAAGCCTTCCACACCACCTCTAAAGCTCACAGATCAATCTCCCCTTTTTCAAGCACACAACAACAGAGGATTAATGCATCATAATGCATTAAAAGCACCAGCAACACAACTCAACTCACTGCTCTACACAAATCCAACATTTCGGCTACCAAACACAACCGAAATCACCTCCAAACACTTCCAAAACTTAACCCAACCAAGATCCATCACTTCTAACCATTTACAAACATCAATTAACATTCAAAATGATCCCAAACACGTCCTTATACCTCCAGCTATAACAGACCATCAAGATCACTCCAAAAACAACCAAGAACACAAGCTAAACTTAGGAAATTCAACCTATCCGGGATTGCATTAATTAAACCTCAATTTCTCATCAATTTAGCATTCATTTAACATCAAATTGACACCTCAAAACACTGCCCAATCAGATCATACGAAATTTCATCAAAATCAAGCAAATCTTGCATTTATAAGCCAAGATCAAGAACACAACCTTAAAACCTTTTATAAACACAAATTAAGGATTGAGAACTTAGGAATTTCAATAAAGAACTGAGAGTTTAGAGGAGAAGGACGTTCTTACCTCCAAACTTGAGTTTTCTCCCTTTTTGGAACCAAAATCTTGAAAATCCAACTAGCAAATGGTGAGGTTTTGTTGATGAGATGATTAGCAATCAAAAGAGAATTGAAAAGAGATATCTAGGTAGCAAAAATCAGAGGAAAAATCTCTGGAGAAAGATGTTTGGTTTGAGAGAAAATGAGAATTGGAAAATATGGAAAGTTAGTTGGAAATGACAAAATATCTTCCCTCCACTTTTTATTTTATTTAAAAACCTTTAATAAATCATTTAATATCTTAGAAAAATCTTGAGAAACTCCCTTTGGGTAAATAGCTCCTTAAAGATTCAAACTTTCAATCCTTTTTAAAACAGTCACGCAGTTTTCAAAAATTACATTTTGGTCACTAGCCAAAATGTCACTCTTCCAAACCTCATTTTGTAAAATTGATTTCACAGTTCACTTATATATATTAAAAGAGGATTTTAGGACATTTTTCCATATTTTTAATGCAACCCGAACTAGGCTTCCCTAATTTCACCTTTATATATTCGAACAGCACTTTGACCGAACCGGTCCAAGCCCAAAACTTCCAAGCCCAAAACCGGGGCATTACACTCAATTTGTATACTTTTTACTCTGTTAAAATTCCAACGGGTCCCTTGAATGGCCCATTTAGACATGCTCGTCTAAAACCTCTACAAAAATGACCGCAAAAGAAGTTTTAATCAAATTTTAGGAGTTCAAATAATTGATTAGGAGCTTTTCAACACCATTATATTGCAAAAACTCAATTTTTGTACTTTTTACTCAGTTAAAATTCCAACGGGTTTATTGAAAGGCCCATTTAGACTCGCTCCTCCGAAACCTCGACAAAAAGGAGCGCAAAACAAGTTTTAATCAAATCTTAGGAGTTTAAATAATTGATTAGAAGCTTTTCAACACATTTATATTGCAAAACGTCAATTTCTGTACTTTTTACTCAGTTAAAATTCCAACGGGTCCATTGAAAGACCCATTTAGACCTGCACGTCCGAAGCCTCTACAAAAAGGACCGCAAAACAAGTTTTAATCAAATTTTAGGAGATCATGCAATTGATTAGGAGCTTTTCAACACAATTATATTGCAAAACCTCAATTTCTTTACTTTTTACGCAGTTAAAATTCCAATGGTTCCATTGAAAGGCCCACTTAGACCTCCTAGTCCGAAACCTCGACAAAAAGGACCGCAAAACAAGTTTTAATCAAAATTTAGGAGTTCAAATAATATATTAGGAGCTTTTCAACACAATTATATTGCAAAACTTCAATTTTTGTACTTTTTATTCAGTTAAAATTCCAACGGGTCCATTGAGAAGCCCATTTCGACCTGCTAGTCCGAAACCTCTACAAAAACGACCGCCAAACAAGTTTTAATCAAATTTTAGGAGTTCATGAAATTCACTAGGAGCCTTTCAACACAATTACATTGCAGAACCACAATTTCTGTACTTTTTACTCAGTTAAAATTCCAATGGGTCCATTGAAAGGCCCATTTAGACCTGCTCGTCCGAAACCTCGACTAAAAGGACTGCAAAACAAGTTTTAATCAAATTTTAGGAGTTCAAAGAATTGATTAGGAGCTTTTCAACACAATTATATTGCAAAACCTCAATTTATGTACTTTTTACTAATTTAAATTTCCAATGGGTCCATTGAAAGGCCGATTTAGACCTGCTAGTCCGAAACCTCGACAAAAAGGACCGCAAAACAGGTTTTAATCAAATTTTAGGAGTTCAAATAATTGATTAGGAGCTTTTCAACACAATTATATTGCAAAACCTCAATTTTTGTACTTTTACTCAGTTAAAATTTGAACGGGTCCATTGAAAAGGCTCATTTCGACCTGCTCGCCGAAACCTCTTCAAAAGGGCCGCAAAACAAGTTTTAATCAAATTTTAGGAGATCATGTAATTGATTAGGAGATTTTCAACACAATTACATTGCAAAACCTAATTTAATGTACTTTTTACTTTGTTAAAATTCCAGCGGGTCCATTGAAAGGCCCATTTAGACCTGCTCGTCCGAAACCTCTACATAAAGGACCACAAAACAAGTTTTAATCAAATTTTAGGAGTTCATGTAATTGACTAGGAGCTTTTCAACACAATTATATTGCAAAACCTCAATTTCTGTACTTTTTACTCAGTTAAAATTCCAACGAGTCCATTGAAAGGCCCATTTAGACCTGCTTGTCCGAAACCTCGACAAAAAGGACTGCTAAACAAGTTTTAACCAAATTTTAGGAGTTCAAATAATTTATTAGTAGCTTTTACACACAATTATATTGCAAAACCTCAATTTCTGTACATTTTACTCAGTTAAAATCCTAACGGGTCCATTGAAAGGCCCATTAAGACATACTCGTCCGAAACCATGACAACAAGGACTGCAAAACCAGTTTTAATGAAATTTTAGGAGTTCATGTAATTGATTAGGAGCTTTTCAACACAATTATATTGCAAAACCACAATTTCTGTACTTTTTACTCAGTTAAAATTCCAACGGGTTCATTGAAAGGCCCATTTAGACCTGCACCTCCAAAGCCTCTACAAAAAAGACCACAATTATATTGCAAAACCTCAATTTGTATACTTTTTACTAAGTTAAAATTCCAACAGGTTCGTTGAAAGGCCCATTTAGACATGCTCGTCCAAAACCTCTACAAAAAGGACCGTAAAACAAGTTTTATTTAAATTTTAGGAGTTCAAATAATTGATTAGGAGATTTTCAACACAATTATATTGCAAAACCTCAATTTCTGTACTTTTTACTCAGTTAAAATTCCAACGGGTCCATTGAAAGGCCCATTTAGACCTGCACCTCCAAAGCCCTTTACAAAAAGGACCGCAAAAATGTTTTAGTCGAATTTTAGGAGATAATGTAATTGATTAGGAGCTTTTCAACACAATGACATTGCAAAACCTCAATTTTTATACTTTTTGCTCAGTTAAAATTCCAACGGATTCGTTGAAAGGCCCATTTAGACATGCTCGTCCGAAACCTCTACAAAAGGACAACAAAACATGTTTTATTCAAATTTTAGGAGATCAAAAAATTGATTAGGAACTTTTCAACCCAATTATATTGAAAAAAATCAATTTCTGTACTTTTCACTCAGTTAAAATTCCAACGGGTCCACTAAAAGGACCATTTTGACCTGCTCGTCCTAAACCTCGACAAAAAGGATCGCAAAACAAGTTTTAATTAATTCTTAGGAGTTCAAATAATTTATTAGGAGGTTTTCAACACAATTATATTGCAAAACTTCAATTTTTGTACTTTTTACTCAGTTAAAATTCCAACGGGTCCATTGTATGGCCCATTTAGACCTGCTCGTCCGAAACTGATACAAAAAAGTCCGCAAAACAAGTTTTAATCAAATTTTAGAAGTTCAAATAAATGATTTGTAGCCTTTCAACACAATTATATTGCAAAACCTCAATTTTTATACTTTCTACTTAGTTAAAATTCCAACGGGTCCATTGAAAGGCCCATTTAGACATGCTCGTCCGAAACCTCTACAAAAAGGACCGCAAAAAAGGTTTTATTCAAATTTTAGGAGTTCAAATAATTTATTAGGAGTTTTTCAACGCAATTATATTGTAAAAAGATTATTTTTGTACTTTTTACTCAGTTAAAATTCCAACGGGTCAATTGAAAGGCCCATTTAGACCTGCTCGTCCGAAACCTCGACAAAAAGGACTGCAAAACAAGTTTTAACCAAATTTTAGGAGTTCCAATAATTGATTAGTAGATTTTACACAAAATTATATTTCAAAACCTCAATTTCTGTACTTTTTACTCGGTTAAAATTCCAACGAATCCATTGAAAGGCCCATTAAGACCTACTCGTCCGAAACCTTGACAAAAAGGACTGCAAAACAAGTTTTAATCAAATTTTAGGAGTTCATGTAATTGATTAGGAGCTTTTCAACACAATTATATTGCAAAACCTCAATTTCTGTACTTTTTACTCAGTTAAAATTCCAACGGGACCATTGAAAGGCTCATTTAGACCTACACCTCCAAAGCCTCTACAAAAAGGACCGCAAAAAAGTTTTAATCGAATTTTAGGAGATCATGTAATTGATTAGGATCTTCTCAACACAATTATATTGCAAAACCTCAATTTTTATACTTTTTACTCAGTTAAAATTCCAACGGGTTCGTTGAAAGGCCCATTTAGACATGCTCGTCCGAAACCTCTACTAAAAGGACCGCAAAACATGTTTTATTCAAATTTTAGGAGTTCAAATAATTGATTAGGAGCTTTTCAGCCCAATTATATTGCAAAAAATCAATTTCTGTACTTTTTACTAAGTTAAAATTCCAACGGGTCCATTGAAAGGACCATTTAGACCTGCTCGTCCTAAACCTCAACAAAAAGGATCACAACACAAGTTTTAATTAAGTCTTAGGAGTTCAAATAATTGATTTGGAGCTTTTCAACACAATTATATTGAAAATTTTCAATTTATGTACTTTTTACTTAGTTAAAATTCCAACGGGTCCATTGTATGGCTCATTTAGACATGCTCGTCCGAAACCGATACAAAAAAGTCCGCAAAACAAGTTTTAATCAAATTTGAGGAGTTCATGTAATTGATTAGGAGCTTTTCAACACAATTATATTTCAAAACCTCAATTTCTGTACTTTTTACTCAGTTAAAATTCCAACGGGTCCATTGAAAGGCCTATTTTGACCTGCACGTCCGAAGCCTCTACAAAAAAGACCGCAAAACAAGTTTTAATTAAATTTTAGGAGATCATGTAATTGATTAGGCGGGTTTTCAACACAATTATATTTCAAAACCTCAATTTTTATACTTTTTACTAAGTTAAAATTCCAACAGGTTCGTTGAAAGGCCCATTTAGACCTCCTCGTCCAAAACCTCTACAAAAGGACCGTAAAACAAGTTTTATTCAAATTTTAGGAGTTCAAATAATTGATTAGGAGATTTTCAACACAATTATATTGCAAAACCTCAATTTCTGTACTTTTTACTCAGTTAAAATTCCAACAGGTCCATTGAAAGGCTCATTTAGACCTACACCTCCAAAGCCTCTACAAAAAGGACAGCAAAAAAGTTTTAATCGAATTTTAGGAGATCATGTAATTGATTAGGATCTTCTCAACACAATTATTTTGCAAAACCTCAATTTTTATACTTTTTACTCAGTTAAAATTCCAACGAGTTAGTTGAAAGGCTCATTTAGACATGCTCGTCCGAAACCTCTACAAAAAGGACCGCAAGACATGTTTTATTCAAATTTTAGGAGTTCAAATAATTGATTAGGAGCTTTTCAACTCAATTATATTGCAAAAAATCAATTTTTGCACTTTTTACTCAGTTAAAATTCCAACGGGTCCATTGAAAGGACCATTTAGACCTGCTCGTCCTAAACCTCGATAAAAAGGATCACACAACAAGTTTTAATTAAATCTTAGGAGCTCAAATAATTGATTATGAGCTTTTCAACACAATTATATTGAAAATTTTCAATTTCTGTACTTTTTACTTAGTTAAAATTCCAACGGGTCCATTGTATGGCTCATTTAGACCTGCTCGTCCGAAACCGATAAAAAAAAGTCCGCAAAACAAGTTTTAATCAAATTTTAGAAGTTCAAATAAATGATTTGGACCACAAAACAAGTTTTAATAAAATTTTAGGAGTTCATGTAATTGACTAGGAGCTTTTCAACACAATTATATTGCAAAACCTCAACTTCTGTACTTTTTACTTAGTTAAAATTCCAACGGGTCCATTGAAAGGCCCATTTAGACATGCTCGTCCGAAACCTCTACAAAAAGGACCGCATAAAAAGTTTTATTCAAATTTTTGGAGTTCAAATAATTGATTAAGGGCTTTTCAACACAATTATATTGCAAAAACACAATTTTTGTACTTTTTACCCAGTTAAAATTCCAACGGGTCCATTGAAAGGCCCATTTAGACCTGCTCGTCCGAAACCTCGACAAAAAGGACCGCAAAACAAGTTTTAACCAAATTTTAGGAGTTCAAATAATTGATTAGTAGCTTTTACACACAATTATATTGCAAAACCTCAATTTTTGTACTTTTTACTCAGTTAAAATTCCAACGGGTCCATTAAAAAGCCCATTTCGACATGCTCGTCCGAAACCTCTACAAAAAAGACCGCAATTATATTGCAAAACCTCAATTTTTATACTTTTTACTAAGTTAAAATTCCAACAGGTTCGTTGAAAGGCCCATTTAGACATGCTCGTCCAAAACCTCAACAAAAAGGACCGTAAAACAAGTTTTATTTAAATTTTAGGAGTTCAAATAATTGATTAGGAGATTTTCAACACAATTATATTGCAAAACCTCAATTTCTGTACTTTTTACTCTGTTAAAATTCCAACGGGTCCATTGAAAGGCCCATTTAGACCTGAACCTCCAAAGCCCTTTACAGAAAGGACCGCAAAAATGTTTTAATCAAATTTTAGGAGATAATGTAATTGATTAGGAGCTTTTCAACACAATTACATTGCAAAACCTCAATTTTTATACTTTTTGCTCAGTTAAAATTCCAACGGGTTCGTTGAAAGGCCCATTTAGACATGCTCGTCCGAAACCTCTACAAAAGGACCACAAACCATGTTTTATTCAAATTTTAGGAGTTCAAAAAATTGATTAGGAACTTTTCAACCCAATTATATTGCAAAAAATCAATTTCTGTACTTTTTACTCAGTTAAAATTCCAACGGGTCCACTGAAAGGACCATTTAGACCTGCTCGTCCTAAATCTCGACAAAAAGGATCGCAAAACAAGTTTTAATTAATTCTTAGGAGTTCAAATAATTTATTAGGAGGTTTTCAACACAATTATATTGCAAAACTTCAATTTTTGTACTTTTTACTCAGTTAAAATTCCAACGGGTCCATTGTATGGCCCATTTAGACCTGCTCGTCCGAAAGCGATACAAAAAAGTCCACAAAACAAGTTTTAATCAAATTTTAGAAGTTCAAATAAATGATTTGAAGCCTTTCAACACAATTATATTGTAAAACCTCAATTTTTATACTTTCTACTCAGTTAAAATTCCAACAGGTCCATTGAAAGGCCCATTTAGACATGCTCGTCCGAAACCTCTACAAAAAGGACCGCAAAAAAGGTTTTATTCAAATTTTAGGAGTTCAAATAATTTATTAGGAGTTTTTCAACGCAGTTATATTGTAAAAAGATTATTTTTGTACTTTTTACTCAGTTAAAATTCCAACGGGTCAATTGAAAGGCCCATTTAGACCTGCTCGTCCGTAACCTCGACAAAAAGGACCGCAAAACAAGTTTTAACCAAATTTTAGGAGTTCAAATAATTGATTAGTAGATTTTACACAAAAATATATTTCAAAACATCAATTTCTGTACTTTTTACTCGGTTAAAATTCCAACGAATCCATTGAAAGGCCCATTAAGACCTACTCGTCCGAAACCTTGACAAAAAGGACTGCAAAACAAGTTTTAATCAAATTTTAGGGGTTCATGTAATTGATTAGGAGCTTTTCAACACAATTATATTGCAAAACCTCAATTTCTGTACTTTTTACTCAGTTAAAATTCCAACGGGTCCATTGAAAGGCTCATTTAGACCTACACCTCCAAAGCCTCTACAAAAAGGACCGCAAAAAAGTTTTAATCGAATTTTAGGAGATCATGTAATTGATTAGGTTCTTCTCAACACAATTATATTGCAAAACCTCGATTTTTATACTTTTTACTCAGTTAAAATTCCAACGGGTTCGTTGAAAGGCCCATTTAGACATGCTCGTCCGAAACCTCTACAAAAAGGACCGCAAAACATGTTTTATTCAAATTTTAGGAGTTCAAATAATTGATTAGTAGCTTTTCAGCCCATTTATATTGCAAAAAATCAATTTCTGTACTTTTTACTAAGTTAAAATTCCAACGGGTCCATTAAAATGACCACTTAGACCTGCTCGTCCTAAACCTCGACAAAAAGGATCACAAAACAAGTTTTAATTAAGTCTTAGGAGTTCAAATAATTGATTAGGAGCTTTTCAACACAATTATATTGAAAATTTTCAATTTATGTACTTTTTACTTAGTTAAAATTCCAACGGGTCCATTGTATGGCTCATTTAGACCTGCTCGTCCGAAACCGATACAAAAAAGTCCGCAAAACAAGTTTTAATCAAATTTGAGGAGTTCATGTAATTGATTAGGAGCTTTTCAACACAATTATATTTCAAAACCTCAATTTCTGTACTTTTTACTCAGTTAAAATTCCAACGGGTCCATTGAAAGGCCCATTTTGACCTGCACGTCCGAAGCCTCTACAAAAAGGACCGCAAAACAAGTTTTAATTAAATTTTAGGAGATCATGTAATTGATTAGGCGGGTTTTCAACACAATTATATTTCAAAACCTCAATTTTTATACTTTTTACTAAGTTAAAATTCCAACAGGTTCGTTGAAAGGCCCATTTAGACCTCCTCGTCCAAAACCTCTACAAAAAGGACCGTAAAACAAGTTTTATTCAAATTTTAGGAGTTCAAATAATTGATTAGGAGATTTTCACACAATTATATTGCAAAACCTCAATTTCTGTACTTTTTACTCAGTTAAAATTCCAACAGGTCCATTGAAAGGCTCATTTAGACCTACACCTCCAAAGCCTCTACAAAAAGGACAACAAAAAAGTTTTAATCGAATTTTAGGAGATCATGTAATTGATTAGGATCTTCTCAACACAATTATTTTGCAAAACCTCAATTTTTATACTTTTTACTCAGTTAAAATTCCAACGAGTTAGTTGAAAGGCCCATTTAGACATGCTCGTCCGAAACCTCTACAAAAAGGACCGCAATACATGTTTTATTCAAATTTTAGGAGTTCAAATAATTGATTAGGAGCTTTTCAACTCAATTATATTGCAAAAAATCAATTTTTGCACTTTTTACTCAGTTAAAATTCCAACGGGTCCATTGAAAGGACCATTTAGACCTGCTCGTCCTAAACCTCGATAAAAAGGATCACACAACAAGTTTTAATTAAATCTTAGGAGCTCAAATAATTGATTATGAGCTTTTCAACACAATTATATTGAAAATTTTCAATTTCTGTACTTTTTACTTAGTTAAAATTCCAACGGGTCCATTGTATGGCTCATTTAGACCTGCTCGTCTGAAACCGATACAAAAAAGTCCGCAAAACAAGTTTTAATCAAATTTTAGAAGTTCAAATAAATGATTTGGACCACAAAACAAATTTTAATAAAATTTTAGGAGTTCATGTAATTGACTAGGAGCTTTTCAACACAATTATATTGCAAAACCTCAACTTCTGTACTTTTTACTTAGTTAAAATTCCAACGGGTCCATTGAAAGGCCCATTTAGACATGCTCGTCCGAAACCTCTACAAAAAGGACCGCAAAAAAAGTTTTATTCAAATTTTAGGAGTTCAAATAATTGATTAAGGGATTTTCAACACAATTATATTGCAAAAACACAATTTTTGTACTTTTTACCCAGTTAAAAATCCAACGGGTCCATTGAAAGGCCCATTTAGACCTGCTCGTCCGAAACCTCGACAAAAAGGACCGCAAAACAAGTTTTAACCAAATTTTAAGAGTTCAAATAATTGATTAGTAGCTTTTACACACAATTATATTGCAAAACCTCAATTTTTGTACTTTTTACTCAGTTAAAATTCCAACGGGTTCATTGAAAGGCCCATTTAGACCTGCTTGTCCGAAACCTCGACAAAAAGGACTGCTAAACAAGTTTTATTCAAATTTTAGGAGTTCAAATAATTTATTAGTAGCTTTTACACACAATTATATTGCAAAACCTCAATTTCTGTACTTTTTACTCAGTTAAAATTCCAACAGGTCCATTGAAAGGCTCATTTAGACCTGCACCTCCAAAGCCTCTACAAAAAGGACAACAAAAATGTTTTAATCGAATTTTAGGAGATCATGTAATTGATTAGGATATTCTCAACACAATTATTTTGCAAAACCTCAATTTTTATACTTTTTACTCAGTTAAAATTACAACGAGTTAGTTGAAAGGCCCATTTAGACATGCTCGTCCGAAACCTCTACAAAAAGGACCGCAAGACATGTTTTATTCAAATTTTAGGAGTTCAAATAATTGATTAGGAGCTTTTCAACTCAATTATATTGCAAAAAGTCAATTTTTGCACTTTTTACTCAGTTAAAATTCCAACGGGTCCATTGAAAGGACCATTTAGACCTGCTCGTCCTAAACCTCGATAAAAAGGATCACACAACAAGTTTTAATTAAATCTTAGGAGCTCAAATAATTGATTATGAGCTTTTCAACACAATTATATTGAAAATTTTCAATTTCTGTACTTTTTACTTAGTTAAAATTCCAACGGGTCCATTGTATGGCTCATTTAGACCTGCTCGTCCGAAACCGATACAAAAAAGTCCGCAAAACAAGTTTTAATCAAATTTTAGAAGTTCAAATAAATGATTTGGACCACAAAACAAGTTTTAAGAAAATTTTAGGAGTTCATGTAATTGACTAGGAGCTTTTCAACACAATTATATTGCAAAACCTCAACTTCTGTACTTTTTACTTAGTTAAAATTCCAACGGGTCCATTGAAAGGCCCATTTAGACATGCTCGTCCGAAACCTCTACAAAAAGGACCGCAAAAAAAGTTTTATTCAAATTTTAGGAGTTCAAATAATTGATTAAGGGCTTTTCAACACAATTATATTGCAAAAACACAAATTTTGTACTTTTTACCCAGTTAAAATTCCAACGGGTCCATTGAAAGGCCCATTTAGACCTGCTCGTCCGAAACCTCGACAAAAAGGACCGCAAAACAAGTTTTAACCAAATTTTAGGAGTTCAAATAATTGATTAGTAGCTTTTACACACAATTATATTGCAAAACCTCAATTTTTGTACTTTTTACTCAGTCGGAATTCTTAGTCCGATAAAGCTTTAGAGGTTCCTCTACAAAAAGGGCAGTTGTAACACCCCAAAAGTTGGCCTAGTCGGAATTCATTTCGGCGATAGGAAATTCTTAGTCCGATAAAGCTTTAGAGGTTCCTCTGGCTAGCTAATTATTGCTATCGAATATTAATCAGGCTTAAAAACATTCGAATTTAAGTTTATTATGTAATATTAAGCATCTAGTGACCATATTGTAGGAATTAAGAAGTAAAGGGGGCAAATTCATGAAAGTAAGGAAGGTGAGGGACCAATTTAATTTAAGGCACTCCATACATGGAGTCTTCAGATTGATTTCCTTCAAATGAAGGAAAGCTCACAAATTAAAATTGGTTTGTTAGGCTTTTGGGAGAACCACCGAAAATTGTCTGAGGCAAGCAATTCACCATCTTCTTCTTCCTCACCTAAGCACACACCTCCATTGGAGGAGTTTCAAGTTTTGTAATTTCTTGGCTTTGTCAATATCGAACCCTTGCTAGCAACCGGGTAAGCTAAATCCTTAAGTTAATTATTAGATTCTATGGTTAAATCAACCTCAATCTTAAGTTAGGATTTGGTTTATTCATAGATATTTCAATAAGATGCTCATATTGAATCGGATATCGATAGTAAAATTATTATATAGATTTCGATATCGAAATACCGATTATAATGATCTTCCATTAATATTTCCTAGCTCAAGGAGAAGAAATAGAAGCTACACCATCTTCATCTCAAGTTAAGAGCAAAGGAAATTCCATCCGAGAGCCTTGAAGCTTCGGATTGTCAAGGTGAGTGTAATCGGAGTCTCGGGTTAGGCGAGACGCCTCCCCGGATTGTCATTTGGTGTTTATTATCTTTTCGCTAAATATTACTATCAAGGCGAAAGCATCGGATGATAAGTTGGACACTTGGGTAAGTGTCGGTAAGTCAACATTTAAGCATTTACTATAGCTAGTATACATTGTCATTGAGGTAAGTATTATTATGAAACTCTATGTCAAGTTATTGGTGCAAGAACTATTGGATATGTTGAAACTATGAAACTTCATCATGTCATTGATTTATTAAGAATGATTGAAAAATATAAATATGTTATGCCTTAGATTGGAATAGCTCGGGATACAATTGGCATGCCATAGAATTCATGAGCTCAGTGTTTTCGGGTGGACTACGGTCCTAAGGCTACGGCCTATGATGATTGGCGAGGCGGAGGGACGTGTTGTTATTTGTCAATTGGTGAGGCGGAGGAAATAAGACCATTTATGTTTTGGCGAGGCGGGGGAATTCGAGTATCCATGAATCTAGTTCCATCCAAGGAAAATTATGATTGTTTAAGCATTATACTAATCAACCATGTATTTGAATTAAGTATTAAGATGATAGTATGGATTTATAATAAATGTACCTATGTCATTCTTTTATTATTGTTTTATGATTACCTCACTAGGCTTTGAGTGCCTAATGTGTTTACTTTCATGCATTCTTAGGTTAGGAGGTTGTTCGTGAAGAATCGGATCGGTTGCAAGACAAGTCACAGCTCCATACCAAGTAATGTATTGTATATAACTCCTAGTAAAGTGGCAAGGTAGCTAACTTAGTTATTACGCTCTTTTTGTTGTGGCAACGGCTTGTCCATTTTGTAATAGGCTTAAAGGCTTAAACTCGACTACCTAGACTTTTGCTAAACTAGCTTAAATCATGCTTGTGGTATAATGGTAAAAATGGAGTAAACATATTGGAATGACTATGAAAATTTGCATGTCGGTAAATATTGGCAGGAGTAAGTTGGGTACAAAGTTTTGGCTTAATCGGACAAGATTTGGTATGGTAAAAGCCCCAAAAACCAGATAAAAATCTATTATTACAGGCCACCGTATCGAAACGGGTGATGGCGTTTCGGTACGGTTAACAAAAAAATAAGCCTATGAGACAGAGCGTTCCGAAACGAAGTAATGCCGTTTCGGAACACTTTTGCTACTGTCGACCCCTGTACCGAAACGGGGTGAGGCCGTTTCGGAACACTTTTACCACTGGAGACCCTTGTTTCGAAACGGGTTCCAAAACGGGTCTAAGGTGAGTCAAGGTCAGTCAACCCGTACCGATACGGGTCAAGCCGTATCGATACGGTCAGGGAAGAAAAGTCAAAATTTTAACTGTGGTCAAGCCGTACCGAAACGGCTTAGGGCGTTTCGATACGGGCAACTTCTTTTGACTTCTATAAGGTTAAATGGAACAATATATATATATATATATATATATATATATATATATATATATATATATATATATATATATATATATATATATATATACTCGGTAAGCACTGCAAGAGTGATGATTTTTGAAAATTCAGATATTAAGCTCAACAAGTTCATAAAGTCTTAATAAGATAAGTTTTTTTAAGAAAGTTTTCAAGAAAAGGGATTAAAAGATTTTCGTATCGATTCCGGTAACGCTCTTCAACCCGAGTTCTCTACCAGACCGGGAAGGGGGTGTTACAATTTTGGTATCAGAGCTAGAGTTTAGTCGGTTCTTGACTAAACATATGCGTGCTTGTATTGTTTATTGTGTTACCTTGCCACTAGGATTTTTATTCGTGTAAATTGTGACTTGTCGACTAATCCGATTTTTCATATAGATATGCATGCGACGAATGAAGCTCACGTAGATGAGCAAACTGCTGGCTCCTCGACTCATGGCGAGGAGGTGGGAGGAGGAAATCCTCCAAATCCACCGCAACCGCAGGATCTTCCTGAACAGGTTGCTGAGCCTGTAGCACCTACTGCCCAGGCTGAATGTTATCAAAACATGGCCAACATGTTTAAGCAGTTTATGACTGCAATGCAAGCGACACCACCAGTCCAACCTAATCCCCATGTTGCTCAGTACGTTAGAGCCCCTGTGGACAAATTGGCCTCATTGTTGGCTTATTCCTTCACAGGGCAAGATGATGATAACCCGGAGATAGCTGAATATTGGTTGGATAATACTCTCCGCATCTTGAATAAACAACTGCAGTGTTCTGATGAACACAAGTTGGAATGTGCCATAGCTTTATTGACAAATGAACCTTTAATGTGGTGGGAGACTACTATTCTTCAGATGTCGTGGCCGGTGTAGGTGTAGAGGCAGCAGACGGAGTTTTAGGGCTCATAGCAGGAGTAGGCGTAGGTGTGGGGGCAGCAAAGAACTGTTCTGGGAAGGAGAGGAATGACAAATGTGTAAAATGTACATAATTATGAATAAAATTTATCGTTGCTGCCGTGAAATCCCTCATGTAGTTCATCAGTCCGAGCTGCCTTTCCTCTATTCTTTTGAGTATCGAAAAAATCTGGGCAGAGGTGTTTGGTGGTGGAGCTGCTGCCGTTGGCTGCTGTTCTGCTGCGGCAGGTTCGACGGAGCTGGGGCCTGCTGTCTGCTCTGCCGTGGAAGAGGGGTTGAAGTAGGACAGTGGGGTGGAAGCTTTCAACTCCATTAGGCTGAAAATGTTCCGCTCCGTCCACCCTTTCCCTCGGACTTTTACATCTTCAGCAATTTCTGGTACGTTATGGCCTCGACATATGGTGGTGATGAGATATGGGAAGAAAAGGGGTCTCGATGGTCGGAGGGCACATTCAAGAATTCCCTCCCATATGTAGCGGCCGGCATTTATAGATCTCTCATTTAAAATGGAATGTACAAGGGCTAACCATGGTCGGTCGACGATACTATTGTGGGAGGATGGCATGATGCGCTTCTTCACAAAATGATTCCACAATTTGGCCTATGGAGTCAACTGAGTTCTCTTCACCGTCCATCGGTGTTTTGGGTCGGTGTTCCATTCTGTCCCCTCCTTAGTGAGCTATGCCAGGACAGCATCATAGTCTGCCGGCGACAGACTATTGGCAAATCTTTTGTGGGGGTCCTCCTTCTTACTCACATATAAGCCGTAGAGGGTGTTGATGTAAGAAGGCTCGAAGGAGAGTTGTTTACCTCGAACTGTCACAGTCGTAGTGTCTTTGCTGTCGAAGGCAACATAGAACTCCCTGACGAGTGTGACATTCATTTCTTCCGGTTGGGCAACAAACTGCTGCCATTTGAGGGCATGGATCTTTCTTGCTATGAAGCTTTCAAGCCCTAGGTTTCTCGTGGGTTCGGTGTAGAGAAACCCCCGTTCTTCCCACATCTCCCTCTTCTGAAAGGAACAGTAGTATCTTGCGACGGAGTCGGTGGAGGCGAAGAGGTCTGGAATGGCACTATGGCTTGGGGTGCTAACTGCTGCGGCAGAACTGGAGGCAACACTTCGACGGGTTTGTCTGCTTGTCATTTTTGCAAGGACTGTAGAAAATGTAAAGAAAATTTGAGATCTAGAGGAAACAAGTTGAGAGAATAAAAGTGAGATAAAAAATGAATAGTGAATGGGGGTTTATATAGATGGGTGATTTTCTGCCCGTTGGAGCTGTAACGGCAGACGCGAATAACGGGGCCAACTGTTACGCGGTTTCTGACGCGTCTGTCATGCGTTTTCGTGTCTGTTTCATGTCTATTACGCGTTTGCGTGTCTGTCGTGACAGCTCCGTGACAGGCTGTTTTCTCCGCGTCTATCGCGACAACTGATGACAGGTTGTGACGACAGACTCATCCGTTGGGCTTTTTGGGCTGCTGTTGATATGGTGGGCTGGTTCACTCCTTCTCTTCTCCTTGCTTCCTTTATTTCCTAAAAATAGATAAATAAAATAAGAATTCTTAAAATAAAATAATTAAATCTTAATTCCTAATAAATAAATAAATAAAATAAAAAAACTAAGTTAAATTAGGATGCCTTGAGGGGCATCTCCTAAAGTAACTACTTCATGCATCCTTGAGGCTTCAGTCCCCTGATAATGCTTTAGTCTCTGTCCGTTGACCTTGAATTGGTGCCCGTCCTTTAGGGATTTGATTGTGATGGCACCATGAGGGAAAACCTGGACAACTTGGAAAGGACCGGACCATCTAGATTTAAGCTTTCTTGGGAAAAGTTTTAACCTAGAGTTAAACAACAACACCTGCTGCCCTGGGCAGAACTGTCATGGCAGCAGTTTACTGTCGTGCCACCTTTTGGTTTTATCTATGTATATCCTGGCATTGTCGTAGGCCATTGCTCGAATTTCTTCAATTTCATTCAAGTCCAGTAGCCTCTTTTGTCCTGCCTTGTCCAAGTCCATATTTACTGCCTTGATAGCCCAATAAGCTCTGTGTTCTATCTCAACAGGTAAGTGGCATGCTTTCCCATAGATAAGTTTGTAGGGTGACATTCCCAATGGTGTTTTGAATGCTGTTCTATAGACCTAGAGTGCATCATTGAGGTGTAAAGACCAATCTTTTCGAGTAGGTTTAACCATCTTCTCAAGTATGCTCTTTACTTCTCGATTGGATATTTCGGCCTGTCCATTGGTTTGAGGGTGGTATGCTGTTGCAATCCGGTGCTTTACTCCGTATTTTCTCAAGGCAACAACAATTACCCTATTATCAAAATGTCTCCCCTCGTTACTGATGATCGCCTTAGGAATGCTAAATCTGGAGAAAATAATCTTGTGCAGAAATCTCTGAACAGTTTTGGTGTCATTTTTCTGAGTGGCAATCGCTTCTACCCACTTGGACACATAATCCACTGCCAGTAGGATGTAAAGGTTCCCACAAGCTGCTGGGAACAGTCCCATGAAGTCGATTCTTCATACATCAAAGATTACGACCTCTAGAATGTTCTGCAGTGGTATCTCATGCCTTCTCGAGATGTTCCCAGTCCTTTGGCATTTGTCACACCTCTTATGAAAGGCTTGGGCATCCTTGAACAATAAGGGCCAATAAAGACCGGATTGCAAAACCTTGGCAGCGGTTTTGTTTCTACCTAGGTGTCCTCTATATGGGGAAGCATGGCAGTGGTGAAGCAAAGCTTCCTGTTCATCCTGTGGTACGCATCTTCTGATAATTTGATCTGCACAATGTTTGAAAAGAAGAGGTTCGTCCCAATAATAATGATTTGCATCATTTTGGAACCTCTTCCTTGCTTGGTAATTAAGTTCAGGAGGTAGTACCCTGCTAACAATGTAATTAACTAAATCAGCGTACCAAGGGGTTTTAGAAAACTTACATGCTGCCATGGCTGTCGCGGCGGTGCTTGTGGCAGCAAACAGCTGCTCATCCGGGAAGGTCTCCAGTATGTTGGTCTTATCTGTTGATTGACTACTTCCCGTCTCTAATCTCGACAAGTGGTCTGCTACTTGGTTTTCTGTTCCCTTTTTATCCTTGATATCAATGTCAAACTCTTGAAGTAGCAGAATCCAACGTATCAGTCTCGATTTTGCATCCTTTTTGTGAACAGATACTTCAGTGCTGAATGGTCTGTATGGACCACCACCTTCGTTCCAAGTATGTACGGACGAAACTTGTCGATCGAGAACACCACTGCTAATATTTCCTTTTCTGTTTTGGTGTAGTTCACTTGGGCATCATTCAGTGTTTTGCTGGCATAATAGATTACATGGAAGAGCTTATCCTTCCTCTGCCCTAGTGCTGCCCCTACAACATAGTCACTAGCATCACACATTATTTCGAATGGCAAACTCCAGTTTGGTGGTTGTACGATCGGGGTTGTTACCAACTTCTCCTTCAGAATTCTTCTCCAATAAGTGGCATAACGGCTTGGTAATCTTCGAGAAATTGGCAATAAATCGTCGATAAAACCCAGCATGCCCTAAGAAACTCCGAATCCCCTTGACTGTGATGGGTGGCGGCAGCTTTTCGATGACTTCTATTTTTGCTCTGTCCACCTCTATGCCGCAGCATCTTACCTTGTGGCATAGGACTATCCCTCTATCCACCATGAAGTGGCATTTTCCTAGTTTAAGACCAAGTTCGCTTCTTCGCTTCTTTCAAGCACCTTCTGTAGGTTGCCTAAACAACTTTCAAAACTGTCTCCAAAGACAGAAAAATCGTCCATGAAAATTTCTAGGAAGTCCTTCACCATATCGGAGAATATTGCCATCATGCATCTTTGGAAGGTTGCTGGTGCATTGTAGAGTCCAAATGGCATTCTCCGAAAAGCATAAGTGTCGTATGGGCATGTGAAGGTAGTTTTCTCTTGATCCTCCGGTGCAATAGCTATCTGGTTGTAACCTGAATAACCATCAAGAAAACAATAGTAAGGTTTTCCCGCTAATCTATCAAACATTTGATCAATAAAAGGTAGAGGAAAATGGTCATTCTGGGTAGCTTTGTTAAGCTTCCGATAATCCATACAAACCCTCCAACCGGTCACAGTCCTGGTTGGGATTAGCTCATTTTCTTCGTTGGTAACCACGGTTATTCCTCCCTTTTTAGGTACACCCTGCACCCGGCTCACCCACTTACTATCCGAGATGGCGTATATGATTCCGACGTCAAGCCACTTGATAATTTCCTTTCTCACCACTTCTCGCATAGCCTCGTTCAAGCGTCTCTGAGCATCAATAGTCGGCTTATGAACATCTTCCAGGAGAATTTTGTGCATGCATAATGCCAGATTGATGCCTTGGATATCAGCTATCGTCCATCCAATAGCATTCTTATGCTGCTGCAACATTCCAATTAACTGTTGTTCCTGTTTCTGCATTAACTTGGAAGAGATGATTACGGGCAACATATCATTTAAACCAAGAAAAACATATTTAAGCTGCCCTGGCAGGGGCTTAAGATCTAAAACAGGTGGTTCTTCAACTGAAGGCTTTTGGATTATAAGTTCATTCGAGGTATAATTTAGGGGCTCAAAGAACTTATCTGGACGATTGCCTATCCAATTTACCTCCTCAAAACCTTCAGTGTCAGATATGTCTGAATCAGAGGAGTCACTGTCGTCGTTGCTGTCGTGACAGTCTTCCAGATGACTGCTGTGGCAGTGACCAAACTTTATGTCATGGTAGCTCGACCTGATGCAAAGTTGGTCAAGGATTACTTCAGTGATGGCCTTGCACTTTTCTTCTACATCAGAATGTTTAATTGCTTGGAGAACATTGAGTTTGATTTCTTGATCATTTACTCTCATGGTCAGTTCTCCTTTCTCCACGTCAATCACAGATCTGCCTGTGGCTAGGAAGGGTCGCCCCAGGATGATTGGTGCATTTTCATTTGCTTCACAATCTAAAACAAGAAAGTCAACATGAAAAATAAACTTATCCACTCTTACCAGAATATCTTTGATCTTTCCTTCTGGTTGTACGTAAGAGCGGTCTGCCAGCTGCAGCATGACTGTCGTGGGCCGTGCTCCTCCAATACCTAATTTCTGAAACACAGATTTTGGCATTAAATTTATGCTAGCACCTAGATCACAAAGTGCCTTACCCACGAATTTGTCACCAATTATGCACGGTATGATGAAGCTTCCATGATCCTTCTTCTTCTGGGGTGGATGCATGTGCAAGATATTCATGCATCCTTCTATCATTTTTACCGTTTCGAATTCCCAAGTCTGGACCTTTTTGACATGGCGTCCTTGAGAAATTTTGCATAAACGGGCATCTGCTTGATGGACTCTAACAACGGTATATTAATGTGCACCTACTTAAAAATGTCATAAATCTTTTTGAGCTGGTACTCATGTTTCTGCTTTTGTAACCGCTGTGGAAAAGAAGGTGGAGGACGGTAATCTTCCAAACGTCCTTCACATGGTATTCAGATATGAGGAGGCTTAGGTTTTTTAGTATACTTTTCTTGCTCCTCTGTCTCCTCTGCTGTCGTGACAGGTGTGTCGGCAACAGGTTGTTCTTCCTCTGTCGGGGCAGTGTTCGCGGCAGGTGTATCCAGGGTCGGTTTCTCAATTGGTATGGTTCTCATCTCGGGCCCTTGTAGTTGTTTCCCACTCCTAGTTGTAATTGCTTTACACTGCTCATGTGTGGGTTTTCTAGTGACCTCAGTATCACTAGGGAATCCTCTGTTTTGCCTTGACTTGATATGCTGGGAAACCTGGCCCATCTGTGTCTCCAGGGATTTCAGTGTAGCCTCATGGTTTGTCATCCTCATTTCTGTCTTGTTCATGAATGACTCAGTCTTCTTGACTAAGTGATCCATGTTTGCCATGTAAGCTCCTGTCTGTGACATAAATGTGGCCAATGTCTGCTTCAGTATACTAGGTGCGACTACGTGCTGCTGTTGTGGTTGTTGCTGTGGTTGCTCTCGCGACAAGATTCTGGGTGCCCCTTGGTTTTGGTTGTTCTGCATCTAAGGATTAAGTGCGTTGTTTGGATTGCTCCAGGAAAACTTTGGATCTTTCCTCCAATTTGGATTGTAATTATTGGAATCATAATTTCTTGGCTTGTTGTAATTTCCAACATACATCCCTTCTTCTAGCTATAACAGACAGTCTTCCGAACTGTGGTTCCCACTGCAAGTCTCACATACCTCTTCTACAGAATATATAGGTTTAGAATCTTTTTTCAATAGATTTTCCACTGCCTTTATGAGGTATGCAACCCGTGTCTTCAGGGAATTGTCAGCTCCATAATCTTTTACAGCTATCCCTCGTTTACCTCTCCTTGCTGTAGGGAATTGTTCATCATTCTTTGCTAGATTTTTCAACACTACCATGGCCTCGTCTGGATCTTTATCCAATAGTAGTCCATTTGCTTCTGAATCTATTCTCATTCGAGTGTGTGTGTTGGCAGCATTGTAGAATTTAATGACTTGATTCCACACGGGGAATCCATGCATCGAGTAGTTCCTTAAAGAGTTGCAAACCTTTCCCATGCCTCGTGCATTGGTTCGTCATCTTCCTGTTGAAAAGTAGCAATTTCATTACCCAATCGCTCATATAAGTGAGAAGGATTAAAACAAGATAAAAATTCACGAGAAAGATCTGCCCAAGTTCGTATTGAACCCGACGTTAGTTTATTCCACCAAGTTTTAGCCCTATCTCTCTATGAATGAGGAAATAATCAGAACCTCAGTATTTTCGGATTTATTCATGATAATCTAAACGATCCACAGATTTCTTGGAACGTTTTCAGATGTTCTCGGGCATCCTCTGTTGCAGCACCACTAAATTGGCCATCGGAGTTTATCATGCTGAACATAACATGTTTTAGCTCGAAATTCTCAGCTTCCACGTCTGGCAAGGTGGTCTCCAGTTCAACATGATCATTGATCATGTAGTCGCGGCAGGATTATCGTGCGGCAGCGGCATGTCGTCCATTTCGGTCATCTAGGGGAGGATCTTCATCATTCCTCTGGCTATTATTTACCCCATTATGCATTGCTTCTAACTATTCCTCAAGATAATCGTTTCTTGCTATCAAGAGGCGGACTCGGTTCCTGAGGTTGCACGCCCGTTCAATTTCAGGATCTAGTTCGTACCCAGGTTCTTTGCCTCGTCTTGATCTACGCATAAGCAAGCGGAAGACCTTGTGAAAAGAACAGGGTAAACAATCCCAATAAAAACAGAAAAATTAAAAAGTGTAGTAATAGTAAGGGTAAAGATATGTTGTCAGTCCCCGGCAACGGCGCCAAAAACTTGTTGCATGTCAAAATTCCTATCGCAATGTAGCGCAAGTGTACACGACGCAAGTAGTAAAGTGATACTTGGAGTATCAAATATCGTCTCCACAGGGACTGGAAATAGCTTTATCCTTGAATTTCTGCACGAGAGAGAAAAAAAGTTTAAAACGATTGTAGAGTGATTGTGAATAATAACTAAATTAAATGAGTAAAATATCAGGTTTAAGAGATAGGCCGATATTGATTTGTTCGGTAGTACAAGTGTTGCACTGAATAGAAACTTTTGTTCTGTCGTCGTCCCTGTCGCAGCAACACCTGTCGCGGCAGAAGTCTGTTGTTGTCGCGGCAGCGACCACACAACTCTGTACTTCAAGTTTGGCAAGAATCCCTGCTATGACTTGTCCTATCCCTAGGCCCAAGTGCCGTTGATGAACACTTCTTGGATGATACCTCCCGGCGTGAATCGAAGGGTGAACACCAATGTTGTTGAATTCTTCCTTAGCCACTTAACCTCGTACTTATCCCTAAGTCGAGATGGTTTAACCATAAACTGGAAAACACGTATTTATTCTATTCGTATGCTTGACTCTCCCGATATCAAACAAATAGATAACCTCACAATGCTCTCCCGATACTCTTGCGAGATGTGAAAACCAGAATAAATAAACTTGAAGTCTTTATTGCTTGAACAGAAAAATCCTAAAACAGTACAATCCTTGCAACTACTTCACAGAATCAACCCTTAGCCCTAGGGGAAGTTTAGAACATGATGAGAAATGGGAAAACGACAAGGGTTTTGGGGAAGACGGCTAGAGATGAGATATTCTTCCCTAGGTCGAATTACATGCCTTTTTATAGGCCTTGGGTCCAAGTTTTCTAATATGGAAAGAATACAAGTTTAAACTAAAGTACAACTCTATTGGAGATTAAATCTTTTGAGTATATGCCTTTATTTCGTCCTCTTTTCTTGCTTTGGGTTTCTTCCTTGGACTTTGGGCTTGGCCTTCATTCTGCTCCATTGCTCAGAAAAATATAGGAGTGGTCCACGACAGACCGGCTTGAATTCCTCTATCTGCTGAGCTCCACTTCACTTTTCACTTTTACCAACGCTGTCGTCATGGCTGCCACGACAGCATCTTGCTTCTCGATTCTAGTGCTGTGTTCCAGCTCTGCTCCTTCGCTGTCTTGAGTCTGCCATAACAGATACCTGCAAAAGTAGCCAAAATCAGTAGCAACTGTGCTATTTTATCTAATTGTGATGTATATGCGAAACTTTACCTAAATGCAATGAATTATGCTTGAATGTAGCAGAAATATGGGTTAAATAAGGGGTAAAATATAGAACTTTTACACACTCAATAGAGTGGGATATTGATTTCCATATTTTGGAACACATCTAAGCTCTTTTTCTCTTTAGCTTATTTGTTTCACTTTACCAACCTTGATAGGAAAGCAGGTGGTACGACATAAGGAGAGAGAGAGAGATAGAGTACAGGATGAACCTGATGTACCATGTTGGTGGAAGACTACGTTTTTTCCTTATCTTCCTTTTGGCTGTCTTCCTTCGTGGATTTTGGTTCAACGATGGTGCCACTTCATAGTGTGATGTCGTTGACGTTCTCTCTTGGGTTTGGTTCAGTTTGTGACGGCAGTTTACCTTGAGTTTCAAGTCGCCCTACTATTTGGGCCAATTGGCTCATTTTCTTTTCCAAGTCTTGTAGATAAACCTTAGTGCGGTTTTGAGACTTCTCTTGAGATATCACCAAACGTTTAACGATGAACTCTAAAGATGACTTCGACTGTTGATAAGGCTATCTCTGCTGGTATGCTTGATTTGGTCTTTGGTTTTGTGCGTAATTGAAGTTCGGATGATCTTTTCATCCCGAGTTGTATGTATTAGCATTGGGATTGTATTGTCTCTAGGGAGGTTCAAGAAAATTACCTATGGCATTTTCTTGCGCAATATCCTTGTGAAACCAATATTTTAATTTTGATATAACTAAAAACCTAAGGACTAAATTGAAAATGTCAAAACGAATTTTTAAGTCCTCAAAACATCCCCATATGATTTTAAGATTATGCCAAAGTTAAAAACAAAGTTTTCAAATATTTTTCTAAGTCTTTAAAGCCAAAACAGTGATTTTCAAGTCCCTGTTTCGAAACGGCCTAAGTCATTTCGAAACGTTTTCATCACTGCCAGCCCCTGTTCCGAAACGTGTATCGAAACAGCTTTAGAACACTTGAATCCGTTTTGAAAGGGTCTCATACGTTTTGAAACTGTTCTTCATTTTTTATTTGAAAACTATAACAGTTGTTATATTATTTAACTTATTTTTCAAAGATTAATAGGGTGTTTCGAAATGGCCTTAATCAGTTTCGAAACGACCCTTGAAAGTAGCAAAACCGTTTCGAAACGAGGACAAGCGTTTCGAAACTGTTCTTCATTTTGAATTAAAAATATGACCGTTACAATTGTTTTTAACTGATTTTCTGAAACCGTTAGGGTGTTTCGAAACGGGCTCAGGCTATTTCGAAACGACCCTTGACAGTGGCAAAAGTGTTTCGAAACAGCTCTAAAGCGTTTCGAAACGGGCTCTTAAATGCACCCCAACGGCTCTTTCTATTTTAGTCCGTTCCGAAACAGGTACCCCGCGTTTCGAAACGGGTTGTTGCAGACTGCATTTATGTAGGTGAGATAACATCCCCAACGGCTCTATTGATGAGTGCAACAACCACAACGGCTAGAAATCAATGAGAAGGTATAAAAGGGACCTCTAAAAGCTCCAGCAACAACTATTGATCCAAAAGCAAACATCCAAACATCAAATCCAAACAATTGTGCTAAAATCCCATATTGTCTAGAAACCCCAATTGTAATTTTCATTCTTATCTTGTTCAATTGGGTTGAGTGCTTGTAATTGGGTTACAATTTGTATTGAGAGATACTCTATTAGCCAACAAATTTCTTTGTTATCTTGTTGTGAGGATTGGGTTAAATTTTGGGTAGAAAATTTAACCGATATTGTAAGGGTTGCCTCCTTAGCCTAGAAAAGGGGAAGAGCAATTAGTGGAATTGTTGCAAATCCTTAGTGAAGCTAAGGTAGTGGATGTAGAGTTCATTTGGAACTTGAACCACTCTAAAATCCCTTGTCAATATTTTTAATTTGCAATTTCCACCACACAATCTTTAGAAATCCAATTCACCCCCTCTTGGTTTATATCGATCTTTCGATCCACTCAACAATTGGTATCAGAGCCTACCTCTTTGAGGATTAACAACCACAAGAGGAGTTCCTTGGAAGAGTGTGATCATCAAATATCAAGAGATGGATTCAACCTCCGGTTCGGGCATGTACGAGTCTCAATCTACTACAAAGCCTCCCTTCTTTAATGGTGATAACTATTCTTTTTGGAAGAATAGAATGCGTCTCTTCATCAAGTCAAATGACTACCTAGTGTGGGATGTCATTGAAGATGGCCCTTATATTCCATTGAAGCAAGATGGTGAAGGCAAGATGGTCTTAAAGAAAAAGATGGAGATGAGTGAAGAAGAAAGGAAAAAGATTCAAGTCAATGACAAAGCTCTCCACATGCTATTTTGTTCTTTCGGTCCGGACATCTATTCTAAGGTTTCATCCATCGAAAGTGCCAAAGAAGTGCTGGACACTCTTGAGACCACTTATGAGGGCACCAACGATGTTAAAGAAACTAAGATTGGAATTCACAATCTTAGTTATGAAAATTTCAAGTTGGAGCCCGATGAGACGGTGTCTGTAACGCCCCGGTTTTGGGCTTCGAAGTTTGAGCGTTGACCGGTTTGGTCAAAGTGCTGTTCGAATCTAAAAAGGTGAAATTAGGAAAGCCTAGTTCGGGTTGCATTAAAAATATGGAAAAATGTTCTAAAATCATCTTTTAATATAATTAAGTGAACTGTGAAATCAATTTTGAAAAATGAGGTTTGGAAGGGTGACATTTTGGCTAGTGACCAAAATGTAATTTTTGGAAGTTTTGTGACTGTTTTAGAAAGGGTTGAAACTTTGAATCTTTAAGGAGCTATTATTCCAAAAGTAGTTTCTCCAGATTTTTCTAAGATATTTTAAGATATATTCTGATTTTAAAACATATCAAAAGAGGAGGGAAAGCCATTTTGGCCATTTTGTTAACTAACTTCCAATTTTCTTTTCTCTCATTTTCTCTCAACCCAAACACTTTCTTTCCAGAGGATTGTTTCTGATTTTCTCACCTAAATCTATCCTTTCAACTCTCTTTTGATTACTAATCATCATATCTACAAAACCTCACCATTTGCTACTTGATTCATCAAGGTTTTTGATTCTAAAAAGAGGAGAAACTCAAGTTTGGAGGTAAGAACGTCCTTCTCCTCTAAACTATCAGTTCTTTACTGAAATTCCTAAGTTTTCAATCCTTAATTGATGTTTTATTAAAGGCTTTAAAGTTGTGAAGTGGATCTTGGCTTATAATGCAAGATTTGGTGATTTTTGATGATTTTCGTTTGATCTGTTAAATCTGTGATTTGAGATGTGTTTTTGATGTTATTTGGACTCTAAATTGATAAGGAATTGAGTTTTGATTAATGCAATCCCGGATAGGTTGAGTTTCCTAAGTTTAGCTTGTGATTCTTGATTGTTTTTGAGGTGATCTTGTGGATCTGATGTTGCTGGAGGTATAAGGATGTTAATAGGTTCTTTTTAGATGTTAAATGGTGTTAAAGGATGTTTGGTTTTGATGGTTTATGGCTGGGCTTTGTTGAGAAGTGGTTTGGATGCATTTTCGGTTGTGTTTGGTGGCCGAAAATGGAGTGTGGATGAGAGCAGCGAGTTTAGGTGCTTTCATTGAAGCTATTAATGCATGATGATGCATTAATCCTCTGCTTTGATGTGTTAAAACAGGGGAGGCATCTTTGGATCCAAGAGTTGTTGATCCGGAAGCTTGAATTGGTGCTTTGGCAAGAGGCGAAGTGGAATCGGTGAGTGAGTGAAATTGGGTTTTCGGCTTTGAAACCAATGTCTTGGGAGCTTAGTTTAAGTCTAAACAACTTTGCTAAGCTCAAGTGTAAGTTTTCGGAAATACTCTCTAGTGGTGGCCATGATTTGATTGTTGTGCAATGTGGTTTATTGCATGTTTTAAACTCTGTTTTGAAAGCATGATTTAGCATGGTTAATGCTGTTTTTGTAAGCCATATGTTGAAGGAAGCTCAAGGTAAGAGTTCCTTGTTTTTGAACATTGATTAAATGTGGTTTGATGCTTTTAAATGCATGATGAATATGGCTTGGTTTAATGCTTTAAAACAGTGGATAAATTGATGATAATGATGTATATTAGCAAGTGATGTTTTGAAAAGGTTAAGGTCACTAAGGTGGTTAAAAGTCCTTGGGTGAACCTTGTTTACTTAAGAACATCAAGGTGGTTAAAAGTCCTTGGATGATTCTTGCTACGGACACAAAGGTGGTTAAAAGTCCTTGTGTGGTCCTTTCCATGGTGTTTAAAAGTCCATGGGCCAAGGTGTTTAAAAGTCCTTGGGGCCAAGGTGTTTAAAAGTCCTTGGGGTGAAATTTGATACGGACACAAAGGTGGTTAAAAGTCCTTGTGTGGTCCTTTCCATGGTGTTTAAAAGTCCATGGGCCAAGGTGTTTAAAAGTCCTTGGGGCCAAGGTGTTTAGAAGTCCTTGGGGTGAAAGTGTTGAACTTGTTTTAAAGAAATGGAACTTATCACTTGTGGCCAATATGACATGTTATGATATGAAGCATGAGATGCTTGTTTAAAGTATGCTTTTGAGCATGTGCAAATGATGATTTGAAGCATGATTTATAAAGTGTTTTATAAATGCATTATTGAATGGTTTTATTGAGCATTCCTCACTAAGCTTTTGCTTACGCTCTCTTTCGTTTTCTTAAATCAATAATGCAGAACATTAAAGTACTTTGAGGGCAGCAAGGAGGGCAAGCATTCAAGTGGAAGTAAAGCTCTAAGTATGGAAGGTTTTCTTAAGTACATTTTAGCTTTTGGTAATTTGGCAATGGGGGACCTATGTGTATGATTTGGGAGATGTTTTGAACTCCCTAAGTATGTTGAATGTTGTTGAGAATGCTGGTTATTGTGTTTGGCCATCACATGCTTGATTTGGAAGTTTATGCTTGAATGGTTTGCTTGTGTAGGAAGCATGCCTATAGATTTGGGGCTTTTCACATATGTTGATATTTTGATGAATTGTTGATGCAAGTATGTCTCATATATGTTGAATTGCATGTTGGTAAAGTTTGGTGGCAATTGGAGCATGATTGGATGATTAATTGCATGTTTAAGTTTGCATTTTGGGGCAATCTGTGCAGGGTGTTTCGGAACAGTACCTACCGTTTCGGAACGGGTGCCTTAAACAAGCCCAGGCGTCCGAAACGGGAGGGACCGTTCCGAAATAGAAAGGCTACTGCCAGCCCGTGTTTCGGTACGCGTTGCGGAACGGCCCGCGTTTCGAAACGGGCTCTGCCTGTTTCGGAACGGGTGACCGTTAGGGGCTGACATTGGCAGTTAAATGTTTTGAATTGTTTGCATTTTAGTCCTGAATCTTGTTTGTGCAATTGTGTGAGTTTGGGAAGTCCTTTTGAGCTGAAAATTTACAGTGAAGCATGAAACCTGATTAATTTCAAGTTGGTAATTTTAATTTGGGTTAAGTCCTCCTATTTATCAGATTTTGCAATTTGGTCCCTAAAGTTGTAATTTGTTCAATTGGGTCCCTGTTTTATCTCTGATGTTTGTGATCTTTGAGTATGTTGTTGAGTGATCACAATTAAGATTAATATGCATCTAGACAAGATTAAAAAGGAAAAAAAAGGGTCGTTAATCAAGGTTGACTTTCGGGTTGACTTTGGTTTTCCCCGTGTGACTTTCTTAATTCGGGTCAACCGTCTAGGCCGGGTTAAGGGGGTTACAGTGTCTAAGATGTTTCATCGTTTCTCCACTATTGTCAATGGGCTAAAGGGTTTTGGAGAAATCATACCGGAAGACAAGCTTGTCCGGAAGCTACTCTATTCACTTCCCGAGTCTTGGGATGGGAAGAGAACCGCCATCATTGAAGCTAAGAATTTAAAGACTTTAAAGCTTGATGAGCTTGTGGATTCCTCCTTGGTAACCTCTAACTCATCTACTTTAGATATTTCATATGATGAATTGAATGATGCATATGATGAGTTACAAGAGGTCTATGATGAATTGGTTGAGAAGTTTAAAGAGTCGGTCATCAAAAACAAGAAAATTATTTTGGAACTAAATGAGAAAAATGACTCACTCACTCAAGCTAATTCAAAATTTGAGAAAAAGTTATTAGGATTAAAAGATGAACTAAAATTCTTTCAATATGAGAATGTTGTTCTTAATAATCTTTTGTCTCAATGTAATAGTGAACACCAAAAGGTGTTGAATGAGCTAAATGAGCTTAAAAAGTCCTTTAAAAATGTTGGTAGTGTCAAACATGAGATAGGTGAATCCTCTAGAAAAAACCAACCTAAGAAGAGGACTAACTACTACAAACAAGGTAGCTATCCTAGACATAGTAGAGCAAAAAGAATTAGAAGTGTATGGGTTCCTAAGGAACTTGTAAAATCTAATAATATTATTGCTATGTCATCTTGGATTCCTAAGGGAACCAAGGTTTTGGGAGCTAACACTCATGGACCCAAAATGATTTGGGTACCAAAAACAAAAGTTTAATATCTTTGTTTGTAGGGGAGCATTGCTACAAGGCCAAAGCAAAAAGTCAAAACTCATGATACCTTGATAGTGGATGCTCAAGGCATATGACCAGAGACAAGAGTAGATTCATGGATCTAAAGCCAAAAAGTGGAGGAGTAGTGACATTTGGTGACAACTCCAAAGGCCACATTAAAGGAAGGATTCTTGTGATGATGATGATGTAGGAATCATAAATGCCTTTGATGGAGGACAAACTTCAAAGGAGGATGAGATTCCAACAAAAGAAGAGGACACACAATATCCACCTCTTGAAGCCTTGAAGGACTTGGCTCTTGAGGAAAAGTTAGTGAGCTACCCAAGGGAGTTGAACTATGTCAAAGATGGTGAAATCTTGGGTGATCCATCCAAGGGGGTAACCACTCGATCTTCTCTTAGATTAATGAATCATGTTGCATTTATCTCATGCATAGAGCCTTAGAATATTAAAGAAGCATTGAAAGATGACTTTTGGATTATGGCTATGCAAGAAGAGTTAAATCAATTTGAGAGAAGTAATGTTTGGACATTAGTTGATAGGCCTAGTAATCAATCTACCATAGGAACTAAATGGGTCTTTAGGAACAAGCTAGATGAGAGTGGTAACATTGTAAGAAATAAAGCTAGACTAGTAACACAAGGTTACACTCAAGAAGAGGGAATAGATTTTGATGAAACCTATGCACCCGTAGCTAGAATGGAAGCCATTAGGATGTTGCTTGCATATGCATGTTATCATAATTTCAAGCTTTTTCAAATGGATGTTAAAAGCGCATTTTTAAATGGTTTTATAAATGAAGAAGTGGATGTGGAACAACCACCGGGTTTTGAAGACTCAAAATTCCCAAATCATGTTTTCAAACTTACCAAAGCTCTTTATGGTTTAAAACAAGCTCTTAGAGCTTGGTATGAAAGACTTTCAAACTTTTTAATTGAAAAAGGATTTGAAAAAGGTAAGGTGGACACTACACTTTTTATAAAAATGTATAAAAATGACATCTTAGTAGTTCAAATTTATGTTGGTGATATTATTTTTGGTTCTACTAATGAATGTCATTGTCAAGAGTTTGCTAAGTTAATGCAAGGTGAATTTGAGATGAGCATGATGGGGGAGCTCTCATTCTTTTTGGGACTCCAAATCAAGCAAAAGAATGATGGCACCTTCATCAACCAAGCAAAATACATAAAGGATATGCTCAAGAAGTTTGACTTGGAGAATGCAAAGCCTCAAGCCACTCCTATGAGCTCATCTACAAAGCTTGACAAAGATGAAGGAGGTAAGTGTGTTGACTCTAAGCTTTATCGTTCTATGATTGGATCATTGCTTTACCTTATCGCAAGTAGACCAGATATCGTGTTTAGTGTTTGCTTGTGTGCTAGGTTTCAAGCTAGTCCTAGAGAGTCTCACCTTATAGTCGTTAAGCGAATTTTTAGGTACCTTAAAGATACTCCTTGTTTAGGTCTTTGGTACCCTAGAGACTCTACCTTCAACCTTCATGCTTACTCGGATGCGGATTATGGAGGTTGCAAAATCGATAGGAAAAGTACTTTGGGAACTTGTCAATTCTTAGGTAGTATGCTCATATCTTGGTTCTCTAAGAAACAAAATAGTGTAGCCTTATCTACCACCGAAGCCGAGTACATATCCTTAGGGAGTTGTTGTGCTCAAGTCCTTTGGATGAAGCAACAACTCTTAGATTATGGAATTAAAGTTGAAACCATACCCCTAAAATGTGACAACACTAGTGCAATATGTCTAACAAAAAATCCTATCCAACACTCTAGAACCAAACACATAGAAATAAGGCATCATTTCATTAGAGATCATGTCCTTAAGGAAGATGTGGTTATAGAGTATGTAGACACCTTAAATCAATTAGCGGACATATTTACAAAACCCTTAGACAAAGAGCGTTTTTGGTCCCTTAGGAGAGAGTTAGGTCTAGCTAGCCTATGTTGACCTTTTAGGACCTCTTTTGTGTTTAAATTTGCTTGATCTTGTGAAATGCCATGTTTATGTGTTTAGACTCCTAATTTCATCCATGCTTATAGCTAGGGGGAGTATATTTATGTTTGCATATGTTTTGCCAGCTCATTCATGAAATTTATGCATGTTAGGCCTAAGAAAAAATCATTTTTCTACACTTTTAGAGCCTCATCCGCACTTCCAGGCCTAGGTGTATCGAAACGGGTGACCTTGTTTCGATACGGATACCTTAAATCCAAGTCTGAGAGAAGGGCGTTTCGAAACGCCTCCAAAGTGTTTCGAAACGTTTTGGCTACTGCCAAGGGGTGTATCGAAACATGTTTCGATACGGGTCAACAGGGCTTCGATACGGTCAACACCGTATCGAAACGGTCAGCTGAAGGTCTCAAAACGGTCAAACCCTAGTCATCTCGTTTCAAAACGGTCCTGACCGTTCCGAAACGGTATCGCAGATAGCTTTATTTAGGGCTTTTAATGTTAAAATCCTATTTTAACTCAAACTCTTAAAAAACCCTAAAACCCTAAACCGCCTCCCTCTCTATAAATACCCTCTCAAACTCTTTGTTTTTCACAAAATTGTGAGGGGTTTTACTCTAAAACTCAAGTCTAAGCAAGTTTCATCAACATTGTGCAAGGATTTTCATCAAATCATCCAAAATCCCAAACTAAGGTATTTTTCCCTTTTTCTTTTTTCTTTCAGTTTATGTTCGAATCTTAGGTTAGAAAATTTTATTTTTGTATAATTTATATGCTTTCATGTGTGGGTTTTCCATATCTTGTAAAATTTTTTCAAAATCTCAAATTTTTTGATTCGAATATAAAATTTTTCAGTCGTATTTTTCTTTTACTATTTTTTTATTATTTTATTTTATTTTTTTGTTTGTTTTAATTTTGATTTCAAAACCTAAGTGGGATTTATTATTGGATTGATTTTAAATATCAATGCATACACCTAATATTAAAACATACTTGCTTAATGTTTTTAGATGGCGAAACAAGCTAACAAAAAGCGTAAGGCCGTTCAAACCGGTGATTCGAGCATTCGTCCGAATCTAGCTTTGCTTTTTCAGAAGTCCCTTCGAACTAACGAGATGCGCGCTCGCTTCTCTTATGTCAAGGATTTCGAAGTTCGTCGAGAACGTGTCATTGATCTTGATTTCCTCAATTCCGAGCGATTCCTATTCCGTTACCTCGAGCGTTTGAGTGAATGGAATCTTCTTCCTTTGTTGAGCATTCCGAATATTCGCTACAAATGAGTCCGTAGAGGTGAGCGCCCTAATGTTCCTAAGATTATTTTTTCCGAGATGGTCAATAATGTTAAGCTTATTGACACAAATGAGTTGAAGTCTTTTACTTATGACACAATCTTGAGCTACATCTTTAATGACCTTGGTATCGATTGTACCTACGACTCACCGGAACCTCGTAAGTGCAAGCTTCGTGAGTCCTCTCTACGCAAATCCGGGTTTCGATATTTGAATGATGTTTGGGAAAGAGTTGATAGAGAAGGTCCTCCTCCTCCCGTTGCTCCTCAACCGCAAGTTCAAGTTGGAAACAATGAAGCCTTTACGACTCTCATTACCGAGCGGTTCAATGCTTTGGATACTCGCATTGCTTCGGGTTTTGATGCCATGGACACTCGCTTGAAAAATGTTGAGGATCGCCTCCAAGCTCTTGAGACTTCCCATTCAAACTTGGATTTGTCCTTCTCTACTCTCTATGGGCAATGGACGAAGTTTCACCATTCTCAAGTCAAGAGCGACGATGAGACTTCCGATGATGATGACGAGGCTTAAGACTATCATATCATATCATATCATATTATTTATGCACTTTAGGTTTAAGATTGCATCTTTATGTTTTATTATGTTTTAAGAACCTATGCTTTTGATCTTTTGTTTGGGATTTTATTTTGAACTTAATGTTGGTTTATGTTTTGGATCTTTTGATATTATGAATTAATATTATTGTTGCTTATTAATGCTTATTGGTACTAATCCTTTGTCTTCTCTATGAGCTTTCATTATTCTTTTTGATCTAACAAAAAGGGGGAGAAGAAATTTAAGAGCCACAAACTAAAAAAATTCGTTTTAAAATGTTTAAAAGGTTTTTTAAGTTTTACAACTTGGATTTCAAAGTTAAACAATTTTTAAACTTTAAAAAAACCTATCTTAAATTAAGGGGGAGTTAGAATATTTTCAAAACTTTCAAAATTCTTAAAAATTCCAACTTTGGTTTTGTTATATCAAAAAGGGGAGATTGTGAAACCAATATTTTAATTTTGATATAACTAAAAACCTAAGGACTAAATTGAAAATGTCAAAACGAATTTTTAAGTCCTCAAAACATCCCCATATGATTTTAAGATTATGCCAAAGTTAAAAACAAAGTTTTCAAATAATTTTCTAAGTGTTTAAAGCCAAAACAGTGATTTTCAAGTCCCTGTTTCGAAACGGCCTAAGGCGTTTCGAAACGTTTTCATCACTGCCAGCCCCTGTTCCGAAACGTGTATCGAAACGGCTTTAGAACACTTGAACCCGTTTCGAAACGGTCCCATACGTTTCGAAACTGTTCTTCATTTTTTATTTGAAAACTATAACGGTTGTTATATTATTTAACTTATTTTCCAAAGATTAATAGGGTATTTCGAAACGGCCTTAATCAGTTACGAAACGACCCTTGACAGTAGCAAAACCGTTTCGAAACGAGGACAAGCGTTTCGAAACTGTTCTTCATTTTGAATTAAAAATATGACCGTTACAATTGTTTTTAACTGATTTTCTGAAACCGTTAGGGTGTTTCGAAACGGGCTCAGGCTGTTTCGAAACGACCCTTGACAGTTGCAAAAGTGTTTCGAAACGGCTCTAAAGCGTTTCGAAACGGGCTCTTAAATGCACCCCAACGGCTCTTTCTATTTTAGTCCGTTCCGAAACAAGTACTCCGCGTTTCGAAACGGGTTGTTGCAGACTTCATTTATGGAGGTGAGATAACATCCCCAACGGCTCTATTGATGAGTGCAACAACCACAATGGCTAGAAATCAATGAGAATGTATAAAAGGGGCCTCTAAAAGCTTCAGCAACAACTATTGATCCAAAAGCAAACATCCAAACATCAAATCCAAGCAATTGTGCTAAAATCCCATATTGTCTAGAAACCCCAATTGTAATTTTCATTCTTATCTTGTTCAATTGGGTTGAGTGCTTGTAATTGGGCTACAATTTGTATTGAGAGATACTCTATTAGCCAACAAATTTCTTTGTTATCTTGTTGTGAGGATTGGGTAGAAAATTTAACCGATATTGTAAGGGTTGCCTCCTTAGCCTAGAAAAGGGGAAGAGCAATTAGTGGAATTGTTGCAAATCCTTAGTGAAGCTAAGGTAGTGGATGTAGAGTTCATTTGGAACTTGAACCACTCTAAAATCCCTTGTCAATATTTTTAATTTGCAATTTCCACCACACAATCTTTAAAAATCAAATTCACCCCCCTCTTGGTTTATATCGATCTTTCGATCCACTCAACAATCCTCCTCTTGTATCATCGGATAACAGTCCGTTGGATGTTCTAGACTCGTGCATATCCCGCAAAGTCTTGTTGCGTTTCTTTTGTCTAAAACAAGGGATTGAACTATGTCAGCTAGTTTGCCAATATTATTCTCTTGGGAAACTGTACTTACCTCGTGAACTCGTCGAGAGGGTTCACGTGAAGGATGAAATTGCTGGGAGTTAGCGGCCATCATAGAGATTGGAGTTCTTGCCGCTGTTGGGTCATGTTCACAAGTGCCCCTCCACTTGCTGCACTAATCATCTTCATTTCTATCGGAGATAGGCCTTCATAAAAATATTGAAGAAGAGTTTGTTCCAATAGCCCGTGTTGTGGGCAATTTGGGCACAGCTTCATGAATCGCTCCCAATAATCGTATAACGACTCATTATCCTTTTGTTGAATACTCAAGATGCTCCGCCTTAGTTTGCTTGCCTTGGCCGCTTGGAGGAACCTGTCAAGAAAATGCCGAGCCATGTCAGTCCAAGTTGTAACCGAGTTGGAAGGTAAGTCAAATAACCAATCTTTGGCAATATCAACTAAAGAAAAAGGAAAAGCGTGAATTTTTCTTTAGTTTTCAAACACTCTATGTGGTTTTGTACTCAAACAAACCATATGGAATTCTTTGTAGTTTTTGTGAGGATTTTCACTGGGCAAGCCATGATAAGTTGGTTGAAGATGTATCAAACCCGTCTTAAGTGTGAGTGGTGTTGTGCCATTCGGGAATGTATTGCAAAGCGGTTGTTGATCGTCAGTGTAACCCCCTCGGTTAGCAACCCTATTTTTTTCATTTTAAAATCTTGTCTAAATGGATATTAAACCCTAAGTGATCATACAACGGAACAACATATACAAAACAATCGAACGAATTCAAACAATCTTGTTGAATCCCAATTTTAAGCTTAAACTGCAGGCGGTATCGATACACCTAAGGGGTGTATCGATACCCCCTTGACCAGGTCAACTGGTCAAAGTCAACCCGTAGGGACCGTATCTATACACCCCAGGAGTGTATCGATACCCTCCCCAACAGTTGACTTCCCACGGTCAACATCAAGATGATGGTATCGATACCCCAGAGGCCGGTATCGATACCGAACTGGACAGTAGCTCCAGTGACAAAAATAGTATCGATACACCTCTCAAGTGTATCGATACACGAGACTTGAACAAGAAGGTGGTATCGATACCATACCAACCGTATCGATACCCCTGTACAGCAAAAACCTCCAAACTCAACAAAAACGATCAAGACTCGATTCTAAATGCAATTTAGGACTCTCCTAGACCCCAACAAGCATTCATACAACATTTACATACCACTTTAAAGCCATACAAGCACCCAACATGTACATACATCAAAGGAACATGCAATTTACCCAAAGATGACACTTAAACATACAAAAACTCATACTTCAACATTCAACATAAGGCAAACTCAAAGGTACTTAACCAACATTCAAGATAATAAATTTAGGCATGGATTACAACTCAAACATGGCATCACAAGCCATACAAAAGCAACATAACATGGAGTCTAAACATGCTCCTAATCAACCAACAATCATCCATCAAAAGACACATGTCCCATTGCTTAAACTATTACATGTTCAACATTTAAAAGTCATACTTGATGTACTCAAGCCAAAAACCACACTTGGAGGCCCTCCACTTGCCCGAGCAACCCACGAACTAAGGATCTGCAATGTTGAACAAAGAGAGCGTAAGCAATGATGCTTAGTGAGGGTAAGCTCTAAAAACAAACCTCAACATTGCAGTGTCCGAGCATGATCTAGCTAAGGCAAATCACATATAAACCAAGGATCCAAAAGAGCCATAAGATAAGATGCATGAGCAATATACAAGTAAATGTCATGGTCAACAAGCTCTAAATCCTCAACACAAGTAGTCACATCAAACATCCAAATTTAAGATCATTAATCTCAACACATTGATACATTTATCAACCAACACTGGCACCTAGCTATAACCCGAATACGCGGATAGACACGTTGGAACTCACATCCAACAACCACATTACCTCACGGTGGGATTACACTCATCACCGACCTCGCGGAGGGGATTCCACTCATCCTCACGCCCCGTCGATGGGATTCCACTCATCACCGACTATATTTAAATACAATTTCCAGGCGAACCCATACTCCTCCTTGGTGACTCAACGCCACCAAGGCCACGCGCGACTTTTGACTCATGTGTACACACTAACATCCTAATGATCGATCATTTGTATTCAAGTATACTAGTGCCAACATTTACTCAATTCACATTACTCATTTCAATCACTTTCGTGCTTAGCACGTACTCACCAACAACCATCATCATGCATGTCTCAATCATCACAATTCATATCTCATCCCACATGTATAATACAATATACATAACCATTCATATCACATATTATACGAGACATACACAACCACATAAAAGAGTTCATCCAAAGGCTCTAGATCAAGCTTAGGATTAGGCTACCACCCTAATCCTAACTCTAGGTTGGTCTATCAAGCCCAACCTAGTCCATATACTCGAACCAACTATTTTAAAACCATTTAAAACAATTAACCACTCACCTAAGCTTCCAAGCTCAACGACCAAGCAAGCAATCACCTTCAACTTCCCGGATTCGGTCCCAAAGCCTCTTCCACGTTTCCTCTTGCTTCTAGTCAAACAAAACACATACGTTACTTCCCAATTCAATGCTAATTCAACCATCAACCTACTTTGCAAATCACAACCCAATTTCCTCAAATTCCCAAACCACATAACATCTCAAAAACCCAATTTTCGGACTCCAACAACCATTGGCTGAAATACCCATTTCCAAGCACCCAAATGACTTCCAAAACATCCCAAATCACCCTCCTAACATAGGTAGACCATCAGCCCTTCAATTCCAAAACTAAACCTCTTAAAAACCCAATTTTTCATACTCTAAAATTTGCCCTAAGGACCCACTACGAAATTTCATCCAAAATCAACCAAATTAATATATGTTGTATATTTCATTATGATTAAACATAACCCCAAAACAATTTCTCAAAACAAATTGAAAAACCCCATTAAAAACCCAAATTTCAATATGAACCCTAATTCCCAAAACTCAATATTTTTGAAATCTAAGACAATAGATAAGTAGAGAATAGAGAGGAGGTTAAGAAAATATATTTACCTTTTAATTTGGTGTTGAAATCGAGTGGCAAAATCAATGGAATAGTAATTAGGGTTTTAGGAGAGTTTGAAAATGGGGGAAAGGGTTTTGAAATTGGGAAAGGGAAAAATGAGAAGGAAGATGACAACTTTTCCCTAAAAGTTGTCTTGCTTTATTTAAAATGTGGGTAAATCACAACATTGGTCCCTCCCTCTTTATTAAGATTCAAATAGGTCATCATTCAAAGTTGGTTTATTTTAATTAGATTTTATTTGACTCGAACAACAACCCGGCTAACTCCTAGGCCCAAGACACGGGTGTTACAACTCTCTCCCACTTAAGGAATTTCGTCCCCGAAATTACCTGGTGGAAATAAATACGGAAACTGCTCAACCATATCTACTTTCCTCTCCCACGTGGCCTCTTCCACGCCTCTATGTCTCCACAACACCTTGACCAACTCTATGGTCTTGCCACGCAACACCTTACTATCAGAAGCAAGTATCTCAACGGGTTCTTCATTATAGGAAAAATCCGGATTTAACTCTATCTCCTCAACGGGTATCACATGAGAAGGATCTGATCTATATCTCCTAAGCATAGACACATGAAAGACATCATGGATCTTCTCTAACTCCGAAGGTAACCTCAAACGATAAGCTACATGCCCAATCCGCTCAACTATCTCATACGGACCAATGAACCTCGGACTCAACTTGCCCTTCCGGCCAAATCTCATCACCTTCTTCCACGGAGATACTTTCAGAAACACTTTCTCACCCACTGAGTACTCAATCTCTTTCCTCTTCAAATCTGCATAAGACTTCTGACGATCGGAAGCTGCTTTCAGACGGTCACAAATCAACTTCACTTTTTCTGTAGTTCCCTTAAGCAAGTCTGGCATAGGTAACAATCTCTTACCTATCTCAGCCCAACAAATCGGAGTCCTACATCGTCTACCATACAAAGCCTCATAAGGTGCCATTTGAATGCTAGACTGATAGTTGTTGTTGTAAGCAAACTCAACCAACGGTAAGTGCTTCTCCCAAGAACCCTGAAAATCAATCACACAACAACGAAGCATATCCTCAAGAATCTGTATCACTCGCTCTGACTTCCCATCGGACTGCGGATGATAAGATGTGCTGAAATGCAAACGGCTACCCAAAGCACTATGTAAGCAACCCCAGAACCTCGAAGTAAATCTAGGATCCCTATCTGAAACAATGGACTTTAGAACTCCATGAAGTCTCACAATCTCACGGATATACAAGTTTGCCAACTTGTCTAAGGAATCCGTAGTGTTCACTGCTAAGAAGTGAGCACATTTAGTGAACCTATCAACAATCACCCAAACAGAGTTCTTCTTCGAAGGAGACAACGGCAACCCCGACACAAAATCCATGGTGATCCTCTCCCATTTCCATTCCGGAATCTTCAAAGGCTGTAGCAAACCTGAAGGAACCTGATGTTCTGCCTTCACTCTCTGACAAACCATGCAACGGCTCACATACTCGGCTACATCTCTCTTCAAGCCAACCCAGAAGTAATCATTCTTCAAATCTCGGTACATTTTGGTACTACCCGGATGCATAGAAAAGGGACTTGAATGTGCTTCACTCAAAATCTGACGTCTCAACTCAACATCTTCTGGTACAACAATTCTATCTCTAAAGCACAACAAGCTCTCACCACTGAAACTATACTCAGTCGGTCTTCCTTCGGCTATGTCCTGAACATGAGGAACTAAACTCACATCTTGCAACTGCTTTTCTCTAATCAACTGAATCAAAGAAGGCTTCACTTGCAACTCGGTGATCAAACCACCATCATCGGACACACTCAATCTAGCAAACATAGCTCTCAACTCAACGTCCACTTTTCTACTCAAAGCATCGGCTACTACATTTGCTTTACCCGGATGGTACTCAATGGTCAAATCATAATCTTTTAGCAACTCTAACCACCTTCTCTGTCTCAAGTTCAACTCTTTCTGTGTCATCAGATACTTCAAGCTCTTGTGATCGGTGTAGACAATACACTTCTCACCATACAAGTAATGACGCCAAATCTTCAATGCAAACACAACTGCGGCTAGCTCTATGTCATGAGTTGGATAGTTCTTCTCATGAATCTTCAACTGTCTGGAAGCATAAGCAACAACTCTCCTATCTTGCATCAAAACACATCCTAGGCCTACGTAGGAAGCATCATTTTAGATCACAAACTCCTTACCTGAAACAGGTTGCACTAACACTGGAGCATTTGTCAAGGCTTCCTTCAATTTCTCAAAGGCCTTCTGTCTTGCATCTGACCATTTAAACTTGACTCCCTTTTGCAATAATTTAGTCAAAGGAGCCGCTACTCTAGAAAATCCATCAACAAATCTCCTATAATAACCGGCTAATCCTAGGAAACTCCTAATCTCGGTCACGGACTTAGGTTGTTTCCACTCAACAATAACCTCAATCTTCGATGGATCAACTCGGATGCCTTCGGCCGAAACAACATGGCCAAGAAATACAACCTCCCGAATCCAGAACTCACATTTACTAAGCTTTGCATACAACTGATTACTCAACAGTCTCTGTAAAACAAATCTCAAGTGCTCATCATGTTCTTCTTCTGTCTTCGAGTACACAAGTATATCATCAATGAAGACGACTACAAACCGGTCCAAATAGTCTCTAAAAATTCTGTTCATCATGTCCATGAATGCTGCAGGTGCATTCGTGAGCCCAAATGGCATCACAAGGAACTCATAGTGGCCATATCTAGTCCTAAAAGCTGTCTTCGGAACATCACACTCCTTCACCTTCAACTGATAATACCCGGATCTCAAATCTATCTTCGAGAACACTGAAGCACCTCTAAACTGGTCAAACAAATCATCTATACGAGGCAACGGATACTTGTTCTTCACAGTCAACTGATTCAACTGTCTATAGTCAATACACATGCGCATGCTACCATCTTTCTTTTTCACAAACAATACTGGAGCACCCCACGGAGAACTACTAGGCCTAATGAAACCACGGTCTAATAATTCTTGCAACTGACTCTTCAATTCTTTCAATTCCTTCGGAGCCATACGATACGGAGCTATCGAAACTGGACTAGATCCTGAAACTGTCTCAATCACAAACTCAACATCTCTGTCAGGAGGCAAGCCCGGCAACTCTTAAGGAAACACATCTGGAAAGTCACACTCTGTTCTGATATCTTTCGGTCTAGCTTCACTCATATCCGGATTCATAACATAAGCTAAATAAGCCCCACATCCAGAGTCCATCAACCTATGAGCCTCTAAAGCTGACACCACATTAGACAAGAACTTAATGTTCTCGCCCACTACCACTACCTCATAGTCATCAGAAAGCTTCAAAGAAATTCTCTTTGTCTCAAAATCCACACTAGCTCGGTGCTCAACCAACCAGTCCATACCCAAAATAATATCAAAGCCATAGAAGGGAAGTTCCATCATATCAACTGAAAACACATGACCCTGAATCTTTAGTGGACACCTCCTATACATACGTCTAACCACAACTGTCTCACCAAAAGAACTAGTAAAATGCATACCTACATCTAAGATCTCAACAGGGATATCTAACTTCCGTCCATGCTCACTCAAAAGGTAGGAATGCGTAGAACCCGAATCAACCAAAGAAAGCAAAGACATAGACTGTAACTCAAAATTACCTGCTATCACATCGGTGTCGTTCCCAGCCTCTCTCTGAGCATAGACCCTCGCTGGTCCTCCCGCCTCTGGCTGCACTGCCACAACATGAGCAAGGTTCCTCTGAGCATCTACCCTAGGTGCATCAGCCCTAGGCTGGAAGTAGCCACGACCGCGCCCACGGCCTCTCTGAAAATCATTAGCTCTCGCAGGAGCCTGAGCAATGTTCGGTGCCTGAGCTGCCTGATGCGGACAATCCCTCCTAAAGTGGTCCCTCGAACCACAGTTCCAACAAGCATGGAAGTTACCCCAACACTCACCAGCGTGCTGTCTCCCACATCGGGTACACTCGGGCAAACGCCCTCCTCCTCTATGGCCCTGATGGCCCCTACCATGGTGGCCACCGCCACGCCTATGGTCAAACTGGTGTCTGCCACCTCTGTGCCTCTTGGCATCTCTACCATCATAGTTGTTGTGCCTCTTACCAGAATTAGATCCCCCAGAACGCTTGGCCAGCCCCAAGCTGTGCTCAATGTCCTTGGCTCTAGCAACCAAGACATCAAAGTCAGAATAATCAGAAGCTAAGGTATACCTCTTAACTTCCTCGTGAAGTCCGTATTTGAAACGATCACATCGAGCCCTCTCAGTAGGCACTAACTCCGGCGCATACTGACTCAGACGAACGATACGAATCTCATAATCAGTCACAGAAGCATCTCCCTGAGTAAGAGCCATGAACTCTCGCTTCTTCTCATCTAAGTACCTTGGTCCCAAGTACCTCTTCTTGAAAGCGGACTCAAAGAATTCCCAATCAATCTCTGTCTCTGGAACCCCGGTAGTAATGGTGACCCACCAGGTGTAGGCATCACCCTGAAGCAATGAGATCACACAACCCAATCTACGTGCGCCCGCACAACCCATCTGAGCCAAGATACGAACTGTCTTCTCCAACCATAACTCCGACCTCTCCAGAGTAGATCCTCTAAACTCCTCGGCCCCCAAGCTACGGAGCCTCTCCAAAGGTAGACTAGCATCGTCACACCTAGGCTGAGCTGCAGCCTGAGCTCCCGCAACTGCGGCCTGAAATGCTCCCGCTATTGCTTGCACACGCGGAGTCATGTCAATTCCAGCTGGACCTTGGCCACCTTGAGGTCCATCTCCTCCGGCTCCATCCTTGCCCCCAACTCCAGGTGGAGGAGGTGGTGGTGGTGGAGGTGGTGGAGGAGCGCCAACTCCCGCGGCCACCGGCCCTTCTAGGTGAGCCTCAACACCAACTGCCGGCTCAACAGGAGCCGCAATCCGTGGTTCCTGACGAACCACTCTCGGCCTACCTCTCGGTCTAGACATCGCCTCACAGATATCAACTACAACCACAACAACAAAACATACAAGCTGGGTTAGCAAGGCAAGGCTTCCAAGTGTTCAAGTACGTTCCCTCACTTAAAATCATTTTTCCAATGTAATAGTAGCAATGGGACTCTTACACACATGCTTTAAAGTAAAACAATCAACATACTTGTCACACAAGCAATCATTCTTGCAAAACAAGCAAACACCGTGCAATTTAATTCAAAAACTTAAGCTTACCTCACTTACCTGCCCAAGGTCTCGGTAACCTTAGGCTCTGATACCAACAAGTGTAACCCCCTCGGTTAGCAACCCTATTTTTTTCATTTTAAAATCTTGTCTAAATGGATATTAAACCCTAAGTGATCATACAGCGAAACAACATATACAAAACAATCGAACGAATTCAAACAATCGTGTTAAATCCCAATTTTAAGCTTAAACTGCAGGCGGTATCGATACACCTAAGGGGTGTATCGATACCCCCTTGACCAGGTCAACTGGTCAAAGTCAACCCGTAGGGACCGTATCTATACACCCCAGGAGTGTATCGATACCCTCCCCAACGGTTGACTTCCCACGGTCAACATCAAGATGATGGTATCGATACCCCAGAGGCCGATATCGATACCGAACTGGACAGTAGCTCCAGTGACAAAAATAGTATCGATACACCTCTCAAGTGTATCGATACACGAGGCTTGAACAAGAAGGTGGTATCGATACCATACCAACCGTATCGATACCCCTGTACAGCAAAAACCTCCAAACTCAACAAAAACGATCAAGACTCGATTCTAAATGCAATTTAGGACTCTCCTAGACCCCAACAAGCATTCATACAACATTTACATACCACTTTAAAGCCATACAAGCACCCAACATGTACATACATCAAAGGAACATGCAATTTACCCAAAGATGACACTTAAACATACAAAAACTCATACTTCAACATTCAACATAAGGCAAACTCAAAGGTACTTAACCAACATTCAAGATAAGCAATTTAGGCATGGATTACAACTCAAACATGGCATCACAAGCCATACAAAAGCAACATAACATGGAGTCTAAACATGCTCCTAATCAACCAACAATCATCCATCAAAAGACACATGTCCCATTGCTTAAACAATTACATGTTCAACATTTAAAAGTCATACTTGATGTACTCAAGCCAAAAACCACACTTGGAGGCCCTCCACTTGCCCGAGCAACCCACGAACTAAGGATCTGCAATGTTGAACAAAGAGAGCGTAAGCAATGATGCTTAGTGAGGGTAAGCTCTAAAAACAAACCTCAACATTGCAGGGTCCGAGCACGATCTAGCCAAGGCAAATCACATATAAACCAAGGATCCAGAAGAGCCATAAGATAAGATGCATGAGCAATATACAAGTAAATGTCATGGTCAACAAGCTCTAAATCCTCAACACAAGTAGTCACATCAAACATCCAAATTTAAGATCATTAACCTCAACACATTGATACATTTATCAACCAACATTGGCACCTAGCTATAACCCGAATACGCGGATAGACACGTTGGAACTCACATCCAACAACCACATTACCTCACGGTGGGATTACACTCATCACCGGCCTCGCGGAGGGGATTCCACTCATCCTCACGCCCCGTCGATGGGATTTCACTCATCACCGACTATATTTAAATACAATTTTCGGGCGAACCCGTACTCCTCCTTGGTGACTAAACGCCACCAAGGCCACGCGTGACTTTTGACTCATGTGTACACACTAACATCCCAATGATCGATCATTTGTATTCAAGTATACTAGTGCCAACATTTACTCAATTCACATTACTCATTTCAATCACTTTCGTGCTTAGCACGTACTCACCAACAACCATCATCATGCATGTCTCAATCATCACAATTCATATCTCATCCCACATGTATAATACAATATACATAACCATTCATATCACATATCATACGAGACATACACAACCACATAAAAGAGTTCATCCAAAGGCTCTAGATCAAGCTTAGGATTAGGCTACCACCCTAATCCTAACTCTAGGTGGGTCTACCAAGCCCAACCTAGTCCATATACTCGAACCAACTATTTTAAAACCATTTAAAACAATTAACCACTCACCTAAGCTTCCAAGCTCAACGACCAAGCAAGCAATCACCTTCAACTTCCCGGATTCGGTCCCAAAGCCTCTTCCACGTTTCCTCTTGCTTCTAGTCAAACAAAACACATACGTTACTTCCCAATTCAATGCTAATTCAACCATCAACCTACTTTGCAAATCACAACCCAATTTCCTCGAATTCCCAAACCACATAACATCTCAAAAACCCAATTTTCGGACTCCAACAACCATTGGCTGAAATACCCATTTCCAAGTACCCAAATGACTTCCAAAACATCCCAAATCACCCTCCTAACATTGGTAGACCATCAGCCCTTCAATTCCAACACTAAACCTCTCAAAAACCCAATTTTTCATACTCTAAAATTTGCCCTAAGGACCCACTACGAAATTTCATCCAAAATCAACCAAATTAATATATGTTGTATATTTCATTATGATTAAACATAACCCCAAAATAATTTCTCAAAACAAATTGAAAAACCCCATTAAAAACCCAAATTTCAATATGAACCCTAATTCCCAAAACTCAATATTTTTGAAATCTAAGACAATAGATAAGTAGAGAATAGAGAGGAGGTTAAGAAAATATATTTACCTTTTAATTTGGTGTTAAAATCGAGTGGCAAAATCAATGGAATAGTAATTAGGGTTTTAGGAGAGTTTGAAAATGGGGGAGAGGGTTTTGAAATTGGGAAAGGGAAAAATGAGAAGGAAGATGACAACTTTTCCCTAAAAGTTGTCTTGCTTTATTTAAAATGTGGGTAAATCACAACATTGGTCCCTCCCTCTTTATTAAGATTCAAATAGGTCATCATTCAAAGTTGGTTTATTTTAATTAGATTTTATTTGACTCGAACAACAACCCGGCTAACTCCTAGGCCCAAGACACGGGTGTTACAGTCAGGTGCTGCGACAAGTTGACGAATGGTTTTGTCGTTGTCACTCATTAGAATTGGTTCTACGTTGGTGTACTCAAAGTGTGTTTCAGCTTCATATGATATTTCAATATCTCGTTCGAATTGTTGTTGTCATATTCTTCGTTCTTCCTATTGTTGTTGTTTTTCCCAAAATGCCTGTGTGTAGTCTTCGGGCTAATGCTTCAATCTCTGGTACACAATATGCTAGTTTGCCCGGATTTTTCTTGGTCATAAATAAAAACAAACGACATTAGTAACTTTGCCGAAGTCCTCGGCAACGACGCCAATTCGACAAGCGTCATTTTTTGTCAATTAATTTAAGCCGTAATATCAAATTAAATAAATAAAGACGTAGTATAGAGAAGAAGGTGTCGATCCATAGGGACTAAGGAGTTTCTGATATACGGTTGTTCTGACTTCGACTGTTTCAAGGTAATTTAGTGAATATGGAGTTTTGATCGAGAAAATTAGAGAATAAGTGTAAAATGACTGCGAGAATAACTGAAGTAAAAATAAATCGATTAAATTAATTAGCCTCAAGCTTTTGCTCTGCTTCAATTCAAAATGATCATTGAAAAAGAATTTTCACTTTAGATACATGCCGGTTACAGTCTACAAGGCCCAACCCTTGTAACTTGTTTCTCTCTTCGGTAAACCTATAATCTAAAATCAATTTTTAGATTCCAGTTTTCTAGTTAGACTAACCATGACTATCATCGCTAGAATAAAACAGTTTTTAAAGTTTTGAAAACCCCGACTCGGACTATGTTATCTTCATGAGAATCGGATCCGATCTCAACTTCCCTTAGCGAATCCGTCGCTAAGTGTGTTCATAGGAAGTTGAAACCACGACTATCGTTGATCCTTCCTCCGAACTGTAAATCTCAACAAAAATCAAGTTAACACTAGCTTTTTGAAGTGAAAGAGAAAAGATTTTAACAGAAAGACCGATTGCCGATCTAGGTTTTTTAGAAAATTGAAAATGTAAAACGAAGTTGTTAAGTGCTTTTTAATTTTCACAAGGTGAATCGAAGCTTTGCTTTTAGCCTCTGGATAATCAAAGAATTTAGATAAGCATGATTATGGAAGAAATCATACTTAGCATTTTTAAATAAATAAAAATGTAAAAACAAGAAAGTAAAGAAAAAGAAACTTTGATTAAACTTCAAAAGCTAAAACAAAAACTAAGAATGGAAGATGATTTCCTAGCTTACCCCAAGGGGGTATTTATAGTATTTTAAAAACCCTAAAAATAACCCTAAAAGATAAATCTCAAAATATTCAAATTTAAATCCTAAACAAAAGATAATCCCAAGTTCAAATTCAAAATGTAGTTGATCTGCTATCCGCTGCTACTAACGTCATCTTCTTGAAGCTGCTGACTAGACCTTCTAGAAGTTGCTAATTGGACGCCACGTCAGCCGAGTCTTGCCCTTAGTCATCCCCACAATTCCGACCTTGATTCTAGAAAAAATAAAAATAGTAGAATTTTGCCCTTTTTAACACAATGTCTGGAATCCAATGTCCTGCACAGAAAATAAGAAAAAGAAAACCCAACTCAGTAACATATACTGACAAACGAGGAGTAATTAATAACAAAATAATAATTATTTAAATCACTCATCAGATTCACAATTTAATTGGTCCAAAGTTTCAGTGTCCCTCGTTGAAGCACTTGAAGTTTCTTAATGATTTACCCAAAATGTACATTTAATTACAATTAATATTGAAAGATTAATGATAGATTCAAATTTTTATAGGTCACATATATTTCAAGCATAAAATGAGATCGATCAACAGAGGAAGAGAAACCAAAAAATTTCATGCGAGCTTCCGACTGAAAGATTGAGACACCATAGACAGAAAAGCAGTGACTCTAAAGATCTCACTTCAAGAAAGAAATTGAGGATCATATTGTTTCAGGTTGAATTCTTATTAATTGATGATTTTTCTTTTTTTAGGTTCAGTTTTTCCGCAGAATAGGAGATGAATTGACATTCCTAGCACATAATGAAGAGCTCCTAATGAGAAAAGTTCGCTCAGCAAAGAACACAAAACTCCTAATGAGAAGAGTTCACTCGGCAAAGAACATAGAGCTCCTAATGAGAAGAGTCATCCAACAAAGAATATAGAACTCCAAATGAGAAAAATTTGTCCAACAAAGAATACGGAACTCCAAATGAGAAGAGTTCACCCATCAAAGAATACAAAACTCCAAATGAGAAGAGTTCATTAAGCAAAGAATATAGAACTCCAAATGAGAAGAGTTCATCCAGTAAAGAATGTAGAACTGCTAACGAGAAGAGTTCGCTCAGAAAAGAATACAAAGTTCCTAATGAGAAGAACTCGCCTAGAAAAGAATACAGAGCTCCTAATAAGAAGAGTTCTCCCAACAAAGAATGAAAAGTTCCTTTATGACAGGAGCTCGCATGCTCGACACCTTTACAGAGAGGTGGCTCAACGTTTCCAATAAAGAATAAGGAGTTCCTAATAAGAAGAGTTCACTTGTTCGACACCTTTATAGTGGGGTGGATCAACACTTTCAAGAAGAACAAGGTGTTCGTAATGAGAAGAGCTCACTTGTTTGACACCTTTGCCGTAACCCCCTCGTCCCGGTCCGGGCGACTGACCGGTCCGAGTGGGTTACACGGGGATAACCGAGGCAAAACCCGTTAAGGCTCCATTTCGGTTAACAACCTGGGAAAAACTTTTCATTTATTATTATCTTGTCTAGATGCATTAATATGTCATATGTGAAGTAACAACAACGGAAGCAACAAGCGAAGAGATCAACCCAAATAGCATACCAAAAACAACCCATTTTAACTTAAACTGCAGGCCGTATCGATACGCCCGGAGAGTGTATCGATACGCCTTGACTAGGTCAACTGGCCAAAGTTAACCCGAGGAGACCGTATCGAAACGCTTGTTGACCGTATCGATACGCCCTCATCGGTCAACTTCTCGTGGTTAATGCTACGAAGACCGTTCCGAAACGCCTAGGACCGTTTCGATACCCTCAATTTCTCGTCAAAATCTCAGATTTCCGGTAGCAAAATGGTATCGAAACTCCCCTCTCGCATATCGAAACGCTTGGCCTGAAACAGGGGAACCGTATCGAAATGGGACCAACCGTTTCGATACGCCTACTGCGAGCAGACTAGTTTTAGCTGGTTTATGGCACAAGGTTGCCTCAAAACACCAACTAAGACCTCCAACAACCAACATGCATAAACCCTAGATGCAAGGCACCCTATAACAAGCATGCTTAACATACAACATACATCTAAAAGCCATACATTTAAAGGAACAACAATTCAACATAAGAATCATACATAGCATTTAAAGGATTTTATGCCTTAGAAAAAAACATACACTTAAGCATTCATGAAAAGGGCACAAGGCCAACATACAAGGCATAAGCAAGCCTTAAACAAAACATCCACATATCAAGGAGTCTAAACATGCTCCTAACACATAACAACAACATAAATCCAAAACTCAAATCCCATTGCTTGTCTATTACATCCATAACTTAAATAGTTCATACTTGAGGATAGCAAAAGCTCAACTAGCACACTTGGAGGCCCTCCTCTTGCACTAGCATCCCACGAACTACGGATCTACATTGTCGAACAAAAGAGAGCGTAAGCATAAAGCTTAATGAGGGTAAGATCATAAAACAAACCTCGACAATGCAGGGTCCAATCACGAGAATACAACAAAGGTAGAATGCATGAGTTCTTACCTTCGAACCACATGAGCCAAATATAGTTGATGCATGAACATATTATCAATATCATGTCATGCTCAACAAGTCCATAACCACAACACATGGAAACACATACATCCAACATATTTGTGACATAATCCACACACCGTATTGGCACCTAGCTATGACCCGAATACGCGGATAATCGTTGGAACTCATATCCAACAACTCACATTTACCTTACGGTGGGATTGCACTCATCACCTTTTCACGCGGAGGGGATTCCACTCATCCTCACGCCCCGTCGATAGGATTCCACTCATCACTGACTAACATATATATGAAGATTTTCGGGCGAACCCGTACTCCATTTTGATGACTACCATCACAAAGACCACGCGCGCATTTAAACTCTCGTGTGCACACTAAACATCCTAATGATCGATCATTGTACTCAAGCATACTAGTGTCAATACTAACACATTTCATATTCTTTCACAACACTATTTCTTACCAATTTCCGTGCTTAGCACGTACTCGCCATGATCTACCATCATGCACAAACCACATGCATATAACAATGCATCAATATCATGCCTCAACACATATGTATATCACAATATACATAACCACATTAATCACAATTAACATGAAACAAGAGGCACACTCAACATTTAAAGTTCAACCAAAGTCTCTAACTAAATCTTGAGATTAGACTACCAATCTAATCCCAACTCTAGGTGGGTTTACCAAGCCCAACCTAGGTCCACATGCTTGAACCAACATTTGAAAACCAAGTTGAAAACATTAACCACTCACTGACTAATCCAAGCTCAACCACTCTAGCCGATCAATCCACCAAGCTATCCGGATTTGTTCCTGAGGCTTCGCCAACACAAAACCTTGACTCTAAGCAATCAAACACAAACGAAAGTACCCAAAATCAATCATCAACCACTGAAGCAAACCCGTAACACATTTTCAAGCAATTAACCAACTAAGATCACACCCCAACTAGGATTTGCGAGCAGCCCTTAAACCTCATCGAGAAACCATGATTCTAACCCTTTTAACACTCCCATAAGCTTCCAAAACAACCTCCACACATCATACTATCATCAACAAACAACTTCCCAAACATAACAACCCCCAAAACCCATTTTAAGCATTCTAAAACCCCACTTAAACCCAAATCCGAAGTTCACTATAAAACTCTGTAAAAATTACATATGTTGGACCTTATAAGATGCTTTTAACTTATCTAACAACATTAAATAAAAAACTCATCTAAAGGTTATCAAAGTTTGGGTTTTTATCTTCAAAACTTAAAAACTCAAATTACATTGTAATGTGTTTTATTGAAAACTAAAAACATGGGGAGGAAAAGGAAGGTGAGGACAAAATGAAAATCTAATTACCTTGTAAAAACCTTTAAGGATGAGAGTAGATGGTGATGGAACAGTGAAATGGAGGAGGAGAGGTTTGGGTGTCGTTCAAAAACAAGGATGAGGAAGAAAAAATGCTTTTGGGTGTTTTTATTTTATTTGTTTTACTCCACCAAAATCATATTTACCATATTGCCATTAATGAGATGGGTTAAATTCTCATCTCCCAAAACCCATGGGATTGGATTTAGAAGATAGGCCCAACATAGATTTTAATTATTTTGAAAATGAAACCGAAACCCAAAACATTATTTTAATATTTTATTTTCACCCGACCCCCAAACCCGGGTGTTACATTTGCAGAGAGGTGGTTCAATGTTTCCAAGAAGAATGGATGAGAAGAACTGGTTCAGATTTCAAAGTGAGCCTTTGCAAAAAGATTGAAGAGTTCATAATGAGAAGAACTTGTTCGTGTTTTTTAGAGGAAGAAAATGTTAGGATTTCATAATGAGAAGAGCTTATGGATCAACTTTTCAGAAGAATAAGTGGTTCATAATGAGAAGAACTAGTTTGGACTATGGTTCATCATTGGCAAAAGGAGTGGAAGTTTATAATGAGAAGATCTTGCAGCTCAGTGCAACAGTTGACAGGTTCAGACAAAATTCAGGTCATTTCAATCTTTCCCCCGATTCTCGTTCTACAAAAATGAGCAAAGAGAGGCAACTGTAATAACCGAATTTTAACCGGGTATACCCATATATACACATATATATATATATTATATTCACTATAAATAAAACCCAAAATAAGTAAATAATGTAAAGGCCAAAAAATAATAAAAAATAATAAAAAGACCATATTAAATAAATAATATCCATTATAAGTGTCCGTTTACAAATCTAGAACCAAAAAGTCCCAGCTACACTTTAAAAACCCAAATCCCCATTTCGCCAATCCGTTGACAATTCATTTCCCACCCAAATTCAATATTGACAGCCCAAACAAACACACATATTTCTAATAACCCACTTTCCAGCATAAACCAGTCCACGTGGCAGCTTGTCATTGGCTCAAATCAATTGATGCAAATTATGGTCTTTCTCTTCCTTGGTTGTCAACAATTGTTTGGTGCTGACATCGACATGATGTCAGCCGACCCACCTACTATGAATAGAAGAGAGAGAGTCAGTCAAAAAGATTTAATCACTAATCATTAATTGCAGTCCATTAAATAATAATAATAATTATTAGGGGAGAGAGTTACTTGGAAAGCTAAGCTGTTGTAAGCTGAACCGCCGTCTGGATGTTGATCGGTCTTCAAATCTGAAACGTTGAGAATACAATAGGACACCAGGAGACTTTCCGGAATCGTTGTTTCAGACAGTCATAAGGTAAACCTTCTTTCGGATCTTTTATTTCCTGCAAGTAAAACATGAAAGGTGTTAAATTTTAAGCAAAACCATAAAGAAAAACAAATATGGAAAAATAAAAGAAAGTTAGAGGTTTATCTCAATATGCTCGGAGTGGTTTCGAAGTATTTTGATATTATGGAGTTGAAGAGGGTTAGTGTTTTGGGTAGATAGGCTCTAGGTGGTCAAAGAAGGGTGGTTTTGATGAATCGAGGCTAGATTTAGAGATTAAGATCAAAAAGGGAATTTTTTAGTTATTTTAAGGTTTTAGCCGGCGACCGGGAATCGCCTCACGCCACCCGACCGATGAGGTATGGTGGTTGGATGTCTTGGACGATGGCTGACTAACAACGGATCTTGACCGTAATGAGACTTGGATGGGTCAAAAGGGAAAAAGATGAAGAATAAGTGATGAATATTGGGGGGAAATGAGTTTTTGATCCGTTTGAATTAACAAATCTAGGAATTTGTTGTTTATGGTCAGAGAATTGGGAGAGAGAGAGAGGGGAAGAGAGAGTGTGTGTTATTAGAAATAAGGGCTTAGACTAAAAACGAGGCTCCATAGCTAAAGGGAAACAATGCCATTTGGCACCAGGTTAGGATAAGGTCCACGTGCCATGAACTGGACCGGGTAAGGAGACCCTCGAATTTTAAAGGTTCTGGGTTATTTGGGTTTTTTATCCTCCAAAGTTTGTATCGTCTTTCAATGTAGTCCCCATATCAATATAATCAGAATTAAAGTTTTAATTGTTTCAATTAAGACCCTTTTCTTTTAATTAATTGTCTTATTTAATTAATTGCTTATTGTCTGAATGCATATTTTATATAATGCATGTTAGAAAATTTAATCATCTAGGTTGTTAATTGTTTAGAGCTTTAGTTTTTAGGTTCTTTAATTAGGATTTAATAATTTAAATAGGATAGATAATAGTAGAAAATTAATAAGTATTGTTTGGAAAACTTAGAAGTTTTAATTTGAATGGTGCCCTAAAGTAGTTGGGTGTTATTCAACATAAACTTTTAAGATATAACAAATAATATTTGTTAGAACCAAGAATATGATAATTAAATTAGTTAATTAATTAAAGCCTCAATTAGGATTAGTACTTAAACAATTAGATAAATTAGTGAAAATTATCTAAAATTTAGGGGTTTTAATATGGATGGTGCTCAAGAAATTGGTGCTATCTATAAAGGCCTTTAAATTTAATAATATTCATAGTCCTAAATAATTGAAATGGTTAGAGCCTTATTTAAGTTAATACTTAAAAATAAAGAAGATATTAAATGGTTCTTGCATTAAAAACCTTTTATATTCAACTATATATTTTTAGAATAAAAATAGAGGTGCCCTGAACGTATAGGGGTGCTTCCAATCTTATATTCGATACAAAAAATATATTTCTTTGTAAAAGGAATATTCCCATTTTAAAAACGAATCCAGTTAATAATTAAGGAACAAATTAAATTCAAATAATTGTTCTCTAATTGCCAATATGCCACGCAAAATTAAAAGGTACCGATAACGAGAGTTTGTCGGGTGCTAACCCTTCCCAACATATAACCGACTCCTGAATCCTAATTTTAAAGAAATAAATCTCTAGTTATTTTTATGGTTTTCGGTCCACCAAAGTAATTGACAATGACTCCAAAATGTTTTCGAAATTGAATAAAAAGGAAAAACCAATTTTTACTCTTAATTAAATGCAAAATCTAATTTAACATGCAAATCTATTTTTTTAAAGATCAAATGACTTCATGGAAAAACCTTAATTTCAAAGATTAAACGTTGATCTATTTCACATTGGTTAAAAATGGTTTCAACATAACCAAATTAACCAATTGAACTGATTTTTTTTGGTAAATCGGTCAGTTAATTTTAGGTTCTTTCGATTAACGGTTAATGATTGTTTTGCAAAATTTTGGGCAAATTACTCAAATGCATGCGTAAGGCATCATCAAGAACACCTTGTTGACTAAAAGAAGCACAAATTAAATGAAATGATTGAAGATGATCTCTAGCTTCTTCATGTGGTAACCCCGCATACTACCTATTGGAGTTGAGAATTTGAAACATTATCGGCTTCAACTCAAAAATTCCAGCTTGGATAGGTGGTATAATAACTCCTAGTTGGCAATCGTCCAACTAGGAACTACAACATCGTGAATTGTTCAGTTCTGGGCTGGTGGGTGCAGTGGTGGGTATGTAGGATCGTGAGGGATAACCTCGCTGTTTTTGGCCTGTCTTACCATCTCACTTCGTTCTCAAAGTCTATGTCTAAGAGTCCTTTCAACTTCTAGATCAGGTATGTAGAGTGGTGTGGCTGCACTTGTGGTCTTACAACACCTATAAAAGTTAATAAAAAGAAAAGGAAATAACAAAAAACTATTAGAAACAATAACAAACTAGATAAAAAAAATGGAATTGCAAGTAGAAACATAAAAACAAAATAACGCCATCCCCGACAATGGTGCCAAAACTTGATCGGTGAATAATCATCACACGCTAAGTGCAAGTAAACACTGCCGATGCAAGTATAGAAACAAGAAGATCCTATTAGATATCGATCCCACGAGGATGAGTATTTAGTTATAATATTATGTAGCCAAAAGCAATTCTGTAAATGGAAATATTGTAAGTGTAATGGTAGTTGTAATAGAGAAATAAAGTAATGAATATAATATCAATTATGGTTGCAAGAACATCAATTATAAGAGAGTAAAAGGAATATTAAGATAAGGCCTGGATACCATCGATTCAGCTTAGCAGAAAGTCAAGTACAATCAAGGAAATACGATGGCTCATTTGGCTATTAAAAAGGTTAAGCTCGTTTACTAACTTTCCTTCAATCTTCAAAAGTTGACACAAAGACGTAGATCGACTACAACTCTCATTGTTAGTCAAAACTACAACTCCTTGAACAAGTGGATCAACTCTCGTTGTAATGGCTTTGTTGATGGTCAAAATAGTCAGGGAGCAGAAATAGTGGTTCGATGGTGACTGGGATGGTTATTCTAGGACAGAGCTCGTGTGTGGTTCTTGTTTCTCTTGTGGTTGTGGTGCCCATAATGGAGAGTTCTCGTGGAGCTTGAAGAGCTCGAGTTTTTGTTATGTGAGCTTATGTGTGTGTTATGGGGAGTCTAACCTCTATTTGGGGTGTATGGCCCCTTATAAAGGGGTTAGATGAAGTGAAGCACGTGTCAATCGAGGGGGAAAGGTGTTTTAGTGAGTTGATGTGACTCGGTGTTGGTGTGGATCAAGTGTATCGTCACGTCTCATGTTCGCTCTGTCATCTGTAGCGATCATGTGCGCAGTTGTGGCCCGCAACGATCACATGCGTTGCTTCCTCAATCTTCAGATGTCTTTTTGTTATATTGTTCATAGGCTTGTTCATTCGTCTTGGGTCGTCTGGTCTTGACACTTGGCAGTAGTTATTCATAGGTACCTACAATTACCCCCATGTGAGGAAAGGTTATAAAGCGACCTTTGTGAACCTAGAAACTGAAGTGGGATTGCAGGTCGCGAAACAATTTTGTATACTTGCAACCTTGGGGTTGTGTTTTTTTATGAATAATTAAATATTCATGTGTATCCCCTTGTGACTGCAAACATTGGGTCATTTATAGTTAATCACACATCATCTTTCCTTTGGTTAATAAATTATGGAGTTCGAATTATGCTTATATTTTTAATGTTCGCACTGCATTTCTCCTCTTTCTTTAAAATGGCGGTAGATATATGTTTCTGACATTTGCAAACTTGCAAGATAAATGGGTAGCAAACGCTTACCCCGTTTTGAAAATAACCCGATATTTTTACTCAGGCTGGAATGTATTCTAACGTTATTTTGTTATGGCGGAAGGTATATCTGAAATGGCTTTTGTGGTAAAGAACCGAAAAAGTCTCATTTTCTTGTTCTTTTGTCTCTCAATGGGAGTTAAATTTCATGTTGCAACTCGAATTATAGGAAGGACTAGAAGGACTTGAATAATATGGCATGCATAATTTAATTATTGTTGTGATATGATTTAGTTTTTCAGAGACTTCTCATCTTTTATTTACGATAGCATTTTTTGTTGTGCTGCTGCATGACTTGTTACTTTAAGAAGGTGGATATTGTGTGTGGCTTTTTCTTATTCCTCATTGGTTTAGTTTGGGGGAATTTAGATAGTTCCGGTCGAGCTGTGTTGAAAAAGAAAGTATCTATTTGGCAATGACAAGCAGATGCCCCTCCTCCGTGTAGTTTTTAATTGTAATTTTGAAAGTCGCGTGATTTTAGTTATATACGCAAGATTTTGGGGTATGGGGATTAAATGTTGGTATTAGTGTCTCTCCTTATAGGTATATGAAACATCGTTGCTTGGTATGCCCATTACCTACTACAAATAGGGCACCCCTGAGTATGCATCTTCATAACCTAGCTTATGAGTGATCTGCTCCTTTCTCATATTGTTTTTTCTTGTGCCGCTTTGAAAGGAGGAAAAGAAAATATGTTTACACTGAGAAGTAGTATTCAGGAACCATGTTTGATAGATCCTGGGGGAGTGCTAAAACTGCAATTTTGGTTATTTGTATCATCAGGCAATAGTATTCGAAAAACTACGATTAGCCCTTTGTGGCAGGGCGTGGCAGAAATGGGGGAGGGGGGTGCTTTCCATCTTTATATGCTCTACTAGCCGCACTAAGAGGCCGACTTTATCTAGCAGCTTTGGACAACCTATATTCATCGTGAGTATTGCGATCAACAAGATGGGCATAATTATGGATGGCACTGCCAGGATAATGGATCAAAACGTTGTCCCTTACAACGGAAAGATATGAAACTAGTTGCCACAAGTACAACCCCAGCTAAAAGTTTGGAGAAATAAAACTCTACTTGCCAAACTGGGTGCATTGGTCTAATATCAAAGATACCTTGATAGTTAAGATTAAAGTAGGGATTTAGATCACAGACTTTTTATATGTCTAGAATTTTGTATGTTCGGAATTTTGTGTTGTTCGTGGCATGTTGATTTTCTTAGTGTAGGATCTTGCCCTCTAATTAATAAGATATTTTTGTGTTTTTGTTCCCTTTTGAATCGGGTGCTATTGACGATTACTATTTCTTACTTGATTTGGAAATGTTGCTACTATTTTTGTGGGTTTTTTGGTATGTGTGCATTCACGTATCTATCTTGTCCCTGGGCGAGGTGGTTTGGATTGCTATTGTATTAATATGTATTTTCTACGTATTGGTATGCAAGTAACATAATTGTGTGTTTATGAGCCATATATTTGGGAGCCGTTGGATGTTTGTGTTGTTTTGGTTCGCGCATTGCCCTTGTTATGTGCAAATAGTTTGCTTCTTGTAGGAGTTTGTTTTGCTTTTTTCCTTATGGAACGAAATTACCCTCTCAGAACGGGTTGTGGTTTTGTTATTATTGGAGGGCTTTTACTTCTAGGTAATAAAATATTGTATTTTAAATGTTCATCTTTTTGATGTAAGTGACATGTGTGGTGAGACTAGATTTTCTTTTTCTTTTAAATATGTTTGCAATTAACTTTGTAGTAGATCTACGCGAATGGCCGTGCAAGGAGTTTTGTTGTGTGTACTTACTTCTAATATTAAAGGTTTGTAACACACAGAAGTGGTGAATGGCTTTTGCGACATGCTCGCAATTTCTTTAGGGTAAATGGATTTCACTTCTTTTAAGAGTCGTGTGTACCATGTAGCATATTACGAATTGGGGGGTCGTGCCTCCTGCTCGAGATAGTGACCCAGGTTGTTGTTTCCACTATTGTATAATTCAAGATTGTGATGGACCTATGGTAAGATCGCTTATTTACAGCATGATGATATGCAAAGTCAATAGGCCTTACTAAATATAAAGTAAGTGGAATTGTTGTAGTCAAAGGATAAAACTATGTGTTAAATAGCATACTTATTTTAGTATTTTCTTTGGATCTGGATAAGTAAGATTTTGATTTATTTAGTTGTGACATCAATTATAGAGGTGGAAACTATTAATGTCGTGGTTTCCTTTGTAGTTCGTGATGTTTAGCTTCGTACTTTGGTAGCTATTTGATTTCGAAAAGAGAGTTTTGCCTTTCTTATGGGAATGGATTTGCGAAAGTAATTTCATTGTTTGGCTTGCGATGCTCTTATTGGGTTTGTACCCTTTTTTATAGGTTTTCTGGTTGTCGTTTTCCTGGCTGCTATCGTATCATTTGTTTTCTTTGGTTGTATTGGCCATTTAGCATAATTCGTTTTAGTATGCTTTGTTATTTCATTTGTTGCATTGTTTTCTGGCTATAATTACGCTTCTTGATATCCGTGTAGTATGTTTGATGCGTGTTAGTTTTATGGTGAGTTAGACAATCCGATGCAGATCATGATGAAAACAAAGAGTTTTGATTGACTTTGGCAGGTGTATGAGATTATTCGTACATTTATTGATTGGGAGTTTGAGGGTTGCGTATTTTAGTCCATTTTTTCAAGATTTGTAGATCTGAGAATTGAATGTTCATCTAGCAGCCGTTTATATTATAATTTGGAAAGCCAAAGCATTGCATTTTTATCCTTTGCTATAAGTAGGACTCCCTTAGGGTTATGTTTTCACAAGTTGATTTGCGAGTGGTTTACACTTGCTTTTGTGGTTTTTCTAGTGTATGACTTTGGTCGTGTGATATTGAGGGGAGGGATAGAGGAAAAACATGTTTATTTTGTTTAAACGGTATGATCCGGGCATGGCTATTCAATGTCTTTGTTATTTGTATGGACAATCAATAGGATTTGGAAGGGTATGAGTGGCCATTTGTAGAGATGAACATCGACATGCAGAGTATTTGGAAAACCTTTCTCTTAAGATTTTCCAAATACTATGGTTTGTTTATTGTCGCCAATTGTCTGTCAGGTGCTAGGGAGTTTGTTAGCTTTGAGACAACAAAGAGAACATGTGTTTATCTCTTTCCATCTGATGCCAACTTCTTTAGAGAACCCGCTCTTATCTCATCAGTGGGACTTAGTGCCGACCCCGACCTTCCCTAAACTAAGTTTGCCCAAAAGAATCTATAAATAGTTCTCCCATTGCTTGGTTGTATGATCACAATGTTCATTTATTTTGTTTATATGGGAAAGCTCATTTCTATAAGTATTTGTAATGTTTTGATCATTTGGTTTCACTAAATTATTCGTGTATTATATTAATTTTAATGGTTAAAGTGTCTGTTTATTTTGTATGATAATGTACAAAGCTTTTTGCTCCCTTTTGTATTTGCTATCGTTATTACATTCTTGGGGTATTGTATGCGAGTGCTTTTTCCTTTGTGTCGTGTATCTCTTAATGGAGACCCTGTGTTGTGCCTTAGTTTGAGGATGCTGCGATGTTTTGGGTGATTATAGTAGGGGTGTATAACTATTTGTGTGTTTAATTTGTTTGCAGCTTTTCATGGTCCAATCCGGCTTGTCTAAAATTACTAGTCTCCTTCTTTTGTTATGAAATTTTTCTATTGCTGGCTCTACTCACCCATCAACCTGGTCTGTGCTATCTGGTAGATCTCGGTGTTACTATTAGCGTCTCCATAATATTATGTTTAATAATAATGATTCTGAACTGGTAAAAATAAGAATCTTGTTATTCTTGCGTTCTTTTGGATTCTGGTATATATGAAGAGCTTTGATATTGGTTGAAGTGATCAGGGTTGTGGATAGTTGGGTGAGATAAGATAGATGTTTATCACTGTGAAAAGTGGGATACTGTGTAATGTTTATTTGTTTATTCCTTGTTAAATTATCTTTCCGTTCTTAATGTCTATTTGTTCTTTGTGTTGATTCAGACAATTCAGAGCAGGTTGAGATGGAAGAGGAAGTTTTTATTGGTGGTGATAGGCGCGTGCGCCTACCCGTGCGTTTATTGATTAGAAATTTGGTGGTAGAGTGATTTTGGCTACTTGCTCGAGATTCTAGGATCTGAGAATTGAATGCGGATCTTGACAGTTCTCCATATTTAAATTTGAAACACCAGGGCTTGGTATTCTCATATTTTACTATAAACAAGACTCCCCTAGGTTTATATTTTAGTAAGTCAACTTTAGGAGTGTTTTACTTTTTCTTTTGTAGTCCCTTTTTACAACTTTGTTTGTCCCGTTCTGAGAAGATGAGAATCAAGCATGTTTGTAGTAATGGGTGACATGCAAAAATTGTGCATTATAGATCATGGGGGTTGTTTGGTACTTGTATTATTCGTATCGGCTAATAACAGTATTCAAAAGGCCATTGCCATTTGTAGGGATGAACACCAACATACAGAGTATTTGGGAAACGTTGCTCTCAACATTTGTCTAATGGCTACTATTTGTTGCTGTTTGGGGCTACATTGAGACGTTGAAAATGCAGGTCGTATTGTTGCACTTGGGAATGTGATATGATTATCGCTCTTTTCGCTTATATAAGGTCGAGGTGGTTGCTTGTGGTGTTGATGACTGTGATGTTAAACAGTTCACACCGGATGAATTGTTAAGGCGGAGTTGAAGCAGAATTGAGGGAGATGTCTGTCATCTCTATGTACTTTTCCTGCTATATTAGGAATCCCGCTTTTATCTCAATCAGTAAGAGTTGTTGTTGATTCATGATTCTCTCTGAGCCAAATTTGCTTAGAAAGAATTTTTAAAGATGCCCCTATTTTCCTTATATGTACTTCTGGTGGGATAATTCTTAATTATGATGCTCCTATTCATGTATCTATATTTGAGAATATGATTGTCTTTTTAGAGTATATTATACAAATGGTCATTTTTATGGGATCGCGTATTGCTTATTGGAATTATGTTTGTATCCTAGTGCTCGCATTGTGCTTTGTAACGCCCCGGTTTTGGGCTCGGAAGTTTTGGGTGTTGACCGGTTCGGTCAAAGTGCTGATCAAATATATAAGAGTGGATTTAGGAAAGCCTAGTTCGGGTTGCATTAAAAATATGGAAAAATATTCTAAAATCATATTTTAATATATATAAGTGAACTGTGAAATCAATTTTGGAAAATGAGGTTCGGAAGGTTGACATTTTGGCTAGTGACCAAAATGTAATTTTTGAAAGTTGCGGGACAGTTTTATAAAGGATTGAAACTTTGAATCTTTAAGAAGCTATTATTCCAAAAAGGATTTCTCCAGATTTTTCTAAGATATTTTATGACTCAAATCTGATTTTAAAGATTTAGAAAAGGGAGGGAAAATCATTTTAACCAATTTCCAACTAATTTTCCATTTTCTCTCAAATTCTCTTTTCTCTCATTTTCTCTCTACCCAAACAAAATTCTCCAGATTTCTTTCTCTGATTTTGACATCTAAATCTCTCATTTCAATTCTCAATTGATTCCTAATCATCTCATCATCAAAACCTCTCAATTTACAAGTTGATTCATCAAGCTTTTTGGCTCTAAAATGGAGAAATTCAAGTTTGGTGGTAAGAACGTCCTTCTCCTCTAAACTATCAGTTCTTTACTGAAATTCCTAAGTTCTCAATCCTTGATTTATGTTTTATTAATGGCTTTTCAATTGAGATCTTGATTTTTGGCTAAAATGCAAGATTTGATGATTTTGGTGAAAATTTCGTGTGATCTGTTTAAGCAGGGTTTTGAGGTGTTAAATTGATGTTAAATGAGTGCTAAAATGATTAGAAGTTGAGGTTTAATCAATGCAATCCCGGATAGGTTGAATTTCCTAAGTTTGGCTTGAGTTTTTGGTTGTTTTTGGAGTGTATTTGGTGATCTGTTATACCTGGAGGTATAAGGACGTGGTTGTGATCATTTTGCATGTTATTTGATGTATAAAAATGGTTAGAAGTGATGGATCTTGGCTGGGTTAAGTTTTGGAAGTGTTTGGAGATGATTTCGGTTGTGTTTGATAGCCAAATTGTTAGATTTGTGATGAGCAGCGAGTTGTGTTGTTGTTGCTGGTGTTTTAATGCATAAGGATGCATTAATGTTCTGTTTTTGTGTGCTTGAAACAGGGGAGGTTGATCCTTGAGCTTTGGAGGTGTTTTCGGAAGGTTTCGGAAGCTTGGAAAGCTTGTTGGCTAACTTTGTTTGGTTATCGGTGAGTGAAGTTGGGATTTCAGCTTTTGAAATAAGGTTTGAAGGTTTTTGGGAGCTTAGTTTAAGTCTAAACAACTTTGCTAAGCTCAAGAGTAAGTGGATGGGTTTTTGCTCTTGGATTGTGTATGTTTTGGCTTTAAAAATCAAAAGTGGTTGATGATTGATATGCATGTGTTTTTGCATGGTTAAATTATGTTTTGTAAGCATGTTTTAGCATGGTTTAATGCTGGTTTGAAAGTCATTTGAAAAGGATGCTCAAGGTAAGAGATCCTTGGTTTAGTGCATTGAAAATGTGGTTTTGATGCATAGTGTTGCATGTCGTTCATTGGCTTTGTATGATGCTTAAAAACAGTGAGTTGATGATGATTAATGATGATAATTGTACCTTTTGCATATTGTTTATGCATGTGAATCATTGAGCTAATGATGTGATGGCTTTGCATTATGTGTATGTATGTGAATCATTGAGCTAATGATGTGATGGCCTTGCATTATGTTTATGCATGTGGAACATTGGATATTATGGTAAGATGGTTATGTTGGCAAGAGATGTGAATGGTTCTTGGTTCGTTGATCGGGTATAATTAGCCGGCTATAGGATTGGGTGCACCGTGAATAAAGTCGCCTTGATGGCGGAGTGGTCAAGTGTGGACAGGGTAAACTCCCCTCAAGTATTCCTAACGAGATGAGGTCAGTGGAGGGTGTGCCCACGGGAGGACCTCGGTTGCTTAAGGTCAGTGGAGGTTGTTGCCCACGGGAAGACCTTGGTTGAGTAAAGGTTATAAGGTGGTTAAAAGTCCTTATGTGAGAACCTTGTACTTGTTGAGATCACAAAGGCAATGGTTAAGTCTATGTGTGGATCTTGTGTGTGATGTCCCGGATCTCGTTAGATGATGTCTACAACTACCAATCGGTTATGCAAAGGTTGTATGGTGGTTGAAAGTCCATACGGGAAGACCTTGTGCATGTCAAGGGTGTATGGCGGTTGAAAGTCCATACATGGTAACCTTGAGGAAAGGCTAAGGTTGTATGGTGTTTAAAAGTCCATACATGGGAACCTTAGGAGGTTGAGGTCAGTGGAGGTTGTTGCCCACGGGAAGACCTTGGATTGGGTAGTGTGTAGGAAGCGTTGGGACACGCTTGGAATCCGCGTATCCGATCGGGTTGAAAAGTGGAAAGTGAATATGGTTGATCTCTTGGAAGCCAATATAATGTTCTTGATCATGTTGAGCATGGGATTGCTTGAAATGATGCATGGTTGCATGTTGAGCATGGGATTGCTTGAAATGATGCATGGTTGCATGTGAAGCATGGGGTTGCTTGAAATGATGCATGGTTGCATGTGAAGCATGAGATGCTTGAATTGATGCATGAGAAGCATGAGAAGCATGAGATGCTTGGTAAGATGCATTGTTGCATAAGATGTGTATGATGCTAGTGAAAGCATGTTACTTGTATGTTGAACAAGTGTTGGTTATCATTTGATAAATGATGCATGTGAGCATGAATTACCTATGATGCATTGGAGTCATGTATGACTTGTTGTTAAAGGCATGTGATGATGATGTTATGGTTTTATGTGGCCTTGTTTAAATGCATGAAGTGGTTTGATTGAACTATGGTTTTAAATGGTTTCTTGCTTGATGTGGTTTCCAAGTTAAAGAAAGGTATGTTGTGGGAAGGATGTGTTTTCCATGGTTTTGTTTAAGCTTGGCATATGGTGTTTATGCATGATTTGAGCTTGATGTTGAAAAGAGTTTTCGAACATGGTTTTGGAAAGCAAATCGGGTTGGTTTTAATGTGTTTTAAAGACCCGCTGCATTGATGGTGTTTTGGTTTTGAGCATTCCTCACTAAGCATTATGTGCTTACGCTCCTTTTTGTCCATCAATGCAGAATCTTGAAGTTTGGACAGCAAGGAGCAAGGGATTCAAGGTGGACTCCAATGGAGATGTATGTCTCGGTGAATAGCTATAGTTAATAAGGGCAATGGGGTAGAATCTCTCGGGTTTTTGTGTATGTGATCGTATATGTTGATCATGAAGGTTTAAATGCTGTAGTTAAAGTTGTTGAAACATGAATTGGGTTAAATGTGATTGAATTGGAAGGTTTGTGCTTAAATGGTTGCTTGTGTAGGAAGCATGCCTATAGATTTGGGGTTTTCCTTATATGTTGAGTATATGTTGAATTGTTGATGCAAGTATGTCTCTTTTATGTTGAATTGCATGTTGGTAAAGTTTGGTGGCTTTTGGAGCATGTTTGAATGATCAATTGTGTGTTTGATTGAGCAAAATGCAACATTCTGGGCTAGGTGTTTCGGAACAGGTAACACCGTTTCGGAACGGGTGCCCTGCGTGTGCCCAGGCGTCCGAAACGGGTGCCACCGTTCCGAAACGGAAGGCATTCTGCCAGACCCCCGTTGCGGAACGCGTTGCGGAACGGCCCCGTGTTTCGGAACGGGCTTGGCCTGTTTCGGAACGGGTGACCGTTGGGGGCTGACATGGGCGGTTAAATGTTTCAAAATGTTTGCATTTTGGTCCTGAATCTTGTTTGTGCAATTGTTTGAGTTCGGGATGTCCGTTTGAGCTGAAATTTGGCTGGGAAGCATGAAACATGACTAATTTTAAGTTGGTAACTTAAAATCTGGTTAAGTCCTTAAAGTTTTCAGAAATTACAGTTTGGTCCCTAAAGTTGTAATTTGTTCAATTGGGTCCCTGTTTGATCTCTGATGTTTGTGATCTTTGAGCATGGTGTTTGCGTGATCACACATAGGGTTAATGTGCATCTAGACAAGATTTAAAAGAAAAAAAAGGGTCGTTAATCAAGGTTGACTTTCGGGTTGACTTTGATTTTCCCCGTGTAATCTTCGTAGTTCGGGTCAACCGTCCAGACCGGGCTACGGGGGTTACATTTGGTGGTATCAGAGCTGAGTTGCGAAGGTTGGGGAAAACGGTAAGTTGTTGTGGTAAGTGTGTTTGATGTTTACCTTGTTGTATGGTTGAAAGCTGGTTGAAGCATGTGTTTCTGAGTATGCTGTTGATGTTTTGAGCATGTTGCTGATGTATGCAAGCATGATTTATGGTTATGAATCTTGATTGAGTTCATGTGGATATGTGTTGATGTTATGAGCTGATGTTAAGCATGATGAATGTGTTTTGAGCATGTTATGTTGTTAATGTGCTGGTGTATTTGGATGTTGTTTGGTGTAAGCATGATCAAGGTATGTTGTTGATATGCTTGATGTTGTGATATTCATGTTGTGTTGACTGTTATGTCATGTAAAGGGGAGGATTCGGGATACCCATTGCCTTATTAATATAGCTATTGTGTTATTTTGGAGTTGGAGTTTGAATCCTTGCTTAATGCTGGTCTAACTGTTTGTTTGCTTGTTGTGATTGTATGTTTGTTGTTAGTGGTATAGCAAAGTTGGTGAAAGCATGGAGGTTGAGTGAGATGGTTGCTGCCTTGGGGCAGGTTGTTAAGGCAAAGGATTCACCCTTTTGTAAAGGTGTTTTGTCTCAGTCTTCTGTGCTTAGTGTTGAGATGGTAAGGCAAGAGAAAGAGGTTGGTTCCGGGATGGAAAGTTCTTTATCTGTTGTTCAGGAGGTGTTGGGAACATCTCAGGCTGCGGTTGAGGTAGAGTCAGTGGATGAGCTGGCTAAATGTGTGGGTTTGCCGAAGCAGCATTTGCTTGATTTGGGTGCTGAGGAGTACCATGGTTCTTCCCCGGAGATGTTTGAGGCTTGGTTGGCCAATGTGGTTCTGATTTTGGATCAGGAAGGCTGTGATTATGCCTGTAAGCTGGGGAGTGTTGTTTCTCTGATGCTGGAGGATGCTCGTTCTTGGTGGACATCTGTGGCTGTGGCGTCACATATCCTTGATATTGATTGGGATTTCTTCGTATCTGCTTTCTATGAAAGGTATCTTGGAAGGGGATTTCCAAGGGTTGAACAAGGTGTGGGTAGTGCTGCTGGTGAGCAAGTGTTGCCTGAGCAAGGAGTGGAAGTTCAGTCATCTGTGTGTGACCGTTGTAAAAGGCAACATGTTGGAAATTGTTGGGACACAAGTGTTTGCTGGAGATGTGGTTCTAAGTTGCATGTTAAGCGTGATTGTCCTCTTGGAGTGAAGTTAGCTTTGATGATGGCTAAAGGATCTTTGAAAGGTCGTGGGCACGGCCGAAGCGAGGTTCGGAAGTGGCAGAAAAAGCCGAAGGTTGTGAAGAGTTTAGGGAATGAAGTTTGCTGGAAATGTGGGTCTGCTGGACACATGAAGCGTGATTGCTTGATGTTGGCGCGGAACAGCCAAGGTTTCTTATCGCAAGGAGTTGGTGGTGACCCAGGTGTGTTAGCTGGTATTGCAGGGGTGCGACCGAAGGATGTTGGTTCCGCAAGGAAGAGAGCTCGTTCGATGAAGCTTCAGGGTGGTGTTGTGTTTTCAGGTAACCTTGTTAAGTGATCTTTGCTTTAGTTGCTTAGTTTGGTTTCTGTTGGTTTTTCCTTGCGTGGTAAGTCTAGTCTTGTTGCTAGCATGTTTGGGGTAATGGTAGTTGTGGTTTGGTGAATATCTTGTGGTTAATGGTTGTTGGTATGATGGAGTTAGATAAGTTAAAGATGAGTAAGGAGGTTGTTCTTAGACGGATTTTGAGGATGTTATTGGAGGGTGTGAACTGGCATTCATGCACAGTTTAAATCATTGTATATGTTATATTATATATGTTGGTCCATGCATACATGTGGCATGACATTAGAGGTTTTTGCATACATGTACATCAGGCATTGATAGGGCATGTAGGTGATCATGCATACGATGTTCACGCTCGCTAATAACTAATTGAATCTGTTAGTGTTGTGGTTGGATTAGGTGGGATGATGGTTTTTAGAGGTTGTTGGTGCTGAGTGGGAGTTAGAAGTGTTGGGGTTTGTTAAACCAGTTGCTAGTGATAGTGAGAGTGGAATGGCCTGTTGGTAGAAGGATAGTGTTTGATGCTCTGAGAGTTTAGTAGCGTGGTGGTGAAGGGTATTGTTGAGGTTAGTATCGGTTGGGTGGTTTGTTTAGCTAAAAGGAAGTGGTAGTTCCTTGGTGCTAAGTGTTGTTGCAGTTTGTGGTTGGGTTTCCAAGTGCTGAGGTTGTTTAGCTTTTAAGTTGTTGTGAAAGGGTTGTGTTGGTTCTTAGCAACCTTTGAAGAGTTCTGAAGTTGTTGTGTGTTGGTTCAGTGATGTTCTAGTAATGCAAGTGTTCTGGTTGAGTATGTAGTGAGGGGCTGTGAAAGATTGAAGGTTTTTGTTGGTGGTTTGGGTTCTTGTGAGAAGTGATTGGCTAGTTGTGGTTAAGAAAGTTTTGTTTGAAGTCTGTAGACGATATGTGGTATGGTTGATGGTTTCAAGTTGAGGTTATAATGTGATTTTTGGTATTCGGGTGAATAGTCTTGATGAGCTGTTTTGGTAATGTTTTGGCGGATGTGAAGGATTGTCAGCTTTGTTGAAGAGTTGAATAAACAGTTGATGTTAAGGATTTCTGCTTGTTGGGAAAATCTTTGGAAAAAGGTTTGGGAATCGCAAGAGTTTTTGAAGCTGAGAGGTTGCCTAGTGGTCGAGTTGGTTTGGTTGTTGTCTTTGTGTAGACAAGTCTTTGAAGATGTGTATTACAGTGTTGTCTGCTGTAAGAGCTGAAGTTTTCAGGTTGATGTTGGGATTGTGCATAATCTGGTTGTGTGGAAGGTTGGGTTGTGGTTACCCTTGAGAGTGTGGATTTGTGAACAGTGAGTGGTGGAAGTTTTGAGTGGAAAGTGATCAGTGGTGTTGGTTAAGGCTTTTGTGTTGCCTTGTGTGTGTTGCTTGAAAAGGTTGTGGTTCTCTTTTCGCCGGTTGAAATTTCGAGGACGAAATTTCCTAAGGGGGGAGAGTTGTAACGCCCCGGTTTTGGGCTCGGAAGTTTTGGGTGTTGACCGGTTCGGTCAAAGTGCTGATCGAATATATAAGAGTGGATTTAGGAAAGCCTAGTTCGGGTTGCATTAAAAATATGGAAAAATATTCTAAAATCATATTTTAATATATATAAGTGAACTGTGAAATCAATTTTGGAAAATGAGGTTCGGAAGGTTGACATTTTGGCTAGTGACCAAAATGTAATTTTTGAAAGTTGCGGGACAGTTTTATAAAGGATTGAAACTTTGAATCTTTAAGGAGCTATTATTCCAAAAAGGATTTCTCCAGATTTTTCTAAGATATTTTATGACTCAAATCTGATTTTAAAGATTTAGAAAAGGGAGGGAAAATCATTTTAACCAATTTCCAACTAATTTTCCATTTTCTCTCAAATTCTCTTTTCTCTCATTTTCTCTCTACCCAAACAAAATTCTCCAGATTTCTTTCTCTGATTTTGACATCTAAATCTCTCATTTCAATTCTCAATTGATTCCTAATCATCTCATCATCAAAACCTCTCAATTTACAAGTTGATTCATCAAGCTTTTTGGCTCTAAAATGGAGAAATTCAAGTTTGGAGGTAAGAACGTCCTTCTCCTCTAAACTATCAGTTCTTTACTGAAATTCCTAAGTTCTCAATCCTTGATTTATGTTTTATTAATGGCTTTTCAATTGAGATCTTGATTTTTGGCTAAAATGCAAGATTTGATGATTTTGGTGAAAATTTCGTGTGATCTGTTTAAGCAGGGTTTTGAGGTGTTAAATTGATGTTAAATGAGTGCTAAAATGATTAGAAGTTGAGGTTTAATCAATGCAATCCCGGATAGGTTGAATTTCCTAAGTTTGGCTTGAGTTTTTGGTTGTTTTTGGAGTGTATTTGGTGATCTGTTATACCTGGAGGTATAAGGACGTGGTTGTGATCATTTTGCATGTTATTTGATGTATAAAAATGGTTAGAAGTGATGGATCTTGGCTGGGTTAAGTTTTGGAAGTGTTTGGAGATGATTTCGGTTGTGTTTGATAGCCAAATTGTTAGATTTGTGATGAGCAGCGAGTTGTGTTGTTGTTGCTGGTGTTTTAATGCATAAGGATGCATTAATGTTCTGTTTTTGTGTGCTTGAAACAGGGGAGGTTGATCCTTGAGCTTTGGAGGTGTTTTCGGAAGGTTTCGGAAGCTTGGAAAGCTTGTTGGCTAACTTTGTTTGGTTATCGGTGAGTGAAGTTGGGATTTCAGCTTTTGAAATAAGGTTTGAAGGTTTTTGGGAGCTTAGTTTAAGTCTAAACAACTTTGCTAAGCTCAAGAGTAAGTGGATGGGTTTTTGCTCTTGGATTGTGTATGTTTTGGCTTTAAAAATCAAAAGTGGTTGATGATTGATATGCATGTGTTTTTGCATGGTTAAATTCTGTTTTGTAAGCATGTTTTAGCATGGTTTAATGCTGGTTTGAAAGTCATTTGAAAAGGATGCTCAAGGTAAGAGATCCTTGGTTTAGTGCATTGAAAATGTGGTTTTGATGCATAGTGTTGCATGTCGTTCATTGGCTTTGTATGATGCTTAAAAACAGTGAGTTGATGATGATTAATGATGATAATTGTACCTTTTGCATATTGTTTATGCATGTGAATCATTGAGCTAATGATGTGATGGCTTTGCATTATGTGTATGTATGTGAATCATTGAGCTAATGATGTGATGGCCTTGCATTATGTTTATGCATGTGGAACATTGGATATTATGGTAAGATGGTTATGTTGGCAAGAGATGTGAATGGTTCTTGGTTCGTTGATCGGGTATAATTAGCCGGCTATAGGATTGGGTGCACCGTGAATAAAGTCGCCTTGATGGCGGAGTGGTCAAGTGTGGACCGGGTAAACTCCCCTCAAGTATTCCTAAGGAGATGAGGTCAGTGGAGGGTGTGCCCACGGGAGGACCTCGGTTGCTTAAGGTCAGTGGAGGTTGTTGCCCACGGGAAGACCTTGGTTGAGTAAAGGTTATAAGGTGGTTAAAAGTCCTTATGTGAGAACCTTGTACTTGTTGAGATCACAATGGCAATGGTTAAGTCCATGTGTGGATCTTGTGTGTGATGTCCCGGATCTCGTTAGATGATGTCTACAACTACCAATCGGTTATGCAAAGGTTGTATGGTGGTTGAAAGTCCATACGGGAAGACCTTGTGCATGTCAAGGGTGTATGGCGGTTGAAAGTCCATACATGGTAACCTTGAGGAAAGGCTAAGGTTGTATGGTGTTTAAAAGTCCATACATGGGAACCTTAGGAGGTTGAGGTCAGTGGAGGTTGTTGCCCACGGGAAGACCTTGGATTGGGTAGTGTGTAGGAAGCGTTGGGACACGCTTGGAATCCGCGTATCCGATCGGGTTGAAAAGTGGAAAGTGAATATGGTTGATCTCTTGGAAGCCAATATAATGTTCTTGATCATGTTGAGCATGGGATTGCTTGAAATGATGCATGGTTGCATGTTGAGCATGGGATTGCTTGAAATGATGCATGGTTGCATGTGAAGCATGGGGTTGCTTGAAATGATGCATGGTTGCATGTGAAGCATGAGATGCTTGAATTGATGCATGAGAAGCATGAGAAGCATGAGATGCTTGGTAAGATGCATTGTTGCATAAGATGTGTATGATGCTAGTGAAAGCATGTTACTTGTATGTTGAACAAGTGTTGGTTATCATTTGATAAATGATGCATGTGAGCATGAATTACCTATGATGCATTGGAGTCATGTATGACTTGTTGTTAAAGGCATGTGATGATGATGTTATGGTTTTATGTGGCCTTGTTTAAATGCATGAAGTGGTTTGATTGAACTATGGTTTTAAATGGTTTCTTGCTTGATGTGGTTTCCAAGTTAAAGAAAGGTATGTTGTGGGAAGGATGTGTTTTCCATGGTTTTGTTTAAGCTTGGCATATGGTGTTTATGCATGATTTGAGCTTGATGTTGAAAAGAGTTCTCGAACATGGTTTTGGAAAGCAAATCGGGTTGGTTTTAATGTGTTTTAAAGACCCGCTGCATTGATGGTGTTTTGGTTTTGAGCATTCCTCACTAAGCATTATGTGCTTACGCTCCTTTTTGTCCATCAATGCAGAATCTTGAAGTTTGGACAGCAAGGAGCAAGGGATTCAAGGTGGACTCCAATGGAGATGTATGTCTCGGTGAATAGCTATAGTTAATAAGGGCAATGGGGTAGAATCTCTCGGGTTTTTGTGTATGTGATCGTATATGTTGATCATGAAGGTTTAAATGCTGTAGTTAAAGTTGTTGAAACATGAATTGGGTTAAATGTGATTGAATTGGAAGGTTTGTGCTTAAATGGTTGCTTGTGTAGGAAGCATGCCTATAGATTTGGGGTTTTCCTTATATGTTGAGTATATGTTGAATTGTTGATGCAAGTATGTCTCTTTTATGTTGAATTGCATGTTGGTAAAGTTTGGTGGCTTTTGGAGCATGTTTGAATGATCAATTGTGTGTTTGATTGAGCAAAATGCAACATTCTGGGCTAGGTGTTTCGGAACAGGTAACACCGTTTCGGAACGGGTGCCCTGCGTGTGCCCAGGCGTCCGAAACGGGTGCCACCGTTCCGAAACGGAAGGCATTCTGCCAGACCCCCGTTGCGGAACGCGTTGCGAAACGACCCCGTGTTTCGGAACGGGCTTGGCCTGTTTCGGAACGGGTGACCGTTGGGGGCTGACATGGGCGGTTAAATGTTTCAAAATGTTTGCATTTTGGTCCTGAATCTTGTTTGTGCAATTGTTTGAGTTCGGGATGTCCGTTTGAGCTGAAATTTGGCAGGGAAGCATGAAACATGACTAATTTTAAGTTGGTAACTTAAAATCTGGTTAAGTCCTTAAAGTTTTCAGAAATTACAGTTTGGTCCCTAAAGTTGTAATTTGTTCAATTGGGTCCCTGTTTGATCTCTGATGTTTGTGATCTTTGAGCATGGTGTTTGCGTGATCACACATAGGGTTAATGTGCATCTAGACAAGATTTAAAAGAAAAAAAAGGGTCGTTAATCAAGGTTGACTTTCGGGTTGACTTTGATTTTCCCCGTGTAATCTTCGTAGTTCGGGTCAACCGTCCAGACCGGGCTACGGGGGTTACATTTGGTGGTATCAGAGCTGAGTTGCGAAGGTTGGGGAAAACGGTAAGTTGTTGTGGTAAGTGTGTTTGATGTTTACCTTGTTGTATGGTTGAAAGCTGGTTGAAGCATGTGTTTCTGAGTATGCTGTTGATGTTTTGAGCATGTTGCTGATGTATGCAAGCATGATTTATGGTTATGAATCTTGATTGAGTTCATGTGGATATGTGTTGATGTTATGAGTTGATGTTAAGCATGATGAATGTGTTTTGAGCATGTTATGTTGTTAATGTGCTGGTGTATTTGGATGTTGTTTGGTGTAAGCATGATCAAGGTATGTTGTTGATATGCTTGATGTTGTGATATTCATGTTGTGTTGACTGTTATGTCATGTAAAGGGGAGGATTCGGGATACCCATTGCCTTATTAATATAGCTATTGTGTTATTTTGGAGTTGGAGTTTGAATCCTTGCTTAATGCTGGTCTAACTGTTTGTTTGCTTGTTGTGATTGTATGTTTGTTGTTAGTGGTATAGCAAAGTTGGTGAAAGCATGGAGGTTGAGTGAGATGGTTGCTGCCTTGGGGCAGGTTGTTAAGGCAAAGGATTCACCCTTTTGTAAAGGTGTTTTGTCTCAGTCTTCTGTGCTTAGTGTTGAGATGGTAAGGCAAGAGAAAGAGGTTGGTTCCGGGATGGAAAGTTCTTTATCTGTTGTTCAGGAGGTGTTGGGAACATCTCAGGCTGCGGTTGAGGTAGAGTCAGTGGATGAGCTGGCTAAATGTGTGGGTTTGCCGAAGCAGCATTTGCTTGATTTGGGTGCTGAGGAGTACCATGGTTCTTCCCCGGAGATGTTTGAGGCTTGGTTGGCCAATGTGGTTCTGATTTTGGATCAGGAAGGCTGTGATTATGCCTGTAAGCTGGGGAGTGTTGTTTCTCTGATGCTGGAGGATGCTCGTTCTTGGTGGACATCTGTGGCTGTGGCGTCACATATCCTTGATATTGATTGGGATTTCTTCGTATCTGCTTTCTATGAAAGGTATCTTGGAAGGGGATTTCCAAGGGTTGAACAAGGTGTGGGTAGTGCTGCTGGTGAGCAAGTGTTGCCTGAGCAAGGAGTGGAAGTTCAGTCATCTGTGTGTGACCGTTGTAAAAGGCAACATGTTGGAAATTGTTGGGACACAAGTGTTTGCTGGAGATGTGGTTCTAAGTTGCATGTTAAGCGTGATTGTCCTCTTGGAGTGAAGTTAGCTTTGATGATGGCTAAAGGATCTTTGAAAGGTCGTGGGCACGGCCGAAGCGAGGTTCGGAAGTGGCAGAAAAAGCCGAAGGTTGTGAAGAGTTTAGGGAATGAAGTTTGCTGGAAATGTGGGTCTGCTGGACACATGAAGCGTGATTGCTTGATGTTGGCGCGGAACAGCCAAGGTTTCTTATCGCAAGGAGTTGGTGGTGACCCAGGTGTGTTAGCTGGTATTGCAGGGGTGCGACCGAAGGATGTTGGTTCCGCAAGGAAGAGAGCTCGTTCGATGAAGCTTCAGGGTGGTGTTGTGTTTTCAGGTAACCTTGTTAAGTGATCTTTGCTTTAGTTGCTTAGTTTGGTTTCTGTTGGTTTTTCCTTGCGTGGTAAGTCTAGTCTTGTTGCTAGCATGTTTGGGGTAATGGTAGTTGTGGTTTGGTGAATATCTTGTGGTTAATGGTTGTTGGTATGATGGAGTTAGATAAGTTAAAGATGAGTAAGGAGGTTGTTCTTAGACGGATTTTGAGGATGTTATTGGAGGGTGTGAACTGGCATTCATGCACAGTTTAAATCATTGTATATGTTATATTATATATGTTGGTCCATGCATACATGTGGCATGACATTAGAGGTTTTTGCATACATGTACATCAGGCATTGATAGGGCATGTAGGTGATCATGCATACGATGTTCACGCTCGCTAATAACTAATTGAATCTGTTAGTGTTGTGGTTGGATTAGGTGGGATGATGGTTTTTAGAGGTTGTTGGTGCTGAGTGGGAGTTAGAAGTGTTGGGGTTTGTTAAACCAGTTGCTAGTGATAGTGAGAGTGGAATGGCCTGTTGGTAGAAGGATAGTGTTTGATGCTCTGAGAGTTTAGTAGCGTGGTGGTGAAGGGTATTGTTGAGGTTAGTATCGGTTGGGTGGTTTGTTTAGCTAAAAGGAAGTGGTAGTTCCTTGGTGCTAAGTGTTGTTGCAGTTTGTGGTTGGGTTTCCAAGTGCTGAGGTTGTTTAGCTTTTAAGTTGTTGTGAAAGGGTTGTGTTGGTTCTTAGCAACCTTTGAAGAGTTCTGAAGTTGTTGTGTGTTGGTTCAGTGATGTTCTAGTAATGCAAGTGTTCTGGTTGAGTATGTAGTGAGGGGCTGTGAAAGATTGAAGGTTTTTGTTGGTGGTTTGGGTTCTTGTGAGAAGTGATTGGCTAGTTGTGGTTAAGAAAGTTTTGTTTGAAGTCTGTAGACGATATGTGGTATGGTTGATGGTTTCAAGTTGAGGTTATAATGTGATTTTTGGTATTCGGGTGAATAGTCTTGATGAGCTGTTTTGGTAATGTTTTGGCGGATGTGAAGGATTGTCAGCTTTGTTGAAGAGTTGAATAAACAGTTGATGTTAAGGATTTCTGCTTGTTGGGAAAATCTTTGGAAAAAGGTTTGGGAATCGCAAGAGTTTTTGAAGTTGAGAGGTTGCCTAGTGGTCGAGTTGGTTTGGTTGTTGTCTTTGTGTAGACAAGTCTTTGAAGATGTGTATTACAGTGTTGTCTGCTGTAAGAGCTGAAGTTTTCAGGTTGATGTTGGGATTGTGCATAATCTGGTTGTGTGGAAGGTTGGGTTGTGGTTACCCTTGAGAGTGTGGATTTGTGAACAGTGAGTGGTGGAAGTTTTGAGTGGAAAGTGATCAGTGGTGTTGGTTAAGGCTTTTGTGTTGCCTTGTGTGTGTTGCTTGAAAAGGTTGTGGTTCTCTTTTCGCCGGTTGAAATTTCGAGGACGAAATTTCCTAAGGGGGGAGAGTTGTAACGCCCCGGTTTTGGGCTCGGAAGTTTTGGGTGTTGACCGGTTCGGTCAAAGTGCTGATCGAATATATAAGAGTGGATTTAGGAAAGCCTAGTTCGGGTTGCATTAAAAATATGGAAAAATATTCTAAAATCATATTTTAATATATATAAGTGAACTGTGAAATCAATTTTGGAAAATGAGGTTCGGAAGGTTGACATTTTGGCTAGTGACCAAAATGTAATTTTTGAAAGTTGCGGGACAGTTTTATAAAGGATTGAAACTTTGAATCTTTAAGGAGCTATTATTCCAAAAAGGATTTCTCCAGATTTTTCTAAGATATTTTATGACTCAAATCTGATTTTAAAGATTTAGAAAAGGGAGGGAAAATCATTTTAACCAATTTCCAACTAATTTTCCATTTTCTCTCAAATTCTCTTTTCTCTCATTTTCTCTCTACCCAAACAAAATTCTCCAGATTTCTTTCTCTGATTTTGACATCTAAATCTCTCATTTCAATTCTCAATTGATTCCTAATCATCTCATCATCAAAACCTCTCAATTTACAAGTTGATTCATCAAGCTTTTTGGCTCTAAAATGGAGAAATTCAAGTTTGGAGGTAAGAACGTCCTTCTCCTCTAAACTATCAGTTCTTTACTGAAATTCCTAAGTTCTCAATCCTTGATTTATGTTTTATTAATGGCTTTTCAATTGAGATCTTGATTTTTGGCTAAAATGCAAGATTTGATGATTTTGGTGAAAATTTCGTGTGATCTGTTTAAGCAGGGTTTTGAGGTGTTAAATTGATGTTAAATGAGTGCTAAAATGATTAGAAGTTGAGGTTTAATCAATGCAATCCCGGATAGGTTGAATTTCCTAAGTTTGGCTTGAGTTTTTGGTTGTTTTTGGAGTGTATTTGGTGATCTGTTATACCTGGAGGTATAAGGACGTGGTTGTGATCATTTTGCATGTTATTTGATGTATAAAAATGGTTAGAAGTGATGGATCTTGGCTGGGTTAAGTTTTGGAAGTGTTTGGAGATGATTTCGGTTGTGTTTGATAGCCAAATTGTTAGATTTGTGATGAGCAGCGAGTTGTGTTGTTGTTGCTGGTGTTTTAATGCATAAGGATGCATTAATGTTCTGTTTTTGTGTGCTTGAAACAGGGGAGGTTGATCCTTGAGCTTTGGAGGTGTTTTCGGAAGGTTTCGGAAGCTTGGAAAGCTTGTTGGCTAGCTTTGTTTGGTTATCGGTGAGTGAAGTTGGGATTTCAGCTTTTGAAATAAGGTTTGAAGGTTTTTGGGAGCTTAGTTTAAGTCTAAACAACTTTGCTAAGATCAAGAGTAAGTGGATGGGTTTTTGCTCTTGGATTGTGTATGTTTTGGCTTTAAAAATCAAAAGTGGTTGATGATTGATATGCATGTGTTTTTGCATGGTTAAATTATGTTTTGTAAGCATGTTTTAGCATGGTTTAATGCTGGTTTGAAAGTCATTTGAAAAGGATGCTCAAGGTAAGAGATCCTTGGTTTAGTGCATTGAAAATGTGGTTTTGATGCATAGTGTTGCATGTCGTTCATTGGCTTTGTATGATGCTTAAAAACAGTGAGTTGATGATGATTAATGATGATAATTGTACCTTTTGCATATTGTTTATGCATGTGAATCATTGAGCTAATGATGTGATGGCTTTGCATTATGTGTATGTATGTGAATCATTGAGCTAATGATGTGATGGCCTTGCATTATGTTTATGCATGTGGAACATTGGATATTATGGTAAGATGGTTATGTTGGCAAGAGATGTGAATGGTTCTTGGTTCGTTGATCGGGTATAATTAGCCGGCTATAGGATTGGGTGCACCGTGAATAAAGTCGCCTTGATGGCGGAGTGGTCAAGTGTGGACCGGGTAAACTCCCCTCAAGTATTCCTAAGGAGATGAGGTCAGTGGAGGGTGTGCCCACGGGAGGACCTCGGTTGCTTAAGGTCAGTGGAGGTTGTTGCCCACGGGAAGACCTTGGTTGAGTAAAGGTTATAAGGTGGTTAAAAGTCCTTATGTGAGAACCTTGTACTTGTTGAGATCACAATGGCAATGGTTAAGTCCATGTGTGGATCTTGTGTGTGATGTCCCGGATCTCGTTAGATGATGTCTACAACTACCAATCGGTTATGCAAAGGTTGTATGGTGGTTGAAAGTCCATACGGGAAGACCTTGTGCATGTCAAGGGTGTATGGCGGTTGAAAGTCCATACATGGTAACCTTGAGGAAAGGCTAAGGTTGTATGGTGTTTAAAAGTCCATACATGGGAACCTTAGGAGGTTGAGGTCAGTGGAGGTTGTTGCCCACGGGAAGACCTTGGATTGGGTAGTGTGTAGGAAGCGTTGGGACACGCTTGGAATCCGCGTATCCGATCGGGTTGAAAAGTGGAAAGTGAATATGGTTGATCTCTTGGAAGCCAATATAATGTTCTTGATCATGTTGAGCATGGGATTGCTTGAAATGATGCATGGTTGCATGTTGAGCATGGGATTGCTTGAAATGATGCATGGTTGCATGTGAAGCATGGGGTTGCTTGAAACGATGCATGGTTGCATGTGAAGCATGAGATGCTTGAATTGATGCATGAGAAGCATGAGAAGCATGAGATGCTTGGTAAGATGCATTGTTGCATAAGATGTGTATGATGCTAGTGAAAGCATGTTACTTGTATGTTGAACAAGTGTTGGTTATCATTTGATAAATGATGCATGTGAGCATGAATTACCTATGATGCATTGGAGTCATGTATGACTTGTTGTTAAAGGCATGTGATGATGATGTTATGGTTTTATGTGGCCTTGTTTAAATGCATGAAGTGGTTTGATTGAACTATGGTTTTAAATGGTTTCTTGCTTGATGTGGTTTCCAAGTTAAAGAAAGGTATGTTGTGGGAAGGATGTGTTTTCCATGGTTTTGTTTAAGCTTGGCATATGGTGTTTATGCATGATTTGAGCTTGATGTTGAAAAGAGTTTTCGAACATGGTTTTGGAAAGCAAATCGGGTTGGTTTTAATGTGTTTTAAAGACCCGCTGCATTGATGGTGTTTTGGTTTTGAGCATTCCTCACTAAGCATTATGTGCTTACGCTCCTTTTTGTCCATCAATGCAGAATCTTGAAGTTTGGACAGCAAGGAGCAAGGGATTCAAGGTGGACTCCAATGGAGATGTATGTCTCGGTGAATAGCTATAGTTAATAAGGGCAATGGGGTAGAATCTCTCGGGTTTTTGTGTATGTGATCGTATATGTTGATCATGAAGGTTTAAATGCTGTAGTTAAAGTTGTTGAAACATGAATTGGGTTAAATGTGATTGAATTGGAAGGTTTGTGCTTAAATGGTTGCTTGTGTAGGAAGCATGCCTATAGATTTGGGGTTTTCCTTATATGTTGAGTATATGTTGAATTGTTGATGCAAGTATGTCTCTTTTATGTTGAATTGCATGTTGGTAAAGTTTGGTGGCTTTTGGAGCATGTTTGAATGATCAATTGTGTGTTTGATTGAGCAAAATGCAACATTCTGGGCTAGGTGTTTCGGAACAGGTAACACCGTTTCAGAACGGGTGCCCTGCGTGTGCCCAGGCGTCCGAAACGGGTGCCACCGTTCCGAAACGGAAGGCATTCTGCCAGACCCCCGTTGCGGAACGCGTTGCGGAACGGCCCCGTGTTTCGGAACGGGCTTGGCCTGTTTCGGAACGGGTGACCGTTGGGGGCTGACATGGGCGGTTAAATGTTTCAAAATGTTTGCATTTTGGTCCTGAATCTTGTTTGTGCAATTGTTTGAGTTCGGGATGTCCGTTTGAGCTGAAATTTGGCAGGGAAGCATGAAACATGACTAATTTTAAGTTGGTAACTTAAAATCTGGTTAAGTCCTTAAAGTTTTCAGAAATTACAGTTTGGTCCCTAAAGTTGTAATTTGTTCAATTGGGTCCCTGTTTGATCTCTGATGTTTGTGATCTTTGAGCATGGTGTTTGCGTGATCACACATAGGGTTAATGTGCATCTAGACAAGATTTAAAAGAAAAAAAAGGGTCGTTAATCAAGGTTGACTTTCGGGTTGACTTTGATTTTCCCCGTGTAATCTTCGTAGTTCGGGTCAACCGTCCAGACCGGGCTACGGGGGTTACATGCTTATTCTTTTTTTTTCAATTTGTAATAAATATAAACCTTTAATGCTTGCAATTATGCCAAATAAGCAGGCGACAAACCCTTGACGTTATTGTAATTAGTTCTCTGGGGGTCTCGCTTTACATTGTTTCTCATGGAACGACATCACTTTCTCATGGAAGATTATACATTTGCGTTACTACCTGGAGTTGGGTGGATTCTTGCCTCCTAAGTGAGGTAATTTTCTATGTTCTATGTTGGCTCGTGCTCATATACTTTACCGTGCTCTTTGTTAGAGGCGGTAGATACTGAATGATTTCTTTTAATTTACAGCAAGTGTAACCTGGATAAGTTGGCGACTATCTATTTGTAGGCATTGTGTGTACTTACTTGGGAGTAACAAACGCTTTAGATGGTCTATTCGTTTTTTATTGCAATATCTATTGTCTGATGTATTCTTTTGGTACTCATTGGTCGTGTAAGTGCATTAGGACAATACTTTGAGAAGAGATGCATGGGGTCTGAGGACGTTCTGCTTAAATTGAGTATAGGTTGGGTTAATTGCGTTGATTTTCTATTGCTAAACTAAAATAAGTGCAGCACCTTTTTCACGGTCTAGTAGAAAACCGAGTCGGAGAATGCTACCGGTGTTCGATGCGATAATCTGTATAATAATTTTTGATGATTTAACTATAATTCGAAGTAATTCAATAACTCAGTAGCATGTTTAATGATTCAATGAGAGCTATAAAATCAGTACAAGATGATATTATTCATTTTAGGGCCTTATTGCAACTTCTATAAGCTTTAGGGGCCAAGTTTTAAATTCTGTAAATTAAGGGACCTTAACAGTAATTAAGTTTACCTTTGAGAAATTCAACGTATTTTTAACACGCGTGTCAAATTTTATCAAGTTTTGAATTCATTTACTCATTCAATTAGTCTATTAAAAATTCAGTGACTTGCTTGCAAGTTTTACTAACATGTTTTCAGTAGTTTTAACTAACTTACTTGTATTGATGCTGATACTCAAGAGGTCGTATCAATACATAATGCCTGATTCAATTATTAACCAATTTCTTTAGCATTTTGGCGTATCGGTACAGACCCAATTGTATCGGTATGAGGTTTATACCCTCAAAGGGATTGGTACGACCCTAACTCGTATCAGTACCCAGTTCAATATACTAATTCCAGTGACCAAATTATGTATCGATACACCCCTACATGTATCGGCACACCTTAACGGCTATGACCAGTAGCACACATGTAAAGATACGCCATCACGCGTATCGATACGTTCTACTCTAAATGACAAGTTATGCTGGTTTTTGCATTAATTACTTAGTCATAAAGTGTTTAAACCATTACAAACTTAGAAACCAGATTTCCAACATGTTAACTAAATCATATACCATATTCACTCTCATTTTAACATGCTTATACATATCTAAGTCATGTAAGTATCACCAATTCCATTTCATGATCATCAAATCACCATTTTATCTTTATACTTAACTCCATGTTTCCCATTACCCAAAACATCACACATTTTATCTATTGCAGCATACTTATCATACAATTAATGTAACTCCGCTTGTTTGAATCATATGAATAATAAAGGTCATTCCTTGAAACAAGATAACATATAATTAAGGCTCCATATATCATGTATCTTAATGCACATATATGATTATACCATGACTTCTTCATACAAATCTAAGACATATGCCACCATTCTAGGAGTTGTAGGGAAAATTATAAACATTACTCAGAGCTTGGGAAGTGACTTGCAACATCGAACCACAATTTATCCTTAGAAGCTCTATAACCTTAAAATACATGACAATGAAATGCATTAGGCTTACATAGCCTAAGTGAGGTAGTGACTTTGAATAGCAATATGTCAACAATTATAATTTGCATAAAATCAATGAAAATAAGAACATGATGGCATCGATGCATACATGCTATATCTATACATATCACACATATACAATATGTAGACTCGAGATTATTTTCATGATGTTTTCTCAATAGTCTTAATTCCATTTCTTGTCTAGACTCGGTAGAGTCTTTTAATTATTTTGTTTTCCCTTAGAAAACATTGAACATATGTACTGATGGCCAATGATTCACATAGCTCAAAGCAAAAAGCAATGGCTAGTGTCGATGTAATAACAATGAGTCAGTGCTTCTTCATCCATCACCCAGCATATCCTCCTAACCTCTGCATCGCCAATATATAACAAGATGGGGACGTCACCCCCTGAACCTTAGCCCGTAGACCCTAGTCCTATTATACCATGTCAATGCATCCAAGGTTTCCTTATTATCAATGTCGTATGTCGATAAGTAAGTCTTAGTTCCAATATTCTTTATCAATGATCATAGTGAGCACAAAGCTCCAAAACAATGTATTTCGATGTATTCAATAGTTTCAGTGTAATATCAATGTAAAGTCTAAATTATACCATTCATCACAATATCATGTTTTCATGTCATGCTCGATGTCTAATGCAATCAATGATGTAAAACAAATCAAGGAAGCTTACCAAGCCTTCCATGCCATGTATGTTGCCACTCAAGTACTTTATGTGAATTAATGCATATATCCAAAGACGAATATAATAAACACTTATAAAGAATGATCAGAATGATACATGGCCACCCGAAACAATGAGCTATACACTCATCTCGATCCAAGCTTAGAGATCTTTTCCTTATCCTCCCCATTGTGATTTCCATTTCCTCCTTCTCTAATATTGCTGAAATAGGTACCAATTTAAAGAGTAAAGCTTAGGCCTTCATTTTTACAAAGTTGGATTTAAATTCTCTCTCTCTCTCTCTCCTCAAGAAGCACTCATCCATGGCTTCCAAAAACCCCTTTTAGGAAGACAACCAATAGTCTTGTCTTCATTCCTTTATTTCTCTCATTTCGTGACAATTATAGTCATATTGGCTTCCTTGATACTCTTCAAGGAAATTTTAGAACAATACACGTGGGTAGTGACTAACCATTAGAAAACAATGTTCAAATTGCTCTCTTAGTCCTCACATAACCTTTCCCCTTGCATGAAGGAATGTCATGTTTTAATTAATCAGAAACCCTTAATCTTTTCTCTTGTCTGCACCTATAGCTACTTAACTTATACTTTTACAATTTAAGCACTATGCATACTTTAAATTCTTACAATTTAATCATTAGGTGGTCTAATTACACATCTAGTCCTTATAATCTCTATGCCTTGTTCTTATAACTTACTATTTTACTAATTCACTTTTTAACTAATGGCCCTTGATTTCAAATTCTCACCATTTAGTCCTTAATCTTAAACCTTTTGTTTTAAGCTTACAGCTTACAAATTATTTAAAATAGTCCCTTTTAATCCTTCGTTAGAATTAACTTAATTGTCGGAATCAAACTTCCGATCATCAGAAACCGGATTTTGAATAGGTCGGTTTTTGGGGTGTTACAAAAAGTATCCACGAGAAGCATTTTGCACTCGAATTAATTTATTCGTTTAAAGCTCACTTTGGTGATGGTTGTAAATATGGCATGTTCTTAATGAAAAAATTATGATTCCAGATCTTACTTTTTGGTTCTTTTGATCGAGAGGTTATGTTCAATTTTAGTGTACTTGTGGTTGTCAACATCTAATAAGGTTCATATCATGAGAAGAATTATATTTTCTTGTATGTTCACATGTTTGTTTTACACCCTCGAGTGAGGTAGTCTTAGTTGCTATTGTTCATATTTGCATACTCGTTATTCTTGCGTGTCAATATTGTGTTTCCATTTAGATGAGTAATATTTATTGGAGCGGGTTGATGTCTGCGCTATTTTCGACCCGTGCACTACTATTTTATGCTGTACTCGCTTATCTTACTTTGAAAACGGAGATCACTGAGCGGATTCCTCTATGAACGCTTTTTAAAAGCGGCGGACGCTCAAAGGACCCTTTGTTTATTTTTAGCTCGCTTGCTTTGGAAAAGAGGATCGTTGAGCTGATTCCTCTATGCACACTTCTTAAAAGCGACAGATGCTCAGATGACCCTTTGTTTATTTTTAGCTCGCTTTCTTTGGAAGCGGTGATTGTTGAGCTGATTCCTCTATGCACACTTCTTAAAAGCGGTAAACTCTTAGACGACCCTTAGTTTAATTTTAGCTCGCTTGCTTTGGAAGCAACGATCGTTGAGCTGATTCCTCTATGCTTACATTTTAAAAGCAGCGGACGCTCAGAAGACCCTTTGTTTATTTTTAGCTTGCTTGCTTTGGAAGCAGTGATTGTTGAGTTGATTCCTCTATGCACACTACTTAAAAGCGACACACACTCAGAAGACCCTTTGTTTAATTTTAGCTCACTTGCTTCGGAAGCAGAAATCGTTGAGTTGATTCCTCTATGAACGTTTCTTAAAAGCGACAGACGCTCAGACGATCCTTTGTTTATTTTAGCTCTCTTTCTTTGGAAGCGATGATCTATGAGCTGATTCCTCTATTCATGCTTCTTAAAAAGGCACACGCTCAGAAGACCCTTTGTTTATTTTTAGCTCTCTTGCTTTGGAAGCGGCGATTGTTGAGTTGATTCCTCTATGCACTCTTGCTAAAAGCGGCGGACGCTCAAACGACCCTTTGTTTATTTTTAGCTCACTTGCTATGGAAGCGGCGATCGTTTCAAGAGTGGCTAACGAGCCTTTCATCTTTAGGGAGAACTGGAGACTGAATAAAATTATTAATAGAAAAAATATTTCCATTGATCAAAACTGTCACATATAGTGTGCCATAGAATGTGAAAAATGACGAAAGATTAAAACGAAGTGCATATTGAACAATATAAGTTAGGTTATACCTTCGCATATATGGTGCGTCTCTTCTTTGTGACAAGTTTTTGCTCTCTTCTGTCCTCATTATTGCGCTTAGCTGCTAAATGGTATGCAGCTTTGCATTGGGTGCCAACCTTGATCGTTCCTCAAGCCGTCAAGGAGGTTACGGGAGCAACAGGTGAAATTTAGAGCTTTAAAACTTCAAATTTCATCGAAAAGGATCATTTCATTTCTTCCTGTGGAAGGACTACGAGGGCTCCTTAAATCCCTCATTTGGACTTCCTGCCTCTTATTCACCTGCTTCCCGCCATGTTACTTGGGGCGCTCTTGGCTTTAGATCTCTACTCCGAACCTCTATATGTTGGTGGGCCTTTTTATTACATGCATGCGCCCTTCCTCTAGTTGTCCCGGTTGCTTCTCTTGACTGGCCTGTGACTCCTAGTTTATTCTGCATGCTAGTCGGTCAACTATTTTAGGCTTGAAAGGGGGTTTCTTTCCCCCTTCTTCATTTTTTCCTATCTCCGTCCATTCCTCCATATGTGCCCCTGTCGAGGGTCACCTCTTCGTTGTCTTTTGAGGATCAGACTGAAGATCTGAAGGTCACGTGTTCGATACACGCTCACCGCACCAATTTTTGATGGTCAAAATGGTTAGGAACTGGAGACGATGGTCCGATGATGGCCGGGATGGTTGTTCTGGGTCGAAGCTCGTGTATGGTTCTTGTTTCTATTGTAGTCGTGGTGCCTGGAATGGAGAGTTCTCATGGAGAGTTCTCATGGGAGCTTATGTGTGTGTTATGGGGAGTTTGGCCTCTAGTTGGGGGTGCATGGCCCCTTATAAAGGGTTTAGATGAAGTGAGGCAGTGCCAATAGAGGGGTACATGTGTTTTAGTGAGTTGTCGTGACTCGGTGTCGGTGTGAATCACATGTATCGTTATAACACCCCTAACTCGGCTTAGGAGTAGACCGAATTAGCAAGTATTTCAAAAACACACAAGAGATAGCTTATGTACTTGTAATTTACTAGAACAAGCATTGAAACTAACAAGACATATAATTTATCAATTCAAGAATGCATTTCAAGCAAACTAGAACAAATCAGTCCAAGATTACAAAAAGGAGAACAAACAAACCAAAGAATTTTATGATCATTCCTTACGACTTCAGAGTAAAATTTTTCCTTTCCTTTAATCGATATCAATAACTGACCTTAACTTAATGTAATCTTTGATTATATCAATAGCTTGAATTTAGGTGACTTCCACAATACTCAATATCAAAACTTTACTATTGCCGAATTATGACTTGAGCTTAAAACTAAGGTAGGAACCTAGTTTCTTTACAATGAGCAGCTACGATAAAAAGAATATAACTAGATATCTTTTAAAGAATTTAACCAGATTAATGATACACTGATCTTTTCATTACAAATATTGGATTAGGCATGACAAGGACAACTATATACATAAGCACACCAACAACCCTTATCAAGTTCATGGTAAAAATCTAAAACATGTATTTTAAATTCAATGAAGATCCATAGATCACATTTTGAACATAAAGCTACTGGAACTAAGCATATCAAGGATTCTATATACTTAAACGTGTAAACAACCATCATAAAATCATGCCAAGTACATAAACACACACAACAGACTCATTTGAACCACATAGCTACTTCAATCCAACATCTAAGGCCTTAGTTCTTTGGCTAGGAATCATTCAAACCAATCATTAGCTACCTATGCATGATTAGGTCATTTACAATGGTTATGGTTTAACACCTAACTTTCACAAGACCAAAAATAAAATCTCAGTCTTAACCTATTATTCGAACCTTTCATTTTCTATCCCAGAATCATATGCATAATCATAACTTGTGAGTTCTTATAGACATACCGCCAGATAATTTATAAGGCTAACTCAAGAATTCAAGTTATAGTATCTTACCCAAATTTAGCACATGATTCAAGATTAGTACTACTTTAAGCATAATATATATATATATATATATATATATATATATATATATATATATATATATATATATATATATATATATATATATATATATATATATATATATATATATATTTAATCGACCCAAACTACATCATAACCATAATAAAACAAGCTGCAGACAACCATGAGACATATAGAGGCCCATTACAAAACTACGAATACTTATAGAGCTCATATATACAACATATATGATTAAGGATGTTCTAAATGCACAATGCTTACATAACAACTATGTGCCACCATCTAGGAGTACTTAAGAAATTACAAACAAACTTCTTGACACTTGTGATCTTGTCCAAGCTTATGAGATAATCAAAGCAAATTCGATCCTGAAATAAGATGAAAGGATAGAGTAAGTAAACACTTAGTGAGGTAGCTTAAAGGGATTAAAATCATGTAACAAACAATCTATCTTATTCTCCAAAACATATCAAATTAAGAATGCTACTAACATGAACATGAACCAAGCTATTTTAAAGCATTCGAACAAGTATCTTCCACTGTCCAAAAGATTACACTAGATTCTTTATAAATTTTGTTACTCATCACAAGCCCTCGAACTAACATGATCCATTATAAAAATTTTATTAAGATCCAAGTGAATATCAACCAAATCGATCGGTAAAGCCAAATGGTCACAAGATTTTGAGCATGTCATTTCATAGGCTCGTTTTACTAGTCTCACAAATTACTTAACATGCAAGGTCACAAACTCAACATTTTATAGTCATAAATTTCTTGTTACATAAGGAATCAAATAATCTCACATGTAGATAGGCTTTTTAATCTAACAAAACTATGCCTCTAAAGTAAAGTTCGATCATCAATTAGATACAATCACTTATTATATAAGTTATAGAAATAGTTTAATTAATTATCTCACAACTTTCATGATTTCTCTTCTTAATTCAGCCTTGTGATTCAAGTAACTTATTCCACTTATAATCAAATAACTTCCAAAACAGTTCAATATCCATATATATACATATAGGTGATCTAAAACAGTCCATAAATCACATTTATACATACATAAGTTCAAAACAGACTATACATACTTGTATGTCTTTCAAAATAGTCCATAAATCATATTTATACATACATAAGTTCAAAACAGACCATACATTCTTGTATGTCTTTTTAAAATAGTCCATATATCATATTTATACATAAATAGGTTCAAAACAGTCTATACATACTTATATGTCTTTCAAAATAGTCCATGACATATTTAGATTTAGTTAAAAATAGTCTTTAATCTTTTCGAACATAGCATTTCATATATATATATATATATATATATATATATATATATATAAACAGGTACTACTTATCATGTAAATTATCGAACATGGCATATTTTAAACTTAAAATTTATTTATCATATTAAACATTTGACATAACATATTTTAGACATGATCTATTTGTCACATAATGTACCGAACATAGGCATAAGTTACTTGTCCTAGAAAATAACACCCATAACATAGTGTAAGTGTGAATTACTTATCACCAAAGGTAAAAAACATATCATCTCATAATTATATGTTACTTATCATGTAGGATGTCAATCATAGCATAACATAAACATGGATTATTTATTACCAAATTTTCAAAACAAAACATATCATCTCATAATTACATGTTACTTATCATGTAGGATATCAAGCATAGCATAACATAAACATGGATTATTTATCACCAAAGCTACAAAACAAAACATATCATCTCATAATTACATGTTACTTATCATGTATGATACCAAGCATAGCATAACATAAACATAAATTATTGGTCACAAGTAGTATTTAGATAATTCTTTAACTTAGTTTACCAACTTCATTATTTGTATTTAACATAGCCTTGAGAATAAAGTAACAGCCTAGGTACACGAATCCCCAACCAATTGTCGCCAAATAATGGTACTCACGGTACTGGTCAATCCCTCCTACTATCGCCAAATAAGGACCGTAGTCTAGGACCGTAGTCCACCCCAAACACGAGCTCTATGAACTCTATGGTATGCCAACTATACCTAAGACTGAATCAAAACCAAGGCTTTTCAAATATGTCTTATCTTATCAAGATCAAAAATTGAGCTTGGCTCCTTATTTAGATGATCATATAACATATCACATTGCTTGACTTATCAAGCCAATATACAAATAGATCTCAATGTAAGCATAACTCCAAGAACACATAATCAAAAGAACATATCTTGATTCTTATCAGAGGTAAGCATAGTTTCAATTTCCTTTACTTACATAAGTAAGTTTTATAACCTTTCATATCAACCATATATTACCACATGTAACATTCAAATGATATCAAAGCATAGCAAAGGTTTCTATCAATCTTGTAACATTCAAACTAACATGAATTTCATAACAACTCAAACATATTCAATCATATAGTACTTGTAATATAGTACATACCTTGTAGTCCAAGCTTAGAAGCACAAGTGCAATTTAACTTGATAAACAACAATATAAACTAAAACAAATAACATGAAACGGGATAGTTTCAATCTATCCTAAGACTTTAAACTACACTCACATATTATTCCGTTTTAATTGTGTTCCCGGATCACTATTCCCTTTTTCTTATCTACGATTGGATCTGCCTTAGCCCTCACTCCTTCAACTTCTTCTTGGTTTAATTGCAACAATAAGTGTAACCATGCATTAGAAAAATTAATTCACTCATGTATACATATCATTTCATTCAAACAGCCCACTAACAAGTATCCATCCATTATGCAACAAAACTCATCCCCTAACTTAGACCTACAATGTCATGTACATACTTTATTAACAAATTTTTGTTACACTTCATGTTTACATGCTAAACTAGTCTTTGAACAGCTCTTAGCTTACACAAAACAGCCCTTAATCAAGATGTACTCCAATCAATTAAATACATTTATAAAACAATCCCTTATTTTTGTAAAAATAGTCCCAACATCCATTTTCTACGAAACAGTCCCCAAAAAGTACAAAAACATCCCCTTAACAAGAAAAATCAGCCCCTACCCTGATTTTAACAATTCAAAACAGTTTCAAAGTAGTCCTAAAATGATCATTTAGTCCCTAATTAAGTTAATTGGCCCATGACAATTTCTACCAGCAATGTAACCACAATTCCAAATGCAAGCACAACATCACAAGCAACATTAGTCCATCCAAGTATTTTATATACTTTTATCATCAAATTAGACTCATTCTCAAGTATTTAAACACAATTAAACTTCATCACAAGTTCACCAAAACATGGAAATCCATTGAGCATGCTATTCGAATGATCTAAGAGAAAGTTTGTCATGAATTCATCTTTCTAACATTGAGTTCACACTAGGATTCAAGAGAAGTTCATATATATATATATATATATATATATATATATATATATATATATATATATATATATTCAATTAAACCAAAGAATCATCAAAAATTAAAAAGGCAAGAGATTACCTTCCTCTAATACTCCATTCGAACTTAAAATCCCAATTTTTTTAGCTAGCAACACCGAATAGTAAGCTTTTCGTCACTTATCTCCCTCTTTCTAGAGCATTTCGGTTCCATGAAGAAGATGATGATAACCATGAATTTTGTTATTCTCCCCTACATGACTGGTTCTTCCATCACCATTACACATGGTTACTTCCTAGATTGGCACATGTATTAGTCCTCCAATTTTTAATGATTTAGCATGCAATCCTTCAACCAATCCAGAATTTTAATTAGGTCTATCATAATAGTTAGCAAACTTCCTAGTTTCACTAATTAGTCATTGATTAATCAATTCTCTAATCCAATAATGTCTTTTAATCAATTGGAGTTACTAATAAATTAGCATCATACTTCTAAGCTATATTTTGGGATGTTATAATTGCCGCGTCTTAGGTTCGCTCTGTTATCCTTAGCGGTCACGTGCGCAATCATGTGATCATTGGTTGAGATGTTGCTTGTAGTCTTACTAGTTCGCCACAAGTTGCGAAGGGTGTCGAACGATTTGCGGGCCACCTCACGCATTGTGGCCTGCAGCAATCATATGTGTTGCTTCGTCGATTGTCGGATGTCTTTTTGTCATACTATTCGTAGTCTTGTTCAATCGTTGCAGGCCGTCTTGTCTTGACATGTGGCGGTAAATATTCGTAGGTACCAATAGACTTGTTAACCTGACTTATCAATGCATCTCTCAATGTCAATGACTATGTTCAACACTTTCATGCAAACAATAATCAAATCCAACTATCGAAGTATGAGAAAAAGCTAATAAAAATATATAGAACTGAAAGATAATATTTACTCAAGTTCATACAAATCTTAATAAATTAAATCATCGTCATTAACGTACAAAATATAATAAAATATTCAGTAAAACATCTAATTCAAGAATAGTTTAAGAAGATAACAAATATTCTCCTTGATCTAGTACTTGAATCCTCTTCACCTCGATATTTCTACCTTGCTTCGCCTTGGATCTCCAGAAATAGAGTTCAAGCCGTCATGGAAGGAGAGCTCGGAAGGTTGAAGAATATAATGAAAATGTATATCGCGTGAATTCTCTCTCTTCTCTCGGATTTATCCTTTTATAAGCTACCAAAGAAAGGACACATGTCCTTCAGGTGTTTTGTGTGACCCTCTATCGTACCAAATCTGTTATAACAAATAATGCAGCTGGTAGGGTCGCCCTTATCTTTTAGCAGACTGGACAACTGGCCGCTATAGTGTCGAGCTGGCTGCAGTGGTGAAACTTCCTTTGTAGGGACATTATAAATACATCGACAACAGAGTAAAAAGACAGAAATGTGTGTAATAAGAGCAACTGATTATTCTTTAGTGGCTAAAAAGATCGTTTTTAACATAATTTAGTGAGCATTTGTGTACTTTACCAAAATTTTGTAACAAATTTTGGTTAATTTGAAATCGACTGAATTAACCGAAAAAATTTATATTCGATTAACAGTTAATAAAAGAATTTGATTAATAATTTTTTGGTAGTTCGATTCGGTCGGTTAATAGAACCGGCCGATTGAACAACCCTAGATTTGCAAGGTGAGTAATGCCTTTATTTCGGAGGCAAAAGGAGGCGATTTACAAATTGGTAAGGCTGGATGGATTTTAATACATATATGTAACTGGAGGTAGTGGTGGGTAGTGCAAGTGTTCACGCACGATTTCTATTATTCAGATTAGCATCCAAGTCGTGGTTAGTTCTATGTGCCATCAGTGTTGGTGCTCTTCGTGTTAGGTGATTCTTGGTTTATTTTGGTTGGAGTCTTGAGATTTAGGGTATGGAGGTCGTCTCCTCTCTATCCTCAAGTTTTTTACTGTGTGGATGTAACATGGTGTTGAAACTTTTGTTGTGTAGTATACAATGTCATTATGGGTGGAATACTTGGAAGTGTAGTGGACGTTTATGTTTTGCTGTTGAGAGCTTATAATATTGATAAAATCCGACATAAGAACCATGTTTATCCAAAATAAAACGTGAAGGATTAAATTGTTTGAAAGAAGAACTAGGACCAAAAAAAACTATACAGTCAAATGCTATGAGCATTTTTGGGGCTTTATGCCTAAAACTTAAAAAAAAAACATGAGCTTAGTTCAGTGGCCAAGCATATTTTTTTCCAGCCACCGACTCAGATTCAATTTGTGCAAACTTTATTTTCTTTCATTATTTTCACGTGTTACCATTTAATTAGATGATTAATTTATTGAATTTGATAAAATTTGTGATTAAATTAATAAGATTTGTAAGTATGGAATATTGAATTGTAAATTTTTTCAGTTATCACGTAATCATTCCTATCAAAAATCACCGGTCAGTCAAAATAGAACCAGTTTAATAGTCGAGTGAATTCATGGATTTACCTTAAATAATGAGTATGGTACAATCATTCTTTATGTATTCGTATATATGTTAGTGTCCTATTGTTTTATTTTGGGTAATATATGGTTTTTTGTTATACTATTTGCTCTCTATTTGGGCAATATATGGTGACATATTGTTAACGTCGACAAGCGAAGGTTTTGGAGAGAATCTAATTATCTAAGTAATTAAATGGTGCATTAGATTGGTAGTTAGACATCTCCATCGGTTAGAAATTAGTTTGATTTCACTTTCATACTTTCGTAAATTTAAAATTATTTGGGTGCAAGAAAAAAAATTTTAATAAAAAAATTAATTCGGTATCATGATATTTATTTTTGTTATTCTTTGTAAACTCATGCACACCTTAAAGATAAAACTGATCGACTTTTCTAAAGATAATAATTTTTTTTTGAGATCAATTTTTTGGGTTCAATAATAATAACTTATTATTAAAGGATTTGTAAAATTGAAAAAAAAATACCAAGTTTGAACCCAACATATGTTGCATGTTATTTTCTAAATATATCGATAGGAATGATTGAAGTTAAGATTAGTGTTGATTTCGATAACAATTTGCTAACAAATTAATAAACTTTTCAGAAATAAGCAAAATCCAAAGCGTTAAACTCAATGAATGTTACTTTTTTTATGAAACGGGTATGAATTCATTAACGAAATGTTTTTACACGCGATTTATTAATACGTGTCTCATTAAAAAAAATTTAAACTTAGTTGGAAAAAAAGAATATAAGTGAAAATAAACGGAAGGATCAAGTATAAGACCAATCCCAATAAAGTAGAAATAAAAGCAGAAAACCAAGGACATAAACAACAATAGGCACATCATATCACCCAGCCTCTACAAGAACCATGAAGATCTCTCAACACCATCTGTATTTAATTATTTTTTTAATTTACCAACCTAATAAAAATGGATGATGTGAGGCATGTGTTTAAATTGCTATGTCTAGAAGATGTATGTCTATTTTTACTTTTTAATCTCATTCATAAATTTATACTCATCCAATAATCTTTTTAATTTGCACACTGTAAGTGAATCATACCTATAATTTCAATCCATCAACTATTTTTTTTTCGAAAACAACTTGCTAATAAAGCTAAGAATTTTTAATTTTAAGGTACACGCAACGTGTTACGTTTGTAAACATCATGTTATCATCATTGGTCTATCTCTTGAAACATTTCATTGAATTTTACGTGTTTACTATCTTTCAATCTTGAGATGAATTTATGATTTTTTTCGAAGTAAAAAGTAAATTACAAATTTAAAGGTTAATTTTACGTGTACACGCAACTCCTCGTCCTCTACCGTACTGTTGAACACTATCGCATTCCTGGCCAACCACAAGTTCTAGACCAGCGCACCAAAAAAAAGGTCCCAGTGCAAGGGATCACGAGCAAAATAAGCCGGTTATTATATACATGTAACTTTTATTTTGATTCGGTTATACATTTTAAAAAATAAATACATCTATTTATTTTATATTAAATAAAATATTTTTTAGTTGCAATATGTTAATTGCAAAATGTTGCTATGTTGAGAATTGTGATAATATTTTTTGAAAATTGTATCAAACTAAAATATATATATGTATATATATAGTTGCACAAAATCAAAGTTCATGTACTGCATTGTACATTTTACAAAAGTTCATATATAATTTTGAGATTTATCCATTTTTAATTAGATGTATTCCCTAACAGGATTGGATCATGCTTATGTATCGCATCAATACATTCTAAATCCTTAAACCTAACATTTTAAAACGAATTCATAAATCTTAAAACTAAAACGCTTGTGAATCTTTGCATTTTCACCGTCAATGCATAGTATAACTCTCTATCTCCCCCCTCTCTCTCTCATATATATATATATATATGAGAGAGAAAGAGAGAGAGAATCCGTTTATACAGTGCAAGAGTTTTAAGTTTTATACATTTTTTGGATAGTTAGATGGGTGAAACGAATGGCCGAGATTAATAGTAGGATATGTGAAGATTATCACTTAGAAAAAAAGTAAGTTAATCTCAGTCATCCATTGCCCCCATCCAACGATCCAAAAATCATGTAAAACTATAAGTTTTATTATGTGTAAATGGATCCTAACCCCCCCCCACTCACACACACACACACACACACACACACACATATATATATATATATATATATATATATATATATATATATATATATATATATATATATATATAATATGGGATAAGATCCAGTTACACAGTGTAAAACTCTTTAAGTTTTACACGCTTTCTGGATCGTTGGATGAGTGAAACAGATGACTGAGATTAACAGTAGAATATGTGAAGATTATTACTTGGGGGGAAAAGTAAGGAGTTAATCCCAGCCATCCATTTCCCTCATCCAACGATCTAAAAACGTGCAAAATACTTAAAGAGTTTTACCCTCTATATATATCTTAATTATGTTCTTCAAATTTTATCTAAATATATATATATATATATATATATATATATATATATTATTTTTATTTAATATTAGTAGTAATTTATTTATTACACACCCACACATAACATTACCAATCTTATGACTCGAATTATCAACCTAAGTTGAGATTGAATTCATGTTCATCATAAAGTTCACTTATCTATGTTTAAAGGTTTAATATATGAATTATATTTTTATACATAGATTTTGTAAAACTTATTTTATACAAATAGTTTGTTTTAAGCCAAAACCTTAAAAAATAAATTCCAAATCTCAAATAGAACGCTAAATCGTAGAATTGACAGGCTTGAATGCCATTCCTACACAAGGCTAAGTTTAATTCACTAAAATGTGAAAAATTCAATAACAAATACACTTAAAAGTTCCTTAACCTGAACAAGTGCGGAACACAATTAGTATTTGAGGAAAAATTATTAGGTGGACTCGGCTCACCACACACATCATCTATAATTCATTCAATAATATTCATTTATTTCAAGGTAACTTCCAAGTAACCACCACTCTTTAACATACAACATAAATTGTAATAAACATAAGTTACAAATATATGAATTTAAATTTGTTTTTTAGATTAATTTCGCATGCGGGTAAAAGCTTCGAAAAATAATAAACATTTTTTAATATGGAAGGAGAAGAAACTAGTAGCTAATCAACTTAGTATCCAAATGGCAGCGTCCACACTAACTTTGCTAATCCGTATGCCACCGTATTGGCAATCCGATTAATATATCTGAACTTTTCTAATCCGTCTGACACCGTATTGGCAATCCGTGCGGCTTTAGTCGTCGAACTAGGTCGATGGACTAAGTCAGCCTTCGAATTCGTTAAGCAAGAGTGCTTAGAAATAAGATAGGCGAAAGCTTGCTTGGAAAAATAGGAAGGCAAGGCAAATGATGAAGAGAAAAGCTCTAAAACTCTTTACTCAAGAAAATACTCAAAGAATGAAAGATGATTTTACAAGGGGTGAGGAAGGCTCTATTTATAGCCTTGGCCCTCTCGATCTAACGTGTAACACCCGTGTTTTGGGGTTAAGAGTTGTCCGGGTTTATAGTTCGAGTCAATAAAAATTAAATTAAAATAAATCCAACTTAAAATGTGGCCTAATTGAACTTTAGTAAAAAGGGAAGGGCTTATGTTGTAATTTGCCCAAAAACTTTTAAAAGGATGACAACTTTTAAAGTTGTCATCTTCTCCCATTTTCCCATTATTTTCCAACATGTGAAACACCCACCACCATCTTCAAACTCTCTCAAACTTCAAGCTTACATCCCTTGATTTCTTCATCAATTCAAAGAGGTTTTGAAAGGTAATTACATATTTGAGCTCTCCTTTCCATTTCCTATCTATCCATGGTCATTGATTTTAAAACCATGAACTTTCAAAAAATTAGGGTTTATATCAAGTTCGAATTTTTTAAGGGGGTTTTTCATTTGGTTTTGATAAATTGAGTTGGGGCTTTGCTTAATCATGTTAAAATGCACATTATATATTAAATTGGTTGGATTTTGATGAATTCCCGAAATTGGGTAAAAATGGGTTTTTTGAAGGGTTTTGGGTGATTTTTGGGGGTTGTTTTAGGTGGGAATTGATAGCCCAATGGTAGTGCTATGGTTAGGGGTTGATTTGGGGTCATTTAGGGGTGCAACGGGTGTTGGAAACATGGATTTTGGAAGGGGTATGTGGGCTGTCCGAAATTGCAAAGTATGGGGTTTGGTCATGGCTTGCAACGTTGTAAATTGAATTTGAATTGTGTTCCGGGTTGGTCTTTTGATGTTGGGCTGATTTGGAATTGTTTGAATTGTGTTTGAGGTTGTTTGGAAGCGGGAATTTGTGTTGGAGGAGCTTCGGGAAGAAATCCGGAAATTTGAGGGAGGTTGCTTGCTTGGCTTGGAGCTTGGAAGCTTAGGTGAGTGGTTAAATATTTTCAAAATGGTTTTGAGTATTTGGTTCAAGCATGTGAACCTAGGATGGGCTTGGTAAACCCACCTAGAGTTGGGATTAGAGTGGTAGCCTAATCCCAAGCTTTGATTAGAGACTTTTGTTGCACTTTTTAATGGTGGTATATGCCTCGTATTAAATTGTGATGGTGTTGATTATGTATATGTTGTATACATGTATGTTGAGGCATGTTTGATGCAATGTTATATGCATGTTGAAGATAGATACGATATGGTTATACACATGTGTAAAATATAATGTGATGTGGGTGTTAATTATGTACATGTGGTGTTGATGCGTGAAATGATATTATGAGGTGGTTTCATGATCCGAGGATCATGGTGAGTACATGCTAGGCATGGAAATGTAGTTTGTGCATGACGGTAAGTCAAGGTGAATACGTGCTAAGCACGGAAGTGTTATGAATTAATATTGTGAAAGAGTAATGAAATGTGTAGTATTGGCACTAGTATGCTTGGGTACAAATGATCGATCATTAGGATGTTAGTGTGTACACATGAGTCAAAAGTCGCGCGTGGCCTTGGTGGCGTTGAGTCACCAAGGAGGAGTACGGGTTCGCCCGGAAATTGTATTTATATTAGTCGGTGATGAGTGGAATCCCATCGACGGGGCGTGAGGATGAGTGGAATCCCCTCCGCGTGAACGGTGATGAGTGGAATCCCACCGTCAGGTAATGGTTGAGTTGTTGGATGTGAGTTCCAACGGTTATCCGCGTATTCGAGTCATAGCTAGGTGCCAATACAGATTGTAGTTTATGTTGCCCATATGTGGTTAATTGTGAGACAATGTGATTTGGGATGTGTTGCTAACATGGTTTAATATATGTGATTTCGTATGTTGTGGATTTAAACATGTTGAGCATGACATGATATTGAATATATGTTCATGCATCATCTATACTTATGGCTCGCGTGGATCGAAGGTAAGATCATGCATTTTATCTTGGTTGTAGCTCGTGCTTGGACCCTGCATTGTCGAGGTCTGTTTTTAAAGAGCTTACCCTCACTAAGCTTTTATGCTTACGCTCTCTATTGTTCGACAATGCAGATCAATTGCTTGTGGGTGACAAGGACAAGGAAAGGCCTCCAAGTGTTGCTTACGGTTAGCTCAAGTATGATGTTTAAATTTAAAGATTGTAATAGTAAAGCAATGGGATAAGTGTCGTGTCGAAATGCTTTTGAAGTATGATGTTGATGTTTAAGAGCATGTTAGACTCCTATGTGTGTTTCGTGTTTATGATTTGGCTTGGATTGTAATTATGATGACTTGCCAAATGCTTGAGTGGTTGCCTAAATCCATGCCTCGTATGTGTTTGTTATTTGGCTTGAGATGTATGCCTTTCTTGAACCCTTGTTAGTTTTGCTATCTTGAATTTGTCTAAGTGTGGGCTACGTGAATGCTTGCTCCTTTTATGATATGTATGAATGCATGGTTTGTGATGTTAAAGCATGCTTGTAAGATGGTTTGCCATAGGATAAATTGCTAGTATGTTGTTGGAGTATTGTTGGGTGTTTTGTCGATGTTTTGGAGCATCCTTGTGTCTTAAAACAGTCGAATGGAGTCTGCAGACAGGGGGCGTTTCGAAACGGGCCACCCTGTTTCGATACGGTCCCTTTGCTTTTGGCCAGCCGTTTCGGAACGGATAGGGGCTGTTTCGGTACGTTTTTGCTACTGGAATTTTGAGAAATTGACGAGATATAGGCGTACCGAAACGGGTCCTTGGTGTTTCGAAACGGTCAAATCTCGTTGACCACGAGAAGTTGACCAGGGAGGGTGTTTTGGAACGGTTGACCCCTGTTCCGAAACGGCTTCCTCGTGTAGGCTTAGTTGGGTTGACCAGGTCAAGGCGTTCCGATACACCTTGAGGGTGTTTCGAAACGGTCTGTTAAATTACCTAAAAATGGACTGTTTTCTTAGGTTGTTCGAGTTACTGTTTGCGAATGCTCGTCTTCCGTTGTTGTGATCACAATAGGAATTAAGTGTGCATTTAGAGAAGAGTAAATTAAAAAGAAATTTTCTGGGTCGTTAACCGAGGAGGAACCTTAACGGGTTTCGCTTCGGTTTTCCCCGTGTGGCCCACTCGGATCGATCATCCGACCAGACCGGGACGAGGGGGTTACATTTGTTGGTATCAAAGCCTAAGGTTATCGAGACCTTGGGCAGGTAAGTGAGGTAAGTTTAAGTTTTGAATTGATATGCACGGTGTTTGCTTGCTTTGTAAGTATGATTGCTTGTATGACAAGTATGTTGACTGTTTGTTTAAAAGCATGTTGCTCGTTACCCGTGTATACTGTGATGTGTGATTGTTTGATTGAGAATGCATGTTGTTTGATCGAACGCATGTGTTGCTTGTTTAGCAAGTCATCCTTGTTATATGCTTGGTTAAGCATGTATGTGTGTTGATTTGTTTGAAACATGTTTAATAGAGTCCCATTGCTTCTATTACATCGGAAAAAAAGGGATTTTAAGTGAGGGAAATCATACTTGAGCCACTTGGACCTTTCCTTTGCTAACCCAACTTGTATGTTAAATTGTTGATTGATTTATTGCTTTTTGTAAGTTTAGGGCCAGTGTGTGGGTCGTGAATCGGTAAGTGGAAGTTGTGGTTTTGAAAATGGGGATGATGTAGAGGAAGTTCTTTACTATAGTTAGGGGAGTATAGTTGTACCGGAGTTGAGGAACAATTTGTTTGCTCGAGTCCGCGTGCACGTGAGTTGATCCTTGTTGGTGGGAGATGACGGGACCGATTCTGGTATTAGTTGGTGAAAAGAAGTGAAGACCTATGAGTGGGAGTCAGGTGGTATCTATGTTATAGTGGATAAGCCCTTGGTACAGTCTTGAGTTTGTCTCTTCTGATTGGCTCTGAGTTCGTACTTTCGTATGTTGTTAACAAGCATGCAAGTTTGAATGTGCTCGATGAGGTGTCAGAGGTAGGTATGAGTACCTTAGTCCTTTTGGCGAGATCTAGGTAGGGGTCTCGTGTGAGTAATCTGAATTTCAGAAGTGTTAGTGGTGACCGTTGGGGTTCAACCTATGATTTCGATGCAAGACAGCCGATCAGTATCCGTGAATGGGAACCGATTTGTGTGTTTGGGGCCAGTGTGCGTCTGGGTGGTTTTCCAGTATGGTTGCCTGTGTGTGCCCAGAACTGCGTTTTTGAAGTTTTGAAGTGCTCTACGAATAGTCTAGAAGAGTCGGATTTTGTTGAAGAATCAGTCTGAAAACAAGAGGACCGAAGACTATCAGTTGTGTACTTGTGAAGTTACAATTTTTGCAGAATCGTCCGTTGTGTGAGCGTACAAAGATTTTGACGTATCTATGTTGAAATTTTAGACGTAGGGACGCATGTGACTAGACCTTTTGGGAGATAGTAGTGATCAGAAAGATGTACAGAAGATGTTCGTTGGTGGTTCAGAGTTACTAGTTTCTAGTAGATGTGAAGTGATTGTCTTCCTACAGTTTTGATGTGCCTTTTTCTAAGGCTCGGCTTGAAGAGCAAATAGTTAGTGTATACGTTGAGACAAAGAAAGAGTTGACTTGAAGTTACAAGATTTATGTGTGACTGTAGTGGTAGGTGAGGAGGTGAACTTCTTGTTGAATGTTGATCCAAATTTAGAGGTCAAAGATTGATTGAGTTTAGTTGACAGGCTTGTTTAGTAATTGTGATGAATTTGATTTTGAATGAAGACTAGACCGCATAATGTTAGGATAGTTTGTGTTTTCTTTTCCTAGAAGTGTTTGGAAGAATTGTCGGCTTATCTCTTGTCTAGAAAGGAAGAGTTTGATATTGAGACCGTCTTCGAGGTCGCTTCTATTTTGTTTGTTCTGTACCTTATGAATTCCGAAAGAATTGAGAATGTTGAAGAATTAACTTCGAGATTTGTTAGACCTTAGACTCATTAGGCCTAGTGCATCATCTCAAAGTTCTACAGTGTAATTTGTGAAGAGGGAAGGGTGACAGTACGAGGATGTGTTTAGATTTCAGATAGTAGAAACAAGTGACAATGAATGATTAACATCCGTTTCTGAGTGTCAGTGATTAGTTGGCCAGTAGTGTGTGCTTCAGTCTTTCGAAGATTAATTTGAGATCCGTTTACCACCAGTTGAGAGTGAGAAAATTTGAAGTACCGAAGACAACTTTTGAGGCAAGATGTGACCGTTTTGAGTTCTGAGTTATGTTGTTTTGTTGGACTAGTGTGTTGGTTACTTTTATAGAGATGTTGAACAGAATATTTTCCTAAGCTTCCTGATCAGTTTTTAGTAGTCCTCACAGATGATACATGAGTATATTCAAGTACCGAAGAAGACCATGACAAGCTTTAGAGTTAGTATTGTAGATTCTATTAGAGACTCAGTTGTATGCCAAGTTGAGCCAACGTGAACTCCGAGTTAACGAAGATGTCCTCCTAGGACATGTAGATCAGCTGAGTGTGCTAGAGTAAATCCTTAGTAGGCAAAAGAAGATACGAGTTGGAAGAAATTGAAGACTGTGACAGATATTTATAGTTCCTAGGTCTAGCCTTGTTACTCTCAGAGAATTGTAAATAGTGTTTGAAGATAGTTGCTCCATTGATAGATTGCTACAGAAGAATGTTCAGTTGTGTGGTTAGATGCGAGACAGTGAGCCTTGAGAAACTGAAAGAAACCTTGAAGAGAACTTCGACCTTGATTCAACCTATATCAGATGAAGAATTTGTGAACCATAGTGATGCATTACATGTAGGGTTAGGTTGTGTGCTTATGCAAGACGGAAGATTGTGACTTGTTCATCGAGTTAGTTGAAAGACCGTGAGAAGAGTTATATGGTATGAGACACAGAGTTAATTACAGTTGTGTTTGCTTCGAAGACTTAGAGACAAAGCTTATATAGTAAGAAATGCACAATGTGTATGTATATATTATCAGAACTTGAGATTTGTTAGACAACTTAGGAAGGGTTGAAACTTGGACATCATAAGTGTTAGAATTGCTTGAAGACTGTGATCTCAAGATTGAGTACTATCTGAAGAGAGTCTACGTAGCAACCGAGTTCCGAGTTGTATTTGCTGTTAGATTAGTAGTTGAGTTACGAGTTGCAATTGCTGAATTTCGTATATCAAATGATAGTAGTTTTGTGGCCGAGTTTCGGGTTGAGGCTACTTTGAGTCAGAATGTTTGAAAAGAAACAGTTGCAAGACAGATTCTTGGCACCTCACGTGCGAAGCAGAGTAGAAGGAAGACCTTCAGAATACAGTTTCAGAGATGATAGAGTTTTGCACTTCAGAGACAGAATAGTTGTACCGATTGACATAGTGTTTTGGGACGTATTGTTTTGGCCGAAGCACAATATAGTTCATTTGTATTGCATCTGAGTAGTATGAAGACGTATTGTGGGTTGAAGATGAATGCTTCTGAATTGAGTGGATGAGTAATGTGGTTCAGTATGAGAGTGAGTATGTAAATTGCCAGCGTGTCAAGACCGAGCTTCAGCTCCTTCTATTTGTTACGTCCGTGGGAGGTTCATAATGGAAGCGAGTAATAGAGATTCGAGATTTCAACTAAAATAATTTTGAAGACGTCTGTATAGTGTTAGGTTAATTGATGAAGACAGAGGATCAGTCAGAGAAAGTTGTGGGTCAAGTATTCAAACGATGTTGTATGAGAGTGTGAATCGGGCTAGTTCAGTTGTTCATTTGTCGCGATTACCACCAGAGTTAGAAAAGAGTTGAGATGTGTTCCGTGTATCTATGATTCAGAAATGTGAGTCAGATCTGTTCCGTGCTATATTTGTTGAAGAGATTGAGTTGAGTTTGAAAATGGCATGCCTTTAAGAATCAGTTGAGATCATAGTGTAAGATAGCAAGTGTTGCGTGGTAAGTCTTTCGAGTTGGTTAGTATGTTGTGGTGAGAGAGGAATGCGTGGAAGTGCATGTTTCAGTGGCCCTCCGTGACCGATAAATTTCGGGTACGAAATTTCCTTAAGTGGGGGAGAGTTGTAACAACCGTGTTTTGGGGTTAGGAATTGTCCGGGTTTATAGTTCGAGTCAATAAAAATTAAATTAAAATAAATCCAACTTAAAATGTGGCCTAATTGAACTTTAGTAAAAAGGGAAGGGCTTATGTTGTAATTTGCCCAAAAACTTTTAAAAGGATGACAACTTTCAAAGTTGTCATCTTCTCCCCTTTTCCCATTATTTTCCAACATGTGAAACACCCACCACCATCTTCAAACTCTTTCAAACTTCAAGCTTACATCCCTTGATTTCTTCATCAATTCAAAGGGGTTTTGAAAGGTAATTACATATTTGAACTCTCCTTTCCATTTCCTATCTATCCATGGTCATTGATTTTAAAACCATGAACTTTTAAAAAATTAGGGTTTATATCAAGTTCGGATTTTTTAAGGGGGTTTTTCATTTGGTTTTGATAAATTGAGTTGGGGCTTTGCTTAATCATGTTAAAATGCACATTATATATTAAATTGGTTGGATTTTGATGAATTCCCGAAATTGGGTAAAAATGGGTTTTTTTGAAGGGTTTTGGGTGATTTTTGGGGGTTGTTTTAGGTGGGAATTGATAGCCCAATGGTAGTGCTATGGTTAGGGGTTGATTTGGGGTCATTTGGGGGTGCAACGGGTGTTGGAAACATGGATTTTGGAAGGGGTATGTGGGCTGTCCGAAATTGCAAAGTATGGGGTTTGGTCATGGCTTGCAACGTTGTAAATTGAATTTGAATTGTGTTCCGGGTTGGTCTTTTGATGTTGGGCTGATTTGGAATTGTTTGAATTGTGTTTGAGGTTGTTTGGAAGCGGGAATTTGTGTTGGAGGAGCTTCGGGAAGAAATCCGGAAATTTGAGGGAGGTTGCTTGCTTGGCTTGGAGCTTGGAAGCTTAGGTGAGTGGTTAAATATTTTCAAAATGGTTTTGAGTATTTGGTTCAAGCATGTGAACCTAGGATGGGCTTGGTAAACCCACCTAGAGTTGGGATTAGAGTGGTAGCCTAATCCCAAGCTTTGATTAGAGACTTTGGTTGCACTTTTTAATGGTGGTATATGCCTCGTATTAAATTGTGATGGTGTTGATTATGTATATGTTGTATACATGTATGTTGAGGCATGTTTGATGCATTGTTATATGCATGTTGAAGATAGATACGATATGGTTATACACATGTGTAAAATATAATGTGATGTGGGTGTTAATTATGTACATGTGGTGTTGATGCGTGAAATGATATTATGAGGTGGTTTCATGATCCGAGGATCATGGTGAGTACATGCTAGGCGTGGAAATGTAGTTTGTGCATGACGGTAAGTCAAGGTGAGTACGTGCTAAGCACGGAAGTGTTATGAATTAATATTGTGAAAGAGTAATGAAATGTGTAGTATTGGCACTAGTATGCTTGGGTACAAATGATCGATCATTAGGATGTTAGTGTGTACACATGAGTCAAAAGTCGCGCGTGGCCTTGGTGGCGTTGAGTCACCAAGGAGGAGTACGGGTTCGCCCGGAAATTGTATTTATATTAGTCGGTGATGAGTGGAATCCCATCGACGGGGCGTGAGGATAAGTGGAATCCCCTCCGCGTGAACGGTGATGAGTGGAATCCCACCGTCAGGTAATGGTTGAGTTGTTGGATGTGAGTTCCAACGGTTATCCGCGTATTCGAGTCATAGCTAGGTGCCAATACAGATTGTAGTTTATGTTGCCCATATGTGGTTAATTGTGAGACAATGTGATTTGGGATGTGTTGCTAACATGGTTTAATATATGTGATTTCGTATGTTGTGGATTTAAACATGTTGAGCATGACATGATATTGAATATATGTTCATGCATCATCTATACTTATGGCTCGCGTGGATCGAAGGTAAGATCATGCATTTTATCTTGGTTGTAGCTCGTGCTTGGACCCTGCATTGTCGAGGTCTGTTTTTAAAGAGCTTACCCTCACTAAGCTTTTATGCTTACGCTCTCTATTGTTCGACAATGCAGATCAATTGCTTGTGGGTGACAAGGACAAGGAAAGGCCTCCAAGTGTTGCTTACGGTTAGCTCAAGTATGATGTTTAAATTTAAAGATTGTAATAGTAAAGCAATGGGATAAGTGTCGTGTCGAAATGCTTTTGAAGTATGATGTTGATGTTTAAGAGCATGTTAGACTCCTATGTGTGTTTCGTGTTTATGATTTGGCTTGGATTGTAATTATGATGACTTGCCAAATGCTTGAGTGATTGCCTAAATCCATGCCTCGTATGTGTTTGTTATTTGGCTTGAGATGTATGCCTTTCTTGAACCCTTGTTAGTTTTGCTATCTTGAATTTTTCTAAGTGTGGGCTACGTGAATGCTTGCTCCTTTTATGATATGTATGAATGCATGGTTTGTGATGTTAAAGCATGCTTGTAAGATGGTTTGCCATAGGATAAATTGCTAGTATGTTGTTGGAGTATTGTTGGGTGTTTTGTCGATGTTTTGGAGCATCCTTGTGTCTTAAAACAGTCGAATGGAGTCTGCAGACAGGGGGCGTTTCGAAACGGGCCACCCTGTTTCGATACGGTCCCTTTGCTTTTGGCCAGTCGTTTCGGAACGGATAGGGGCTGTTTCGGTACGTTTTTGCTACTGGAATTTTGAGAAATTGACGAGATATAGGCGTACCGAAACGGGTCCTTGGTGTTTCGAAACGGTCAAATCTCGTTGACCACGAGAAGTTGACCAGGGAGGGTGTTTCGGAACGGTTGACCCCTGTTCCGAAACGGCTTCCTCGTGTAGGCTTAGTTGGGTTGACCAGGTCAAGGCGTTCCGATACACCTTGAGGGTGTTTCGAAACGGTCTGTTAAATTACCTAAAAATGGACTGTTTTCTTAGGTTGTTCGAGTTACTGTTTGCGAATGCTCGTCTTCCGTTGTTGTGATCACAATAGGAATTAAGTGTGCATTTAGAGAAGAGTAAATTAAAAAGAAATTTTCTGGGTCGTTAACCGAGGAGGAACCTTAACGGGTTTCGCTTCGGTTTTCCCCGTGTGGCCCACTCGGATCGGTCATCCGACCAGACCGGGACGAGGGGGTTACATTTGTTGGTATCAGAGCCTAAGGTTATCGAGACCTTGGGCAGGTAAGTGAGGTAAGTTTAAGTTTTGAATTGATATGCACGGTGTTTGCTTGCTTTGTAAGTATGATTGCTTGTATGACAAGTATGTTGACTGTTTGTTTAAAAGCATGTTGCTCGTTACCCGTGTATACTGTGATGTGTGATTGTTTGATTGAGAATGCATGTTGTTTGATCGTACGCATGTGTTGCTTGTTTAGCAAGTCATCCTTGTTATATGCTTGGTTAAGCATGTATGTGTGTTGATTTGTTTGAAACATGTTTAATAGAGTCCCATTGCTTCTATTACATCGGAAAAAAAGGGATTTTAAGTGAGGGAAATCATACTTGAGCCACTTGGACCTTTCCTTTGCTAACCCAACTTGTATGTTAAATTGTTGATTGATTTATTGCTTTTTGTAAGTTTAGGGCCAGTGTGTGGGTCGTGAATCGGTAAGTGGAAGTTGTGGTTTTGAAAATGGGGATGATGTAGAGGAAGTTCTTTACTATAGTTAGGGGAGTATAGTTGTACCGGAGTTGAGGAAGAATTTGTTTGCTCGAGTCCGCGTGCACGTGAGTTGATCCTTGTTGGTGGGAGATGACGGGACCGATTCTGGTATTAGTTGGTGAAAAGAAGTGAAGACCTATGAGTGGGAGTCAGGTGGTATCTATGTTATAGTGGATAAGCCCTTGGTACAGTCTTGAGTTTGTCTCTTCTGATTGGCTCTGAGTTCGTACTTCCGTATGTTGTTAACAAGCATGCAAGTTTGAATGTGCTCGATGAGGTGTCAGAGGTAGGTATTAGTACCTTAGTCCTTTTGGCGAGATCTAGGTAGGGGTCTCGTGTGAGTAATCTGAATTTCAGAAGTGTTAGTGGTGACCGTTGGGGTTCAGCCTATGATTTCGATGCAAGACAGCCGATCAGTATCCGTGAATGGGAACCGATTTGTGTGTTTGGGGCCAGTGTGCGTCTGGGTGGTTTTCCAGTATGGTTGCCTGTGTGTGCCCAGAACTGCGTTTTTGAAGTTTTGAAGTGCTCTACGAATAGTCTAGAAGAGTCGGATTTTGTTGAAGAATCAGTCTGAAAACAAGAGGACCGAAGACTATCAGTTGTGTACTTGTGAAGTTACAATTTTTGCAGAATCGTCCGTTGTGTGAGCGTGCAAAGATTTTGACGTATCTCTGTTGAAATTTTAGACGTAGGGACGCATGTGACTAGACCTTTTGGGAGATAGTAGTGATCAGAAAGATGTACAGAAGATGTTCGTTGGTGGTTCAGAGTTACTAGTTTCTAGTAGATGTGAAGTGATTGTCTTCCTACAGTTTTGATGTGCCTTTTTCCAAGGCTCGGCTTGAAGAGCAAATAGTTAGTGTATACGTTGAGACAAAGAAAGAGTTGACTTGAAGTTACAAGATTTATGTGTGACTGTAGTGGTAGGTGAGGAGGTGAACTTCTTGTTGAATGTTGATCCAGATTTAGAGGTCAAAGATTGATTGAGTTTAGTTGACAGGCTTGTTTAGTAATTGTGATGAATTTGATTTTGAATGAAGACTAGACCGCATAATGTTAGGATAGTTTGTGTTTTCTTTTCCTAGAAGTGTTTGGAAGAATTGTCGGCTTATCTCTTGTCTAGAAAGGAAGAGTTTGATATTGAGACCGTCTTCGAGGTCGCTTCTATTTTGTTTGTTCTGTACCTTATGAATTCCGAAAGAATTGAGAATGTTGAAGAATTAACTTCGAGATTTGTTAGACCTTAGACTCATTAGGCCTAGTGCATCATCTCAAAGTTCTACAGTGTAATTTGTGAAGAGGGAAGGGTGACAGTACGAGGATGTGTTTAGATTTCAGATAGTAGAAACAAGTGACAATGAATGATTAACATCCGTTTCTGAGTGTCAGTGATTAGTTGGCCAGTAGTGTGTGCTTCAGTCTTTCGAAGATTAATTTGAGATCCGTTTACCACCAGTTGAGAGTGAGAAAATTTGAAGTACCGAAGACAACTTTTGAGGCAAGATGTGACCGTTTTGAGTTCTGAGTTATGTTGTTTTGTTGGACTAGTGTGTTGGTTACTTTTATAGAGATGTTGAATAGAATATTTTACTAAGCTTCCTGATCAGTTTTTAGTAGTCCTCACAGATGATACATGAGTATATTCAAGTACCGAAGAAGACCATGACAAGCTTTAGAGTTAGTATTGTAGATTCTATTAGAGACTCAGTTGTATGCCAAGTTGAGCCAACGTGAACTCCGAGTTAACGAAGATGTCCTCCTAGGACATGTAGATCAGCTGAGTGTGCTAGAGTAAATCCTTAGTAGGCAAAAGAAGATACGAGTTGGAAGAAATTGAAGACTGTGACAGATATTTATAGTTCCTAGGTCTAGCCTTGTTACTCTTAGAGAATTGTAAATAGTGTTTGAAGATAGTTGCTCCATTGATAGATTGCTACAGAAGAATGTTCAGTTGTGTGGTTAGATGCGAGACAGTGAGCCTTGAGAAACTGAAAGAAACCTTGAAGAGAACTTCGACCTTGATTCAACCTATATCAGATGAAGAATTTGTGAACCATAGTGATGCATTATATGTAGGGTTAGGTTGTGTGCTTATGCAAGACGGAAGATTGTGACTTCTTCATCGAGTTAGTTGAAAGACCGTGAGAAGAGTTATCTGGTATGAGACACAGAGTTAATTACAGTTGTGTTTGCTTCGAAGACTTAGAGACAAAGCTTGTATAGTAAGAAATGCACAATGTGTATGTATATATTATCAGAACTTGAGATTTGTTAGACAACTTAGGAAGGGTTGAAACTTGGACATCATAAGTGTTAGAATTGCTTGAAGACTGTGATCTCAAGATTGAGTACTATCTGAAGAGAGTCTACGTAGCAACCGAGTTCCGAGTTGTATTTGCTGTTAGATTAGTAGTTGAGTTACGAGTTGCAATTGCTGAATTCCGTATATCAAATGATAGTAGTTTTGTGGCCGAGTTTCGGGTTGAGGCTACTTTGAGTCAGAATGTTTGAAAAGAAACAGTTGCAAGACAGATTCTTGGCACCTCACGTGCGAAGCAGAGTAGAAGGAAGACCTTCAGAATACAGTTTCAGAGATGATAGAGTTTTGCACTTCAGAGACAGAATAGTTGTACCGATTGACATAGTGTTTTGGGACGTATTGTTTTGGCCGAAGCACAATATAGTTCATTTGTATTGCATCTGAGTAGTATGAAGACGTATTGTGGGTTGAAGATGAATGCTTCTGAATTGAATGGATGAGTAATGTGGTTCAGTATGAGAGTGAGTATGTAAATTGCCAGCGTGTCAAGACCGAGCTTCAGCTCCTTCTATTTGTTACGTCCGTGGGAGGTTCATAATGGAAGCGAGTAATAGAGATTCGAGATTTCAACTAAAATAATTTTGAAGACGTCTGCATAGTGTTAGGTTAATTGATGAAGACAGAGGATCAGTCAGAGAAAGTTGTGGGTCAAGTATTCAAACGGTGTTGTATGAGAGTGTGAATCGGGCTAGTTCAGTTGTTCATTTGTCGCGATTACCACCAGAGTTAGAAAAGAGTTGAGATGTGTTCCGTGTATCTATGATTCAGAAATGTGAGTCAGATCTGTTCCGTGCTATATTTATTGAAGAGATTGAGTTGAGTTTGAAAATGGCATGCCTTGAAGAATCAGTTGAGATCATAGTGCAAGATAGCAAGTGTTGCGTGGTAAGTCTTTCGAGTTGGTTAGTATGTTGTGGTGAGAGAGGAATGCGTGGAAGTGCATGTTTCAGTGGCCCTCCATGACCGATAAATTTCGGGGACGAAATTTCCTTAAGTGGGGGAGAGTTGTAACACCCGTGTTTTGGGGTTAGGAGTTGTCCGGGTTTATAGTTCGAGTCAATAAAAATTAAATTAAAATAAATCCAACTTAAAATGTGGCCTAATTGAACTTTAGTAAAAAGGGAAGGGCTTATGTTGTAATTTGCCCAAAAACTTTTAAAAGGATGACAACTTTCAAAGTTGTCATCTTCTCCCCTTTTCCCATTATTTTCCAACATGTGAAACACCCACCACCATCTTCAAACTCTCTCAAACTTCAAGCTTACATCCCTTGATTTCTTCATCAATTCAAAGGGGTTTTGAAAGGTAATTACATATTTGAACTCTCCTTTCCATTTCCTATCTATCCATGGTCATTGATTTTAAAACCATGAACTTTTAAAAAATTAGGGTTTATATCAAGTTCGGATTTTTTAAGGGGGTTTTTCATTTGGTTTTGATAAATTGAGTTGGGGCTTTGCTTAATCATGTTAAAATGCACATTATATATTAAATTGGTTGGATTTTGATGAATTCCCGAAATTGGGTAAAAATGGGTTTTTTTGAAGGGTTTTGGGTGATTTTTGGGGGTTGTTTTAGGTGGGAATTGATAGCCCAATGGTAGTGCTATGGTTAGGGGTTGATTTGGGGTCATTTGGGGGTGCAACGGGTGTTGGAAACATGGATTTTGGAAGGGGTATGTGGGCTGTCCGAAATTGCAAAGTATGGGGTTTGGTCATGGCTTGCAACGTTGTAAATTGAATTTGAATTGTGTCCCGGGTTGGTCTTTTGATGTTGGGCTGATTTGGAATTGTTTGAATTGTGTTTGAGGTTGTTTGGAAGCGGGAATTTGTGTTGGAGGAGCTTCGGGAAGAAATCCGGAAATTTGAGGGAGGTTGCTTGCTTGGCTTGGAGCTTGGAAGCTTAGGTGAGTGGTTAAATATTTTCAAAATGGTTTTGAGTATTTGGTTCAAGCATGTGAACCTAGGATGGGCTTGGTAAACCCACCTAGAGTTGGGATTAGAGTGGTAGCCTAATCCCAAGCTTTGATTAGAGACTTTGGTTGCACTTTTTAATGGTGGTATATGCCTCGTATTAAATTGTGATGGTGTTGATTATGTATATGTTGTATACATGTATGTTGAGGCATGTTTGATGCATTGTTATATGCATGTTGAAGATAGATACGATATGGTTATACACATGTGTAAAATATAATGTGATGTGGGTGTTAATTATGTACATGTGGTGTTGATGCGTGAAATGATATTATGAGGTGGTTTCATGATCCGAGGATCATGGTGAGTACATGCTAGGCATGGAAATGTAGTTTGTGCATGACGGTAAGTCAAGGTGAGTACGTGCTAAGCACGGAAGTGTTATGAATTAATATTGTGAAAGAGTAATGAAATGTGTAGTATTGGCACTAGTATGCTTGGGTACAAATGATCGATCATTAGGATGTTAGTGTGTACACATGAGTCAAAAGTCGCGCGTGGCCTTGGTGGCGTTGAGTCACCAAGGAGGAGTACGGGTTCGCCCGGAAATTGTATTTATATTAGTCGGTGATGAGTGGAATCCCATCGACGAGGCGTGAGGATGAGTGGAATCCCCTCCGCGTGAACGGTGATGAGTGGAATCCCACCGTCAGGTAATGGTTGAGTTGTTGGATGTGAGTTCCAACGGTTATCCGCGTATTCGAGTCATAGCTAGGTGCCAATACAGATTGTAGTTTATGTTGCCCATATGTGGTTAATTGTGAGACAATGTGATTTGGGATGTGTTGCTAACATGGTTTAATATATGTGATTTCGTATGTTGTGGATTTAAACATGTTGAGCATGACATGATATTGAATATATGTTCATGCATCATCTATACTTATGGCTCGCGTGGATCGAAGGTAAGATCATGCATTTTATCTTGGTTGTAGCTCGTGCTTGGACCCTGCATTGTCGAGGTCTGTTTTTAAAGAGCTTACCCTCACTAAGCTTTTATGCTTACGCTCTCTATTGTTCGACAATGCAGATCAATTGCTTGTGGGTGACAAGGACAAGGAAAGGCCTCCAAGTGTTCCTTACGGTTAGCTCAAGTATGATGTTTAAATTTAAAGATTGTAATAGTAAAGCAATGGGATAAGTGTCGTGTCGAAATGCTTTTGAAGTATGATGTTGATGTTTAAGAGCATGTTAGACTCCTATGTGTGTTTCGTGTTTATGATTTGGCTTGGATTGTAATTATGATGACTTGCCAAATGCTTGAGTGATTGCCTAAATCCAGGCCTCGTATGTGTTTGTTATTTGGCTTGAGATGTATGCCTTTCTTGAACCCTTGTTAGTTTTGCTATCTTGAATTTGTCTAAGTGTGGGCTACGTGAATGCTTGCTCCTTTTATGATATGTATGAATGCATGGTTTGTGATGTTAAAGCATGCTTGTAAGATGGTTTGCCATAAGATAAATTGCTAGTATGTTGTTGGAGTATTGTTGGGTGTTTTGTCGATGTTTTGGAGCATCCTTGTGTCTTAAAACAATCGAATGGAGTCTGCAGACAGGGGGCGTTTCGAAACGGGCCACCCTGTTTCGATACGGTCCCTTTGCTTTTGGCCAGCCGTTTCGGAACGGATATGGGCTGTTTCGGTACGTTTTTGCTACTGGAATTTTGAGAAATTGACGAGATATAGGCGTACCGAAACGGGTCCTTGGTGTTTCGAAACGGTCAAATCTCGTTGACCACGAGAAGTTGACCAGGGAGGGTGTTTCGGAACGGTTGTCCCCTGTTCCGAGACGGCTTCCTCGTGTAGGCTTAGTTGGGTTGACCAGGTCAAGGCGTTCCGATACACCTTGAGGGTGTTTCGAAACGGTCTGTTAAATTACCTAAAAATGGATTGTTTTCTTAGGTTGTTCGAGTTACTGTTTGCGAATGCTCGTCTTCCGTTGTTGTGATCACAATAGGAATTAAGTGTGCATTTAGAGAAGAGTAAATTAAAAAGAAATTTTCTGGGTCGTTAACCGAGGAGGAACCTTAACGGGTTTCGCTTCGGTTTTCCCCGTGTGGCCCACTCGGATCGGTCATCCGACCAGACCGGGACGAGGGGGTTACATAACGGCTAAGGGTGATTCGATCCAAGGGCTATGGATGAATCCTCTCTCCTAAACATGGCAACACTCTCATATAAACAAAGTTGCCTAAGATACATTGGCTATGACATCATATATTTGTTGGCAAGGAAGACTTTCCCCAAGTTGGCTCTATGGTGGATAGCTTTCCTTGTGTGTTGGTCAAAAGATGACAACTCAACAAGGGTCTTGGGCGGATTGGGCTTGGCATGGCCCGATTCTTGTGTCCAAAACCCCCTAGGTAGCATGCATGGTGCTAAATCGGGCCCTTGGGGTGTGGGCAACTCCGATGGGCTTCCCTTAGGCCCCTCGGTGTGCACGTCGGGTGCAGACTCGGGCTCTATGGCTTGGGCGGCATGGAGGGTGCTTGGCAAGCCCCCCTCGGGTGCGTGCAGCGTGCCCCCTCGGGTCCTACTCTCATGGGCAGCACATGGGGTGCTTGACTTGGCCCTATGGTGCGCTGGAAGTGCCCCGACTTGGCTCTCTCGAATGCGGACACCACATAGGGCGTTGTGCATGGCCCCTTGGTGTGTGGTGATGGTAACTACTCAGGTCCCTCAGTCGGGTGAAGGGCGTGGTGCGCTAAGGCAAGCACCTATGGGTGCGGCTTTCTCGGTCGTGGGAAGTTGGTCTGTGACATTCTCCCCCACTGAATCTATCGACGCCCTCGTCGATAGGAGATGATGAGTCTCGATCGTCTCATCTCGAACGACCTCGGCTCCTCGTCATGTTCCCGTTTGGCCAAGGGAACTCTCGTGCAAAGTGCAAGGCCTTCGTGCCTTGGCTCTCGGTCCGTCTCGATGGGTGGTGCCTCCTCGTCGAAGGAGACGTTCGCCTTGCTTTGTGCTTGGCTCGGCTTGCTCCATTCTCGGCCATCGACATCCTCGTCCAACGACTTAGGAATGATGGCAAAGTCCACTTGTTCTCTCGATGGTAACTCCATCTCGTAGGCCTTCTCACCTACTTGTTCCATGGCTCGACTTGGCTCCTTGCTTGATCTCGTAAGCAATCTGTGGATGGAAACAGAGCAAGTTAGACTAGAATTTTCATAAGATTTTGGCTCGCTTACCATGGACGCAATGTCCTCGTCGGGTGGCTTCACTACGCCTTGTCGATACTCAAGGCAAGTGATGATGGCGGGGTCGAGAAATAGGCCCATTTCGGTGCTTTCTAGCACTTGTCTCTCGGCTTGGATGAATGTTGGAGGCTCTCGGCTTTCTCCAACCACCTTATCACTCGATTCCTTGCTTGGCCTCGCAAGAAACCTGTGGACGGAACCACAACAAGTTAGACCCAAATTTTGAAAAATTGGATCACTTACCTCGGACGCAAGGTCCTTGTCGGCTCGATCCACTATGCCTTGTTGATACCCAAGGCAAGTGTTGTTGGCATGGATTGGCCCCTTGTTAATGCTCTTGGGCATCACAATGCTTTGGCTCGGTTCCATGGGATCGTACCACTCGTCCATGGACTTTGACCACTCGGTGAACTCGGCTTGAAACTCTTCGTAGAAAAGTGTTAGCCCCTCTTCCTCGAGAACTTGATCCACTTCACCAAACTCGGTTGGGAACTTGATCTCACGAACCACCTTGCTCCTTGGTGGCAATGTCTTTGGCAACTCCAAAGGCTCCTCGTCTTTGATCTCCTCAATGACTCGTCCCTTTACCTCGGGTACTTCCATGGACTCTACCATGGTCTCGTCATTGTTGACTCTTGTCTTGGGCACTCCCACGACGAAACGGATTGTTGCTAATGCCTTGGTGTTCTTGTCTGCAACTCGCTTCACTGGCACAACGCATAGTTGGCGGGGATCTAAAATACACAAAACATCCCTCTTGGGCAAGACAAGTGCATCAACCCGCTCAAGGAAAGATAAACCCAAAACGAAATCGTAATCATCTAAATGAATTACCTTGATAGAAGCTTTACCGTGCCAATCTCTGACTCGAAGATCCACGCCATTTGCGACTCCCGCAATTGGCTCTTCCTCGGAATTGACGGTCTTGATCCATCCACTCGCCTTCTCAACTCGAAGGTCTAAGCGCTTGGCCGCTTGCTCGGATACGAACAGTTCGGATGCACCACTGTCCACAAGTGCGCTTAGCTTTTTGCCGGTAACTTCCACGTCCACGAACATAAGTCCCTTCTTCTTTCGGCTACTCTTGGCTTGAAGCGAACTCACGATGGAACCAAGTTGGGCAAACTCGTCCTCTTCTCCATCTCCTCCTCAGATGGCGGAAAGGTTTGTCTTTTTCGGGCAATCATGAATGAGGTGTGGTCCCTCGCAATGATAGCATTTCACTGGACCTCGGTCCTTTCTCTCCCAAGGTCTTGTGAATCAAAAGGATTTGTCATTCGATGGCTTACCACTACCATTCGATGACTCATCCCTTTCATTCTCATTGGATCTATCTCGGTTTCGTGGCTTGGACCTGGGTGATTTGTTTCGATCAACACTATGATCCTTTAATGACTCAGCAATGGCAATGGCCTTGGAGAGTTCTTTCACGTCTCTCTGTTCTAGCTTGGTGCATACCCACAGCTTTAGCCCATCCATACAGTGGAATAAGGCGTCTTTCTCACTTAGATCGGAAATTTGGAGTTGCAACTCACTAAACTTCCGAACGTAGTCTTGGATTGATCCCTCTTGCTTGAGATGTCTAAGCTTGGATCGCGCCTCTCTCTCGGCATCTCCGGGGTAGAATTGGTTCTTGAACTCCGTTTGGAACTCGTCTCACATTTGAACACTAGTGCCTCCACGTTTCTCGTCGGAGCATCTGCGTCTCCACCAAAGTAACGTATTATTAGATAAATATATTGACGCGGTACTTACCTTGTCGGCATCCTCGATGATGCACGATGCTTTGAAGTACTGCTCGAGCCCCCACAAGAAATTCTCCACTTGTTGGGCTGATCTCGTCCCTTCGAAGTGCTTCGACTTCGGGACATCGACTAGCACCCTCGCTGGGCTAGCCACCACGCCATTTCTCATGGCGGCTTTGTAAACAAGCACCTCACTCTTGAGATCCTTGATCTCTTTTCTGAGCGCGGCTACCTCGTCTTGTTTAACAAGATCTTCCACGATCTTCTTGAGTGCTTTCACTTCGTCTTTGAGTGATCCGTCTTGTAGATCGACGCATTCATTGACATCGTTGATTATTTCTTGGAACTCCTCCTTGAGCTTGTCATCTCGTTGGCCCAACTCCCATAGTCGGACATCAACGACATTGAGCCTCTCTCTCGCTCCGATCATGGCAATCTCAAGGCAGATGACCTTGTCCTCAAGTGTAGTGATTCGGTCCTTGGAACTAGCCCTCTTGGCTTTCTCGGCTTGTCGTGTCACACGTCGACTCTCGTGCTCACTGCGCTCATGATCGGATCCGTCGCTTGCCATCTCGACTCGGTAGGATGCAAAAAACGGCTCTGATACCACTTGTCACGAGGCTAGGTTCTGACTAGCTGATCCGTGCGGCCGTAGTCATCGAACTAAGTCGATGGACTAAGTCAGCCTTCGAATTCGCTAAGCAAGAGTGCTTAGAAATAAGATAGGCGGAAGCTTGCTTGGAAAAATGGGAAGGCAAGGCAAATGATGAAGAGAAAAGCTCTAAAACTCTTTACTCAAGAAAATACTCAAAGAATGAAAGATGATTTTACAAGGGGTGAGGAAGGCTCTATTTATAGCCTTGGCCCTCTCGATCTAACGGCTAAGGGTGATTCGATCCAAGGGCTATTGATGAATCCTCTCTCCTAAACATGGCAACACTCTCATATAAACAAAGTTACCTAAGATACAATGGCTATGACATCATATATTTGTTGGCAAGGAAGACTTTCCCCAAGTTGGCTCCATGGTGGATAGCTTTCCTTGTCTGTTGGTCAAAAGATGACAACTCAACAAGGGTCTTGGTCTCTTGGGCGGATTGGGCTTGGCATGGCTCGATTCTTATGTCCAAAACCCCCTTGGTAGCATGCTTGGTGCTATATCGGGCCCTAGGGGTGTGGGCAACTCGGATGGGCTTCCCTTAAGCCCCTTGGTGTGCACGTCGGGTGCAGACTCAGCCTCCTTGGTGTGCACGTCGGGTGCAGACTCGGGCTCCATGGCTTGGGCGGCATGGAGGGTGCTTGGCAAGGCCCCCTCGGGTGCGTGCAACGTGCCCCCTCGGGTCCTACTCTCATGGGCAGCACATGGGGTGCTTGACTTGGCCCCATGGTGCTGAAAGTGCCCCGACTTGGCTGTCTCAGATGCGGACACCACATAGGGCGTTGTGCATGGCCCCTAGGTGTGTGGTGTTGGTAACTACTCGGGTCCCTCGGTCGGGTGAAGGACGTGGTGCGCTAAGGCAAGCACCTATGGGTGTGGCTTGCTCGGTCGTGGGAAGTTGGTCCGTGACATTTACCTCCTAGTCCCGATCAACCATGGCTACAAAACTCGGCAACAGAGATGATCGAATTTCTTGTGGATTTCCATGAACCAATAGATCAAATGTTTCCCTTCTATCTGTCTCGACCACAACGCAATGTATACGCAAACTCCACGTTTGTCGTCAAGCCTTCATAAATCCCTCATAGCTCAACATCCAGTACATTACATGCTCCAATGGCTTTAGAGAAGCCAAAGCACCACTTCGCCTCACTATCTCGACCTATCCCACCACACATCGAAAAATTAGTAAAACATTGATAAGATATGATTTTTTATCGGAAAAAGTATGATTTTATTAGAAAAAATAAAGCATACAAGCCTACTTTATTAAGAGACTCATTAAAATCCTCTCGAAGCCTAAAAGGAAAGAAAAAGTAATCATGATAAGGGAACAAGAAACAAAAGACAACGGAGACGCCAAAGACCAACCCCTACGCACCCAAACCATAGCCAAGACCCCCCAACTCACAAACAAGCTTGAAACACAATGTCGCGAGTCACTAGGGATGTCAGTGGGGCGGGTTTTGCGGGGATTCACCCTACTTCACATTAAATTGGGTAGGGATGGTTACAAATTTCGCGGGTTGTGAGGCAATGATGGAGATAAAAATTAGATTCGTCGTGGGTGGTGGGGAAGGCGTGAATATGCCTTTGTACCCGCTCCATCCCCAACCGTCTCGTATCATCCTCACCCACACCGCATCATTCCCACCTGCCCCAACAGATCTTATAACATGTTATTATAAATATTATTAAAAATATAATATCAATTTCAAATTTAAGGTAATTTATACTGACTTGACTTGGGATTGAAAAGTTCAATATATATTATATATAATTGAGTTTGAGATTAATCAGATCAAATATATATTTTAAAATATAGAGTCAAATTTAAGATAATTTATATTGAATTATCTTAGAATATTTATGAATATATATATATAATATAATATTTATGTTTATTGGTTTCTTCTTTATTGTTGCCTACCGTTAAGCCTCCTTTTTAAGGTTTGTTTTATTCTCCTCAGTCCTCACCATAGATATGTTATTCTTCTACCTTTTTAAATTTTATTTTCCTAATATTGTATATTATTTAGATTTTATTGGTATTTGTTCTTATTTTTTAGAAAGTTGTTTTTTCATTGTTATTTTCTCTTTAATTCTTTCTATATTGTTTATTTGTTACAACAATTGAAATATTATTTTACATGTTATTTTTGCTATTTTCTGTCCTTTACAATAGATTTTAGTATCTTTCTAGTCCAAACTTCTGTGTTGTACAAAATTTAATTTCGTATATTATTATTTTTCTAAAAAATGATAGTTAGAATAATGTCACATATATGGTGGAGTCTGAATGACAACTATTTCATACTTTTTTCATAACAAATTTGATTTATATATTATATAAATAGGCCATGCGGTGGGTAAAGAGGGGATTATGTGGGTTTCATGACCCACAATGGTGATGGGGCGGGGATAGTTATAGTCTTGAGGGTTGCGGGAAGGGATGAGTTTTAGATTTTGTATTCGTAGCGCGTCGTGGGGCGTGGATGAAGATGAAAATTCTTAACGAGGATGGGTGTGGGAAGAGTACCATTCGCACCCTCCCCGCCCAATTGACATCCCTACGAGTCACCCATTCTTTCGCCAAAGTATCCGTACGCCCATTCGCCTCACGATAAATAGAATTAAAGTGAACGCTATGAAGAGATATACACATCCGATCAATAGAACCAAATACCTCCCATAATAGCCAAGATCGGTTATGAGTGTACAACACCCACCTTACCACAAACTGCGAGTCCGATTCGATCACCAAATAATGTTCGCCCATTGTGAAATCACAAACATAGAGAGAGAAAACTCTATGGCACGCAACTCTACCTCATTAGAGTCCAAGATACCTAATGGTCCAAAAAAGATGGTTAAAATCCAACCATTCTCATCTCTCAAAACACCACCAAAGCTTGCAGGCCCTGGTTTATCCCGCGCAGAGCCGTCGACATTAAATTTTAAGACCCTAGCTTGAGGCAGAATCCAATAGACCCCTAAAAAAGCCGATCGCGCAACCTGCATAACAAGACATTCGCTCGGGCAACTCCACACTTATATTCGCTACTGATCACAGAATCACGCAACGCCTTCACCCAATAAAATAAGCGCAACTTGACCAAAAACAAACTTCTGAAAGAGGCACACGCTTCTTGTTAAAGAAAAAATCATTCCTCGCCAACCATAACGACCATAGCAAAGCCGCCACACACGAAGTCTACCATTGCCACAACTCACTAGAAAAAGAACAATGGAAACCAGGATAAAGGAACTCCGATAATGAACGCGGCAAAGGCAAAGAGACCCACACCATGCGAAGAACCAATCCCACATCCTACGAACATGAGAGCAAGAATACAACAAATGATTGACTTCCTCCTTTGCTTATTCACACCACAAACACACCTTGATGTACTACCAACGGTATGCCGTGCTGACTTAAAAACTGAAAAGTAGGTAACCGACTCCGCCAAAGAAACCATAAAAGCCTGAATTTTAGGCGGAACTAACACCTTCCATGCAAAATAACTAGCCGTATCACAATATCTGATCCAATCTAAGCAGATTCGAAAGCACCTTGACTGAAAACTTATTGTGAGGGTCTTGTTTCCAGACTAGCATATCGCGACATCCATCATGCAACTGCACAGGGAGCAACAAGGACCGCATTTCCCTTAGAAGTCGAGCCTCAAACACTCTAAGTTTCCTATGAAACAAGGTAGTTCATTGATCATTATCAAACGAGCCATTGATGACATAGTCACAAACCAATGCCAATTTATTGGTTGTAATTGAAAAAAGCTGACAGAACACATCTTTTAAAGGTTGCTCAACACACCAAGGGTCAAGCCAAAATAGAATGGATTCACCTTTACCTGCTCTCCAAAGAAAATTTGAGGTCCCCAAATAAGCATCCACAATTTCACAATAAACCGAAGAAAAAAATTGCTTCCATATGACAGAGATGGCACCTCGATTAACAGTGTTAAAACGCCACCATTGTACCTTTTCACCATATTTTGCAACAATAAGAGATCTCCAAAGAGATCAAGTATCCATAGCGTACCTCCATGACTATTTAGACAACAATACCAAGTTCCGAACACGTAAATCCGCTACCCAAGTCCACCAAGATGTCGAGGACGACACACTACCTCCTAATTCAAATGACTCATCTTCTGCTGAAGACCAACACCACCCCAAAGAAATGCCCTTCTAATTTTATCTATGGCGGCAATGACTCCCTTCGGAAACAAGAATTTATCATATACTAAACTAGTAATGACGATAGAACTGAGTTCACAAAAGTAACGCGGGTTGCGAAAGACAAAGATGACCTCTTCCAACCTGCCAGTTTCTTACGAAAGCTTGATATTATCGGCTCTTACATGGCTTTATGCTGCGAATTAACCTCCAATGGCATCCTAAGATACATAAACAACATCTCACCCTTCTGACATCCCAAAATGCTAGCAACAAACTCAATCGTACTACTATCAACCCCAAAATCAAAAAGAGAAGACTTATAGAAGTTGATCTTCAAACCCGAACACACTTGAAAGTAGTGCAAAAGACGATGCACATTACAAGCACACTCAAAAGAAGCTTCAAAGAACAAAATGGTGTTATCGGCAAATTGTAAATGGGATAACGAGAAACTTGTGTTACTTCCACACCATGAATGACACCAACCTCAGACGCTTTAACCAACATTTGATGTAGTGCCTCGACAACAATGAAAAATAACAACAGCGAAAGTGGACAGCCTTGACGGATTCCATGACCCATCCCAAATTCCTCTGTTGTGCAACCATTCAACAATACATACAAGCGGTCCGTAGACACAAACTCCCAAATCCATTTGTGACAGTAAGCATCAAAACCTATACAATGCAAAACGTGGTCCAGGAATTCCCAATGAACACAGACGTAGGCTTTCGCAGAGTTGAGCTTAAGCACAAAGCCCTCTCGACCACTGCATGTAGAGAGTGAATCACCTCATTGGCAAGCAAATTTCCATCCACAATTTTTTGTCCCTTAACAAACGCCATTTGTGAAACACTAATTAAAGAATCCAACACACCGTAAAGGCGAAGGGCAGTGGCTTTGCCAAAATCTTGCATGCCGAGTTCACAAGTCTAATCGGCTGGAAATCATCTAAACCAATTGGCGAATCCATGTTAGGTATTAAAACCAAGAACGTTGAGTTAGATCATTTAGGAAATTTGGCCGACACCTGAAATTCCAATAGAAACTTCATAACATCCGATTGCACAAACTCCCAGCTTTTCTTATAAAATTCAAGATTGAAACCATCTAGACCAGCTGCCTTCGACCCATTGCAACTCCACACAACTTGTCGAACTTGCTCAATCGAGAAAGAAACAACCATGCTGATCATCTCACTCTTAAAAACTTGCTTGAAAGACCCCTAAAGCTTCCACTCACTCACACAGTCTTCCTTGGAGAAATGCTTAGAGAATTCTCGAACTACAAATCTGCGCAAACGATAAGGATTAGTTTCCCAAAGACAATCAACCATTAAGCCTACAATATTATTTCAGACTGCTCATAATTTTGTCGTTCGATGGAAGAACGCGGTGTTCATGTCCCGCAGTCTCCTCCACATCGCGCGTGATTTTTACTTACATAAAGACTCCTTTCGCTTCATAGCTTGCCACATTTCTTGTATCCACACTCTCCTACGCTGCAAGACCCCCATTGTCACCCCATTGCAAAAAGGATATCGCTTCGTCAACATCGTCAAACTCATTTCTGTTCCATACCCTAAAGAATCGCTTCAATTGTCGAAGTTTCACCAAAAATTTGTCACTGCAAATTCCTAAATTAGAAAAACGATCCCATTCTACCGCGATCAGAGCAACATTTGCTTTACTATCTATTAATTAAGAAATTTGAACAACCTCGACCCCCAATCATGGTCATCGTATAACAATATCAATGGACTATAATCAGATACACCTCTTGGTACATTCAACTAATGCAAACTAGAAAAATAATCAATCCACGCAGTAGAAACTAAGAACCTGTCTAAGTGTAACTCCCCTAAAATTACGCTCAAATTGTAAATTCTAGATTCGAAAAATCCCTAATTTAGAAACCTAATTTTGAAATCCCTAATTGAAAACCCTAACAATTGAGAACTTTTAATTCAGAACCCTAACTTTTTTATGAGGGACTAAATAAGAATTTTTATCAAACTTGGAAGTTAATATGAAATTTCATGAAAGTTTAAGAACCGACTCAGTAAATAACCCTTTTATCAAATTGAATTTCAATTCTCTTTAAAAGCTCACATGTATTTTTTTTTAAATTTGTTTAATTTATTTTTTTTCAATATTTTTAATTCAAATTGAATTCTAATTCCTTCTTTTCCCACGACTAAATTGACTCTCTTTTTTAACTTAAATTACTACTACTACTGCTACTACTACTACTGCTACTACTACTACTGCTACTACTACTACTGCTACTACTGCTACTACTGCTACTGCTACTACTGCTACTGCTACTACTGCTACTGCTACTACTGCTACTGCTACTGCTACTACTGCTACTGCTACTGCTACTACTGCTACTGCTACTACTGCTACTACTGCTACTGCTACTACTGCTACTGCTACTACTACTGCTGTTACTACTGCTACTACTGCTACTACTGCTACTGCTACTACTGCTACTACTGCTACTGCTACTGCTACTGCTACTGCTGCTACTGCTGCTACTACTACTACTGCTACTGCTGCTGCTGCTACTGCTGCTGCTCCTGCTGCTACTGCTAGCTGCTATAGATTACCACCACTCAACTATATATACATATACTCATAGTTATTACGTACATAAATAAACTGTAGAACTAATGTTTTGATATAATAATTGAAAAATGTTTTAGACTGATTTAAAAAGTATTTAAAATATTTCCAAAGTCCAAACAACTTGAAATTATGTTTAGAGAAGTTTTTAAAAGGGTTTTTACATGTTTTTCAAAGCCAAACTTCAAAAAACTGTCCAGGCGTTTCGAAACACCTTACGGCGTTTCGATACGATAATTCTAGTAGCAAAAACGTTTCGATACTCGTATCGAAACGGGCATTCCCTGGATGAGATTTTTGCCCAGCGTTTCAAAACGGGCTATGCCGTTTCGATACGCCTACGTGGCATTGACCACAACGGTCATAAACCCCAACGGCTATTTCCCAACTAACTTTTAAATGCAGGTCGTTTCAATACGGGGACAGACGTTTCGAAACGGGTGTTTCGAAACGGACTAAAGCGTTTCGATACGGGTCCACGTCAGACTGCAATGGCTCTTTCTACTTAAAGGGTGTTTCGAAACGGGTTCGAGCGTTTCGAAACAGAGAGCTGTAGAACTGCATTTATGGTGGGAATTAAAGTCCTCAACGGCTCCAATTCAATCCCAACGGCTAGCAACGGCTATAAACTCATCAAGGAGTATAAAAGGGACATCCAAGCATCAAGTAAAGGTTAATGCTCATATTGTCAAACAACAAATGATCAAAGATTGTCTTAGAGCTTAAATTGTCATTTATTGTATAGACAAACACTAGTGAGCCAAAATTGTCAAATTTGCTCAAGTGTTTTAGGTTTTGGGTGAGTGCCAAACTGTTCAAACAAATACCTATTAGAGGGATTTAAGTTTTCTTATTGTGTCTCTTTGTAAAGAGGGTTTCGATCAAGGCTTTGGGTAGAAAGCTTGATCGGTTGTAAGGGTTTCCTCCTAATCCTTAGTGGGGAGCTAAGGTAGTGGATGTAGACCGTGGTTACAAGGTTGAACCACTATAAATCATTGTGTCAATCTTTATTTTAGCTTCCTTAACCCTTCCACCTAAAAATCCACCTCTCCACCACTTGGTGAGCCATATCGGTTGAACGAATCGAGCCCCACACAACTCAACAATTGGTATCAGAGCTATTTCATCAACTGGCTCAAATGGCACAATCAATCGACAAACCGCCTTTCTTTGACGGAACCCACTATGCCCATTGGAAGACAAAGATGAAGTTCTTCATCAAATCAAGAGATTACAAGCTATGGGATATAGTTGAAGATGGACCGTTCGTGCCTCAAAGAAGTAAAGCGAAGTGGAGTGCCGACGATCGCAAGAAGATGGAGCTTAATTGCAAAGCCTTGCACATCTTGTTTTGTGCTTTTGGCCCAACCATCTATGAGAAGATGTCTTCGTGTGAGAGTGCCAAGGAGGTATGGGACAAGCTTGAAGTCATATACGATGGGACCGATGAAGTCAAGGAGATCAAGATTGGGCTCCTAACCTTAGAGTATGAGAACTTCAAAATGGATCCGGAAGAGAACATCGAGAAGATGTTTGATAGGTTCTCCACTATCACCAATGGTCTCAAAGGCTATGGAGAAGCCATCCCGGAGGAAAAGCTTGTTCGAAAGCTCATCTACTCACTTCCCGAGTCTTGGGACTCAAAGAGGACCGCCATCATCGAAGCAAAGAATTTGAAGACTTTGAAGCTTGATGAACTCATGGGGTCACTCCTTACTCATCAAATCATGAAGAAGAACAAAGAAGATGAGAAGAAGAGGAAAGAAATTAGAGCTATGGGAGAGAAGAAAATCAAAGGGCTAGGCATCAATGCAAGTGTCATGGCTCTCAAATCCTCCATTTGCCATCACATTGATTCAAGTGAAGAGGAGGATGAAGAAGAAGAGATATTCTATCTCTTCAAGAAGTGTGCCCCATTCATGAAGAAAGCCTTGAGAGAGCTTGGACGAGAATCCAAGAAAAAGGAGAGGGCAAGCAGTTCAAGCCATAAAAAGAAGGCACATGTGGCTACTTGGAGTGATGAGGACTCCACCGACGATGAACAAGCCAACCTTTGCCTTATGGCCATCGAAGAAGATTCAATGGTAACTTCTAATTCATCTACTTCATGTTCTTACTCTTTTGATGAATTACAAGATGCTTATGACGATTTGGTTTTAGACTTTAAAAATCACATTTTGAAAAACAATAAAGTGATTTCAAAGTTTAAAATTCAAAATGATTTGATTTCTAAAACAAAACTTGAACTTAAAGCAAAACTCAAGGAGTTTGAACAAAAATGTTTTGATCTGCAAAACTTGCTTCAAAAAGTTCAAGAAGAAAATGATTTGATTTCCAAAGAGCTTAAAAAGAAAAACAATTTCAGAAAATCAAACTTTTATGTTAGACAATCTAGTGCCCCTAGATTTATTAAAGGAAAATGTTTTAGAAGTGTTTGGGTCCCAAAAGGACTTAGCACTTCAATTAAAAATGATGACATTTAAAAATGGATTCCTAAGGGGACTAAAATTTGTGCTACAAATGTTCATTGATCCAAAGCAATTTGGATACCAAAAATTACTTGATTTTCTTTTGCTAGGTGTGATGGAGATGTTCAACAAGTCAAATATTGAGGGGGAGCTCCATGCACACAAGGAAGAACACTTGAAGAAGGAAGGCTTCACATCCTCCCTTGGGTTCAAGTGTTGGTAAAAATTCTAGTTGTGTTGATTTCATTTGTTTATTTTAGTTTAAATTCAACTAGATGATCATATATGTTGGACTAACATTTTTGATGATGCTTTGAGTAAGGAGGAGCCATTTTAAAACCAAACTCTTATTTTTGTCAAAATTTTTACCTCTATTGTTATTTTGAACTTAATGTTTTAAATTCTTTTTGATATAACAAAAGGGGGAGAAATGGTTTGAAAAATTGAAAAATGTTAAAGGGGGAGAATCTCAACAATTTTTCAAGTGAATTTTATTATATCAAAAAAGGGGAGATTGTAGAACTAATGTTTTGATATAATAATTGAAAAATGTTTTGGACTGATTTAAAAATTATTTAAAACATTTCCAAAGTCCAAACAACTTGAAATTATGTTTAGGGAAGTTTTTGAAAGGGTTTTTACATGTTTTTCAAAGCCAAACTTCACAAAACTGTCCAGACGTTTCGAAACACGTTAGGGCGTTTCGATACGGGAATTCCAGTAGCAAAAACATTTCGATACTCGTATCGAAACGGGCATTCCCTGGATGAGATTTTTGCCCAGCGTTTCGAAACGGGCTATGTCGTTTCGATACGCCTACGTGGCATTGACCATAACGGTCATAAACCCCAACGGCTATTTCCCAACTAACTTTTAAATGCAGGTCGTTTCGATACGGGGACAGACGTTTCGAAACGGGTGTTTCGAAACGGACTAAAGCGTTTCGATACGGGTCCACGTCAGACTGCAACAGCTCTTTCTACTTAAAGGGTGTTTCGAAACGGGTTCGAGCGTTTCGAAATGGAGAGTTGTATAACTGCATTTATGGTGGGAATTAAAGCCCTCAACGGCTCCAATTCAATCCCAACGGCTAGCAACGGCTATAAACTCATCAAGGAGTATAAAATGGACCTCCAAGCATCAAGTAAAGGTTAATGCTCATATTGTCAAACAACAAATGATCGAAGATTGTCTTAGAGCTTAAATTGTCATTTATTGTATAGACAAACACTAGTGAGCCAAAATTGTCAAATTTGCTCAAGTGTTTTAGGTTTTGGGTGAGTGCTAAACTGTGCAAACAAATACCTATTAGAGGGATTTAAGTTTGCTTATTGTGTCTCTTTGTAAAGAGGGTTTCGATGAAGGCTTTGGGTAGAAAGCTTGATCGGTTGTAAGGGTTTCCTCCTAAGCCTAGAAAAGGGGAAGAACAATTAGTGAAATTGTTTAGAAATCCTTAGTGGGGAGCTAAGGTAGTGGATGTAGACCTTGGTTAGAAGGTTGAACCACTATAAATAATTGTGTCAATCTTTGTTTTAGCTTCCTTAACCTTTCCACCCGAAAATCCACCTCTCCACCACTTGGTGAGCCATATCGGCTGAACGAATCGAGCCCCACACAACTCAACATAAACCTAAGCCCTATGTTTTAAAGTGTTGTCGCTCTTAGTTATTCTCATGTTTTATGAATTCCTCTCGGATTGATGCCGCCATCTCCTTACATCGAACCCGCAACCGCCCTTTGTTCGTCGTTAGAGATTTATTATTGCGAGATGTGTTGCTTCCAGTATTATAAATAAATTATATATTATTTTTCTGTGTGTTGGTGTTTTACCCCTTATATGATTATTTATATGTATTATGACTTGTATGGTTGACATCACGTGCATACGATTTTCAAAATGTGTTTTAATTATGACTTGTGGAATATTTGATTTATGAAATATCGGTTTACGGATCTATGATTTATGGATTTAAGGACTATGGTTTATGAAGTATGTTTATGAAATATCGAATTTATGGAACTGAGTTTATGAAATTTTATTTGTAATCATCATGTATGTATGAGCATGGGTTGAGATTTTTAGGGAGGAAGCAGTGTTTTTACCACACGTTGAATGGTGGCGTTATGGTGAGGGGTTCTAGGAACATACCACTTTTTATGGCGGTTGTAGTTGGCTGCATTACATTGTGAATTTGATATTTGTGTTATGGTTTTTAAAAGATTTTAAGAAAATATTATTGTATTTTATGATTATGGTTTTCTTGCATTTTAGAGACACATTAAGCTCTTTATCTTACCCCCCTTAGTCTTTCTTTCAGATACTCAGACCATTGGATAATTGGTACTTGGAGGAGCTCAATTTTATCCGATTATTTTATTATTCAGTACGAAACTATTTTTAGTTACTCAGATTATTATTTATTATTTTGGGATATTGATGCAATTTCATACTTTGAGAGTTTTTATGTTTTGTGATTGTTTTTAGCATTCATTTATTGTGGTTTTATTCAAAGGTTTTTATCAAACGTTCGGACTTTGATCATGACATTTATGTTTTATTTAATATAAGATATTTACAAAATTATTTTTACGTATATTCTTTTTAAATTATAGTGTAATTTCAAACTAGGTTTTCTTGAGGGTTAAGTTTTCAATCGTAACTTTCTAAATTTAGTCTTTTTTCTAGGCCGGATTTAGGGGGTTACATTTAGTGGTATTAGAGCTAAGTTCAACCCTCGTACTGTGAGGCTCACCACAATAATTTTCAAAATGTTTCAACTTCTATACCCATCTAAAGTATTTTGAAAAAATGGGAATTTTTTGAAAAATGTACTACGATATTATGTAATTTTGACCTTATTATTTTCAATTTTTTTAAATCCGAAACTCTAAGTAACAACTCTAATTCTAGGATTACCCCTTTTGTAGATAGATTATTATGCCACCTCGTATGAGATCTAGATTAGCGAAAGATCGTGATCATACTCGTTCTTATGAATTTGGGATCAAAGTCTATATGAAAGCCATGTGTTGTCATTCGTAACCTGATTCAAAATGCTATTTGAAACTTTTATCTAAACATCAATAATTCTGAAAATTTTTAGGATAAAATTTCTTTTAAGGGCGGGAGAGTTGTAACACCTCAAAAATTACGCCCAAATTGTAAATCCTAACAATTGAGAATTTTTAATTAAGAACCTGAAGTTTTTTTATCAAACTTAGAAGTTAATATGAATTTTCTTAAAAGTTGTAGGACTGACTCCGTAAATAACCCTTTTACCAAATTGAATTTCAATTCTTTAACAAGCTCACCCGTAATTTTTTTTAAAATTTGTTTACTTTATTTTTTTCAAACATTTTAATTGAAATTGAATTCTAATTCCTTTTTTCCCACTGTTGAATTGACTCTCTTTTTTTCAACTTAAATTCTTATTTTTACTACTACTACTACTACTACTATTATTATTATTATTATTATTATTATTATTATTATTATTATTATTATTATTATTATTATTATTATTATTATTATTATTATTATTATTATTATTATTATTATTATTATTATTATTATTATTATTATTATTATTATTATATTCTAAACCAAATTTGTTTAGATTACCACCGCTCAACTATATATATAGTCATAGTTATTACGTACAGAAATAAACCCAAGCCTTAAGTTTTAAAGCGTTGCCGCTCTAAGTTATTCCCATGTTTTATGAATTCCTCTCAGATTGATGTTGCCATCACCTTACATCGAAGCCACAACTGCCCTTTGTTCGTTGTTAGAGCTTTATTGTTGCAAGGTGTGTTTATTTCGGTGCTATAAAAAATTATATATTATTTTTCTATGTGTTGGTGTTTTACCCCTTATGCGATTATTTATATATACTATGGCTTGTATGGTTGACATCACGTGCATACGATTTTCAAAATGTATTTTAATTATAACTTATGAAATATTTTATTTATGAAACATCGGATTTACAAATTTATGGACTATGATTTATGAAGTACATTTATGGAATATCGGATTTATGGAACTGAGTTTATGAAATTTGATTTTTAATCATCATGCATGTATGAGCATGGTTTGGGATTTGTACAGAGGAAGCAGTAGTTTTTACCACACATCGATTGGTGACATTGTAGTGAGGGGTTCTGGGGAACCTACCTCTTTTTATGGCGGTTGTAGTTGGGTGCATTTCATTGTGAATGTAACATTTGTGGTATGGTTTTTAAAGGATTTTAAGAAAATATTACTGTATTTTATTATTATAGTTTTCTTGCACTTTAGAGACACAATAAACTCTTAGCTTACCCCTAGTCTTTCTTTCAGATGCTCAAACCATAGGTGAATCGGTATTTGGAGGATCTCAATTTTATCCGATTATTTTATTATTCAGTACAAAACTATTTTAGTTACTCAAATAATTATTTATTAATTTGGGATATTGATGTAATTTTATACTTTGAGAGTGTTTATGTTTTGGGATTGTTTTTAGCATTCATTTATTTTGGTTTTATTCAAAGATTTTTATCAAACGTTCGAACTTTGATCATGACATTTATGTTTTATTTATTATAAGAGATTTACTAAATTGTTGTTACATATATTCTTTTTAAATTAAAGTGTAATTTTAAAATTGGTTTTCTTGAGGGTTAAGTTTTCAATCGTAACTTCTTAAATTCGGTGTTTTCTTTTAGGCCGGGTTTAGGGGGTTACATTTAGTGGTATGAAAGTTAAGTTCAACCCTCGGACTGTGAGGCTCACCACAGTTATTTTCAAAATATTTTCAACTTCTACATGCATCTAAATTATTTTGGAAAAAATGGGATTTTTTTAAAAAATGTAATACGATATTATGTAATTTTAACCTTATTATTTTCAATGTGATTTAAATACGAAACTTCAAGTACCAACTCTAATTCTAGGATTGTCCTTTTTGTAAATAGATCACTATGCCACCTCGTATGAGCTCTAGATTAGCGAAAGATCGTGATCATACTCGTTCTTATGAATTCGAGATCAACGTCTATATGAAAACCATGTGTTGTCATTCACAACCTGATTCGAAATGCTTCTTTAAACTTTTATCTAAAGAACATTAAGTCTGAAAATTTTGAAACCTAATTTAGAAACCCAAAAATTACGCCCAAATAGTAAATCCTAGATTCGAAAAATCCCTAATTTAGAAACCTAATTTTGAAATCACTAATTGAAAACCCTAACAGTTAAGAATTTTTAATTCAGAATCCTATCTTTTTTATGAGAGACTAAATAAGAATTTTTTTCAAACTTAGAAGTTAATATGAAATTTCTTTAAATTTTAAGGACTAACTCTGTAAATAACCCTTTTATCAAATTGAATTTCATTCTCTTTAAAAGCTCACCCGTCTCTCTTATTTTAAATTTGTTTAATTTAAATTTTTTTCAACCTTTTTAATTCAAATTCAATTCTAATTCCTTTTTTCCCACGATTGAATTGACTCTCATTTTTAGCTTAAATTCCTATTTTATTATTATTATTATTATTATTATTATTATTATTATTATTATTATTATTATTATTATTATTATTATTATTATTATTATTATTATTATAATATTCTAAACCTAATTTGTTTAGATTACCACCGCTCAACTATATATATAGTCATAGTTAATCCGTATAGAAATTAAAGTGTCGTCGCTTTTAGTTATTCCCATGTTTTATGAATTCTTCTTGGAGTGATGCTTCCATCATCTTACATCGAAGCCGCAACCGCATTTTCTTCGTCGTTAGAGCTTTATTGTTGTGAGGTATGTTTCTTTCGGTGCTAAAAATAAATTATATGTTATTTTTCTATGTGTTGGTGTTGTAACCCTTATGTGATTATTTATACGTATTATACCTTGTATGGTTGACATCACGTGCATACGATTTTCAAAACATGTTTCAATTATGACTTATGGAATATTTAATTTATGAAACAAGGGATTTACGGATCTATAATTTATGGATTAATGGAGTATGGTTTATGAAGTATGTTTATGGAATATCAGATTTATGGAACTGGGTTTATGAAATTTGATTTTTAATCATCATGTATGTATGAGCATGGGTTGGGATTTATACGGAGGAAGGAGTGGTTTTTACCACACATCGATTGGTGACTTTGTAGTGAGGGGTTCTGGGGAACCTACCTTTTTTATGGCGGTTGTAGTTGGGTGCATTGCATTGTGAATGTGATATTTGTGTTATGATTTTTAAAGGATTTTAAGAAAATATTATTATATTTTATGATTGTAACCCCCTCGCCCCGGTCTGGTCGGCTGACCGGTTAGAGTAGGCTACACGGGGAAAACCGATGCGAAACCCGTTAAGGTTCCACCTCGGTTAGCAACCCTAAAAATTTCTTTTAATTTAATCTTCTCTAAAGGCACATTTAAATCCTATGTGATCAAGACAACGGAATACAATACGGGATAAAAGCAACCAAGCCCAAACCACATGCTAAACAGCCCATTTTAAGTTATTAAGCAGGCCGTTTCGAAACACCCTTGAGGTGTATCGAAACACCTTGACTTGGTCAACAGCCCCAAGTCCACACGAGAAGGCCGTATCGGAACGGAGGTCAACCGTTCTGAAACACCCCCAACGGTCAACTTCTCGTGGTCAACAACATATTGACCGTTCCGAAACACCTGGACCCATTTCGAAACCCCAAAATATCGGCAATTTCTCAGATTTCCAGTAGCAAATATGTATCGAAACGGACCCTAGGCGTATCGAAACGCCTGGCCTGAAACAAGAGGTCGTATCGAAACGAGACCAACCGTTTCGATACACGGGCTGCGAAAAGACAGATTTTTACTGGTTTAAGACACTAGGCAGCCCCAAAACTCCACCAAAACACTCAAGACTCAACATACAATCCATCTAGATGAAAAGCACCCTAAAAACACATGCTTAGCACACAATAAACATGCAAAGCCAAACATCAACAAATCAATATGAATAACAAGGATTCTTGCATCACATTCAAATATCATTCAAGGCATACTTAAACATTAAAGGCCCATAAGGCACATGTCTCCACACATAGAGTTTACATGCAACAACAACACATGTACTCAACCAAAAGCATAGCATCTCAATACAAACATTTGACCAACACATAACATGATTTACATATCCAAGTAAGGTATAAACTTCAACAACATCAATGAGTCATACAATGCTCATACAAAACACATAGTAGCCCCATTGCTAAACTACCACATTAATTACTAAATCATACTTGAGCAACTACAAATTTGGAAAGCCTCTTCGTCTTGCTCCTTGCTAACACCACGCTAATGATCTGCATTGTTGAAAATGAGAGCGTAAGCTAGAAGCTTAGTGAGGATGCTCTAAAAACAAAAACAACAACAATGCAGGGTCCAAGCATGCAATCCTCAACATCACATACGACATACATAGGCATCAACATAGCAACCTAGCTAGTGTCTCAAGAGTCATAAATATGGCATCTTACATCATATTAAGCTCAACAATATAAATCAATTATCTCAACATCATAATCATAAGAGCAATTACATTGGCCACTATTAGTTTACTCGGATGTGTGGATTTACTCTCAACAACAACATTACCTCGGTGGGATTACACTCATCACCGGACCTTGCATGGGTGGGATTCCACTCATCACCACATGCCCTACGGATGGGATTCAACTCATCATCACGTATAATATAAATAAATTTCTGGTGGAATATTACATCACCGTACTCCTCCTTGATGACTCAACGCCATTAAGGTCACGCGTGTTTTGACTCAATCGTGTGCACACTAATCCTAACGATCGATCATTTACACCCGGTAAGTTAATTAGTGCCAATTTCTTTAAACCACATCACAACAATCATCATTCATATCATTCAACCATCATCACACACAACAATGAATACACATACGAATCAATTCATACTTTGCAAGATCAAGATAGGCATAGGAAATCAAGGCTCATTAACAAGCAAGAAGTCAAACTACTAATTTAACTTCTACCTTGGAATGGTCTACCAAACTCATCCCAATACCTCCACTACACACACTTGAACCAACTTTAAAACAAATTTAAAGTTTTACTCACCACCCTTCCTTAGCAAACCAAGCAAGCAAGTCAAGCCTCCTCAACTCCCGGATTCGGTCACGATTCTTCTCTGATGTTTCCTCTTGCTTCTAACCAATCAAAACACAATCATTACTCACCAATTCAATACTAAATTCAGTCACAAACTCCAACTCATAAACACAAGCCAAACTTCACCAATTTCAAACTCAACTAATCACAAAACTTCCATTTTCGAGCTCCCCAAATACCCAGCTGAAAACTACGATTTCCCACACCAAATGACATCTAAAAGGTCCCAAAACACTTCCCTAATAACCCTATACCATCAGCCCTCCAACCCAACACATAAACACCTCAAAAGCTCAAGTTTAGACACTTTAAAAATTGCCCCAAAGACCCACTTCGGGTTTTCTCCCAAATCCAACCATTTCAAGATATTAAGTGTATTTAGATGAGATTAAACCAAAACCCAACTCAACAAATCAACCACAATTGAAAAACCCATTAAAAATTCAAACTTTCATCAAACTTGAAAAATGCAAATGTGGATAGTTTTGAAATCTAAGACAAGGAAAATGATGGGGATGATGAGGAGAGTTAAGAAATGAATTTACCTTTGAAAATGCCCTTGAGTTGATGGAGAAATCAAATGGAATAGTAAACTTGGGGTTTTGGGAGGGTTTGGTTTGATTTCACGTTAAAAGGAGAAAGGGGGGAGATGATGGTTTTATTTATTTTTTGTTCCTTTTTGATTCAAAAAGGTTGTCATCTACTTTTCATTTTATTTACAAATTTGCCACCCCTTTTATTTTAAACCCCAATTAAATCAAGACTAAGGTCCATTTAATTAAAATCGATTTTAACGACTCGAACCAACTCACGCGTCTAACTCCTAACCCCAAAACACAGGTGTTACAACTCTCTCCCACTTAAGGAATTTCGTCCCTGAAATTACCTGACTGCAAGAGATACAGAAACTACTTCTCCATATCCTCCATCCTCTCCCAAGTGGCCTCTTCCACCCCTCGACGCTGCCACCGCACTCTCACTAACTCAATCGATCTACCCCGCAACACCTTACTGTCAGAAGCTAGGATCTCAATTGGTTCTTCCTCATAAGTCAAATCCGGATTCAATTCAATCTCTTCTACAGGCATAACATGTGATGGATCTGACCTATACTTACGGAGCATCGAAACATGGAATACATCGTGTATCTTCTCTAGCTCGGATGGCAAACGCAACTGGTAAGCAACTGGACCAACCCTCTTCACAATACCATACGGTCCTATGTACCCCGGACTCAACTTCCCCTTTCAGCCAAATCTCATTACTTTCTTCCACGGAGACACTTTCAAGAACACTTTCTCACCCACTGAGAACTCAACTTCCTTCCTCTTCAAGTCGGCATAGGACTTCTGCCAATCTGAAGCTGCCTTTAAACGATCGCAAATCAATTTCACCTTGTCAGTTGTCCCCTTGAGTAAATCCGGCATAGGTAAAAACTTCTGTCCCACTTCGGCCCAACAAACCGGAGTTCTACACTTCCTACCATATAAGGCCTCATACGGAGCCATCTGAATACTCGACTGGAAGCTATTATTGTAAGCAAACTCAACTAGAGGCAAGTTCTTCTCCCAAGTACCCTGAAAATCAATGATGCAACAACACAACATATCCTCTAAGATATGTATAACTCTCTCTGACTGACCATCTAACTGAGGATGATAAGACGTGCTGAAATTCAAACGGGTACCCAAAGTTGTATGCAGATACTCCCAAAATTGAGCTGTAAACCTCGGATCTCTATCAGACACAATGGACTTCGGCACACCATGCAGTCTCACAATCTCACCAATGTACATATCGGCCAATCTATCTAATGTATAAGTGGTATTCACTGCTAAGAAGTGAGCACACTTCGTGAAACGATCTACAATAACCTAATCTGAGTTCTTCTTCGTAGGAGTCAAAGGCAAACCCGAAACAAAGTCCATGGTAATGTTCTCCCATTTCCATTTCGGAATTCTCAACGGTTGCAACAAACCTGAGGGAACCTGATGTTCCGCCTTCACTCTCTGACACACCATACACTTACTCACGAAGTCGGCTACATCTCTCTTCAAACCAACCCAAAAGTACTCATTCTTAAAATCGCGGTACATCTTCGTACTTCCAGGATGCATAGCAAACGGGCTACTGTGTGCTTCAGTCAAGATCGTACGTCTCAAGTCACTATCTTCTGGCACAACTATCCTATTTTTGAAACACAGGACTCCATCGGCACTGAAACTGTAGTCTGAAGGTCTACCCTCGGCTACATCTTGCACGTGAGGTGCCAAAGATCTATCTAAGAGCTGCTTCTCTCTAATCAACTGACCTAGAGTAGGTCTAACCTGAAGCTCGGCTACCAAGCCACCATCTCCGGACAAGCTCAATCTAGCAAACATGGCTCTCAAATCTATAACTACCTTTCTACTCAAAGCATCGGCCACTACATTGGCCTTACCCGGATGATACTCAATCGTAAGATCATAGTCTTTTAGCAACTCTAACCACCTACGATGTATGAGATTCAAATCTCGCTGAGTCATGATGTACTTCAAACTCTTGTGATCTGTGTACACTGTGCATCTCTCATCATACAAATACTGTCTCCAAATCTTCAGAGCAAACACAACTGCAGCTAACTCTATATCATGGGTCAGATAATTGCGCTCATGAGTCTTCAACTGTCTTGAGGCATAAGCCACTACTCTCTTGTCTTGCATGAGAACACAACCTAGGCCTACATAGGAAGCATCATTGTAAACTACATAGTCTTTCCCAGACTCTGGCTGAATCAAGATCGGTGCTTGGGTCAAAGCTTCTTTCAATTTCTCAAAGGCTCTCGTACTTGCATCTGTCCACTCAAACTGAACACTCTTCAGAAGCAACTGTGTCAATGGAGCGGCTAACTTAGAGAAACCTTCTACGAATCTTCTATAGTATCCAGCTAAGCCTAGAAAGCTACGTACCTCTGTTACAGACTTCGGTTGCTTCCATTCAACAATGGCCTCTATTTTCTTCGGAACAACTCTAATCCCATCGGCAGATACTACATGCCCTAGGAAGACTACCTCTCGGATCCAGAACTCACACTTGCTCAACTTCGCATACAACTGATTATCTAGCAAACTCTTCAAAACTAACCTCAAGTGTCGATCATGGTCTTCTTCGGTTCGTGAATACACCAAGATATCATCTATAAAAACAACCACAAACTGATCTAGGTACTGATGAAAAATCTGATTCTTCATATCCATGAAAGCAACTGGTGCGTTAGTCAACCCAAAAGGCATGACTAAAAACTCATAGTGACCATACCTAGTTCTAAAGGCCGTCTTCGGTACATCAACCTCTCTTACCTTTAGCTGGTAGTAACCTGATCTCAAGTCAATCTTCGAAAAGACTGATGCCCCTCTCAACTGGTCAAACAAATCATCAATTCTAGGCAAGGGATACTTGTTCTTCACCGTTAACTAATTCAACTGTCTGTTGTCTATACACATTCTCATGCTTCCATCTTTCTTCTTCACAAACAAAATTGGAGCACCCCAAGGTGAAGAACTAGGTCGAATGAAGCCTCTATTTGTCAACTCTTGCAACTGAGTCTTCAACTCTTTCAGTTCTTTCGGTGCCATACGATACGGAGCAATCGAGACAAGAGCTAAATCAGAATAAGTCTCTATAGTAAACTCTACCTCTCTATCAGGCGGTAAACCCAACAACTCTTCCGGAAACACACTAGGAAAGTCACACACTGTCCGGATGTCTTGAGGCCTAACCTCACTCATGTTTGGATTCATCACATAGGACAAGTATGATTTGCAACCCAACTCAACTAACCTTTTAGCCTCTAGAACTGAAACTACATTGGATAAGAACTTCACGTTCTCACCCACCACTACAATCTCATAATCATATGTGAGTCTCAAAGAAATCCTCTTAGTTTCAAAGTCTATCCTAGCTCTATGCTCAGTGAGCCAATCCATACCCAGAATTACATCAAAACCATAAAAAGGTAGCTCCATCATATCCACTGGAAACACATGTCCCTGAACCATCAACGGACACCTTCTGTACATCTTTCTAACAACCATCGTGTCCCCAAAGGAACTAGTAACACTAACTCCTACCTCTAATATTTCACAAGGCAATTTCAACAACTGTGCATGCTCACTCAATATATAAGAATGTGTAGACCCAGAGTCAATCAAAGAAAGCAAACCCAAAGACTGTATCGAGAGTTACCTGCGATCACATCTGTGTCATGCTGATCCCCACGCTGAGCGTAAACTCTGGCCTGACCTCCGCCCTCTGGCTGGACTGCAACTACATGTGCGACGTTCCTCTGGCCATCATTTCTCAGCTTGAAGTTACCTCTACCGCGGCCGCGGGCTCTCTGAAAGTCATTGGCTCTAGCAGGAGCCTGAGCTGGTGCATGCCCCACCTGATGTGGACAGTCACGCCTAATATGGTCCCTAGCTCCACAACTCCAACACGAGTGGAAATTCCCCCAACACTCACCGGTGTGGTTCCTCCCACAAGTAGCACACGTGGGCAACTTCCCACCAGCACTCTGGCCCTGTTGGCCCCTATCGTGGTTACCTCCGCCACGTCTATGGTCATAGTGATGCCGATTGTCCCGATGCCTCTTGGCATCACCTCTATCAAAGTCACTAGATCTCTTACCAGAACTAGAACCACCAGATCGTTTGGTCAAGCCCAAACTGTGCTCAAGTCCTTGGCCCTCGCGACCAAGACATCAAAAACAGTGTAGTCCGAAGCTAGAGTGTACCTTTTGATTTCTTCATTCAGCTCATAACGAAAATGGTTACAACGTTCCACTTCAGTAGGAACAAGCTCAGATGCATACTGACTCCGCCTGAAAAATCTGATCTCATAGTCTGTCACAGTCATACTCCCCTGAAGCAAAGCCATAAATTCTCTCTTCTTCTCATCGAGATATCAAGGACCCAGATACTTCTTATGGAATGTTGACTCAAAGAACTCCCAAGTGATCTCGGCCTCATCCATACCCGTAGTGATGGTGACCCACAAAGTGTAGGCATCACCCTGAAGCAAGGACTCAACACACCCTAACTTGCGTCTCCCAGTACATCCTATCTGTGACAAGATACGGACGGTCTTCTCTAACCACATCTCAGACCTCTCCGGTGTCGACCCTCTGAACTCTTCACCTCCCAAACTGCGGAGTCTCTCTAATGGAAAACCAGTACCCTCTCCCTGGGGTTGTGCCACTGCCTGACCCCCAGCCACTACAGCCTGGAAAGCCCCGGCTATCGCCTGAACTAAGGGAGCTAAATCAATTTCGGTCGGTCCTTGGCCTACTTGAGGTCCAACACCCTCGGCTCCCGCCTCACCTTCCTCTTGCTGAGAAGGAGGTGGAGGAGGTTGAGGAGCCTGCGCCCCATCAATCTGCTCAATCCTCGGAGCTTGTGCCCGTGGTTCCGGTTGAACCGTCCTAGGCCTCCCTCGTGGTCTCATGATACAGCTAGCAAGATAATAACTACAACAACAAACAGATAAGGATTAAGTTAGCAAAGGCAAGGGTCCAACTGTGCTCAAGTACTTTCCTTTACAAAACCATTTTAAATTAAGTAATAGTAGCAATGGGCACTCGACACTACACCAAACGCAACAATTCATGCTTCCAATCATCATATGAACATTTAAACAACAAGAATTCATTGCAAGGCACACGCCAAAACAATACAATTACTTAACACATCAAGCTTACCTCACTTACTTGCCCGAGGTCTCGGTAACCTTAGGCTCTGATACCAACAAATGTAACCCCCTCGTCCCGGTCTGGTCGGCTGACCGGTTCGAGTAGGCTACACGGGGAAAACCGATGCAAAACCCGTTAAGGTTCTACCTCGGTTAGAAACCCTAAAAATTTCTTTTAATTTAATCTTCTCTAAAGGCACATTTAAATCCTATGTGATCAAGACAGCGGAATACAATACGGGATAAAAGCAACCAAGCCCAAACCACATGCTAAACAGCCCATTTTTAAGTTATTAAGCAGGCCGTTTCGAAACACCCTTGAGGTGCATCGAAACACCTTGACTTGGTCAACAGCCCCAAGTCCACACGAGAAGGTCGTATCGAAATGGAGGTCAACCGTTCCGAAACACCCCCAACGGTCAACTTCTCGTGGTCAACGACATATTGACCGTTCCGAAACACCTTGACCCGTTTCGAAACCCCAAAATATCGGCAATTTCTAAGATTTCCAGTAGCAAATCTGTACCGAAACGGACCCTAGGCATATCGAAACGCCTGGCCTGAAACAAGAGGCCGTATCGAAACGAGACCAACCGTTTCGATACACGGGCTGCGAAAAGACAGATTTTTGCTGGTTTAAGACACTAGGCAGCCCCAAAACTCCACCAAAACACTCAAGACTCAACATACAATCCATCTAGATGAAAAGCACCCTAAAAACACATGATTATCCCACAATAAACATGTAAAGCCAAACATCAACAAATCAATATGCATAACAAGGATTCTTGTATCACATTCAAATATCATTCAAGGCATACTTAAACATTAAAGGCCCATAAGGCACATGTCTCCACACATAGAGTTTACATGCAACAACAACACATGAACTCAACCAAAAGCATAGCATCTCAATACAAACATTTGACCAACACATAACATGGTTTACATTTCCAAGTAAGGCATAAACTTCAACAACATCCATGAGTCATACAATGCTCATACAAAACACATAGTAGCCCCATTGCTAAACTACCACATTAATTACTAAATCATACTTGAGCAACTACAAACTTGGAAAGCCCCTTCGCCTTGCTCCTTGCTAACACCATGCTACTGATCTGCATTGTTGAAAATAAGAGCGCAAGCTAGAAGCTTAGTGAGGATGCTCTAAAATCAAAAACAACAACAATGCAGGGTCCAAGCATGCAATTCTCAACATCACATACGACAAACATAGGCATCAACATAGCAACCTAGATAGTGTCTCAAGAGTCATAAATATGGCATCTTACATCATATTAAGCTCAACAATATAAAACAATTATCTCAACATCACAATCATAAGAGCAATTACAGTGGCCACTATTAGTTTACTCGGATGTGCGAATTTACTCTCAACAACAACATTACCTCGGTGGGATTACACTCATCACTGGACCTTGCATGGGTGGGATTTCACTCATCACCACATGCCCTACGGATGGGATTCTACTCATCATCACGTATAATATAAATAAATTTCCGGTGGAATATTCCATCACCGCACTCCTCCTTGATGACTCAACGCCATCAAGGCCACGCGCATTTTGACTCAATCGTGTGCACACTAATCCTAATGATCGATCATTTACACCCTGTAAGTTAATTAATGCCAATTTCTTTAAACCACATCACATTAATCATCATTCATATCATTCAACCATCATCACACACAACAATGTATACACATACGAATCAATTCATACTTTGCAAGATCAAGATAGGCATAGGAAATCAAGGCTCATTAACAAGCAAGAAGTCAAACTACTAATTTAACTTCTACCTTGGAATGGTCTACCAAACTCATCCCAATACCTCTACTACACACACTTGAACCAACTTTAAAACAAATTTAAAGTTTTACTCACCACCCTTCCTTAGCAAACCAAGCAAGCAAGTCAAGCCTCCTCAATTCCTGGATTCGATCACGATTCTTCTCCGATGTTTCCTCTTGCTTCTAACCAATCAAAACACAATCATTAATCACCAATTCAATGCTAAATTCAGTCATAGACTTCAACCCATAAACACAAGCCAAACTTCACCAATTTCAAACTCAACTAATCACAAAACTTCCATTTTCGAGCTCCCCAAATACCCAGCTGAAAACTATGATTTCCCACACCCAAATGACATTTAAAAGGTCCCAAAACACTTTCCTAATAACCCTATACCATCATCCCTTCAACCCAACACATAAACACCTCAAAAACTCAAGTTTAGACACTTTAAAAATTGCCCCAAAGACCCACTTCGGGTTTTCTCCCAAATCCAACCATTTCAAGATATTAAGTGTATTTAGATGAGATTAAACGAAAACTCAACTCAACAAATCAACCACAATTGAAAAACCCATTAAAAATTCAAACTTTCATCAAACTTGAAAAAAGCAAATGTGGATATTTTTGAAATCTAAGACAAGGAAAATGATGGGGATGATGAGGAGAGTTAAGAAATGAATTTACCTTTTAAAATGCCCTTGAGTTGATGGAGAAATCAAATGGAATAGTAAACTTGGGGTTTTGGGAGGGTTTGGTTTGATTTCACGTTAAAAGGAGAAATGGGGAAGATGATGGTTTTATTTTTTTGTTCCTTTTTTATTCAAAAAGGTTGTCATCTACTTTCCATTTTATTTACAAATTTGCCACCCCTTTTATTTTAAACCCCAATTAAATCAAAATTAAGGTCCATTTAATTAAAATTGATTTTAACGACTCGAACCAACTCACGCGTCTAACTCATAACCCCAAAGTACGAGTGTTACAATGATTATGGTTTTCTTGCACTTTACAGACATAATAAGCTCTTTAGCTTGCTCCCCCTTAGTCTTTCTTTCAGATACTCAAACCATAGGTGAATCGGTACTTGGAGGATCTCAATTTTATCCGGTTATTTTATTATTCAGTACAAAACTATTTTTAGTTACTCAAATTATTATTTATTAATTTAGGATATTGATGTAATTTCATACTTTGAGAATGTTTATGTTTTGGGATTATTTTTAGCATTCATTTATTTTGGTTTTATTCAAAGATTTTTATCAAAAGTTCGAACTTTGATCATGACATTTATGTTTTATTTATTATAAGATATTTACTAAATTGTTGTTACATATATTCTTTTTAAATTGAAGTGTAATTTCAAAAATGGTTTTCTTGAGGGTTAAGGTTTCAATCGTAACTTCCTAAATTCGATGTTTTCTTTTAGGCCGGTTTAGGGGGTTACATTTAGTGGTATGAAAGCTATGTTTAACCCTCGGACCGTAAGGCTCACCACATTTATTTTCAAAATGTTTTCAACTTCTGCATGCATCTAAATTGTTTTGGAAAAAAATGGGAATTTTTTTAAAAATGTAATACGATATTATGTAATTTTAACCTTATTATTTTCTATAACCCCCTCGTCCCGGTCTGGTCGGACGACCGGTCCGAGTGGGCCACACGGAGAAAACCGAAACGAAACCCGTTAAGGTTCCCCCTCGGTTAACGACCCAAAAAATTTCTTTTAACATTATCTTGTCTATAGGCATGATCAAATCCTATATGAAGCACCCCAGCGGAAAAAGAAGCAATACAACATCGACCAACCAAGACAATACATTAAACAGCTTATTTTAGCCCTTTACAACAGGCCGTATCGAAACGCCCTTAGGGTGTTTCGATACGCCTTGACTTAGTCAACAGGCCACGGTCAACCATGAGGAGACCGTTTCGAAACAGGGGTGACCCGTATCGAAACGACCCTGACGGTCAACTTCTCGTGGTCAACGAGATTTGACCGTTTCGAAACATCAAAGGCCCGTTTCAGAACGCCTTTATCTCGACAATTTCTCAAAATTCTAGTAGCTAAAATGTACCGAAACAGCCCCTATCCGTTTCGAAACGCTTGGCCAATTACAAAGGGACCGTATCGAAACAGGGTAGCCCGTTTCGATACGCCCCATGTCTGCAGACTCATTTTGGCTGTTTTAAGGCATAAGGGTGCCCCAAAACACCACCAAAACACTCAACAACACTCTAACAATTAATTCTAGGGCAAACCAACTTACAAGCATGCTTTAACATCATAAAAACGAGACTAAACACCAAGGCACAACATCACAAACCATGCATTCATACATATCATTAAAGGAGTTAAGCATCCACATAGCCAACACTTAGACAAATTCTAGATAGCAAAATACCAACAAGGTTTCAAGCAAAGCATACATCTCAAGCCAAATTAACAAATATATACGAGGCATGGATTTAGACAATCACTCAAGCATTTGGCAAGTCATCATAATTACAATCCAAGTCATATCATAAACATGAAACACATATAGGAGTCTAACATGCTCCTAAACATCAACATCATACTTCAAAAGCATTACGACACGACACCTATCTCATTGCTTTACTATTACAATCTTTAAATTTAACTATCATACTTAAGCTAACCGTAAGCAACATTTGGAGGCCTTTCCTTGCCCTTGCCACCCACAAGCCATTGATCTGCATTGTCGAACAAAAGAGAGCGTAAGCATAAAAGCTTAGTGAGGGTAAGCTCATAAAACAAACCTTCGACAATGTAGGGTCCAAGCAAGAGCTACAACCAAGATAAAATGCATGATCTTACCTCCGATCCACATGAGCCATAATTATAAATGTTGCATGAACATATATTCAATATCATGTCATGCTCAACATGTTTAAATCCACAACATATGAAATCACATATATTAAACCATGTTAGCAACACATCCCAGATCACATTGGTTCACAATTAACCACATATTGGCAACATAAACTACAATCCGTATTGGCACCTAGATATGACTCGAATACGCGGATAACCGTTAGAACTCATATCCAACAACACAACCATTACCTGACGGTGGGATTACACTCATCACCATTCACGCGGAGGGGATTCCACTCATCCTCACGCCTCATTTCACGCGGAGGGGATTCCACTCATCCTCACGCCCATCGATGGGATTCCACTCATCACCGACTATTATAAATAAGAATGTTTCCGGGCGAACCCGTACTCCATCTTGATGACTACCATCATCAAGACCACGCGCGCATTTTGACTCACGTGTGCACACTAAACATCCTAATGATCGATCATTTGTACCCAAGCATACTAGTGCCAATACTACACATTTCATTACTCTTTCACAATAGCATTTCATAATAACTTCCGTGCTTAGCACGTACTCACCATGACTCACCGTCATGCACAAACCACATTTCCATGCCTAGCATGTACTCACCGTGATCCTCGGATCATACAATCACCTCATAATATCATTTCACGCGTCAACACCACATGTACATCATTAACAACCATATCACATCATATTTTACACATGTGTATAACCATATCATATCTATCATCAACATGCATATAACAATGCATCAAACATGCCTCAACATACATGTATACAACATATACATAATCAACACCATCACAATTTAACACGAGGCATAAACAACCATTAGAGAGTGCAACCAAAGTCTCTAATCAAAGCTTGGGATTAGGCTACCACTCTAATCCCAACTCTAGGTGGGTTTACCAAGCACATCCTAGGTTCACATGCTTGAACCAAATACTCAAAACCATTTTAAAAATATTTAACCACTCACCTCTATCTCCAAGCTCAACTACCAAGCAAGCATCACCTTCGAGTTTCCGGGTTTCTTCCCGAAGCTTCTCCAACGCAAGCTCTCGCTTCTAAGCAACCTCAAACACAATTCAAACAATCCCAAATCAGCCCAACATCAAAATACCAACCCGGAATACAATTCAATCACAATTTACCATGTTGCAAGCTATGAACAAATCCCATTTTTAGCAAACTCGGGCAGCCCCAAAACCATGTCCAAAATCCATGTTTCCAACATCCATTGCACCCACAAATGATCCCAATTCAACCCCTAACCATAGTACTATCAAAAGCCTATCAATTCCCACCTAAAACAACCCCCAAAACTCACCCAAAACCCTCCAAAAACCCCATTTATACTCAAATTCGGGAATTCATTTAAAATACTCTAAAAACTATATATGTTGGACTATTTGATTCACAAACAACATATCTAACATAAATAAACCAAAAGCCTTGATAAAAACTCATAAAGTCACAACCTTTAACCAAAACTTTGAAAAACCCAAATTCTAAAATATTGATGAAAATGAAATCTATTTGTACTTCCAAGTAGAGGAAGATGAGAGCAAGTCAGAAATGTAATTACCTTTCAAAATGCTCCAAAAATGGAGGCAAGATTTGATGGAAAAGCACAAAGGAGGGGGAGGGGAATTTGACGTGAAAGTGGAGAAGGGTTGGGGAAGAAGATGACAATTTGTGTTTTAAATAAAAAGAGGGGTTTTTAATTTGGATGGCCATTTTATTACAAAAATGTCATTAATGAGATGGCAATCTCATTTACCTTAAAATCCATGAATTTGAGTTTCAATCCAATTTGTTCCAACACAAATGTTTGTTTTGAAAAATACGAAGACCAATAATAATACATTATTATTTTAATTATAATACTGAAACCCGAAACAATATTAAAATATTATTTTCACCCGACCCCTAAACCCGAGTGTTACAACTCTTCACCACTTAAGGAAATTTCGTCCCTGAAATTTATCGGATAGGAATTACCACGAAGTCTGCTCTTACCCATTTTCCATCTCACCACCACACACTAACCAATCTCGGTAGGCTTACCACACAACAACAGATGTCCGATGCTAAGACCCCAACTGGTTCTCCACCGCATGTTAATTTAAAACTCAACTCAATCTCTTCAACAACATAGCACGGGACAGATCTGAATCACACTACGAATCACAGATACCCAGGACACATCACAAATCTCTTTCTAACTCTGGTGGTAACCGTAACAAATAAACAACAAATCTAGCCCGATTCACAAACTCATACAGCACTGTTTAAAAACTTGACCGATGACTTTCTCTGACTGATCATCTGACTTCATCAATTAACCAAACACTATGCAGACGTCTTCAAGAACAATCTAGTTGAAATCTCGGATCTCTATTACCCACTTTCACTACGAATCTTCCACGGATGTAACAGACTAGATGGAAACTAACGCTCGGTCTTGACACGCTGGCAAATTATACACACTTACTCTCATACTGAACAATGTCATCCATCAACTCGATCCAGAAGTACCTATCTTCAACCCACGATACGTCTTCATACTACTCAGATGCAATACAAATGAATTGCCGTATGCTTCGGCCAAAACAATACGCCTCAAAACACTATGCCAATCAGTACAACTATTCTGCCTCTGAAATGCAAAACTCTATCATCTCTAAAACTGTATTCTGAAGGTCTTCCTTCCGCTATGTCTTGCACGTGAGGTGCCAAGAATCTGTCTTGCAACTGTTTCTCTTCAAGTATCTGACTCAAAGTAGGTTTAACATAAAACTCGGCCACAAAACTACTATCATTCGGTAAACTGAATTCGGCAGATACCTCTCGCAACCCAACTACTAATCTAACAACAAATACAACTCAGAACATCGGTTACTATGCTAACTCTCTTCGGATGATACACAACCTTGAGATTACGGTCTTCAAGCAGTCCTAACAACCTAAGCTGTTCAAGTTTCAACCCTTTCCTAAGTCGTCTAACAATTCAAGTTCTGATGATATGTACATACACACTGTGCATTTCTTACTATACAAGCTTTGTCTCCAAGTCTTCGAAGCAATTACAACTGTAGTTAACTCTATGTCTCATATCGGATAACTCTTCTCACGGTCTTTCAACTATTTGATGAACAAGCCACAATCTTCTATCTTGCATAAGCATACAACCTAACTATACATGTAACACATCACTATGGTTCACAAATTCTTTCTCTGACATTGGCTGGATCAAGGTCGAAGCTTTCATCAAAGTTTCTTTCGGTTTCTCAAGGGCTTACTGCCTCGCATCTAGCCACACAAACTGAACATTCCTCTGTAGCAATCTGTCAAATGAGCTGCTATCTTCAACCGACTATTTACAATTCTCTGAAAGTAACAATGCTAGACCTAGGAACTATAGATATCTGTCACAGTCTTCAATTTCTTCAAACTCACATCTTCTTCTGCCTACTTGGGATTTTCTCTAACACACTCGGCTGAACTACATGTCCTAGGAGAACACCTTCATTAACTCGGAGTTCACGTTGCATAACTTGGCATACAACTAATTATCTAATAGGATCTACAACACTAACTTCAAAGCTTGTCATGGCCTTCTTCGGTACGTGAATATACCCATGTGTCATCTATGAGAACTACTACAACGAATCAAGGAACTCGAGAATTATTCTGCTCAACATCTCTATGAAGGTAACTAATAAACTAGTCAAACAAAGCGGCATAACTCGGAACTCAAAGCGATCACATCTTGCCCCAAAAGTTGTCTTCAATACTTCAACTTCTCTCACTTCCAACTGGTAGTAATCGGATCTCAAATTAATCTTCGAAAAGACTGAAGCACACACTACTGATCAACTAATCACTGACACTCAGAAATGGGTACTACTTATTTACTGTCACTTGTTGCAACTGTCTAAAATCTAAACACATTACAGTATTGTCTCTTTTTTTTCTTCACAAATTGCACTGTCATACTCTAAGATGATGTACTAGGCTTAATGAATCTACGGTCTAACAAACCTCGTAATTGATCCTTCAACACTCTCAATTCTTTCGAGAATCATAAGATACAGAGAAATCAAAACAGGAGCGAACTCGAAGACGTCATCAATAACAAACTCTTCTTCCCTAACAAGAGACAAACCGAGCAATTCTTCTAAACACTTTTAGGGAAACACAAACTATTCTAACATTTTGTGGTCTAATCTTCATTCAAAAATCAAATCCATCACAATTGCCAAGCAAGCATGTCAACTAAACTCAATCAACCTTTTACCTCTAAAGCTAGATCAACATTCAACAAGAAGTTCACATCCTCACCTACCACTACAGTCTCACGAAAATCTGCAACTTCAAGGCAACTCTCTCTTTGTCTCAATGTATATCCTAACTTTGTGCTCTACAAGCCAAACCATGTCAAAAAGGCATATCGAAACCGTAGAAAGACAATTACTTCACATCTACCAGAAACTAGTAACCCTGAACCACCAACAAACATCTTCTGTACATTTCTCTGACCACCACTATCTCACTAAAAAGTCTAGTCACATGTGTCCTACGTCTAAGATCTCAAAAAGTATATCTAATTTCTTTGCATGCTCACACAAACGGACAAATCTGCAGAAATTGCAATTTCACAAGTACACAGCTGTTAGTCTTCGGCCCTCTTGTCTTCAGGCTGGTCTTTTAACAAAATCTAACTCTTCTAAATCGTTCTTAGCGCATCTCGAAACCTCAAAATTCAATTCTGATTACACAAACTATCATGCTGGATCTTGCTCTATAACATCAGTTCTGACGACCCGAAACATCCCACTACCAAACAATCTGGAGTCAAAGCTCAAGACTTCCATCTCGGCTCAACTATATCAGAAGTGACTTCATCTCTCCTTCTCGCTGGAAGGCAACTCAGATGCACACTGGCCTAAACGCACAAATCGATTCCCACTCACGGATATTGATCGGTTGTCTTGTATTAAAACTACAGGCCAAACTCCAACGATCACCAACTAACATTTCTGAGTTTCAGATTACTCACACGAGACCCTTACCTTGATCTCGTCTAGAGAACTAAGGTGCTCACACCTACCTCTAACACCTCGTCGGGCACATTCAACTTTGCATGCTTGCTAACAACATACGAAAGTACAGATTCAGAATCAATCAAAAGGGAACAAACTCATAACTGTACCAAGGGCTTTTCTACTATAACATCGATACCCCTGAACTTCACTCAAAGACCTTTGCTTCTTTTCACCAACTAATACCAGAATCGGTCCCATCGTCCCTCACCAACAAGAATCAACTCACATACACGCGGACTCGAGCAAACAAATTGTACCTCAACTCCGGTACAACCATACTCCCCTAACTACAACAAGGGACTTCCTCAACATCATCCACATTTTTAGAACCCACAACTTCCACTTACCGATTCACGACCCACACACTGGCCTCAAACTTACTAAAAGCAATAAATCAATCAACAATTTAACATACAAGTTGGGTTAGCAAAGGAAAGGTCCAAGTGGCTCAAGTATGATTTCCCTCACTTAAAATCTCTTTTTCGATGTAATAGTAGCAATGAGACTCTATGAAACATGTTTCAAACAAATCAACACACATACATGCTCAACCAAGCATATAACAAGGCTTACTTGCTAAACAAGCAAACATATGCGTACGATCAAACAACATACATTCTCAATCAAACAATCACACATCACAGCATACACGGATAACAAGCAGCATGCTTACATGGCAAGCAAACACCATGCATATCAATCATAAGACACAACTTACCTCACTTACCTGCCCAAGGTCTCGGAAACCTTAGGCTCTGATACCAACAAATGTAACCCCCTCGTCCCGGTCTAGTCGGACGACCAGTCCGAGTGGGCCACACAGGGAAAACCGAAGCGAAACCCGTTAAGGTTCCTCCTCAGTTAACGACCCAGAAAATTTCTTTTAACATTATCTTGTCTATAGGCATGATCAAATCCTATGTGAAGCACCGCAGCGGAAAAAGCAGCAATACAACATCGACCAACCAAGACGATACATTAAACAGCACATTTTAGCCCTTTACAACAGGCCGTATCGAAACGCCCTTAGGGTGTTTCGATGCGCCTTGACTTAGTCAACAGGCCAGGGTCAACCATGAGGAGACCGTTTCAAAACAGGGGTGACCCGTATCAAAATGACCCTGACGGTCAACTTCTCGTGGTCAACGAGATTTGACCGTTTCGAAACATCAAAGGCCCATTTCAGAACGCCTTTATCTCGACAATTTCTCAAAATTCCAGTAGCTAAAATGTACCGAAAAAGCCCCTATCCGTTTCGAAACGCTTGGCCAATTACAAAGGGACCGTATCGAAACAGGGTAGCCCGTTTCGATACGCCCCCTGTCTGCAGACTCGTTTTGGCTGTTTTAAGGCATAAGGGTGCCCCAAAACACCACCAAAACACTCAACAACACTCTAACAATTAATTCTAGGGCAAACCAACTTACAAGCATGCTTTAACATCATAAAAACGAAACTAAACACCAAGGCACAACATCACAAACCATGCATTCATACATATCATTAAAGGAGTTAAGCATCCACATAGCCAACACTTAAACCATGCATTCATACAAGGTTTCAAGCAAAGCATACATCTCAAGCCAAATTAACAAATATATACGAGGCATGGATTTAGACAATCACTCAAGCATTTGGCAAGTCATCATAATTACAATCCAAGTCATATCATAAACATGAAACACATATAGGAGTTTAACATGCTCCTAAACATCAACATCATACTTCAAAAGCATTACGACACGACACCTATCCCATTGCTTTACTATTACAATCTTTAAATTTAACTATCATACTTGAGCTAACCGTAAGCAACACTTGGAGGCCTTTCCTTGCCCTTGCCACCCACAAGCCATTGATCTGCATTGTCAAACAAAAGAGAGCGTAAGCATAAAAGCTTAGTGAGGGTAAGCTCATAAAACAAACCTTCGACAATGTAGGGTCCAAGCATGAGCTACAACCAAGATAAAATGCATGATCTTACCTCCGATCCACATGAGCCATAATTATAAATGTTGCATGAACATATATTCAATATCATGTCATGCTCAACATGTTTAAATCCACAACATATGAAATCACATATATTAAACCATGTTAGCAACACATCCCAAATCACATTGGTTCACAATTAACCACATATTGGCAACATAAACTACAATCAATATTGGCACCAAGCTATGACTCGAATACGCGGATAACCGTTGGAACTCACATCCAACAACACAACCATTACCTGACGGTGGGATTACACTCATCACCGTTCACGCGGAGGGGATTCCACTCATCCTCACGCCTCATTTCACGCGAAGGGGATTCCACTCATCCTCACGCCCGTCGATGGGATTCCACTCATCACCGACTATTATAAATAAGAATATTTCCGGGCGAACCCGTACTCCATCTTGATGACTACCATCATCAAGACCACGCGCGCATTTTGACTCATGTGTGCACACTAAACATCCTAATGATCGATCATTTGTACCCCAAGCATACTAGTGCCAATACTACACATTTCATTACTCTTTCACAATATCATTTCATTATAACTTTCGTGCTTAGCACGTACTCACCATGACTCACCGTCATGCACAAACCACATTTCCATGCCTAGCATGTACTCACAATGATCCTCGGATCATACAATCACCTCATAATATCATTTCACGCGTCAACACCACATGTACATCATTAACAACCATATCACATCATATTTTACACATGTGTATAACCATATCATATCTATCATCAACATGCATATAACAATGCATCAAACATGCCTCAACATACATGTATACAACATATACATAATCAACACCATCACAATTTAACACGAGGCATAAACAACCATTAGAGAGTGCAACCAAAGTCTCTAATCAAAGCTTGGGATTAGGCTACCACTCTAATCCCAACTCTAGGTGCGTTTACCAAGCCCATCCTAGGTTCACATGCTTGAACCAAATACTCAAAACCATTTTAAAAATATTTAACCACTCGCCTCTTTCTCCAAGCTCAACTACCAAGCAAGCATCACGTTCGAGTTTCCAGGTTTCTTCCCGAAGCTTCTCCAACGCAAGCTCTCGCTTCTAAGCAACCTCAAACACAATTCAAACAATCCCAAATCAGCCCAACATCAAAATAACAACCCGAAATACAATTCAATCACAATTTACCATGTTGCAAGCTATGAACAAATCTCATTTTTAGCAAACTCGGGCAGCCCCAAAACCATGTCCAAAATCCATGTTTCCAACATTCATTGCACCCACAAATGATCCCAATTCAACCCCTAACCATAGTACTATCAAAAGCCTATCAATTCCCACCTAAAACAACCCCCAAAACTCACCCAAAACCCTCCAAAAACCCCATTTATACTCAAATTCGGAAATTCATTTAAAATATTCTAAAAATTATATATGTTGGACTATTTGATTCACAAACAACATATCTAACATAAATAAACCAAAAGCCTTGATAAAAACTCATAAAGTCACAACCTTTAACCAAAACTTTGAAAACCCCAAATTCTAAAACATTGATGAAAATGAAATCTATTTGTACTTCGAAGTAGAGGAAGATGAGAGCAAGTCGGAAATGTAATTACCTTTCAAAATGCTCCAAAAATGGAGGCAAGATTTGATGGAAAAGCACAAAGGAGGGGGAGGGGAATTTGACGTGAAAGTGGAGAAGGGTTGGGGAAGAAGATGACAATTTGTGTTTTAAATAAAAAGAGGGGTTTTTAATTTGGATAGCCATTTTATTACAAAAATGCCATTAATGAGATGGCAATCTTATTTACCTTAAAATCCATGAATTTGAGTTTTAATCCAATTTGGTCCAACACAAATGTTTGTTTTGAAAAATACGAAAACCAATAATAATACATTATTATTTTAATTATAATACTGAAACCCGAAACAATATTAAAGTATTATTTTCACCCGACCCCTAAACCCGAGTGTTACATTTTCAATGTGTTTTAAATACGAAACTTCAAGTACCAACTCTAATTCTAGGATTGTCCCTTTTGTAGATAGATTACTATGCCACCTCGTATGAGCTCTAGATTAGTGAAAGATCGTGATCATACTCGTTCTTATGAATTTGAGATCAACGTCTATATGAAAACCATGTGCTGTCATTCGTAACCTGATTCGAAATGCTTCTTTAAACTTTTATCTAAAGAACATTAAGTCTGAAAATTTTGAGGACAAAGTTTCTTTTAAGGGTGGGAGAGTTATAACACCCCAAAAATTACGCCCAAATAGTAAATCCAAGATTCGAAAAATCCCTAATTTAGAAACCTAATTTTGAAATCCTTAATTGAAAACCCTAACAGTGGAGAATTTTTAATTCATAACCCTAACTTTTTTTGAGGGAATAAATAAGAATTTTTATCAAACTTGGAAGCTAATATGAAATTTCTTTAAAGTTTAAGGTATGACTCTATAAATAAGCCTTTTATCAAATTGAATTTCAATTCTCTTATAAAGCTCACCCGTCTATCTTTATTAAATTTTTTAATTTATATTTTTTTCAACCTTTTTAATTCAAATTGAATTCTAATTCCTTTTTTCCCACTATTGAATTGACTCTCTTTTTTAGCTTAAATTCCTATTATTATTATTATTATTATTATTATTATTATTATTATTATTATTATTATTATTATTATTATTATTATTATTATTATTATTATTATTATTATTATATTCTAAACCTAATTTGTTTAGATTACCACCGCTCAACCATATACATAGTCATAGTTGTTCCGTATAGAAATAAACCTAAGCTCTAAGTTTTAAAGTGCCGCCGCTCTTAGTTATTCTCGTGTTTTATGAATTCCTCTCGGATTGATGCTTCCATCATCTTACATCGAAGCTACAACCGCATTTTGTTCGTCGTTAGAGCTTTATTGTTGTGAGGCATGTTTCTTTCCGTGCTACAAATACATTATATATTATTTTTCTATGTGTTGGTGTTTTAACCCTTATGTGATTATTTATACGTATTATACCTTGTATGGTTGACATCACGTGCATACGATTTTCATAACATGTTTCAATTATGACTTATGAAATATTTGATTTATGAAACAAGGGATTTACGGATCTATGATTTATGGATTTATGAACTATGGTTTATGAAGTATGTTTATGGAATATCGGATTTATAGAATTGGGTTTATGAAATTTGATTTTTGATCATCATGTATGTATGTGCACGGGTTGGGATTTGTACGGAGGAAGTAGTGGTTTTTACCACACATCGATTGGTGACGTTGTAGTGAGTGGTTCTGGGGAACCTACCTCTTTTTATGGCGGTTGTAGTTGGGTGCATTACATTGTGAATGTGATATTTGTGTTATGGTTTTTAAAGTATTTTAAGAAAATATTGATGTATTTTATGATTATGGTTTTCTTGCACTTTAGAGAGACACCAAGCTCTTTAGCTTACTCCCCCTTAGTCTTTTTTTCAGATACTCAGACCATAGGTGAATCGGTACTTGGAGGATCTCAATTTTATCCGATTATTTTATTATTCAGTACGAAACTACTTTTAGTTACTCAGATTATTATTTATTATTTTGGAATATTGATGTAATTTCATACTTTGAGATTGTTTATGTTTTGGGAATGTTTTTAGCATTCATTTATCGTGCTTTTATTCAAAGATTTTTATCAAACGTTCAGACTTTGATCATGACATTTATGTTTAAATTATTATAAGATATTTACTAAATTATTGTTCCATATATTCTTTTCAAATTAAAGTGTAATTTTGAAATTGGTTTTCTTGAGGGTTAAGTTTTCAATCTTAACTTCCTAAATTCGATCTTTTCTTCTAGGTCGGGTTTAGAGGGATACATTTAGTGGTATCAGAGTTAAGTTCAACACTTGGACTGTGAGGCTCAACACAGTTATTTTCAAAATGTTTTCAACTTCTTCATGCATCTAAAGTAATTTGGAAAAAAATGAGAATTTTCTGAAAAATATACTACGATATTATGTAATTTTGACCTTATTATTTTCAATGTGTTTTAAATCCGAAACACCAAGTACCAACTTTAATTCTAGGATTGTCCATTTTGTAGATAGATTACATTGTCACCTCGTATGAGATTTCAATTAGCGAACGATCGTGATCATACTCGTTCTTATGAATTTGGGATCAAAGTATATATGAAAACCATGTGTTGTCATTTGTAACCCGATTCGAGATGCTCTTTTAAACTTTTATCTAAACATTATTAAGTCTGAAAATTTTGAGGACAAAATTTCTTTTAAGGGTGTGAGAGTTGTAACACCCGAAAAATTACGCCCAAGTTGTAAATCTTAAATTAGAAAAATCCCTAATTTTGAAATCCCTAATTGAAAATCCTAACAATTGAGAATTTTTAATTCAAAAACCTAACTTTTTATAAAAGACTAAATAAGAATTTTTATCAAACTTGGAAGTTAATATAAAATTTCTTGAAAGTTTAAGAACTGACTCCATAAAACCCTTTTATCAAATTGATTTTCAATTCTCTTTAAAAGTTCACCCGTCTCTTTTTTAATTTTTTTTAATTTATCTTTTTTTCAACCTTCTCAATTCAAATTGAATTCTAATTCCTTTTTTCTCACGGCTGAATTGACTCTCTTTTTTCAACTTAAATTATTTTTATTCTTGTTGTTGTTGTTGTTGTTGTTGTTGTTGTTGTTGTTGTTGTTATATTCTAAACCTAACTTGTTTAGATTACCACTGTTCAACTATATATATATATATATATATATACTCATAGTTATTACGTACAAAAATAAAACTAAACCTTAAGTTTTAAAGTGTTGTCGCTCTTAGTTATTCACATGTTTTATGAATTCCTCTCTTATTGATGCTGCCATCACCTTAAATCTAAGCCGCAACTGTCCTTTGTTCGTCGTTAGAGCTTTATTGTTGCGAGGTGTGTTTATTCTGGTGTTGTAAATAAATTATATATTACTTTTCTATGTGTTGATATTTTACCTCTTATGTGATTATTTATATGTATTATGGCTTGTATGGTTGACATCACGTGCATACTATTTTCAAAACGTGTTTTAGTTATAACTTATGGAATATTTAATTTATGAAACATCGGTTTACGGATCTATGATTTATGGATTTATGGACTATGATTTATGAAGTATGTTTATGGAATAACGGATTTATGGAACTGCGTTTATAAAATTTGATTTTTAATCATCATGTATGTATGAGCATGAGTTGGGATTTGTACGGAGGAAGCAGTGGTTTTTAGCACACATCGATTGGTGAAGTTGTAGTGAGGGGCTCTGGGAACCTACCTCTTTTTATGGCGGTTGTAGTTGGGTGCATTGCATTGTGAATGTGATATTTGTGTTATGGATTTTAAAGGATTTTAAGAAAATATTATTGTATTTTATAATTATGATTTTCTTGTAGTTTAGAGACATACTAAGCTCTTTAGCTTACTCCCCCTTAGTCTTTCTTTCAGATACTCAGACCATAGGCGAATCGGTACTTGGAGGATCTCAATTTTATCCGATTATTTTATTATTCGATACGAAAGTATTTTTAATTACTCATATTTTTATTTATTATTTTGGGATATTGATGTAATTTCATAATTTGAGATTGTTTATGTTTTGGGATTGTTTTTAGCATTCATTTGTTGTGGTTTTATTCAAAGATTTTTATCAAACGTTCGGACTTTGATCATGACATTTATGTTTTATTTATTATAAGATATTTACTAAATTATTGTTACCTATATTCTTTTTAAATTAAAGTGTAATTTTAAAATTGGTTTTCTTGATGGTTAAGTTTTCAATCGTAACTACTTAAATTCAGCCTTTTCTTCTAGGCCAGGTTTAGGGGGTTACATTTAGTGATATCAAAGCCAAGTTCAACCCTCGGACTGTGAGGCTCACTACAATTATTTTCAAAATGTTTTCAACTTCTGCATGCATCTAAAGTATTTTGAAAAAAAAAATTGAAATTTTCTGAAAAATGTACTACAATATTATGTAATTTTGACCTTATTATTTTCTATGTGTTTGAAATCTGAAACTCTAAGTACCAACTCTAGTTCTAGGACTGTCTCTTTTGTAGATAGATTACTATGTCACCTCGTATAAGCTCTAGATTAGCGAATGATCGTGATCATATATATTCTTATGAATTTGGGATCAAAGTTTATATGAAAACTATGTGTTGTCATTTGTAACCTGATTCGAAATGCTTTTTTATACTTTTATTAAGTCTGAAAATCAATAAATTCATCAATGCGCATTAGGAAACCCGTTTCAATTAGCATTCGACATCGCTCAAAAGAAGATGGTGCCGATGTTTTCTCATCCACCCGAACAAATGACCCCCAAATATTGGCGATATTCTTAAAAGATTCACGTGACTATGCCTGAATCCGCATTCTGCTAATCGATAACCACACCCTTCTGGATGCATATTCAATTTTTGGTGACCACACTTCAACTCTGGAAAAGCAGCTCTGTAACACCCCCAGAGTCCAATATCATAGTTCTTCAAAATCCCCAAGATTATGTGTGAAGTTAATATTGCAATAGAAAGGGGTAGTTGTGGCAGCAACAAAAGGAAATATTCAGTTGGTTAGTTATTGCCCCAAAAAAAACTTGCTAAAAAAAACTTAGAATTTTTCAAATCTAAGCGAAATGCAAAGTGTTACGTTTCTAACAATTATATTATCAATCATTACTCCTTATACTAATACGCATGTATCTCTTTGAATATATGATTGAGTTTTACGTGAAAGCAATCCCTTATGTCTATTTATATATTGTTTATCCAATTTTACTTAGACATTTAAACTGTGTTGGGTTGATTTTATGTCAAGTTAATTCGGATTTTATTAATTTTGTGCATTGAGACGATACATTTTGATTTTATGAAATTTAGATTATTGCATATTTGGAGTATTTAAAACTCGGGATAATTTTGGGTTTAGAGTATTTCAAATGAATCATTTAGAGTTTGTGTCATTCTTAGACTTACTAATCTGATTTTTCTGGTTGGATTATTTATTGTTTTACGTTCAAGTTTGAAATTCGTGTTCAAGTTTCAGATTATCTGAGGCTTGAATTGTTTTAGAATTGGGCCAGTCGGAATCCTTTTTAGGTTCGAGATAGTTGAACTTTTATGATCAAATTGAACTTAGTCAAATTTGAATTAAAATTAATCCGGTCAGATGTTCAAAATTAGGTTGGAATTTACAGCTCTATGTATGTGTTATTTTAAATTTTTTATTAAATAAATAACTTACTATATTTTTAAAATGTTAAGATTCAAATTCACGCGAAAATGAAATAATATGGGCACATGAATATCAAATTTAATTATTTTTTTCTCCCTATAAATATAATAGACAAACAACAATCTTATACAACACTAAATCCTAGGGGAGAACGAAAAACAAACTCTGTTCCTTCTTTATTTTCTTTTGGTTCTAAAAACTTCTCAGTTCTTCAAATCTAAACAGTTCCAACATGGCAATCCATTTGTTATGTTCCAAAATGGGCAACCTCGTGAAGTTCCTTCCGACGGGAACCGTCTTCGTTTTCAACTTCTTAAACCCTATTTTCACTGACTATGGCAACTGCAAAAATCAACTCAACAAGCCCTTAGCCGCCGTTCTCATTGCCCTTTGCGGCTTCTCCTGCACTTTCAGCTGCTTTACTGACAGTTACAAAGACGGCGACGGCAAAACCCGTTACGGGATCGCGACTTTTAAGGGTCTTTGGCCTTGTCGACCGTCGGAATCGGTGAAACTGTCGAGCTATAAACTTCGGTTTAGCGACTTGGTTCACGCTTTCTTTTCGTCGATTGTCTTCGCGGTTTTAGTCCTTCTAGAACCGAACACCGTGAAGTGTTTTTATCCGTCTTTGTCGACGAGTTCTAGGGCCTTAATCTGCCTGACCGTATTGCCTCCGATTACACTTTTGGTTTCGTTGGCCTTCATTTGTTTCCCTAACAAACGCCATGGCATTGGGTACCTTTCCATTGAACATTCTTCAAATAAGACCGATTTGCTTCTTCCTAATTAAGTTAATGTGTTGATTAATACCGAGTAAATTCTACCTACCTATATATGTGTGTGTATGTATGTATACATGATCATTTACCTTTTTCTTTACAGTTGTATTTTAGTTTTTAATTTACAGTGAATTTTGATAACAAATGCTTTAAGGATATCAACTATCACGTAAAGTTAAAAACTTGTAATTTATAGTAATTTCTTTTAGTTTAATGATTAATTTTATTTGTTAACAGTATGAATGTTATAATTGTTGGTTCATGGTGAACCGTTTCTCACGTTTCCATTATTAGAAATGCATAGTATCAAAAGCAAAATGCTTTCAGCCATGTATAGTGGATAGACTTGAGTTGAGTGGTTTCCCACGTTTACAAATAATGACATTCGCATGATATGGTTGCACGATTTTAGCTCGTGTAATTATGGTTGCACGATTTTAGTTCGTGTGATTATGATACGGCTGGTTAGTGATTTTTGATGGGGAAATCACCTATAAATACTCATAGGCACAAGGTCCCTAAGCACCAAGAATCACAAAATATTCTATTTCATCTAATGAGGTTTCTCGAGTGCTTAGAAGATCTTTGGCGTTTTGAATTTTTGTGTGTAGCCGTATTCGACAAATTCGACGGTGGTTCGAGACGTTCTTAACGGTAGTGCAACTACATCTCAACTTGGCATACGATTTTGACAATGGCTGGAGGTAATTATGAATTTTAATTTTTTCGCTGTGTTCTTGTTCAATTTATGCTTACATTTGGTATCATAGCATGGTTAAATCTTCGCCTTGTCGTTTTAAAATTTGTATGTTTCACAAAATTAAAATGGCATATTGATCTTTAAATTCTAAAATTTTGTATGAAGTATTAAGCAATAAATCTATAAAATATGTCTAGGGATCCGAATAATTATTTTAATTAGAGAATTAGCCACAACAACTTTAATTAAATAAAATTACGATAAGGATCTCATAAGGACTAGACATAAAATGTTGCTTAATGAATTAGCAACAACTTTGAATAAAGTTTAGGGTTAATATCTAGCTAAGTGGTTTTCATAATTTTATTTAGTTAAAGACTAGCCATACAGTTAAATAAAATTACTAAGATTAAAAAACACATAAAGAAAACTTAGATATTAAATCTCATTACAGAATTTATTAAAGTTAAAAATTATTAGATGAATTTCTATAATTGCCACAGGAGTTATGAAAATAAATTTAATAATTTTATAAGGGATAGAAACTAATTCTATCATAAAATGAATATAATTGAATTAAAAATTTAGCCCGCAGTCAATTTTTATGTCATTTGATTCATTATTTACATAATTTGCATTGGTAAATTATAACTTTATGTTTACCTCAAATTTATAATAAGCATGTATGTCAATTTATTTTGCAGCATTACAACCTATGAATATGTCTGATAATAAAGTAGATATCCCTAAATTAACCAGTGAGAACTTTAAGTTCTGGAAGGAGGATATTCTTCTTCAATTAGAGTGTATGGATATTAACTATGCTATAAGGAAATCTGAGCCACATATCACTGACACCAGCAAGGCTGATCTTGCTCTATATGAAAGATAGGAGCGATTCAATCACTTAAGTATTATGTTCATTAAGAGAAAAGTTCCTGCTGGTGTTCGTGGGTCAATTGAGCATGATGAGAATGTCAAAGAGCTATTAACGGTTATAGAGAAACAATTTCAAACTTCTAAAAAGTCGTTTGCCAGCACTCTAATTAAGAAGTTCACATCAGTGAAGCTCACTACAGTGAAAGGTGTGCATGATCACATCAATAAGATGCGAGATTTGGCAGCTTGACTTAAGGCACTTGAGGTTGGAATGTCTGAATTTTCTTGGTGCATTATATATTGAACACTCTTCCACCTCAATATGGGCCATTTAAGATCTCTTATAACACACACACAAAGATAAATGGTCGATTGATAAACTTTTGACAACGTGTGATCAAGAAGAGGGTAAGCTCATATTGGAGATGGGAGATAATGCACTGACGGTTACTCAAGGAAAGAGGTTAGTCCAAGCCAAGCAAAAAGGGAAGGCTAAAATGCAACCCCAAGCTGACATAAAGAAAGAGTTCACGTGCTTCTTCTGTAAAAAGAAGGGACACATGAAGAAGGAATGTGTCAAGCATGAGGGTTGGCTTGAGAAGAAAGATAAATCAATCTCATTTTGTTTGCTTTGAGTCAAATATGGTTGATGTTAATTATAACACATGGTGGATTGATTATGGTTCTACAATCCATGTCTCAAATTCCTTACAGGGATTAAAAATCTGAGGGAACCAGTGGGAGCTGAGCAACACATCTATTTAGGAAACAAGATGCAGTCACATGTGGAAGCTATTGGGACCTGCGAATTAGTGCTTAGTAGTGGCTTTGTATTAATTTTAGAAAGGACTTTTTATATTCCTAGTTTTCATAAAAATTTGATTCCCATTTCAAGACTTGCACCCTTAGGGTATTGTTTTTAATTTTTCAAATGTTGGATTCAGTTTATTTTATAAAAGAAATTGTTGGAAATGGTGTTTTATGTGATGGTCTTTATTCAATTGATTTACAAAATAATGTCACTCATAATGTTATGCACATTCAAACTGGTACTAAGCGTTATGTTATAAATGAAGATTCCTCTATTTTATGGCACCAGATATTAGGGCATATTTCCATTGAAAGGATTAAAAGATTAGTAAATGATGGGGGTATTCAATACCTTAGTTTTTACTGATTTTGATACTTATGTAGACTGCATTAAGGGCAAGCAGACTAACAAGTCAAAGAAATGTGCCTAGAGGAGTTCGACCATATTGGAAATCATCCATTCTGATATCTATTGCCCAGATATGGATGTGCAAGGTTAGAAATACTTCAACACTTTTATAGATGATTACTCACGATACATGTATCTCTACATGCTTCATCATAAAAGTGAAGCGTTAGAAGCCTTTAAGGTTTTCAAGGCTGAAGTAAAGAAACAATGTGGTAAGCAAATAAAGATTGTGAGAACCGATAGAGGTGGTGAGTATTATGGTAGATACAGTAAGGATGGACAAGCACCTGCTCCATTTGTGAAGTTTCTTCAAGACAACGATATAGTTTCCCAATACACCATGCCAAGCTCGCCTGATTAGAATGGTGTTGCAGAAAGAAGAAATCGAACTTTAATGGATATGGTGCGAAGTATGCTTAGTATCTCTAAGTTACCTAAGTCTTTATGGGTTGAAGCTCTCAAGACGACTGTTTATATATTAAACCGGGTTCCAACCAAGGTTTTCCTAAAGATACCTTTCGAGTTATTCAAAGGTTGGAAACCGAGTTTGTGACATATACGCGTATGGGGATGCTCATCTAAAGTAAGAATTTATAACCCACAAGAGAAGAAACTGGACCTAAGGACCATTATTGGGCATTTCATTGGATATGCCGAAAATTCCAAAGGTTACAGATTCTATTGTCCATCTAACATCACTAGAATTGTGGAATCAAGAAATGCAAAATTTCTTGAGAATGACTCAATTAGTGAGATTGATATGTCTCGGGATTCAATACTTGCAGATCAACCATCTGCTTGAAGTGAGAGATTGGTTATCATATATAACACCCCAAGCTCAACCGGGTGTTGAACAACCAATCAGTAAAGTTCCACAACCTACTGAAAACACTCTGGTAGATCAAGTTGTTCAAAAAAAATCCAGAAATTATTGAACAAACAGTTGAACAACACGATCCACAAGAAAATGTTGGTTCAACATTAAGGAGATCTACTAAAGAAAGAAAATCAGCAATTTCTAGTGATTATTTTGTGTATTTACAAGAATATGACTATAATGGTAGAGCTGAAAATGATCCTGAGTCATTTTCACAAGCCATGAGCTATAATGAATCAACGTTATGGTATGATGCTAAGAAAGATGAGATGAATTCTATGAAAAGCAACGAGGTTTGGGATCTTGTACCGTTGTCTGATGGTGTAAAAGACATTGGATGTAAATGGGTCTTCAAAACAAAAAGAGACTCAAAAGGCAACATAGAAAGATATAAAGCAAGACTTGTTGCTAAAGGATTCACTCAGTGTGAAGGAATCAATTACACTAAGACTTTTAATCCAGTATCTTAGAAAGATTCCTTACGCATTGTGGTAGCATTAGTAGCTCAATTTGACCTTGAGTTACAACAAATGGATGTGAAAACTGTCTTTCACAATAGTTTGATGTTTTTTTATTGAAAAGGGAAAACGTTACCACAAGCCTTGTTAAAAAACCCCTAGACCTATGGAGGAAAAGAGTACTCATGGCAACGATTACAATAAACTTAGACCATAACGGTCAGCAAACAAACTACCAAAGACCAACAAAACCTTAAGAGATAGTTATGTTCGCAGTGAACCTGGAGAAGACCTCACCTGGAGGAAAATCATGATAAACCTCACCAACGGGCTTACCTCAAGCCAAACTAGCTAAACCATCAGCCACCATATTTGCCTTTCGGTACACATGAGCTATTCACACCTCCTAACATCTAGCTGAGACCTCTTTTATTTGAGCGGCAAGGGCGCTACCATTTAAATCCATAGACGTACCGCAAAGAATCTAAGCCACAATGCTTTTATCAACTTCCAACTCAACCTTACGGAACCCTAGCCTTCAAGCATGTGCTAGCACATCACGAACAACCCAAAGTTCTGCCATAAGAGTCGAAAAAGACCCAATACTCCGAGATAACCCAAACACTTAGTCCTCATCGTCATCACGGACAAATCCCCCCGTTGCCGCCATGGCATCGTTGCCCCTAACGGCCGCATCGGCATTTTTTTTCACACAGCCGCTAACCGACAATTTCCAACGCGCTCCAGATCGAGCAATGCTTCTCAGACTGTCCCTAGATGCAGTAGTCGCAACGATCTCATCTCGAAACCGAAGGCAATATGTAACCACATCCCCAAAGCACACAGGATCATCATTAAAGACAAGCCCACACCGACGTTTCCAAAGAATCCAATAAGTGACGGCAAAGAGGATAGGCCAATTAGTTCTCAAACTATGAGCATGAACACTGCCCCTCAAATTTTCCTCAAACCAAGTCGCATAAGGGGTAACATGGAACATAGGCAATACATCAACTTTGAAGAGGCGAGACCACGCCTGTCACGCCCTCCCACACGACCGCAGAACATGGTCTTGTGACTCCTCACCTTGGCCACAAGTCGGGCATGTGGTAAATGTCGTAATATGTCGATGGCTACATTTAACATTATTCAATAATCTACTATGCAGCACAAGCCAAAAGAAAACATGCACTCTTTGTGGGAAATTCATATGCTAAATAAAACGCCATAAACCATTCATCATAGTCGCATGATTATCCCCGAGAGAGCTATAGGCTGATGCAATCGAGAATAATTGTTTCTCCTACCAACGCCACTCCGACTGATCCCGACCTAAACTAGCATGCAGCGGTACGATGTAAGTAATTCGATGCAACACCATAAAATGGATCACAGTTGCATGTGTATTCCAATCCCACTCCCCATTAGCCGAGAGTATTACACAGGGATGTGTGAGGGTGGAGAACTTAGAAGACATTCGCGACTAAGGGCTCATACTCATCAAGCTAAATGTCCCACCAAAAATTTATTCGCCACCCATCACGAATTTGCCAACAAATTCCCCGACAAACATCCGCCCGAACTTGAGTGAGCCCCTTCCAAAGCCTAGAACAATTCGCTTGATGTATATAAACTGGGATATTCTCCTGCCACTTATACTTCGCTTTTAGGACTCGAACTAAAAGCTCATTTTCGTTATTAACCAGTTGTTACCTCCTCAAAAGTACTAATTTTTGTGCATATATTACAATGCTTTTGCTTGCTTTTGAGTACATTCAGTTGCATTTATATGTTAAATTCATGCATTTGCATAGGGAGTTAGGAATTTTGTCTATGTCAATATGAATGGTTGTTTTTTTGGTAATTTTGTAGGTTTTGGCATAGAAATTGGTAGAAAAGAGCAGCACGGGAAGGAATGCCAGAGAGAATGTCGAGATGCTATTGGCACAGATAGACCAAACAATGCCAACCACCGGTTGGCAGAGAAGAGGAATTTGATGCCAGGCCAAGAAGTTGTTTAATCTGAAAAACTAGGACCAGATTAGGCTGCGAGAAAATAGCAATTGAACCAAACTCCAAAAAAATAGCGGAAAAATAATGCCAAGCTTGGTTGTCATAATGATGCCAAGTTTGGTTGCCAAAGGATCGATGGCAGAATGACGTCATCTCTAACCTGATCAGCTTATCACCTAATCAGCTTATCACTTCAAATCTGGATAAAGGTGATCACAAACCTTATCCCTTGCGCATTCAAAATTTCAAATGCAAAGGCTTATCCTAGGGCTTCTTCACACACCTATTTAATGAGTGATCAAGAAAGCATTCAAGGTGGAGGTGGAGAGTGATTCATCAAAGATTGGCTGCACCAAAGAGAGGTGGTTTAACCAGCTTGACCGGGAGCTTGGACCTTGAAGGGCTGCATCGAGAGACACCCTTCTCGCACATTCTCTTTGTTTAGTTGTTTTTACTTTCTTTTAAATGATGATGTGTTTGAAAAACATTAAAGGTTTTTTGGTTGATACACTCACCATGAACTAATTTAATAGTTGGTGGGAGATGTTTGCGTTGAACGTTGTTTTTATGTTAAGTTTTTAATAATGAAAATGCTTCGGCATTGTTTCTTCTATTCGGCATACTTTATTGTTTCCTAAATACTATGCCACGCGAGAGATGGCATTGTTAGCCTATTGCACCACAATATCTTAACAGACTTGGGTGGCAACGATGAAGTTGTTGGATACTAAGGCGAGATGCTTCGAGAGAAGATGTTCAAGTAGACGAACTTCCTTCGGAAGTGAAATTTATCCCTTAGGAGTATAGATTGGATCTTAATCAAATTGGTTTCTGAAAAAACATTCTCTATAGAAATATAGGGATTTTTACACGATTAATTAAGGCCAATGACCATCGAGAGAGGCTTTGCCAATTTGAACCTGCTCGGCAAACAATGCCAAGGCATGACATTATTAGAAGCTAGCATGACATGAATAGCGTGAAAACCAGGAATCCCTTGCAACGCTCATCATTCATTTGAAACTCTCCTTGCCAACACTATCTTATTTTACTTTTCTTGCCTTTGCATTATTTTCAAAACCAATTCCAACTTAAACGATATTTTCCCTCAACAAGTAAACATTCAAAGCAATCGAATTCCAAGTCAATCTCTGTGGGATCGATATTCAGCTTACTGTTGTATTACTTGTCGACCGTGTATACTTGCACGCAAAAGACTCAATCTTTGGCACTGTTTTACTACATTTCCAATACGTTTTCTACCCTTTTTGCCAACACTCACGCGAGTCGCAACAAGTTTTTGGCACCGTTGCCGAGGGTTACAACAGAATTGATTGTTTTGATTTTTACTTGTCTTTGTTTTAGTTTATGATTATTTTCCTTTTATTATTTACTTTTCTAACATTATTTTTAGTTTCATTTATTTTAGGTACTTCTAGGAACATGGAGGATTGGATAATGAGCATTAGAGACCATATTGGAGCTTACGACCGATGGCATTACTAGAAAAAATTTTCATGGTATGATCAAGGAGCTGACTTTTTGCTTACAATAATAGCATTGCGGCTGCAACACATATGACATGTCAAAACAGTCCTCAACATAAGTCGAGCTACTCATACGATGATCACATAGACTTCTATGATGATTACAACTTTGTTGATACAACACACATGTCTTGGCAAGAGAACTTAGACTTCAATGAGGATGTGAAATCTAGGACGAGTGCTCAACGTCAAGAGATTGAAGAAATAAGCAAAAAAAAATTGAAAATCACATGACACTGATTTTGAACATCCTAAATAGCACGCCATAAAAACTAGTTCAAGGGGATTCTGAAATTCCAAACCAATAAGACGAAGGCAAGCAACCGATTATTTGCCAAGAAGAGAAATTAGTGCTAACAGGTGAACCCAAGGAAGTAGAGAAAGAAGAGATAGAGGTTGATGATGCCAGACCACTATCTGATGTCAGACTGCTATCCAATGTCAGACAGCAATCGGATGCCAACACCACCTCGATAGAACTAGTGGAGCCGTTATTTGCTAACCCTACGTCGGTAAGACGAGCATATATTACTATTGACAATTTCAAAGTTCTTAAATGTACATATAAAATTTAATGCCATGCAGTTGAGCCAATGGAATCCATTTTGGATGAGAACCTAGCATTGAATTACCAAGGAATGAAGTTGATGCCATAAAACAAAAATACGATGGCAAAACAATTGAGCGACAGAGAAGATCAATTATGGTCGAAACTGATGCCATGAAGCGAGGTGTGCTCAAATGGCTTGTTGCTAGAAGGAAAAATGGATGGCAAATGAGTGAGAATGAATAGCTGAAGTAGGAAAAAAATTTCCGTAACAAAAATGTCAGAGATATTGCGGCTCAAAACAGACTATTTCATGAATATTCTAAAAAAAGATGAGGATAACTATGCATAAAAAACATAGAGATTCTTTGGTTTTCTAAGGTGTTTGTTCAAAGCCACCATGGTAAAATATTCCCTTTCATTGTGCAATAGAGAATTTGGAAAGATCAAAGGAAAGCAATTTTTTGGCTTTCTATGTTGGCTATTCAAATAAAGGATTGCCACAACCTACCACCTACCAACCAAGGGCCAACGTTTGAAGCACTACTAGGAAGGTGATCAGAACAAAGCCAAGGAGGTTGTCCTCTTGGTAAAAGTATCCTAACATCATCTTCATGGTTTGATTTTTATAAATAGTAAGATTAGAGGTTTTTCTTTGTCAACATTTTTTCTTTGTTAATTTTTCTTTTAGTTATTAATTTTCCTTTACTGTGTTGAAAGGTTTTCTTTGAGCATGTGCAGATTAGTACGCCGGGAATAATATCGAGGCAGAACTTGGCATGAGACACAATGAAAGAATTCTGCATGCCAGGCAGAATGCCAACGCAGAGGATTGACATGCGACAGATTGAAATATTGGAAAAAGAGATTTATCGTACCTTGATTAAAGTCGTCCCATTAAAGAGAGAGATTATTTTTCTTTGAACTTTAACCCTAGCCGCCCAAAAATTAAGTTGAATTTAAACTCAACTTAATCACCTTATCACTTCACTCCTTAAACCTATCATATCACTTACACCTTATCGCATCACCCTTATCACTTAACCCCTTATCAAATCTGTAAAACCAAAACTTTGATTTTGATATAACAAATATTTCAAGGACCAATTTGAAAAGAAGATAAATTTTTAAGTCCTCAAACTTCCTAAAATTGACAAGCAAAATGTTTAAGTCAAAACTCAAGTTCCCATAAATTTTTCTAAGTGTTTACCAAGCCAAAACAATGATTTTCGACTAACCGTTTCGATACACCCCTTAGGTGTTTCGAAACGATTTGAAACTGTAAAGTTTGGGCTCGAAACGATAGGAACTCATATCGATATTGTAGTATCGAAACGGTCTCGATTGTTTCGATACGAGTTTTGAAAGTTTGTTTAAAAATGCGACTGTTGCTTTGTCATAACTGTTTTATTGAAAATTAGTTAAGTGTGTCGATACACTTTAGGTGTGTTTCGATACGGGTTTTCACAGTTTCAAAATGTTTCCATACGATCTTGTCCAGTTTCGAAATGGGCTCTTTTAGTATCGGAACGACCATGATCGTTTCGATACGTTCTTTTAAATGCTCCTAACGGCTCTTTCTGTTTTTGCCGTGTTTCGATACAGGTGATGCTGTTTCGGTACGGGTAGTTGCAGAACAGCATTAATAGCGGGAAGATGAAGTCTCAACGGCTATAATTATGATGTCAACCACCCAAACGGCTAGAAAATAATGAGAAGGTATAAAAGCAAGCATTTTGAGCACCAGCAACAACTATTGAACCTTCAAGAATCATGCAAGCATCAAATTCCAAACCCTTGTGCCTTTTATTGTCAAATCCTTGTACCCAACTCTATTAAGTATTCCATTCTTATTTGTATTGTGAGTTTGGGGAGTGATAAATTGTATTTGGGTAAACAATTCATCCTTTGAGAGGAATTTGTAAGGTTTACCATTTTCTCAATTGTAAAGAGTGTTTCATATTAAGCTTTCGGTAGAAAGCTTAATTTCTTTGTAAGGTTTCCTCCTCATCCAAGAAAAGGGGGAAAATCAATAGTGGATTGGTTGAAAATCCTTAGTGGAAGCTAAGGTAGTAGATGTAGAGTTCATTGGAGAACTTGAACCACTATAAATCTCTTGTGCAATTGTTTTTGTTCATCCACTTCTCTCCTTTCAAATATTTAATTGCCAATTCACCCCCTCTTGGCCAATTGCATTATTTGATCAACTCAACAATTGGTATCAGAGTCACACTGATTGGAAGGATTGCAACATTTTTGACTCAATTCTAGGAGAGTTTTGATCAACAACAAGTCAAAGCAATGGCATCCACCTCCATTTCTAACCTCTATAAGTCTCAATCCACCACCAAACCACCATTCTTCAATGGGGATAACTACTCATATTGGAAGAATTGGATGCGAATCTTCATCAAATCCGTCGACTACATGGTATGGGATGTAGCTAAAGAAGGGCCACACATTCCTATGAAGAGGGATGGTGAAAGAAGACTTGTCCCAAAGGTTAAAGCTGAAATGACCAAAGATGATAGAAGAAGGATGCAAGTCAATGATAAAGCCTTGCATATTATCTTTTGTGCTCTTGGTCTGGATCTCTACTCAAAGGTGTCTTCAATCGAGAGCGTCAAGGAAGTTTGGGATACCCTCGAGACAACATATGAGGGAACTAGCGATGTCAAAGAGACAAAGATTGGGCTACTCAATATAAGCTATGAAAGCTTCAAGATGGATCCCCATGAAAGTTTCTCCAAGATGTTTGATCGATTCTCGGTCATCGTCAATGGATTAAAGGGTTTCGATGAAATCATTCTCGAAGACAAGCTAGTGAGGAAGCTATTGTATTCTCTTCCGGAATCTTGAGATAGCAAAAGAACGGCCATCATTGAAGCTAGAGATTTGAAGACTCTCAAGCTCGATGCTCTTGTTGGATCTCTACTTACCCATGAGATCATGAAAAAGCGAAGAGAAAAAGAAAATAAGATGGGGGAGAAGAAGGTTGAGAAGAAGGAAGTTGGGAAAAAGAAGATTGGAATCGCACTTAAAGCTTCATACCATGATAGCGATTCTAGTGAGGATGAAGATGAGGAGATGACCATGTTGGCCAAACGATTCACTCGTTTCATGAAGTCCAATCGAGGGAGAAAATTCAATAGAATATGGGACTTCAAGAATAAGAGTAAAGAAGAAGAGAAGGACCAAATCATTTGTTATGAGTGCAAGAAATCCGACCACATCTGATCTGAGTGTCCTCAATTAATAAAAGAAGAGTTTTGGGAAGAAGAACAAGCTCAAAGCTCAAGTGGCAACTTGGAGTGACAAGGAGTCATCCGAGGAGGATGAGGAAGTGGCTAACCTTTTCCTCATGGCCATTGATGATGATCCAAAGGTAAACCTCAACTCATCTAATTTTGATTTTACCTATGATGAGCTTCATGATGCATATGATGAGTTACAAGAGGTCTATGATGAGTTATTTGAAAATATAAATAGTCAATTTTGAGAAATAAGAAAACATTTCCGATTGAAAAATCAAAATGAGTCTCTTTCAAAAACTAACTCCAAATTGAAAAAGAAGGTTTTATATTTGATGAATCTTTCAAATGATCTCAATAGGAAAAATGTTGATTTAGAAAAAATTCTTTCCGATTTTCAAGATGATCACACCAAGGAGGTGGATAATCTTAAAACATATAGTACTATTGGGAGAAATAATTTTAAGAAAGGAAATTCTTTTAAAACCCAATATGTAAAAAGAAAACCTTTTTATCTTAAACAAAGAAATTTTTCAAAGCAATCAAAAAATAAAAGAATTAGGAGTGTTTGGGTTCCCAAGGAACTCATTGTTTCTAATAATGTGAATGCTATTGCTTCTTGGGTTCCTAAGGGAACCAAGGTTTTAAGAGCTAACACACATGGACCCAAAATGATTTGGGTACCAAAAACTAAAGCCTAATTTCTTTGTTTGTAGGGGGAGCATTGCTACAAGGCCAAAGCTTCAAGTCAAAACTCATGGTACCTTGATAGTGGATGCTCAAGACACATGACCGGTGAGAAGAGTAGATTCTTGGAATTCAAGCCAAAGAGTGGTGGAGTAGTGACTTTCAGTGACAACTCCAAAGGCCACATTGAAGGAATTTGCTCCATTGGTAATCACTCTTCTATTTTTATTGAAAATGTATTATATGTCAACAGTCTTAAGCATAATTTATTGAGCATTAGTCAATTATGTGATAAAGGTTTTAATGTTCTCTTTGATAAAAATGGTTGCAAAATAATGAACATTAAAACAAATCAATTGATGCTCATAGGGCATAGGATAGGAAATATCTACATGGTGCATTTAGATGACATACATTCATCCCATGCATGTTTAGTTGCACATGATGTAAATGATGCATGGTTGTGGCATGGAAAACTTGGGCATTCTAGCATAAGTGTTTTAGAAACATTAGATTCCCAAAATCTAGTTAGAGGTTTACCCAAACTAAAATTTTCATTAGATAAAATATGTGATGTTTGTGCTAAGGGTAAACAAAAGAGAACCTCATTTAAACCCATTAATGATGTTTCGACTAGTAGGGTATTACAACTAGTTCACATGGATTTATTTTGGCCTATTAGAACTATGAGCTTGGGTGGTAAGTCATATGCTTTTGTTTTAGTAGATGACTTTTCTAGATACACTTGGGTTCTATTCTTAAGTACTAAGGATGAGGCTTTAGAGAATTTTATTACTTTTACAAAAATTACCCAAAATGACCTTGATCATAAATTTTCACACATTAGAACTGATCATGGAACCAAATTTCAAAATATGGGCTTTGAAGATTTTTGTAACAAAAATGGTATTAGCCATAATATTTTAGCTCCTCGTACTCCCTAACAAAATTGGGTTATTCCTTAAACTCTAAAGCCTACCGAGTATTTAATAAAAGAACTTTAGTTGTTGAAGAGTCTATATATGTTATTTTCGATGATAACCTTCTTCCGAGGAAGGATTCTTGTGATGATGATGATGTGAGGATCATTGAAGCCATTGATGGAGGACAAACATCAAAGGTGGATGAGATTCCAACCAAAGAAGAAGATGCACAAGATTCACCTCTTGAAGCCTTGAAAGATTTGGCTCTTGAGGAAAAGAAGGTGACATACCCAAGGGAGTTCAACTATGTGAAAGGTGGTGAAATCTTGGGTGATCCATCCAAGGGGTTAACTACTAGCTCCTCTCTCAAACTAATGAACCATGTTGCATTTATTTCATGCATAGAGCCTAAGAATATCAAAGAAGCATTAAAAGATGATTTTTGGATATTGGTTATGCAAGAAGAACTTAATCAATTTGAGAGAAGTAAAGTATGGACATTAGTTGAAAGGCCTCGTAATCTATCTACCATAGGAACTAAATGAGTTTTTAGGAATAAACTAGATGAGAGTGGTAACATAGTGAGAAACAAGGCTAGGCTTGTTGCTCAAGGTTACACTGAAGAAGGGGGAATTGATTTTGATGAAACTTATGCACCAGTTGCTAGAATGGAAGCTATTAGGATGCTTCTTGCATTTTCATGTTACCATGATTTCAAGCTTTTTCAAATTGATGTAAAAAGTGCTTTTCGAAATGGTTTTATAAATGAAGAAGTGTATGTTGAACAACCACCGAGTTTTGAAGATCCTAAATTTCCAAATCATGTTTTTAAACTAACCAAAGCTCTTTATGGATTAAAACAAGCTCCTAGAGCTTGGTATGAAAGGCTTTCAAACTTTTTGATTGAAAAAGGTTTTGAAAAAGGCAAGGTGGATACTACACTTTTCACAAAAAGACATTGTAATGACATATTAGTAGTACAAATTTATGTTGATGATATTATTTTTGGTTCTACAAATGAGTGTTATTGCAAAGAATTTTCTAAGCTAATGCAAGGTGAGTTTGAAATGAACATGATGGGAGAGCTCTCATTTTTTTGGGGCTCCAAATCAAGCAAAGGAAGGATGACACCTTCATCAATCAAGCAAAGTATGTGAATGCCATGCTCAAGAAGTTTGGCTTGGAGAATGTGAAACCTCAAGCCACTCCTATGAGCTCTTTTTTAAAGCTTGACAAAGATGAAGGAGGTAAGTGTGTTGATTCTAAGCTTTATAGATCTATGATAGGTTATTTTCTTTACCTTACCATAAGTAGACCGGATATTGTATTTAGTGTTTGCTTGTGTGCTAGGTTCCAAGCTCGTCCTAGAGAATCACACTTAGTAGCCACAAAGAGAATTTTTAGATACCTTAGAGACACTCCTAACTTAAGCCTTCGGTGTCCTAAGAATTCTTCCTTTAACTTTCATGCCTTTTCGGATGTGAATTATTGGGGATGCAAAATAAATAGGAAAAGTACCTACGGAACATGTCAATTTTTAGGTAGTATGCTCGTATCTTGGTTCTCTAAGAAACAAAATAGTGTAGCCTTATCTACCACCGAAGCGGAGTACATATCCTTAGGGATTTGTTGTGCTCAAGTCCTTTGGATGAAACAACAACTCTTAGATTATGGTATCCAAGTATACACCATACCCTTTATGTGTGACAACACTAGTGCCATTTGTCTCACTAAAATCTCATCCAACACTCTAGAACTAAACACATAGAAATTAGACATCATTTTATTAAAGATCATGTTGTGAAAAATGATGTAGTTCTAGAATATGTTGACACCTTAAACCAATTAGCGGATATTTTACCAAACATTTAGATAAAGAGCGTTTTTAGACCCTTAGGAGAGAGTTAGGTTTAACTAGCCTTTCTTGACTCTTTTAGGTCTCAAATGGTAAAAATCTTGCTTGAAATTAGTTGATATTCATACCTATGTTAATTTGTATTATTTTGCTTCTATGCTTGTAGCTACGGAGAGTATGTAAATGTTTTTGCCTATAGTCTTTGCTCATTCTTCTTGATTATGCATTTTGAATCAATTAAAAATCGATTTTTCTGCAACTTTGTGCCCAAACTGCACATTCTGGCATATGTGTATCGAATAGGGTACCCTTGTTTCAATACGGGCTACCTCAAAGGAGATCATTGAACCAAACTGTATCGAAATGGACAAAGAGGTTTCGAAACATTTTGGTTATGGAATAATCAGTATCGAAACACACTCCACCTATTTCGATACGGGCATCTTTGTGGGAAATGATACAATCAAACCTATATCGAAACGGTCATATGGTTTCGGAACGGTCGAATTTTTTTCGATACGACTCTAATTGTATCGAAACGTGTATTCGGAAAAGTCTCTATTTAAAAGGTTACCATCTTTAAAACAACTTTTTATCAAACCTACACTTCTCAAAACCCTAACCCTAATTTTTTCCTTTAAATACTCATCATTCCTAAACGTTTTTCACTCAAATCTTAAGGGTTTTAAGTCTTCAACTCCAATCTAAGCAAGATTCATCAAGTTAGTGCATCTATATTCATCTATTCCTCCAAAATCCCAAATCAAGGTATTTTTCTATTTCCTTTTTCTTTTCAATTTTCGTTTGAATTCTGTGGTTTAAAATTATTTTTCTTGTATATATTGCATATTTACACTATGGGTTTCTAAGTTTTTGCAAAAGTTTCTTCAAAACTCAAATATTTTTATTCGAACATAAAATATTTTAACCGTACATATTTTCATCTCAATTTTTCAAATTATCTTCTTAAAAAAATTTTCTCATATATTGTATATATTTAAACCTTGATTATAGGATATTCATTGGATTGAATGTGAATTTTAATGCATACATTATTTGCTTGCTTAAAACGTTTTTAGGCTTTTAAATGGCTCACAAGAAGTGAAAGACCGAAGAGACGGGCGAAGGATCTAAAGCTGTTGTTGACGATTCTTTTCGTCCAAACTTAGCTCTTCTTTTCACAAAGAGCCTCAAAAACAATGAAGCTCGAACCAACTTCAAGCTCTACCAAGACACCATCATTCGTCGTAAAAGTATGGTTGATATGACCTTCCTTGACTTTGAACGCTTTTATTTCAAATATCTAACTCTTTAGCAGCGTTGCAGATTTTTATTTTTCATGTCTATACCCGGCATTCTTCACTATAACCTTGTTTTGCTTTTTTATGCAAATGCCCTATTAATAAGTAACCAAGACCATTCCCAAGTCATTGCCATTGAATCCTTTCTTATGGGTAAATAGATCTGAATTGAGCCATCGACTTTGGTCAATTTCCTAGCCCTTGCAGATGAAGTCATTGAAGATGAGACTTCTTTGGACTCTAAAACCGACTCGGATTTCTCCTTAGATGCTCATGATCGTTTCTTGCATCTCATTATCTCTTGGTGGTTCCGTCTTTCTAAAGGCAAGTTTGCTCACATCTGCCAAGTTGACAACTTTTGGCTAGAGTGCTTCCGTCAAGAAAAGCGATCGAACCTCGTGATGGTCATATTTTCCGAGATGGTGCTTTTAGTTAGGCATCGTGGTTCCGACTCCATCCAATCTTTCACCTATGGGACTGCATTGAGCTACATTTTCTTAAAGTCCAAGATTGATTGTTCTTGTGACTATCCGGAGTCTCTCAAGAAAAAGCTCAATGAAAGTACTCTCCTAAGGTTCGGGTTTCGCTACGTTCTAGATGAGCGGGTTCATGTGGATATAGGGCAAGAGATATTCCGATTGATCCTCCATCTCAAGCTCTACAAGCTCCTATTGCTCCTCAAAACAATGATGCTCTTATGGCTTATCTCAATACGTAATTCTCCGGCTTCCGAACTGACATCTCTTCCGGATTTGCTGCTATTGACACAATTTTCACTACTTTGGAGGAACGTGTTCTTAATGTGGAAAATCGTCTCTCTTCCCTTGAGACTCAACATGCTTCGATGGATCTCTCCTTCACCGGATTCTATAGAGAATAGAAACACTTTAAGAGAAGTCAAGAGGAAGATAAAGACGAAGATGAAGATCATAGAGATGATGAGGATGGTGGCGATATGGCTCCCTAGACTAGTTTGCATCTCATATCATATCATATCATCTAGTTTTTTTCTTTTTATGCACCTATTTTAGCTTTTGAACTATTTTTTCGTAGGTTATGCTTTTAGGTATTAAGTTTGGACTTATGTTCTTTGCTTTAGATTTATGGACTTAATATATTATGTTGTTTTGTTTTGGTATACTATTAGTGCCCTTTTTATTTCTCATTGAATTATGCCAATTTTGATCTAACAAAAGAGGGGAAAGTAGAGCCAATTTTGAAACTTTGCAACTTAATTTTAAAAACCTATCTTAAATTGAGAGGGAGTAAGTTTTACAAAGTTCTCAAAACTTAAAAAATTATATTTGGTTTTGTTATATCAAAAAGGGGGAGATTGTAAAACCAAAACTTTGATTTTGATATAACAAATATTTCAATAACCAATTTGAAAAGAAGATAAATTTTTAAGTCCTCAAACTTCCCAAAATTGACAAGCAAAATGTTTAAGTCAAAACTCAAGTTCCCATAAATTTTCTAAGTGTTTACCAAGCCAAAATAGTGATTTTCGACTAACCGCTTCGATACACCCCTTAGGTGTTTTGAAACGATTTGAGACTGTAAAGTTTAGGCTCGAAACGAGAGAACTCGTATTGATACCGTAGTATCGAAACGGAATCGATCGTTTTGATACGAGTTTTGAAAGTTTGTTTAAAAATGTGATTGTTGCTTTGTCATAATTGTTTTATTGAAAATTAGTTAAGCGTATCGATACACTTTAGGTGTGTTTCGATACGGGTTTTCACAGTTTCAAAATGTTTCGATACGGTCTTGTCTAGTTTCTAAATGAGCTCTTTCAGTATTTGAACGACCACGATCATTTCGATACGGTCTCTTAAATGCTCCCAACGGCTCTTTCTATTTTTTGCCCTGTTTCGATACAGGTGGTGTTGTTTCGGTACGGCTAGTTGCAGAACAGCAATAATGGTGGGAAGATAAAGTCTCAACGGCTATAATTATGATGTCAACCACCCAAACGGCTAGAAATCAATGAGAATGTATAAAAGTAAGCATTTTGAGCACCATCAACAACTACTAAACCTTCATGAATCATCCAAGCATAATCATAATTTTGACTGGTTCATCATTGAGAAAACTTATAAATGTGTGGAAAGAGCTACCATATGGAAAAACCTTACTGTCGCTGAGCCAAAAGGAAAGGCAAAAGAAAAGGTGCCAACGTAAAAGGTGCTAAAGGCGGAGCCTGGCGCTCCCATACCAGCTGATGTAGTGGCACTGCTCTCACAGATCTACCATCGCCAAGAGGTCATCTTCAAAAAAAATAGAGAGAGTTGAGGAGCGAAATCTCAAGCTCTATCATTATGTTCATGCCAGGGACGTTTCCATCAAGGAGACTCTTGAAGGGCTACCGAGATCTTTGCCAGCAACGATGCCATGCCAGCCAGTCCTCAATTAGCTCGTACCCCATCTGATGCCACAGTCTCATTATCTCCGATTCATGTTGAATCTGCAACTACAAACTCTCTAGTTGAATTCAAGGAAACCAAAGCCAAGTTTACTGCAACGCCTATCACAATGGAACAATTCGATGCCACTGATGCCCTTATCGTGTCTAAACCTGTCAAGATTGTAGAGGAAGTCCTCCGATATGTTGAAGCCTCTACTGCTGCCACAAAACCACCCATGTTAACAATGAAACACAAAGGCCCCAATCGTGGAAGCTTTGTCGAGAGGAAGACTCGTGTCACACAAGAAGTATCATCTGAAGGGAAATCCTCCTCTTCCTAAACTACTTTGCATCCCAATGCATTTTCATGATCATGCATTTTTATTATTTCTGTTTTATTGTAAATATGTGTTGTTTTCATGCATTGAGGATAATGCACATCTTGGGTTTGGGGTGTGCATTTTCTCACATTTATGTCATACATTCCATGTTTAAATTTTGTTGTCATGCCATGTAGTTCATATAGTTTAGTTGCATATCGGACCATTAAAAAAGTGAAAAAAAATTTGTCTCGGCCGAATTTTGAAGATTGTTAACAATTGGTTAGGCAATCTTAATTCGATCTAGTTTTCTGCCCGATGAAGAAATTTTAAAATCTTTAGTTTGCCATGTCAGCAGAATAGTTATGCCAGGTTTGCTTGGCAATGGATCTCTAGTTTAGGGAAATGAACTTTCACTTAACACGTAGTATGCATCTAGTTCCCGAGCAAACTTAGAATATCTAAAACTAAGCTCAGACTAAAAAAAATTGATGTCAGGGTAAAAAGAAACTAATAAGGCAGCAATGTTCTGCCATAACAACGAAAAAAATGAAATCTCCTCTACCTTAGGGATAGTAAGTTACTTAGGGCTTCGTGGTTTGCTCCCTCTTAGTTCTCAAGTCCAAAACTTTAGGGTATGAGTTGAAGAGAAAAGCCTAGAGATATTTGGATTAATGTGGGGGTTTGTGGTTTGCTCCCTCTTATTTCTCATACCAAACAATGTCACAAAGCAAGCTTGAATTAATGCCAGCAGAAAACCCTTGGCAGGAATAAAAGAAAAAAATTCCGAGTTTAGGTAGTAAATTTGACTAAGGGAGTGAAAGGATACTTAATGCATATTGCCTAAATATTTTGCACTCTTCATGAATTTAGACTAGAGTTATATTGCTGCACTTGAATTACTGCCTGCTTGGCATTGTCGCACTGAGATACATGATGACAGAAATAGAGCCAAATACTGCTTACCAGCACTTGTTGGCATTCCAGCCAAAATTCTGTCGAGGTACTATTTTCACAATTTGTTTGTTTTTATTTTTCTTTGCATTATTTGTGGACAAGCAATGAGCTGGATTTGGGGGTGTGTTACCTCCTCAAAATTACTAATTTTTATGCATATATTACAATGCTTTTGCTTGCTTTTGAGTACATTTTGTTGCATTTAGATGTTAAATTCATGCATTTTCATAAGGACTTGGGAATTTTTTTCTATGCCAGTGTGAATGGTTGTTTTGTTGGTAATTTTGTAGTTTTTGACATTGAAATTGGTAGAAAAGAGCATCGTATAAAGGAATGCCAGAGAGAATGTCGAGATGTTGTTGGCACAGATGGACAAAACAATGCCAAGCACCGGTTGGAAGACAAGAGGAATTTGATGTCAGGCCAAGAAGTTGTTGAGCCCAAAAAATAGGACCAGATCAAGCTGCAAGAAAATAGAAATTCAACCAAAATCTGATAAAGTAGCGGAAAATAGTGCCAAGCTTGGTTGGCAGAATGATGTCATGTTTGGTTGCCAAAGGATCGATGGCAGAATGACGTCACCCCTAACCAGATCAGCTTATCACCTAATCAGTTTATCATTTCAAATTTGGATAAAGTTGATCACAAGCCTTACCCCTTGCACATTCAAATTTCAAATGCAAAGGCTTATCCTAGGTCTTCTTCGCACGCCTATTTAAATAACGATCAAGCAAGCATTCAAGGAGAAGGTGGAGAGTGATTCATCAACGACCAACTACACCAAGGATAGGTGGTTCGGCCAACTTTATCGAGAGCTTCAACCTTGAAGAACTGCATCGAGAGACCCTTTTCTCTCTTATTCTCTTTGTTTAGTTGTTTTTACTTTCTTTAAAATGATGATGTGTTTGCAAAACGTTGAAGGTTTTTTGGTTGATACCCTCACCATAAACTAATTTAATAGTTGATGGGGGATGTTTGCGTTGAACGTTATTTTTATGTTAAGTTTTTAATAATGAAAATGCTTCGGCATTGTTTCTCCTATATGGCATACTTTATTGTTTCATAAATATTATGCCACGCGAGAGCTGGCATTGTAGGTCTAATGCAGCTCAATATCTTAACAGACTTAGGTGGCAACGGTTGAGTTTCTGGATACTAAGGCGAAATGCTTTGAGAGAATATGTTCAAGTAGATGAACTTACTTCGAAAGTTAAATCTACCCCTTAGGAGTATAGATTGGATCTTAATCAAATTGGTTTTTGAAAAGAAACATTCACTCTAGAGATATAGAGGTTTTAACACGATCAATTTAGGGCAATGACCATCGAGAGAGGCTTTACCAATTTGAATATGCTCGGAAAACAATGCCAAGGCATGACATTATTAGAAACTCGCATGGCATGAATAGCGTGAAAACCAGGTATCCCTTGCCAACGCTCATTATTCATTTGACACTCTCCTTGACAACGCTATCTTATTTTACTTTTCTTGCCTTCGCGTTATTTTTCAAAACCATTTCCAACATAAAACAATATTTTTTCCTCAACATGTAAACATTCAAAGCAATCAAATTCCAAAACAATCTCTATGGGATCGATACTTAGCTTACTATTGTATTACTTGTCGACCATGTATACTTGCACGCAAAAGACTCAAACTTTGACACTTTTTTTACTAGAATTCCAATACATATTTTGTCCCTTTTGCCAACACTCACGCGAGTCAACACCAGCTAAAACCCAATCTTCATAAGCAAAGCTTGATTATGACGACCCAAATCCTTGAAACCTAGACCTCCCTCATTAACAAGTAACTTAATCGTCTCCCATTTCACAAGGGCAATCGAATTTGAATCGTTAGAAGAACCCCACACAAATCTCCTAATCATCTTCTCCACCCCATCACATAAACCCTTCGACAACCAAGCGGATTGCATAACATACGTGGGAATCGCCTGTAAAACCATTTTAGCCAATGTGATATGAGCTGCTAATGACAGTGTACGAACCTCCCAACCTGATAATCTCTGTTCAATTTTATATAACAGAAATCGATATATATCCTTCTGACACGCTTATGTAAAAGGGGAATCCCCAGATACCTCTCAAGATCATCAACCAGCTCAAACAAAAAATAATCTGTTATAAAGTGCTTCAAATCCATCGAACAATTTGTAGAGAAAAATATTTGTGTTTTGGATACACTAACACGATGACCAGAACAGTAACAAAAAGCACCCAAAACATCTCTGATAAACTTTAACTGATCCATCGACGCCTCAACAAAAAGAACTAGATTGTCTACAAAAAATAAATATGATAAACTTGGTCCCCCACGAGACATATGAATTTGCATCCATAACCCAGACGCAATCGACCGGCCAATTGCATGGGATAACCACTCCATGCAAATCACAAACAGGTAAAGAGAGAATGGATTACCTTGAGGAATACCCCGTAACGAATAAAAGCACTCAGTAACCTCCCAATTCCAAATGATATGTGTCAAGACAGAACAGACACAATACATGATCCAGGATATAAACATATGCGGCAAACCCAACTCTGAAAGGCTCTCCTAAATAAAGTCCCACTCATGATGATTGTAAGACTTCTCCAAATCCATTTTAATTGCCATCCAAGGCTTTGTACCTAGTTTCCTACATATTGTGTGAACCACTTCCTTAGAAAGAATCACGTTATCGGCAATATGACGACCTGGCACAAAGCTAGATTGTGTTTTAGCAATCCAACCAATAGGTGCAGCTTCAACCGATTGACAAGGATTTTCGTAATAACTTTGTACATCACCGTGCACAAACTAATGGGCCAAAACTACTTGATGTTCTCCGGACTCGCAACTTTGGGTAACAAGACCAACAGCGTACGATTCGCCAAATCCTCCATGCCAAATCCTTCAGATCAAAGAAATCACTAAAAAACTAGAAATCAGAGTTCTTGGCCGTCTCCCAATTCTTTTGGAAAAAAACCGCATTAAAACCATCAACCCAGGGGATTTCAACTACTCCATGCTAAAAATAATGATACAAACCTCTTCCACAGAAACAAGGGGAACAATACTCTTCTTATCCCTCTCAGATAACTACCGAAACCCGCAACAAAAATATGTTCTAGCCTCACTTCTAGGTTCGGACGTGAATAACTGCTGGAAAAAGTCAATAGAACGATCCTTGAGCTCGATCACATCATCACACCACACATCACCCTCCATCTTGAGTCGTCGAATAGTGTTCTTCCATCGCTGATTGAGAGTAGAAGCATGATAGAACTTAGTATTTCTATCTCCCTGAGCAATCCATTTGTTGCGCGAATTTTGAAACTATAAACTCTCTTCTTGAGCCAGTACAATATCCAACTCTTTTTTCAACCCTGCATCAAGCTCAACAAGAAAAAAAGATGAAGGTCGATCTAGAGCTTCAACCCCTTAATGCACGCCAAGAGCCTCCTTACCTTGCGCCTGCCTATATGTCCGAAAACCTCATGGTTCTATTGGCGGCTCTTGCCTTGAAAAGCCAGAAGATTATCAAACTTAGGATCCTCATTATTCCAAGAATCTAGTAAGAGACATACAAAGTCCGGACGCTCATTTCAGGTTGCGATAACCCGATACGGCCGAGGCCCCATTGATGGAAACACAAGTTCAAAAGTGAGGAGAAAAGTCCTATGATCAGACCCTAACATCGGTAGATGTAAAACTTCCGACAAAGCAAATTCCTCAGACCATGTTGTATTGTATAAACAACGAGCCAACCTCTGAGTAAGGTCGCCACGCTCCCAAGTGAATCTCGACCCAGAAATCCCTATATCAATCAGACCAGATTAGAAAAAGAAGTCACGAAACTTGGTACAAACACCAGACCTACGAGAGGAACTCCCCGCCATTCTGCGGCACTGCAAGTCGCATTAAAATCGCCCCCCCCCCCCCCGCCATGAGCCATGAAAACCCACTACCAGGATCAGGTGCCCAGAGCTGATCCCACGGCACACTACGACGACTATAGTTAGGGCTCGCATAAACAAAAGTGACATAAAATTAGCGATTTGATCCCACTTCAGAACAAACACCATGCAAAAATTGATTAGAAACAACAACCATAACAATCTGAACAGTCTCCTTCCACATCACCCAAATACCACCAGATAGGTCTGTAGCTTCCACCCGATACGAATGATCAAACCCATACCTACAAATAAAGTTATCAACATAAGAACTGCTAACCCTTGGTTCCATAATAGCAACAATATCCGAATCATGCGAACATAATAACAATCTGAAAAACCGATTAAATTCAAGGCCAAGAGTGCCTTGAGTGTTCCAAAAAATGACTTTAATCATTAAAAAGATAAGATGAGAATCACAACCTAACTCACTACGGATTGGTAAAAGCACCTTCCTAAAATGTCGAGTTCGCAATCCATTGAACCTTAGACCCTAGTTCAGACGAGCTATTCGAGATCACCGAGTGATTATTCCCAGCTGACGCACTTTCCTTGGTCAGAGAATTCGAGAGTTTTGTCACCTAGTCTGCCACAACAACTGGTTTCGACGTTGCATCCTCCTTTTTCTTATTATTAGGCTCCTTCCTAGTTAAAGTTTTGAAGCGATCGAACTACGCTTCACTCCCTTAGCAGCAGTGGAACGTATAGGGCCATACATAGCCTGACTATTTTTCTCTTTCAATATTCGTTTAGCTCATTCCTCAATAACTCATATTGCAGTTTGCTTGACCGGATGCAACATCGACGGTGCAGCCACAATCTGACCTTTAGCCGCCACAGGAGGGATCACACTCTGATCATCAGTACTCGACACTACTTCCTTCGTACTCCCATTAATAGCCACTCCATCACTAACAACATTCAGCTGTGCCACAATTTCCATAGCCTGCAATGCCTCCCTAATCGATCCATCCTACCCCTCAACCTCAAAATTACCACTCAGTGCCACAGCCTTGTCAACCAAACTCGTAACCGCCTCTAACCTCAAAGGTTCAGCTATCACAGTTCTAGCCACTCCCTCGTGCGAAGTAGACGCAACACCCTGGTGAGTATCCCCTACGGGCATGTCAGTGAGGACGCCAAATCGAGAGCCTCCTCATGAAACATCCCCAGTGCCATCCTGATTAGTATCCTTGCTCATAGCAGTATGTATGCGCTTTTTGCTCTGAACTTGCATCCATGGCCCAAACTTACCGTCCGACATTGAAGCCTTGGATGAGTTTACAACAACATTAGCCGCAACAACTTTCCTAACACCGCATCATTCCTTGAAGTGACCATACTTACCACACCCATAACAAATGATCGGTAACCCTTCATACTCAATGACTTGATGAGTTCCTTTAATCACAATTCCAGGAATCAAGGGTTCATCAAGGTTGACCACCTCTGCAACGCGAGAAAAATGGCCCCGCCTCCCTTCATCTGTATTAAAATCAATCCAAACAACCTTCCCCAAAATGTTAGCAATATCTCAAAAAAGACTCTTAGAATAATACATGTAAGGTAATCCAAGTAGTCAAATCCAAGCAATAATCTGATTCAGGTGATCCTCTGATGTAGAAAATTCTCGTGACTATAGTTGAACCGTCAAATAACTACCGTAAACTATCCAGGGTCCACTGGACAAAACCTTCTCATAATCAGCATCCATTGCAAAGAAAATGAGGTAATAATCATTGTCCAAGTCTATTATACTTAGTTCGCTCATAAGATTCCATAAAGCATGAACCCTATTTTTCAACGTACGGTATCCGATCGATTTTCCCAATAACTGTATGATCAAAGATTTGGACAACTTTGCATCAATCTCCTTGCGAACTCTGTCCGAGAACCGAATCTCCGGGAACACCTTGGTGTTCGATATCACCACATCCTCATCCCTCAAAACCACATCCAGTTCACTGATGAAATTATCATATTGCTCGGAACCAATTTTACCTGCAACCATGTCTCTAAACGAGAGTTGTGCCAGCTATTTCATCCCAGTCCCAGCAATTGCCTCCCCCATAGCTGGAGGAACTTGTGGTAAAGCACCATACATTATAGGAGCACTCGAAATTGGAAGGGGCGATAAACCAGTATCCATGTCCATCTGGTCATCTTGGATATCATCTCTCTTAACCCCATCAAGAGAAGGGGCAAAGCGCGAGAAGCAGGGTTTCCTAAATTCACAGAGCTCTCCATTAAATTCTAGAATGAGGATTTTTTTAAGAAAGTAGTTCAATAATTTATATAGAAATAATTAGTAAAAATCAATGGTTTATCAATTTGTGTAAACAAATTAGCAATAACCAATAATTCAAGTGCACATGTTTACCAAAATTGAACTAACTTTTTCATATATTTTTTTTTTGGGTATTGAATACTGAAATCTAATAAATTAAAGAGACAAACTTGTAAAATTTGTAAAATAAAGAAATCAAATTTATAGGAAATACAAACGGTATAAAATGTAAAAGAAGATTTTGTTATATCATTATGTGAAGTCAGCAAATTTGTCTATATGACATTGCTATATCAACGTGCATTGTCATGTTATTGCAAGACATTTAATATTAGTTGACTAACAGTTTTCATCAATAGATAAGCCATTTTGAACCAAAATGAAACGTCAAGGGTCAAAATGCTTTAAAAATATCTAAAATGATTATTCGACCAAACATTTATAGAATTTTTTGACATTATGTATGCCTTCTTCATTTGCCGCCATTTTTCATTCTAAAATAATTTAAAAGATAATATTTAGCAAAGAAAATAATGCAGTGGTAATTAGAATATATTTAACTATTATCACACATAATGAAACTTAAACTAAATATTTACATAGAATGACATCAAACATTCGATCCAAAAAATTCTCAAATTCTTAATCTTACTATCAACCCAAATATCATTGACAAGTTGATACCTCCTGGATGTTTTTTTTCTACAAAGGTGGAGATTTAGTTTTATGGGGAAAACAAAAATTAGGAAAAATTCAAACAAGAGAAAAGTTGAAGTTTCTTTTCGTAATGGTTATAAATTATTTTGAATAAAGATAAATTTAACACTTATATATATTTTTTAATATTGGTTCTTAATTTTTTAGTTAACTTTGAATCTCAAACTTTAAAAAAAATAACGAATATGTTGACTAAAATTTTAAATTTTTAAAGTGGCAATCCATGTATTAGTCCAAAGGTACTTTACGTTAATATAAAATATTAGTATGTCTTATATGTTACATCAATAAATAATTTAGGCTTAGTAGCTCGTTTGGCCCCTGAAGTATACACAAAATATCGAGCTGCCCTCTAAAGTATTTTTTAGGACGTTTTGCTCCCTAGACTAAAAATTGTTACCTCATTCGGCCCCTCTGTCTAACGCCATTAAAAAATTCATGGGCCAACCAGAACGCGCCACGTGTCATTTAATTAACAAAAAATAAGTTAACTTAAATTAAAGGGGTAAATTACACGTTAGGTATGTCAGATTTTATTTTTTGTTCATTTTAGTCCCAACTCGAGGAACACAAAAATTGAGGATCGCTTAGGCCAAGGAGCTAATTATATTTTTGAACCGTGGAAAATTCATTGAAATTGAAGAAGATTACAAAGGGGAGGAGGGGGAGAATCGACCCAATTTGTTGGGCAGGATCCTAAACATGTTGCTCTAGCCACCCAATCCGCAACGATGTTCCCCCCTCTCTTGAAAAAGGAGAAAGAACAAGATGGAAAAACATCAATTCTATTAAGAATACATTTTTCAATTTGGGCAGTAGTCTATAGAGAATGACAGCGACGAGATAATCGATCAATAAGACCAAAATTATCCGATTCGTAAATAATATTTTGAAAGCCATATTGGCGAGCACATTTCACTCCAAGTCGAAGGGCCTCTGCTTCGGGCTCGCATACATAGGAAATATGGATAAGTTTGGAGAGACCTGCAATGATATGTCCTTCATCGTTTCGAATGACGACAGCAATATCGGTCATACCCAAAACATTGTTAAAAGAAGCATCCGAGTTGATCTTAACGTAACCAAGACATGGGGGAGTCCATCGGCAGGGGAAATCCGTAGAGACATGAGTTGGTGGAGGTGGCAACAGACAACAGTTCATAAACTTGGAACAGGTAGCTTGAGCGTTGTTCCAAATGTCAATGGGATTGTCGACATTGCCGTTAAAGATCCATTGGTTTCTAGCTTTCCAGAGATTCCAAAAAAGAAAGGCTAGCAGTTGTAATCTTTCTTTAAAGTCATTATTTGATCCCAAATCTCCAAGAGAAATCCACCATTTGAAAAAGCCAAGGAAGCCCATACGGTTTGGAGAGTAGTTGAAATCAGAAGCTTGCCACACAGGTTGGGCAAAAGGGCAAAAGTACAAAATATGCTCAATGTCTTCATTATCACATGAGCATCTTGGGCATGCCGGAGACGGACTTTTGAAACGAGAGTGGAGATTTTCGTTGAAAGCTAAGGCGTTGTGACAAGCTTCCCATAAGAATGTTCGAATTTTGGGAGGGGCATCTAGCCTCCAAATCATCCTCCAAAACTTTTTTTCGTCTCCTTGGTCATGACTAGAGGAAAGGATTTCAATTCCATTCTTTGTATTGAGAATGGTATGATATCCAAACTTAGAGGAGTATATTCCATTTTTTGAATCGGGCCATACGAGAGTGTCTTCAACGGCTGGACCTCTGATAGGGATTTTAAGAATTTTTTCTGCTTTATTTGCTGAGAATAGTTCACGAACTTTGTCCTGGTTCCATTCTTTACCCTTTTCGTTCATGAGATTTGAGACTCTATGATCAAGGCAGTAAAAGGGCCTCTCGGGGCTTGAGAGATTGGGAAGTTGAGGAACCCATCTATCATTCCATATACAAACATTTTACCGTTCCTTATATTCACTTGGCTCCCGATTGGATGGTTTGAATGCCATTCTTCAAACTATTCCAAGCCCGAGATGGATTATAACATCTAGAGGCATTGAAAGCGTTGTCATTCGGGAAATAGAGGCCTCGCATAATACGATCCAATAAAGAATCAAGAGTAGAAATAATTTTCTAGGCTTGTTTAGCTAGAAATAATTTTATAGGCTTGTTTAGCTATTAAAGCTTGATCGAAAGTATGAATATCCTTAAAGCCCATACTTCTTATATCCTTTGATTTGCATATTTTCCCCCAATTAATCCAGTGAATGCCACATTTTGATTCAATTGAGTTACTCCACCAGAACCTTGCCATAAGGGAATTAATCTCATTACAAAAAGATGCACGTAAGAGGAAGCATTGCATGACATAAGTTGGGATAGTTGTTATAACCAACTTGAGAAGCACTTCACGTCCGACTTGACAAAGGAGTTTGCACCTCCATCCTTGTAATTTGTTTTTGATACGATCCAATAAGAAATTTAGGGCTTCTTTTTTTCATGTCTCATATGGGAGGTAAACCCAAATATTTACTTCCTTCCTCCATCTGATTGAAACCAATGACATTGATCAGATGTTGTTTTCGGATACTATTGATGTTAGGAGAAAGAAATACTGATGATTTCAAGCAATTAACAGTCTCCCCTGTGAGCTTCTTGAAGTTAGCTATGATTTCCTTTACCACATCGCAGTTTTTATCGCTAGCCTTTGTGAAAAGAATCCATTCATTGCCGAAGAGAATGTGATTAACCACTAGACATCTTCTATTAAATTGGAAACCTGACAAGTTTTGATTCATTTGTTCCTTTTCAATGAGCCACGAAAGAATGTTAGAAATTAAAAGGAATAAGAAAGGGGATAGAGGATCTCCCTGTCTTATCCCTCGATCTGGTTTGAATTCTTCTCTTCTTTCACCATTGAGAATTAAAGAAAGAGATGGCGTAGAAATGCATTCCATGATTCTGCTAATCCACCATGGACAAACCTCATACTTTGCATGATTGATTCAAGAACCTTCTAGTCCACTTTTTCGTAAGCCTTTTCAAGGTCTAACTTGATTGCCATAACTCTTGTTAATCCGTTTCTTCTCCTCTTAGTCGCATGAAAAGCCTCGTGTGCGATGATAATGTTGTCATGGATTGATCTCCCATTAATAAAGGCAGCCTGCATTGGAGATATAAATTTTTGGAGAATGACTCTTAGTCTTTGATCAAGGATTTTGGAAATAATCTTGTATCCGAAGTTGCATAAGCCAATGGGTCTGAACTGGTTGACTTCTTCCGGGTTTTGCTTCTTAGGGATCAGAATCAAGTCAGTTTGTTAAGATCTTTCGGTAGCACTCATGTTCCCATGAAGTCTTAGACAAGAAGAAAGATATCGTCTTTTATTATCTCCCAGCAAGACTAATAAAAAATACCTAAAAAAGTTGTCGTGTCCAGGAGCTTTCAGTGCACCCAGACTAAAGACCGCCTCTTTTATCCCGCCTTCAGTCACTTATTTGCTAAGCTTTTGATTCATTTCAAGTGTAATAACATTTGGGATAAGATCGGTGAAGTCATCCATGTTGATGGTAAAATCTTTTGGAAATGATCTTGAAGCAATTGAGCAACTCCGTTTTCATCTTCGATCCAGCATCCTCTAGCACTTTTTAATTTCAAAATTGTATTTTTTCTCCTATTTTGGATTTTGGTGGCATGGAAGAATTTTGAATTCTGTCTCCTAGCTTCAACCAATTGATTCTCACGCTTTGTTGCCAGTGAGATTCCTCTCCTTCCTAAAGTTTGTCTAATTTACTTTTCAAAAATTTTATTTGGAGGTAAGATTCCTTTGTTAGAGGAAGTTTTGGATCTCTGCAATTTTTTTGCATAACTCCTCTGTGGTAGCTCTATTTCTTCCAAATCTATCTTTACTCTAGTTCAGCCGTTTACATTTTATTCTCTTCAATTTTCAATGGAAAGCAGAATCCCTAATTTGCTCAGAGGTCTTCTCCATGTTCTCTCAATAGTTGGTAGGCAATCTTCTTCTAGGATCCATTTGGATTCCAATTTGAAGATTCTCCTCCTTCTTTTTGGGATACCTTTAGGAAAGCATAAGATTGGACTGTGATCTGAACCAATGGCTGATTCGATGATGCCAATTGCCCTGTTGAACATAAAATTTTATGAGGAATTAAAAGCACTCTATCGATCTTCTCAAGGATGTTATCTTCATCGGTCCTTTGATTATACCAAGTGTAATTCCCGCCTTTGATGGGTAAATCAAGCATTCCACATTCTTCCAAGAAGTCATTGAACCATTTAGTTTGCCTTTTATCGACAACATTTCCTTCGTGTTTCTCCGGCTAATCAGCCATAATGTTCGAATCCCCAATGATACACCATGGGCTATCCAAATCCCTTCTGATTTTGCTCAAAGCTTTCCAAAACTCTTTTTTTCCTCTCTGTGTGGAGGTCCGTAGATGAACGAGAAAAACCATGAACTATTCTCTTTATCACAAATGGCAGTGTCAATGATATTTCTTCCTGCAGAGGTTATTGTAACATTCACGTCGTCTGACCACCATAAAGCAAGACCCCCACCGATTCCTAAAGGATCAATATAGAAGATGTTTGCGTACCGAAATTTGTTTCTAAGTCTTTCCAAACTTGCTCTTTTTTGTTTGGTTTCGCTCAAGAAGACAATGGCGGGATGATACTTGAAAATAAAATTGGACAAAGCTCTATGAGTATCAGCTTTTCCTAACCCTCCCACATTCCAAGATAAATAAGACATAACAACAAGGTCGATCAGAGATCAAAACCAACAAATCTGGAATCCAACCCACCAACAGACCTTGACAAGGGAAAGCAACAAGTTGAAAGAAGCACATATGATCATATAGAGCAACACAAGAGATAGAGGAAGAAGATGGAACACTACCATTGAACTAAAGAGTTCGTCGCCATAAACAACCCCGCCACTAAAAGGCACAAAAAACCTCTACCTTCGATTCTCACTCCGTAGCTCCACAAAAAAACACCAAAACTAGAAAGGAAAGCGACAACGATGGACAAGGATAGACCTGGAAAAAATAAAATCAAACCAAAGAACCAAGCAGGAAATCGTTGAACCAAAAACTCAAGAATTGGGGAAATTAGGGATTTGTGAGAGAGAAAAGGGGAAAGGAGTATTCTTTCGTTTCGGTTGGCCCGTGAATATTTTTTAATGACGTTAAACAAAAAGGCCAAACGGGGTAACAATTTTTAGTTCAGGGAAAAAAGTCCTAAAAATACTTTAAGGGCAGTTTGGTATTTTGCATATACATCAGGAGCCAAACGGACCATTAAGCCAATAATTTAATAGTATAAAAATGTTAAAAATTTAAAAATCAAAATTTTAAAAAATAATTTTCATTATATATATACGGAAAGTCATTTGGATTTTTAGATGAAGGGTGTTAAAAATTTATGTTTTAGTTAGTATTTTTATTTAGGGTAAACTACATAATTAGTCCATCAACTATAAAATGTTTTTTTTAATCTTTCGACTATGAAAAGTTACAAAATAGTCTCGACTTAAAAATGTCACAAGTTGGTTCAGTTTTACTAAAAACTTAACGTTTGAAGATATGGTAATTGACAAAATTTAACCTTTTGTATTCTACCAAATCGGATCAGAGGGTAGAGGGGCGCTTGTCAACGCGTTAGTGTGCGAGATTAGGACTGTTGCAGTGTGCAAGTAAGGTGCATGGACGAGCGTCGAATGGTGTGGGTTGATCGAATGAGCAAGGAAGTAGGATGGAAGGGTCGCCTAACAGAAAAGGTCGGACAAATGGTCGTTGGAGTAGAAAGGCGGTGTAGGAGTGGAGGATGAAATAAAAAAAGGCTAAATTGATAGAATGGGTAAATAAAAAAGTACTAAATTTATTTAACTTTTTGGCCAAACGGGCCATTAAGCCAATAATTTAAGAGTGTAAAAATATTAAAAAATTTAAAAATCAAAATTTAAACAAATAATTTTCATTATGTATATATGGAAAGTCATGTCGGATTTTCAGGTGAAGGGTGTTAAAATTTTATGTTTTAGTTAGTATTTTTTATTTAGGATAAACTACATAATTCGTCCATCAACTATAAAACGTTCTTTTAATCTTTCGACTACGAAAAGTTACAAAATAGTCTCGACTTAAAAATGTCACAAGTTGGTTCAATTTCACTAAAAACTTAACGGTTGACGACATGGCAGTTAACAAAATTTAACCTTTTTTATTCTACCAAATCGGATCGGAGCGTATAGGAGCGCTTGTCAAGGCGTAGGTGTACGAGATTAGGACTATTGCAATGTGCGAGTAAGGCGCATGGACGAGTGTCGAATGGTGTGGGCTGGTCGAACGAGCAAGAGAGTAGGATGAAAGGGTCGCCTAACAAAAAAGGTCGGACAGATGGTCGTTGGAGTAGAGAGGCAGTGTAGGAGTGGAGGATAAAATAAAAAAGGTTAAATTGATAGAATGAGTAAATAAAAAGTAAAATTTATTGAATTTTTTGAACTGGGACTAAATTGATTGAATATGTAAATATGGAGGACTAAATGTGTTATTATGTCAATTTTCGTTAAATAGCAACGTCATTAGTTGTTAAATTTTTAACGGCACCAGACCAACTCGTTACTTTTTATAAGTCGGGAGATCATTTTGTAACTTTTCAAAGTCGAGGGACTCGACAAAAAATACCCTATAATCATAGACTATTTATATAGTTTACCTTTTTATTTAAAAATAGTGGGTTAATTCTTTTTGAAAGATTGATGATCAAATTTAACTTTTTATACAATTGAAGGTCAAATTTAACTAAAAAAATAAGGGCCAAAATGTATATATGTTGAAGAATATAATTTTCATTGGTACAATTTATTTCAATTGCACTTTAAACAATAATACCATGTTAAAGAAGAAGCACTTAATTTAAAATTTAGAGTTTTTAGTATATTGAAGAATAGTTTTAACCTTAGTTTAACCTTAACTGAAGTGCTTGATCTCTTCTTTTCTTTATCAGATGAGATTTCTACTTTGAATTTCACAAATTCAATTCTAAAGATGGGTCAAAATAACCGATTCTTCTTCTTCTTTTCTCGTTTATCTTGATCGCTTTATTCTGGGTAGACAAACCCATTTCCTTCAAATAGAGATTTTTGTTTTATCTCCCCCTTAATTTTGGTGTTGAGAATGGCGGGAGGCTTTGCAAAAGCGGTGGAAGATGGGCTAAAGGCATAGCATTGATGGAGGCTCTGATAGTGTACGACAAGTACAATCAGACCGCTTTAATTTTTTTCCAAATTAGCATAATCGATCTCAAAATTGATTGTTATGGGGATTTTTTTTTTTCAAGTCTGAGGTAAATGGAGTGTCCATTGTCGATTGCTTTCTACATGAGAATTGGTTGACTTATAGTTTTATTCTTTACAAACTGTATCAATGAGGCATTATAAATCTATAATTATTTACAAACTGTAATAATACGGGTAAACTACACCAATAACCACCGAACTAATTGGACATACCTATTTTGACCACCGAATTATCAAACTCGTCAATCAGACCACTAAACTTATCAAATTGACCTATTTTAACCACCGCCGTTAAAATACTAATGGAGGCGTGACGTGGCAGTTAACAGAAATTTGTAAAATTATATATTTTGTCCTTGTTATTTACTTATAATATCAATTTGGTCCTAATAATAATTTAATTAAATAAATTTAATCATCGAATCGGATGACGACACGTGTCATCACACGATTGGAAAATTTATTTTAATTTTTAATTATTTTATTTAATATATTTATTTTCCTGCAACTAAGTAGTGACACGTGTCAGCTCCTAGTTAAAGGAAAATTAAAGAAAAAAGGAATGTACTTGGTGTGATTTGAACCTGTAAACACCTATTTTTGTCCGGGCCTAAACTCAAACCAGCCCAACCCAACATTAATAAATAAGCCTCTATTGTTATTATTTACAACCCAATCAATAACCCATACAACCCATACCCAATACCTATATCCATACCCGGCCCAATACCCAGGACCCATCATCCAAAATACCCTAATTACATTAAACCAATCTAACCTAAAAAACTTAACCCTAATCTACCAGCCGCCGCCGCCATCCGAGCCGCCGCCATCCAAGCCGAGCCGCCGAACCACCAAGTTGCCTGAAAAAAAATCCCTTAGTATCATTCCAGATCTAGCAAGTGGTGATTCTTTTATTATTTTTTATTTGTAAAATCGGTTATAAAAACCGAAAATCAATCAAATGTAAAAGAGGGGAGAGCTTTTTTCGAAGGAAATACAAGAGAGAGTTTTGAATGAAATAGGAAAAAAAATAGAGATTTACATATCTAAAGATTCAAGGTAAAAAAAGCAGTATACTTTATTTCTTTTTTCTCTTCCGAATAAAACGAAAAAAAGGAGTTTCGAATCTTACCTCGGTTCGGTTTCGAATCGGCGCCATCGTCTCCCTCTACGGTAGGAATAAACCGTGATCATCATCTTTGTTGAAGCTAAAACTTTTGATTCAAACAAAAATGGGTTGTTTTGTTTTTAGGGTTTGAAAAAAAAATTAGAAGAAACAAAGGGAAAAGAAAGGGCATGAAGATGCGGCTGAGTGAAACAAAAATGAAAGAAAGAATTTTACTTTAGGTTTTAGAATAAAAATGGTTAAATTACGCACTAGGTCCCTCCGTTAAAGCTGCTTTTACTTTGTCTCTTTCGCATGGTTTAATCACTTATATAGTCCCTCTAAAGTTTTCACGAGTTCTAATTACGTCCATATTCCCCTTTTAATTCAATTCCCAGATTTTATTTTATTTTCAGTTTAGCCCATAAATCAGTTTAAAATTGGAAAACTGCATGATGAGGACCTCCGCCCTATAATAATTCTCTCTGCAGTCCTTTCATGTTTTAATAACTTTGCAACTGGGCCCTTTAATTTCTTTTAATTTGATTCCCTTAATTTGGTTTTTTCCTTTTTTGTCTTAGCATATTATTATTATTATTATTATTATTATTATTATTATTATTATTTGTTCTAATCTTATTATTATTATTATCGTTATATCCATATTATATTATTATTATTATTTGTGTATATATTATTATAATATATTTATTTATTATGTAGTACATGTATATATATTATGTAATCTTTATATTACTATTATTATTTATTATACTCTCATGTTACATGTGTATATACATATATTATATTTTTATTATTTATTTCTCATGTTTTATATACATATATATTTATACCATACTTATATTATATTATATCATACTATCATTATCCTTGTAACATATTTATCATCTTTATTACTATTATTAGTAACTATTATATTATTGATGTTATATCATAGTTATATTTCATTATGATTATAAGTGCTATAAGTTATATATGTATGTTATTATTTTGTTATTATATCTTATCAATATACTATTATTAATTATGTTATCTTATATTATAATAATTATTATGGTATGTATCTTATCATATTGTATATATGTACATATATGATATGTGTATATTATTTTACTATATAATATATGTGTGTTGTGAACATATAATAATAATATATATATAACTATGTAAATTATGTCATGTTATTGTCACTTATGGTACTTTATCTTTCGAATATATTTTTGTACTTATTCTAAAAATTTTAAATTTGTTTTGGTATTTAAGGGATATTTTTCACTTTATTTCGGAAACCGACTTGAAAGTGGTATCCTGACCTATTCAGGTGCCATCTTCCTCGGCTATCGTAAATAAAGAAATATTCTCCTTATACCTTTTTTGGGATTAAAAATTAAGTTAAATTTGAATTTTTTATTTTCTTGCAAGACAACACTAAATCAACACGGTACCGATTTTGGGCGTCATGGGGGTGCTAATCCTTCTCCACGCGTAACCGACTCCCGAACCCAAATATTTTGAATCTCTGGTTGATTTTTAACGGTGTCTGGCCTACCATAGTGGCCGGTGGCGACTCCTACAATCATTTCTCTATTTTCTCCATTTCACCCCATTTTCAAAATATTTTCCAACACCATTGTTTTTTCAAAACCAAAAAAAAAATCTTTATCACAGATGGCGACTCCGCTGGGGACACTTTTAAGAGAGTCAGGCCAATGTTGATTTTTTGTTGTCTTGCAGGAAAGTAAACATTCGATTTTAATTTAATTTTTAATCTCTTTGCATTCATGTATGAGCTATTTGGGCTCCGTAACCGTTAAGTGGGAGTGATTACTTTGTCTCGTGGGGTGGCCACCTCCGTATGATATTGTAATTCACTTCCGTGATATGATCCTTATATTTCGTGGGGTTTACGCCTCCGTATGGTATAAGGACTCGTATCCTCCCGAATCGATGTCCTATTATCTTTGTAGGTAATAGCGACAGTTCGGGTACCCTTAGTACTCTAGATCCTAACTGCATATAGTGGCTCATAGAGCCCGCCTTTTAGAGTCATACCGAAACTCTGCCCATTTAGCAGCTGTTAAGCCTTGCTTGATTTATTTATGTATTTATTTTCCATTTATATGTCATGTACATAATTTTAATTGCTTCAATTTTGACATTTGTTGCTATTTAATTTATTCAATTTGTTTATTTGATTATCTTTAACCGTACTAACCTATTTTGGTGTTTGATTTTTTACATCACATTTTCGAAGCATTATTTCATTCATTTACATGATAGTTGCATTACATCATTTTAATAATTCATTCACTTGCATTAATATGCATTTATACATAAATATTGCATTTAAGAGCATGCATGTTTCTTTCATTTATCATCACATTCGTTCAGAATAAAAGATCATTTGTTTTCAAAAAGAAGATGTCCTAACCGATGAAAATCATGACAAGCTTGAGGACCCGCAACTGCAGGGCAAGTAATGTTTTAATTCCACATTAGGAGCATCTTTACATACAAGGCATCAAGCACTGTTTAATCGAACAAATCTGACCACCACAGAATGAGGGGCATCCCTTTAAGGGGCAAAACATAATATGTCATTCACTCACTCATTGAGATCATTTCAAATTAACTGCATACATCATACTTGCATTTAAGTCACCATGCATTTAAACATATCACATGCATCCATAACACATTCATTTGAGCACACGAACAGGTCCAAGGAAGAGACCAAAAAAAACCTCAACTATGGGGGCAACAACATGATGACCAACGTTTAGCCCCAAAGGAGGCCGAATACGCAAAAGCGTAAGCATCTAAGATTTTTGAAAATACTGACTAGTGTTTTCTCTCCTTTTCAGGTCAATACTCTTTGTTATGGAGTAGAAGATGAAAATTTTCAAATCTAGCCTCTCCGTCAGTGGAGTAGTAAGATCAAAATTCATTCCGATCTAGTCTCTCCGTCAGTGGTGTAGTGGATCAAACCTTTTTCAGCTGGATCAAAATTTACCTTGAGATCGTGCCTCTTCGTCGGTGTTGTAGCTCGGTCAACTCCTGGTCCTGCCTCTTCATCAGTGTTGTAGCTGGACCACATTTCTGATCCTGCCTCTTCATCGGTGTTGTAGCTGGATCAAAATTTACCTTGAGATCGTGCCTCTTCGTCGGTGTTGTAGCTCGGTCAACTCCTGGTCTTGCCTCTTCGTCAGTGTTGTAGCTGGACCACATTTCTGATCCTGCCTCTTCGTCGGTGTTGTAGCTGGATCAAAATTTATTCTTTTAGACCGTGCCTCTTCGTCGGTGTTGTAGCTCGGTTGAATCTTGGTCTTGCCTCTTCGTCGGTGTTGCAGCTAGACCAAATTTTACTCCTCGAATATTACCTTAAAATTATAGTTAGAAAAAAAAGAAAAAAGTAAACAAAAAATCAAAAAAAAGAAAAAAAAAAGAAAAGCAAACAAAAAATCAAAGAAAAAAGAAAAAAGAATCAAGAAAAAAAAGAGAGAAGAAAAAAGAAAAAAAATTAAAAAAAAGATGAAAAGAAAAAAGAAAAGAAAAAGAAAAAAACTTCTTCGATCATGCCTCTTCGTCAGAGTTGTAGCTTGATCAAGACTTTATCCAGATCTTGCCTCTTCGTCAGTGTTGAGTTGGATCAAGATATTTGACTTCGACCTTGCCTCTTCGTCGGTGTTGTAGCTGGGTCAAATTTATCAACTCATGGTCTTGGACCAAATTTACTAACCCCCAACTTCAGATCCTGCCTCTTCGTCGGTGTTGTAGCTGGATCAACCTTACTAATTTCAGACCTTGCCTCTTCGTCAGTGTTGTAGCTGGGTCAAACTTTATTAACTCATGGTCTTGCCTCTTCGTCAGTGTTGTCGCTGGACCATATTTACTAACCCCCAACTTCAGATCCTGTCTCTTCGTCGGTGTTGTAGCTGGATCAACCTTACTAACTTCAGACCTTGCCTCTTCGTCGGTGTTGTAGCTGGGTCAAACTTTATTAACTCATGGTCTTGCCTCTTCGTCAGTGTTGTAGCTGGACCGAATTTACTAACCCCCAACTTCAGATCCTGCCTCTTCGTCGGTGTTGTAGCTGGATCAACATTACTAACTTCAGACCTTGCCTCTTCGTTCGTGTTGTAGCTGGGTCAAACCTTACTAACTTTTGGTCCTGCCTCTTCGTCGGTGTTGTAGCTGGACCAAATTTCATTAACCCATGATCCTGCCTCTTCGTCGGAGTTGTAGCTGGATCAAAGCAAGTCCGACAAAAATGTCGGCACAACGTGCTTAAACACGGTAAAGTTTAAGACAATGGACAATTCAAATGTCCATCCAAAATCCATTTTCACGAATGGTTAAAGGAAAATAAATCCTTTTAAAAATCCAATGTCACGATTGGTACAAACTGATTGTACCCAGGTGAATGGTACAACTAGCCCAGAGCAAACGGCTACTGGTAAAGGCAAGTCAAAACCGTTGATCCCTGTGCATTTGGGAAAAATGCAAAAGCAATCTAGGAGCTATGCTGGGGACATCTTCTGGATCCAATGTCAACACTTTCTTTCTTGGATTTTGCCTCTTCGTCGGAGTTGCAGCTGAATCGGAGATTAGAACCTTCATCATTTGGTTATGTCACCTCAAATCAACTGGATCAAGTTTTGCAGATCTTGTCTCTTCGTCAGTGTTGCAGCTAGGTCAAATTTTCTCCATATACTGCATCATCGTCAGAGTCGAAGCAAGTCAAACTCATTTTGTCTCCCCAATGGATCTCCCCAGTTTGAATATTTCGCCTACAAGAGCAGCCCAGCAGATTAAGTGAAGCTCAAGAAGCGGTGGACGGAGAAGAAACTCAAATTTGACCGGAAAAAAATATTTGTTCTTTTTTCTTTGCTCTATTATTGTTACACAACAATGAGCAAAGAGGGGCAACTGTAAACACCTATTTTTGTCCGGGCCTAAACTCAAACCAGCCCAACCCAACATTAATAAATAAGCCTCTATTGTTATTATTTACAACCCAATCAATAACCCATACAACCCATACCCAATACCTATATCCATACCCGGCCCAATACCCAGGACCCATCATCCAAAATACCCTAATTACATTAAACCAATCTAACCTAAAAAACTTAACCCTAATCTACCAGCCGCCGCCGCCATCCGAGCCGCCGTCATCCAAGCCGAGCCGCCGCCGTCCAAGCCGAGCCGCCGAACCACCAAGTTGCCTGAAAAAAAATCCCTTAGTATCATTCCAGATCTAGCAAGTGGTGATTCTTTTATTATTTTTTATTTGTAAAATCGGTTATAAAAACCGAAAATCAATCAAATGTAAAAGAGGGGAGAGCTTTTTTCGAAGGAAATACAAGAGAGAGTTTTGAATGAAATAGGAAAAAAAATAGAGATTTACATATCTAAAGATTCAAGGTAAAAAAAAGCAGTATACTTTATTTCTTTTTTCTCTTCCGAATAAAACGAAAAAAAGGAGTTTCGAATCTTACCTCGGTTCGGTTTCGAATCGGCGCCATCGTCTCCCTCCACGGTAGGAATAAACCGTGATCATCATCTTTGTTGAAGCTAAAACTTTTGATTCAAACAAAAATGGGTTGTTTTGTTTTTAGGGTTTGAAAAAAAAATTAGAAGAAACAAAGGGAAAAGAAAGGGCATGAAGATGCGGCTGAGTGAAACAAAAATGAAAGAAAGAATTTTACTTTAGGTTTTAGAATAAAAATGGTTAAATTACGCACTAGGTCCCTCCGTTAAAGCTGCTTTTACTTTGTCTCTTTCGCATGGTTTAATCACTTATATAGTCCCTCTAAAGTTTTCACGAGTTCTAATTACGTCCATATTCCCCTTTTAATTCAATTCCCAGATTTTATTTTATTTTCAGTTTAGCCCATAAATCAGTTTAAAATTGGAAAACTGCATGATGAGGACCTCCGCCCTATAATAATTCTCTCTGCAGTCCTTTCATGTTTTAATAACTTTGCAACTGGGCCCTTTAATTTCTTTTAATTTGATTCCCTTAATTTGGTTTTTTCCTTTTTTGTCTTAGCATATTATTATTATTATTATTATTATTATTATTATTATTATTATTATTATTATTATTATTTGTTCTAATCTTATTATTATTATTATCGTTATATCCATATTATATTATTATTATTATTTGTGTATATATTATTATAATATATTTATTTATTATGTAGTACATGTATATATATTATGTAATCTTTATATTACTATTATTATTTATTATACTCTCATGTTACATGTGTATATACATATATTATATTTTTATTATTTATTTCTCATGTTTTATATACATATATATTTATACCATACTTATATTATATTATATCATACTATCATTATCCTTGTAACATATTTATCATCTTTATTACTATTATTAGTAACTATTATATTATTGATGTTATATCATAGTTATATTTCATTATGATTATAAGTGCTATAAGTTATATATGTATGTTATTATTTTGTTATTATATCTTATCAATATACTATTATTAATTATGTTATCTTATATTATAATAATTATTATGGTATGTATCTTATCATATTGTATATATGTACATATATGATATGTGTATATTATTTTACTATATAATATATGTGTGTTGTGAACATATAATAATAATATATATATATAACTATGTAAATTATGTCATGTTATTGTCACTTATGGTACTTTATCTTTCGAATATATTTTTGTACTTATTCTAAAAATTTTAAATTTGTTTTGGTATTTAAGGGATATTTTTCACTTTATTTCGGAAACCGACTTGAAAGTGGTATCCTGACCTATTCAGGTGCCATCTTCCTCGGCTATCGTAAATAAAGAAATATCCTCCTTATACCTTTTTTGGGATTAAAAATTAAGTTAAATTTGAATTTTTTATTTTCTTGCAAGACAACACTAAATCAACACGGTACCGATTTTGGGCGTCGTGGGGGTGCTAATCCTTCTCCACGCGTAACCGACTCCCGAACCCAAATATTTTGAATCTCTGGTTGATTTTTAACGGTGTCTGGCCTACCATAGTGGCCGGTGGCGACTCCTACAATCATTTCTCTATTTTCTCCATTTCACCCCATTTTCAAAATATTTTCCAACACCATTGTTTTTTCAAAACCAAAAAAAAAATCTTTATCACAGAACCTAAGACCTTTAAGGAAAAAACACATGTCATTACCACTACACCAAACTACTTCTATTGATTCAAACTACACCCTTTAGTATATATCGTATAATATAATAATTGTTAGAAAAAAAAGTAAAAAGGATTGAGAGGGGATTCGAACTTAAGTCATTTGGGATGTGTAAAAATATACAAACCATTAAATTAATTCAATTCCTTTAGAAGAAAATTAAAATATTTTAAATATATTTAAAATATAGTTAAAGTAAGATTTAAAATGAAAACAAATTTTATGGTTTTTATGTTTTTAGATTAAAATGAAAACCATAAATGTGAGAAATAAAAAATATTCATTTTAAATCGTTTCAATATTATACATATAAAATTATTAAACTAAACGTGAGATGAAAAAAATATTTAATTTAATCTAAAAATATAAAAACCATGAATTTGTTTTTATTTTAAATGTTACTTTAACCATACTTTAAATATATTTAAAATATTTTAATTTTCTTCTAAAAGAATTGACTTAATTTAGTGATTTGTATATTTTTACACATCTCAAATGATCTGAGTTTGAATCTCCTCTCAATCATGTTTACTTCTTTTTCCTAACAATTATTGTATTATAAGATATATACAAAAGGGTGTAATTTGTATTAATAGAAGAGGTTTGGCACAGTGGTAATAGCATGGGTTTTTTTTTTTTTACCTTGGAGGTCCTAGGTTTAAACCACACCAAGCACATTCCTTTTTCTTTTTTATTTTCCTTCAACCAGTCACTACCTCGTTGGAGGAAAATAAATATATTAAATAAAATAATTAAAAATTAAAATAAATTGTCTAGTTGGGTGATGACACGTGTCGTCATCCGATTCGATGATTAAAATAAGGACCAAATTGATATTATAGGTAAATAACATAGACTAAATGTGTAATTTTCAAAATTTTCGTTAACTGTCACGTCACCCATCCGTTAGTTTTTTAACGGCAGTGGTCAAAATAAGTCAATTTAATAAGTTTGATGGTCTGATTGATGAGTTCAATAGTTTGGTGGTCAAAATAAACATTCTCAATTAGTTCGGTGGTCGCTGGTGTAATTTACCCTAATAATAATTAGCAAATTTTTATGTTTGAAATTTGAATTGTGTTTATTATTGATTTCAAAGCAATAATATTTCAGAGATAATGAATGCTTTTGTTTTATATTTTCAGGTTGACAGACGTACTAATATTGGAATTAAGCTTTTACAGTTTGAGATATTGTCATACAATTAGGAGAAATTTTCTTTAATTGTTCTCTTGAATTTTTTTCGAGTATATTTGATGGTGTAACATGTTCATCGTCGGAGTGAACCACTGTCAACGGTGGTATTGGGCTGTTGCTGTTAAAGTTTCGTTATGGGAGAAGAAGAAGGAGGAGAAGAAGAAGAAAGGGGATAAAAAAGAATAGAAAAAACAGAAAAGAAGGGAAAATGGTAAAATTGTAAATATACTCTTTTATTTTTTTATCATAAGAAGGGTAAAATTGTAACTATGCCCCTTTTTCTTTTTCTTTTGCAAAAAAAGACACGTTGCAGCATATGAGAGTGCCACGTGTTCTTGCCACATCATCAATTAACGTCGTTAGCTTTAGGGGGCATTTTAGAACACGAAAGTAAAATATAGGAGGCACATTGAACGTTTGCAAATTTTAGGCACCACATTGATAAATTTGACAAAGTACGAAAGGTATTTGTGTCATTATCCCTTTAAATTATTATTAATTGTGTAACATTTTTAGAGTAGAAAAATTAATATTTTAAGTTAAAATCAGCCGCTATGTAATATCCTCAGTTGTAATTAAAACTATTACCAATCCTATAACTTTTTATAGGACATATAATATTTTAGATTAAAACCCAACACAAATTAACCTTTTAAGTTTTCCAACCGCATAATAGAACTACGGACTGAAATAATTTAGCATATAGGTTTTTCCATCATCAACAAAATATATGCTGTTATATTTATTTTCGATACGTGTTGAGAAATAAATATAAAATTATAATATTTGTATACATTTTAAAATTAATCTTAAACCTCCAAACTCATAACTAATTACTTCATCTGAGAAAATATCACATGTTCAACCCGTAACCACAAACACCCTCAACCTCCAAGAGTCTTCACAATATCAATATTTAATAGAGTTAGTACATAGTTGACCGAATTACAATAATTAAAAAAAAAGATTTGATATTATCAAAGTTAAACATATATTCATATTAAATATTGATTTTTGGGTATAGCTAAACACGAAATTAAAAGAATAAAAAAAGAGTGCAAGCTCAATCTATATCTTACATTAATTTCAGTGAAATGTAGTTGAAATCAGGAATAAATACTGATATACATGCAATTTATTTGTTCATACATGACAATGTAAGAAAATTAATGAGAAATAGAAATATGTTCCAAATGCTTAAAGCATCCTCAGTTCGTTAGACATACCAGCCTTTGGGCAGCATTCCTATGTTTTCTTCATGACATTTTGCTGAGATTTCCCACTTTCTTTCACAATATCGACCTTGACAATATGGTGATCCGAAGTACCTTTCGATGAAATCACGGAGTATGATCCGGGAACGAAGGTGTACGGAGAGTTTGGGGACGCTAAAATGTAATCAACCCGTGTCCCATATTTGCAGGTTCCTTGAACATCTGCAAAACGAATTCAAAACTGTAAAAACAAATCCGAAGACCAACTTTCTTTCACAATATCGACCGTAATCGGATGATATTTACTTTGGCCTTTGGCAATGATGACCACTGGTTCACATTCACCAGCATAGTCTTTGGAATCTACATACTCTTTTCCCCTCAGCAACTTCATTACTTCTGTTCTTGGTCTTGGCTTCCCTATGTCCTCGTAGTACTGCAACATCCCGGAATTCGGGTTAGCATCAGCTACAGTCTTACAGATGGTTTAAGGAACATCAAAAACAGAGAAATATTACCTTGACAATCTCTGTCCATCTTTTGGATGAGTAATCCGATGCATTAAGAGAGTTTAAACCTCCAAGTAATAAATGGGGAGAGTTGTTTGACCCAATTATTGCTTTCATTTGCTTCATTCTCCAATTCTCATCTAAATGGTCAAGTTGAGTGCAATAGAAGTTCACTTCTCCAGCCCATGGTACATCAATGGTGGCCTTAAGCACATTCCTGAAATCGTTGTCATCAGCTATCTTTTGTACCGTCCATCGTTTGATCGGCCATTTCGAGAGGATCGCGTTTCCATACTCTGGAGCCCAACTTTCAGCAAAAACGTACTTCATCTTGAGTGCTGAAGCTAAACCAGATAATGGCTTCATACCTTTTTCTTCAGTTGCTTTTACGTCTTGCAAAGCTAAGATATCGGCATTAAGCTCTCTAAGCACTTCTGCAATGCTTCTGCCATTTTTTGAGCCCCCTTCGTTCCACAAGTTTATCATATTCGAAGGCAAACAGACCGGAGATCTCATAATATTGTCCCCCCGATTGATTGTGTCCGATGAGCTCTGGTTTATGTCTTCGATGAAGCTTAGAAATTTACTCTGTGCCAATGAAATCTCGTTATCAGGAAGGTTGATTGAAACCTTGAGGTTTGATCTCGAGAGCTTGTTTTGCTTGTGGGAATTGTGCAAGGGAGATTGCTTGAGTATACTCTTCGGATAATGATCCGGAGACTTGTTATGAATGTCGAACTCAAACGGAGTGTTTAATCCGCTATAATCATCATCTCCATAGCAAAATAAACCAGCTTCCTCAGCTTCTGAAATGGCTGGAGCAAGAGAGAACATGGCAACATTAAAAGTTGCAATTCTTATCGGTCTTTTAGGATAACAAAATCCCACGTTGCCATATAAATCAATGTTGGAAGTTTTGGTTCCAACATCTCCTTTTCGACGGACTTTTGAGTTCAACCTCCCTAACCTTCGGATGATGACCTTCGGCCGCGGTCGCTTCCGCATCAGCAACCGTATTCTCGAGCAAAGATGCCACAGTTTTCTTCTCAGAATCCTCAACATGAAAGATCCCTGATTAGTGATTACTGCAAAAGAACTCTTGAATCTTTCTGGCCTGCATTGGAAAAAACTGGAAACGTGGGACTTGAAAATAATAGTTAAAAAGACAAGATCCCCAACTGCCCCCCTCAAGTAGTGTAGCGGGAGTTGAAAATGGCGCCAAGATTGTTGAGCTCCTTCAACAACAAGCCAAAACTAAACCAACTGCTGCCACCAAGGTTCTTGTCATTGTCTCTATTAGGCAGCTACATATTATGTACAGAAAACATGAATATAATCACGTACACATACTGAAAATGAACCCAATCCTTGGTTTGGGTTGCATCTTGTTGAGTTTGCATGTAGAATAAAATATCCCATGTAAAAAACAAGAGAATTATTATAAAATACAAAACAATAGTGTGAATATGATCATTGCAATTACAAAAGATGCTAATCAAAGCAAAAAAAAAAAAAACAACTAACACAAAATTCAATTTTTGTCACTCTTCGAAGGGGTCCCTGGTTAGGTAGAAGTTGTTTGCCAAATGTTTACATCAGTTTTTCAATTAGTTGGACCACTGAACCAAATGACTTTTAAGGTTGCATGGTCAATCTTTGATTCCCTCAATCACTCGTCGGAAAACAATGAGTCCAAGAGGTTGGAAGAAGAAACATCGCTTTTTCCATCCTCAAAGAATCCATTGGAAGCACTTTCCTTTCTCAGTTTTCGCTCCTCGATGATTTGATCGTCTGTTTCTGTGCAGTATTTTCGGCTAGCCTGTTTTAAAGGTCTCTCAGCCACAACAAACTTGTTTCCATCACGGATTCTCTCGGAAAAACCTGCCCAAACTGCACAAGGTCGGGTATTAAGAAACTATGTTACTTGAACTCAGGTGTAAGTATCAGATATGAGTGTGTGCCATGTATTTAGTATCAGATATGGGTTGGGTGTGGGTATTTTAAGAAAGATGGTGCAAGTCGGAGTAACATGATTTAAGATGATTGACAGGCTAACAGATAGGCTGCGTAAATAACTCAAAAGAAGCAACATAACTGCTAGAATTCACTTCAAAAGTCAAGTGAAAAATGTTCGAAATCCCATTGGACCTTTTTGACTCCTTATTGAAGGACCATAAGTTCCACAGAAACAACAAAATTTAGACACCAGTCAAGAAGCACTATGGAGGGTTAACCTCTAGTTTAACTTCGGGTGTGTATAACGGATAATTAGGAAATAGACAACTGCACATAAACAGTGCTATCGGACAGTTGTTTAGAATAAAAGAACCAAGTCCAATAGCTAGACACATACGATGTCCACACGAATCTGTGCCTCTCAACTTAAACCAGTTGCTAGAGAACCAATTCAATAGGAAAGAGTAAACAACTATTTATCAGAATATTACGACTTCGACTTGCAATGCCTCACAGTCTTGACTCTAGACTGGTTATCTCTAAAATCTAAGGCAGGCAATGCCTATCTTCTCAACAATCATATGAACGCTATAGACATTTATAAAGTAAGCTAAGAATTAAGATTGAAATTGGGAATACCTCCAAAATGATGTAATACAATAGAAGCAGCAACAGTGACATTCAAAGAGGCAGTGCCACCTCCATATTGAGGAATGTAAACAAAGAAATCACAAATCTCACATTCCTTAGCTGAAAGCCCTGTTCCCTGCAAAACATTAATGGGAGAAACTCAATAAGAAGAAAAAAAACCCAATAATCAGAAAATTCAGCTAGGTTTAGCAAATGGGTTTTTATTTTTACCTCATTGCCAAGAAGAAAAGCAGTGCTTTTCTTGAAAGGATGATCAGTTATTGAAAAGGCGCCGTTTGTGATCTCAACCCCACAAATATCACAACCTTTCTCCTTCAAAATACAGTCCACAATTAGAACCCCAAAACGAAAAGGTTAAAGAAATAAAGGATTTTGAGAAATGGGTTCGTAGGGAAAGGCAAAAGGATGTTTACTTTGAGGTAAAGGCGTGCGTCGGTGAGGGAATGGAAGTGGCGGAAACGGAGATGGGAAGTGGAGCCGTGGCTGCCGAAGGCGTTAAAGTCACGGCGGCCCACTAAGATTAATTCGTTGACACCGAAGGCGGTAGCACTTCTAGCTAGCGTTCCGACGTTGTGCCTCTTTGCTATGTTGTGAATCACGACGTAGCACTCAACCGCCATTTTCTTCTGCTAAAAGAAAGAAGCTCGAAATACATGGGTTTTTTTTTTTTCTAGGGTTTTTCTTATTAATTTCCTCTAGTGTTTTACGCTTTTTGGACCAAGGCCCACTGTATATTCTTACCCTGTAATTTTATTGGGTTTTTGCAATTTATGGAACTAATTCATCTCTTGCACAACACAACATATTTCTTCCTGATTTTAAGCCACGTATTCAAGTGTGGCAAATCATATAATTACCTACACATGAACATTCATAACACCACACTCCACACATACAAAATCACTCACCTAATTTGAGTTTGCACACCATTATCTTTATACATTTAAAAGATACAAGAGATGATGAAATATTTGCACACATCCATCATTAGTGGACTTATTTGACATGTATAAATGAGAATACTACTGCATTATCTCTAGCTTTCTATGTACAAACTCATCTCTTTTTCCTTTCATACGAGTGTAAGATTGTACAGTCTACATCAATGGAGCAAACCCCATCCTTGGTCCAAAGAAAACCTATCTACTCTTCCGGCACTTAAATGTTGTAACAACTCTAGCGGTTTGAAAAGAAATATATATTTTCCATTCTTTCACTCTTTTACCATCCTAATTTTCTTTCCTCTCTACCAATATATACCCAACTCTTATTGATGTAACCCTAATCAACACCAACTTTCCCCATGACTTGATCACAACATGGACGTTCATCAAGACTAATGCTAAGAGAGTTCTTCCTTACTTTATCCTATATTATCTTATTTATACATCCTATTTTATCATAAGCATGCATTCACATATTAGCATATGTTATCATATCATCTTAGTTTACCATGTCATTCATATCATTCATATATATGTGTTGCTTGCATATCATTTCTTAGGTTAATATTATTATATGTTCCCATTCATCATATACTATGAAATGCATATCATATGAATTTTTCTATTCATGCATATGATAATCACATCTTTAAGTTTTCATTCCATTTTTATCATAGGTGATTTACATTTAGTTGCATTTACTTATGTTAGTTATGTTTTCTTTGTAGGACACATAATCCACATAAGTAAGGGGATGGAAAGGTAGCTCATCTTTAGCTCGTTTAGCTCCAAATCAGCTCAAAACAGCTTACTTAATTCGGCCAAAGGACACCAGCTCACAAACAGCTCCAATTAGCTCTTAACAACTCCAGTTAGCTCGAGATAGCTCGAGGACACTAAAGGAGAAGCTCACCTAGCTAAGGGTAGCTCGTGGGAGCTGTAAACAACTCAAAGATTAAGCTAGCGCATTCAGCTAGTAGCCCAGCTCATTTCAGCTCACCACTAGCTCAGTCAGCTCATTCCAGCTCACCACTAGCTCAGTTAGCTCATCTCAGCTCAAGCTACCATACCCAGCTCAACACCTAAAGGACATGTTCCCTCCCCAAGAGACACAACCGATCAGCCTTGGAGGGAAACCATGTGTGGCACCAAAATAATGGTGGGAAAAGCTTGGAGGGAGACACCATTCAGTCGAATGGTTACCCAAGCCTTGGAGGAGGCTTTTTGGCCAAATTAAGGGAGACACAAGCATGTCGAACCATCACATGCCCTTTGAGTTATGCCTATTCGGCCACCCATTGTAAAACTATAAATAGAACTTGATTATTTCATTTGCAAACACACCTTTGATTATATAAAATTATCTTTGTGAGTTTATCTCTCAAACTTGTTCTTTTTAGAACTTTTCTGACTTATCAAGCTTCATTGCTTGTGGCGTCACTTCTATACACCATACTTCAAGTTCTTGGTTCTCATAACCAACGGGTCTAAGTCTTTTACCACCTTCAAATTTATTCTCCTAATGATCGAGTCTATACTATTTAGTATAGGTTCTTCTTTTGAATTCTTTGAATACTATCTTCATCTTCCATTTCATTTCATCCTTTCTTTCACCATTTCCATCACCAAACCTTCCATACTCTTACCATTCCATCTATTTCCTGCAAACACTTCCCTAAACATTTCTGCACCTTACCATATCATTCACCATCTTTCCTTCATCATTTCATCATCAAGGCATACGGACTACAAGGCTTGCTTGCATTCACGGTCGGGACAATCAAAGCATCTCTCAACAAAGATATTTGGAGAGCTGGAGCATATCATGTGGTAATCAGAGCAAAGGAAAAATCAAGTAAGCCTACCGTTTTGTGAATTTCGTTTATCTTTCTGTTAAAAAAAAGAAAATTAAAAAAACAGAATTCTTTTCATCTCTCAAAGAATTCGAATAGTAAAAAAAGAAAAAGAAATCAGAAACGAAACACAAAGGGTGGTAGAACAACAAATCAACAAACAACCAACTCCGAGAAGTTCCTCGAGTTTGATTGTTCACGATCAGATTGTGAGTAAGTTTTTGTGGTATGCTTATTTTGACTTACTCTTATTTCAATCCATTCGTACTTCTTTTAATTCTCATCTTCTTTTTGTCATTTTTATTTCATTACCTTTAACCTTTTCTTGTATTTCTTTAGCATAACCAAATTTTCAGCCCAAACGCCAACAAGTTTTGAAGTATTGAAAGGTTTGATTAGTTCTATTAAGAACTTGTGTTGAGAGATTCGAGTGGAAAAAGGCAATTTGAGTGTGTGAGATCAAAAGGGGATAACAAAAGCCAAATAACATCCCAGAGAGTAAAACATGAGCGGTTGAGTGAAGTGACATCCTATTTTCCTTAGAGTGAACAGTGAGGATTTTGTGAGTGCGCTATGAGGTTTTTTCCCCTTATTTTCACTAAACATGTCATAGGATTCTTTCAACAATCCATCAACCTCATGAGGAGTAGTAAATAAAATCCAAGACGTGCTGGATGATCTACAACGTTCAATCGTCTTTTAAACACGTTGCCATGTTCAAGGAAAAGTGTGCTTCGTTGTCATAGATAGGGGAAGTTGTACCAACATTGCAAAAATTTTGTTGGATGGAAAACTTGGATGACAACAATGAAGCATCCAAATCCATACCAGGTCCAGTGGCTTAATGATGACGTCAAGATTAACATCACCGAACAACTTCTCATACCATTCTTCATTGGAATATACAAGGATGAGATACTTTGTGATGTAGTACCCATACATACATGTCATTTATTATTGGGAAGGCTGTGGCAATTCAAAAAACGTGCATGTTGAGCGGATCAATTTAATGTGATTTGGCCAAGAGGGGGTGAATTGGCTATTTAAAAATTGAAGGAGCAAAAAGGAAATTGAAAAAATTTAAGGACAAGGCAATTTATAGTGGTTCAAGCTTCTAACAAGCTCTACATCCACTACCTTAGCTCCCACTAAGGATTTTCAACAACTTTCACTAGATGTTCTTCCCCTTTTCTAGGCTAAGGAGGCAACCATTACAATTTGTCAATCTTTCTACCCAAAGTTGACATAAAATACTTTCTTTTACAAAGAAGAATTTTGGCAAATGAAAATATCTCTCTTAAGGCTAAAAATTTGCCCAATTACAAACAAACACTCTCCCAAACTTGAACTAAAGATTGACAATTGAAATTACAACAAGTTGGGTATAAGATTTGACTCTATTTAGCACAAGGGTTTGGAATATAGCTTGGATGTTGCAAGAAGGTTTAATAGTTATTGATGGTGCTTTGGAGACTTGTTTATATACCCTTGTATTGATTTCTAGCCGTTCTGGTGGTTGAGATCATCAATTGAGTCGTTGGGCTTCATTTTTGTCGCAATAAATGCACTTTTGCAACCTACCGTATCGGTACTCGAACAACCGTATCGATACTTGTCTCAAAACAGAAAGACTCGTTGTACACATTTAAGAGGGTGTATCGATATGCTATAAAGGGCGTATCGGTATGGGTATAGTGTAAAAATAGGGGCGTATCGATACTCTCTAACCGTATCGATACAAATTTTGCTCACTGGAATCATGAGGAAAACTTTTGTAAAAAGTGTATCGATACGCTATATAGGCATATCGATAAGGTCTAACAACCGTTTGAATTTTGCTGAAATTATAACTGACAAGCAACGGTCAAAAACTTCAAATGCAAAGATTTATCGAATCAGATCAAACCTATTGATACGGGGACTTACCGTATCGGTATGCTACGCCTTAAATTTAAGCCCAGGTAAAATATTGTATCAATACGGGTAAAATCGTATCGGTACGCTTTTGTCGATTAAAATTCCAGAACCTAAAAACCATATCGATACGGCTATAAGGTATCGATACGCCTTGGCATACAAACAAGTTTTGGGCTACTAACACTTAGAAAATTTTTCTTGTAACAATTTATTTGATGTAGAAATATTTTGGTTCAAGTTTGCTTGTTAATTTGTGAGACTTTGAAATACTTAAAAGTTTATTTACTTTTACAAATAGGTCCTTAGACACTTTGTTATATCAAAATCAAATTAGGTTTTACAATCTCCCTTTTTTGATATAACAAAACCAAAGTAAATTTTTAAGTATTTTGAAAATTTTGGAAAGTTTACCCCCTTAATTTAAGATTGGTTTTCAAAGATTTGTAAAAATTTATGTTTTACACTTCTCCCCCTTTTTGTTAGATCAAAATTGTTGAGTGGATCGAAAGATCGATATTTACCAAGAGGGGGTGTGAATTGGAAATTTAAAGGATTGTAGTGGAAATTGGCAAATAAAAATTGAAGAACAAGGGATTTAGAGTGGTTCAAGTTCCAAATGAACTCTACATCCACTACCTTAGTCTCACTAAGGATTTGCAACAATTTCACTAAATTGATCTTCCCCTTTTCTAGGACAAGGAGGCAACCCTTTACAATATCGGTTGATTTTTCTACCCAAAAATCAACCCAAACCTCACTCAATAGAACAAAGAAATTTGAAGGCTAATTAGGTATCTCTCAATACAAATGATAGCCCCAATACAAGCACTCAACCCAATTTTACAAAGTAAGAATGAAGAACACAAATTGGGATTTTACACAAGTTGGGATTTTTGCTCAAATGCTTGAATTTGATGTTTGGATGTTTGCTTTAGGATCAATAGTTGTTGCTGATGCTTTTGGATGTCCCTTTTATACCTTCTCATTGATTTCTAGCCGTTTGGGTGGTTGGGAACATAAATGGAGCCGTTGGAACCCTCTCTTGCCACCATAAATGCAGTCTGCACCAACCCGTTTCGGAACACGGGAAACCTGTTTCGGAACGGACTAAAATAGAAAGAGCCGTTGGGGTGCATTTAAGAGCCCGTTTCGAAACGCCTTAGGGCCGTTTCGGAACGGTTTTGCCACTGTAAAAGGGTCGTTTCGGAACGGTCCTAGCCCGTTTCGAAACGCCTTAACGGTTTTCAGAAAATCAGTTAAAACATACAACGGTCACATTTTCAAAATAAAACCTAGCCCTTGTTTCGGAACGGGATTGATCCGTTTCGAAACGAAATGGCTACTGTCAAAGGGTTGTTTCGGAACGGCCTTGATCCGTTTCGAAACACCCCTTTTATATTAAAAAATATAACTTATTTTTGAACCGTTGAAGCCTTTTTTTAAAACAAATATGAAGAACAGTTTCGAAACGAGTGCTACCGTTTCGAAACGAGTTAAAGTGTTTCGATACGCGTTTCGGAACGATGGTCGACAGTGATGAAAACGTTTCGAAACGCCTGATGGCCGTTTCGGAACGAGTGCTTAAAAATCACTGTTTCTTGTTTGAAACACTTAGAAAAAAATATGTGAAAGGCTTGTTTTTAACTTGGGCATAATATTAAAACTATATGGGGATATTTTGAGGACTTAAAATTCGTTTTGACTTTTTCAATTTAGTCCTTAGGTTTTTAGTTATATCAAAATTAAAATACTTGTTTCACAAAAATCAATGCAAACATTCAAGTATATAGGCAAGATATAGCAATGAATTACAAAGCATAATTAAAGCAACATAATAGCATTAAAATTCAAAAAGAAATCCAAAGCAATAATAGTTCAAAGCAAATAGAAATCGAAACTGAAATCCTAAAAACAAGAAATCAAAGCATAGGTCCTGAAAGGAAAATATAGATAGATGCATAAAAAGGGAAATCCTAAAATGATATGTAATGAGATGATATGCTCAAAGATTACTCGTCCCCATCGTCTTTATCCTCGTCCTCTTCGTCTTTGTCTTCATCATCAATGTTGGCTTGAGATTGCCGAGTATGATTAAGCCAAGCACCATGGAAGGCAGTGAGAGAGACATCCATGGAAGTTTGTTGTTGTTCAATGGCCTTGACTCAATCCTACAAATATGTGAAACGAGTATCAATGACGGCAAATCTGGCATCCATGTTATTCCCTAAGGTGGTGAATTTCTCATTGAGACACGCCATTAGTCCATCCATAGAAGTTTGAGCTTGTTGGACTTATGGACCTTGAAGAGCGACTTGAGGTGATTGATCTTCTTGAGGGGGAGGGCGAGCAACACGAACCCACTCATGATTAATATACTCAAAGTGAGCACGATTAAAAGAATGTTTGTCAATGGGCTTGCTTAGAGGCTCGGCGGCATCATGAGAACAATCGATTTCCAAGGAATGAAACAAGAAGCTCAACATCGTGCCATAGAAAAAGGACTTGACTTGATTGGTGTGATGGTGTTGGACAAGATAAACCAAGTCGACAAACATAATTTGACAAAGATTTGGGCACTTACCCTCACGAAAACAACAGAGCCGAAACGCATTAACTTGGCGAATGGTAGAGAATTTCCACCGGAAGGGCGAATCCACCAAGAGAAGATGAGATGGAGGATACGGTCATGAGCGCCAAGGACGATGATGGAGCCAAGTTGAGAGTGACCCAAGAAGTGTTCATTATCAATTCCCAAGTTTTCGAACCAAAAAAACATTGCATAAAACAGTTTGATCAAATCGAAGCTTTTTGCCCATAAGGTAGGAGTCAATGACAATAACACTCTCTCTAGCTTGGTCATGGACACAACGGGCATTAGCAAAGAAAATCAAAATAAGGTTTTGTTATATAATTGAGGGTACACTTAGAAAAGGTAAAAGCTTCCATTGTTGTAACAACCCAAGTTATTTGAACTTACCGTTCAGAGTTTAGAAAAGGGATTAAAACAACTCGTTCATCCCAGATTCGAAAGGCTTGGTATTGTTTATAATGGGTCATAGCCGAGGGGGTTAAAAAACTATTTTGAAGAATGAAATCAAGGTTCGGTTTAGTAATACCCTCATTGTTCAAAGTGGGATTGGATGAACTAGAAGCCAAATCTTTCCTTTGTTTCTTTTTCGGTGCCATGATATCCTGAAAAACATCAAAACCACCATTCGAAAACAATGTATGCAATTATAATCATATTCGATCCAAAAATCATTCCAAAAATTCAAGGTATTGAGATAAAAAAATATTTTGTACATTAAAATCATATACAAGTATAAGTATGAATTTTAGTAAAAATAGTTTTGAAAAACAGTATACTAAAATATACAATATATTTATATATTCGAAACAAAAAAATTTAGATTTTAAAGATTTTTTGCAAAAAATTCAAAACACATACTATAAGTATATGTTCTATACAAAAATTGAGTAAAAACAACAAAGAAATTTAAACGAAAATTAAAAAGAAAAGAAAAGGGTTTTATACCTTGAGATAGGAAATTGGATGAATCAAGGATGATTAATGCACCAAATTGCTTGCAAAGCCTTAGCCTTGATGTTTAGATTGAAAACCCTCAAAAGATTTTAGATTTTTGGTGTGAAAAATCAAGAGATTTGAAGAGTTTATACAGGGATTTTCGGCTAGGGTTTGAGAGAATTAGGAAAAAGTGTTTAATTTAAAGTAAAATTGTCTTTTAATGCTCATTTAAAGCCCCGACGACATACCGTATTGATACGCTCTTATGGCGTATCGATCCACCGTATCGGTATGATTTTTATACAGTATCGATACGCCTGACCGTATCGATATAGTTAAAATTATATCGATGCCCATTATGTAACATCCTTACCAGTATTTAAACCCTAATGTTGATTAGAGTGTCGCATAATAAATTTCTAGCAAATTATAAAAATCATTTACCTAAAAATGACTATTTTCCACTTGTCCCATTATCGCGTAGGAAAATTTTCAAATTTTTAATCAACCAAAATAATTCCAAATTCAAGCAGCAACTTAGCAATTTATAAATACAACATACAAATAATATAATTGTCTAAAAACTGCCTAATTTAAAAATCTAATTATTGGTCATTTAATTATTTTTCTCTAAGTTACCCGATAAATAAAATAGTAATATTAATAATCATTTCCATAATTATAACTATCCATCATATACTAATAGCATAAACTAACTTATAGGTTATTACCAACCATATTACTAAATTTAGCACCGACTCATTCTTAAGATATACATGCTAACTAGTAATAGCAAAATATATTTAAGTATTTTACCCTTTTCCTAATTGAATTCTCATAACCCAATAGTTTTTTTAATAATAATAAAATAAGATTATAATATTGATAACAAAACCTAAATCCCTCCTTCTTCGTTTTCTGTTTGGCTTTCAAACCCTAAAAGGGTTGTTTTCACGCCGTCGTCATCAGACCAGCATCTAGAGCCGCGCGATTTCACCTCTTGTCGTCGGCACGCCGTCAATCCCCTGTCCTCAACGTCGACCAATCCTCTCCCTGTAAGTCTCATCAGCTCGCCTCCCTTTACACTCTTACGCTCACCCTTATCGCCCGCCCATGGATTTTTTTAGATTTTACAGTAACATCTCTGGATCTTTGGTTGATTGGTTTTATTGTATTATGGATTGTGTATGAATGATAATTAATTACATGATTATGGGGTTGAGTATTAAATATGTTTTGTGTTAATTGTTAAATACTTGACTGCCTTCAATTATTTGATTATTGTATTACATACCTTGCAATGTCATATCTGTATTATTGCCTGGATTGGGATTGGTAGGAGGAAGTTTAGTGGTATTATTGCCTGGATTGGGATTGGTAGGAGGAAGTTTAGTGGTATTATTGCCTGGATTGGGATTGTTAGGAGGAAGTTTAGTGGTATTATTGCCTGGATTGGGATTGTTAGGAGGAAGTTTAGTGGTATTATTGCCTGGATTGGGATTGTTAGGAGGAAGTTTAGTGGTATTATTGCCTGGATTGGGATTGTTAGGAGGAAGTTTAGTGGTATTATTGCCTGGATTGGGATTGTTAGGAGGAAGTTTAGTGGTATTATTGCCTGGATTGGGATTGTTAGGAGGAAGTTTAGTGGTATTATTGCCTGGATTGGGATTGTTAGGAGGAAGTTTAGTGGTATTATTGCCTGGATTGGGATTGTTAGGAGGAAGTTTAGTGGTACATTGCTCCTGATCAGCAGTTTACTGCTCCAGCAGTAGCGATCATCACCACTCCTATTGGTGTTCGATGTATACAGGTTCTGGTGAACCTTGTCCTGGCAGACTAGCGGTTGGTTGGGTAGTTAGAGGATTATTAGCCTGACTTTGTGTTTCTGTATCTTTATGTGATTTCTTGCACATTTGAAAATTGTTGAGCATGTTTGACTTTATAACCTCTATCATTTTGCTTCCTGTTGTGTGATTTTTTTGCACTTTCAGACCCCACTGAGCTTTCTACTTCACCCTGTTTGGCTGTTTCTCTCTTTATCCCTTTCAAATAACCCTGGACATTAGGTTGGATTCGACATTCGAAGTATTGAGTATCAAGCTTTCCACATATTTGAGTAATTGACATTTTCTGGACTTGACATGGTATTTTACATTATGGCATGTTGGAAAATGTTTCAGTATTTTTAGTCTTTATTTCTTTATCCGTATTTTACTTATTAATGTTATGATTACTATGGAGTATTATTAAATCTTTTTGCTGCTACATTTATCATTATTTTGATATGTAAATTATGGTTTTAAGTAAACATTTAATTTTTTTTTGTCACTTCGGTGACCAATCTGACCTTCCAGATTTGGTCATATCTTTTAGGTCGGGTTTGGGTTATAGATTTTGAAGTAAAATAGTTTATACATTGCTAAAGAAAAGTCCCTTCCTTCCCATTTTCTTTACTCATAAATTTTCTCTTGTACCAAGCAATCTATCCATTTATTTTCATTTCACTTTCCTTTTTTGTTTTCTACGTTCCAAACAGTGTCTTAAAAAAGGTAAGAAAAAGAAACCCCGCAAATAAAAATGGACAACGTAGCACCAACGTCAACATCTTCGTCTTTGACGCCACCACAGCAAGTGGCGCTCCACCAAGACGACACCACTGATGACGATGAGAACGTAAAGCAGCTGAAGGAATGCTCTGTTCTGTACTTATCTTTGCAGGTTAATAAAAGACCCTTTCTCACATCATTCTTTAAAGTTTAAACCATGCTCTAAAACCTTAGTTAAACTCCATTCTTATTTTTCACTGCAATGGTTTTCTTTGTTGTTGCAGGATTGTCTTGTTAAAAGCAATAGAAATTGGAAATCTTGCCAAATCGGTATGCTTTGAATATTTTGATCTCTCGTTTCTATTAAAATCCAATTAATAAACTTGTTTTATTTTATAGAGGTTCAGGCTTTGAAGGCATGCAATGATAGAAAGAATAGCAGTGGGAAGTGAAGTAAGGATGCTGAAAATTACCTCAACAATTTCTTTTTAATTTGATTTGGGAGAGAGTTGTAATGCAACAACCATTAATAGATTGGATGTTTTCTTGATCTTGAACAAAAGACCCTACTGAATGCTTACTTCTTCCAAATTAATTGTCTCCATTTAAAAGATACTAGATATGGTGAATATATGTGCACACCATTATTAGTGAAATTATTTGGCATGTGTAAATGAGAATACTACTGCATATATTACATTACTGATTAAAGGAAAACTATCTTCTCTTCTATCCTTCCAATTTTATCTGTACCAAGCAATCTATTCATTTATTTTCTTTTTCTTTTTGCTTTCAGTTGTACCGAGCTGAGGTGAGAAAGAAATCCCGCTAATAAAAGTGGACAAGGCAACACCACAGCAAGCGACGCCGCTGACAACGTGAAGCAGCTGAAGGACGCCGCTGACGCCGTGATGCAGCTGAAGGAATGCTCTACATAAAATCATTAGTGGAATTATTTGACATGTGTAGATGAGAATACTACTGCACTATCTCAAGCTTTGTATGAACAAACTCATCTTTTTCTTTAATTGTGATTCTACTTTTTCCCAGCATAAGAGTTTTATTGTAGACAAGTAAGATTGTGCAGTGGAGCAAACCCAGTCCTTGGTCCAAAGAAAAACCATCTTCTCTTCCAGCAATTAAATGCTGCAACTCTAGCCAGTGTGGAAAGCAAAAATACATTTTCTGTTTGTGTAGAGAAATTAATGGAAAAGACTTCCCATGGCATGGTTTTGATATAAAGATTCTTTCCTTTAAGGCCAGTCTCAGTTTAAATGGACGTCTAGGCCTAATAAATCCACTAATTAGCATATTAATCTTACACTGCTTCAACATGAAGATATCTCATTACAATCCGCAAAAGCAGCAACATCTGAAATGCCTATATAAATAGCAAATTAGACATAAAGTTCAGTCTTGGAACTCATAATATAACTCCCAAGAATTTAACATCCTTCAACTTCTTAGACTCGGTAGGGTTAGAGCTTAGAAATCAATGATTTCCGAGAACAACTTGGTTACCAATCACATGCATCAGATCTCCAAGTTTCTTTGCATATAGAAATGCCTGAAATTTTCACTTTTCAGGTACCATTAAATAACAAACCAATGCATAAACTCAAGAAAACAATAAAACTCACATGGCCATTCACAGCTCCACAAAAACAGGAAAACTAGTCAGAGGTACACTTGTTTACAAATCTTGTAATAGACTCCGGTGCTCTGCATCCTACATAAATTTTTTCAGCTTATCATCTAACAATCGTGATACAAAGTACATGGAATCAGAAAATCAAAGTTCAGGTCTCAAGCATCAAGCAAGCATGCCATCCAATCATCCAAAAACTGCAGTTTATACAAACTTTATCTATCATTAAACTAGTTGGTATGTTGAGTTTTGTTGTATGTTCATGCTACACCTGCATCAACATTCCTAAGCATTTATATTCATGAATTAATACAACTCTGTGCCTATAGCGTCAAGGAACAAAACAAAACCTCAACATAGAAAAGATCCATTGCCAGTTTGCACTCTTAAGTCTAAGCTTTCAATAGGCTGCAATTTTTTTAAATCAACAAAGTATATGCTAGTTTCAGTATTATATTATGGTACCTGAAAACTTGCTCTCTTTTTGCAACATTGCATAGAGAAAGAAAGCATGGGGTATAAGCAATTGCATCGAACTGTGAGCGAATCCTGAAGAATTTAGCATGCCGTGTATGTTTCCTCTTCTGGTTGTAACAAACTATAGCCTCATGATTGAGCAACATGAATATTTCTCCATTGCTCAAAACAACCAATGGTTGATAGAAATCGGAGCCGAATCCCTTTGGGATCAAATTGTTAATAACAAACTGCTTGGTCCAAGACTCCTTGACACCATACTCCTTCATAACCCATATGTCAAATTGCGTGGAAGCTTCAAACTCAATTATGAACAGACAACCTCCAAGCACTCCAGTCATTGTGAATTCTGCATATATCTTATTTGATTCTTTAAAATGATCAGGCGGTGGAACTATCCCAAACTGCTCAGCATCAAAGTCGAAAGAATTTATGAATTCACCACCTCTAGGAGAAATATTATGCCAGTGAAGAGCTCCATTCACAAAAGCATTGGAAGGTAAAGAGACAAGGTCAGTCGGTGCATTTCCTATGCTTCTCCATGTACCAGTCCCAATGGTGTATATTTCAGCCGTTTTGGCAGCTGATTCAATTCCCGGATAATAGCTTTGCAAAAGTTTATATTGATTACTCACACTTGAATAGCCAAGCCCCCAAAAACTATCTCTACTCCTATCCTTAAAAGGCGGTGGAATTGTGATAAATTCACCCAAAATTGGGTTACAGACATAGAAGGAATCATCTTTTTCAGGTCCAACTAAACAAAGCAAACCATTGCATGCACTCATATCAGAAATATCCCAAATGGGTACATTAGATTTGGGTGTAAAGTTGAGTCTGGAGACTTGGAAACTCTCACCATTGGCAACAACATAGGATGAGTGGAGCCTCTTTCGAGTTTTTTGGAGTGGCCTAGTGTTGATCAAAATGCAAAGGGGGGATCTTTGAAGGTGGAGCGGTGCAAAGTCAGGATCAGAAATGAAACAGAGGAATCTCTTGCAAACGCACCTGCAATGGAAGAGGTGGTTGATGGGAAGCCTTGAGAGGATGTCCAGAATCAAAGGGTGTGGGAGCTGAAGGAGTCTGCAAGTGTTTGGGGTTGCTTCATGTTTGCTGCTTGATGCTTCCATTGTGCCTTTCTTCCCGCCCACTCACTAACTCAGACTGGTTTTAATGGTAAAGGTTTGAGCTTTTTGGTTGTGAAACCCTAAAAACAAGAGTTTGATCCTATCATAACAGCTACAGTCTAGGAGGTAGCAGTGAACCCAAAAGCTGTATTCTCTTGTCTTATCGTCTTAAACTGGAAAATATTGTCCAACTCTTATTGTATTTTTAGAATCAATACGCTTTGTAAAACTCATTATTGGGGATAAATTTCAAAAATATTGATTCACTATTGTTTATTCATAAATATGTCACAAGCTAAAATATTTTCCGAAATACTACATATGTTACGGTGATTTTAAAGACGATTTTTTTTTTAAACCCGACTTCAAATAATAATCTTAATTTTTGAATAAAATAGAAGTCGGTTCCTTTAGAACTCGACTTCAAACGGTCCCAAAAAAAAGTAAAAGAAGTCGAGATTTTTACCTACCGTCTTCAAATAGAATGAGGCTACCTACACTGCCTCTACGTGCAGCCATACAAGTTGGTCACTGTTCAAAGTTGGTGTGCCCTCCCACTGTCTTCAGCATAAATGGGTAGAGGGGTGCAATTGGGTCAGCTTTGCATGCATGAGGGTGCAAGGGCAGGTTTGAAAGGTGGTGTAGGGATATAGGTATCGGGAATGAAAAATGGTAGCGTGTTAATAAGTTGGGATAGTAAAATTATTTTAAATTATGTAAGGGTAGAGAAAAATTTAGTGTTAGAAACCTTTTAGTGTGATTAAAAGAGTGGTACGAGTAAGTAGGGGGAAATTGTGATTTTTTGTGTTAAGTAGGTGAGGTTGAAGGTAAGTTTTTGGAGAAAAGTTTGAGTAAAATTTTGAGTAAATAAGGAGAAGACGACGAAGAAGAAGTTTTGGAGAAAATATTGTAAGTAAATTTAAAATTTTAATTTTGTAATAGTTAATATTATTTTTAGTTTATATAGTTTGTTTGTTTTATTTTGTATTGATGCTGTAAAAGTAAATAAATTTTTAAGTATTTCAAAATCTCACAAATTGACAAGCAAACTTGAACCAAAATAATTCTAAGTCAAATAATTTGTTCAAGCAAAATTTTTTTAAGTGTTACAACCCAAAACCAACTTGTACACCAAGGCGTATCGATGCGATATAGCCGTATCGATACAGTTTTTAGGTTTTGAAATTTTAATCGACAAAAGCGTACCGATATGGTTATACCCGTATCGATATGGTATTTTACCTGAGCTTAACTTTAAGGCATAGCGTACCGATACGGTAGTCCCCTATATCGATACAATTTGATCCGATTCGATAAATCTTTGCATTTAAAGTTTTTGACTGTTTCTTGTCAGTTATGATTTTAGCAAAATTCAAACGGTGGTTGGACCATATCGATACGCCCATATAGCGTATCGATACACTTTTTACTAAAGTTTTCCTCAAGATTCCAGTGAGTAAAATTCATATCGATACGCCCCTGTTTTTACACTATACCCGTACCGATACACCCTTATAGTGTATCGATATGCCCTCTTAAATGTGCACAATGACTCTTTTTGTTTTGAGATCGATATCGATACTATTGTTCAAGTACCGATACAGTATGTTGCAGAAGTTCATTTATTGCGGGAAAAATGAAGTCCAACGGCTCTATTGATGATCTCAACCACCAGAACGACTAGAAATCAATGCAAGGGTATATAAACAAGCCTCAAAAGCTACAACAACAACTATTGAATAAACTTGCAACAATCCAAGCACATATCCAAACCCTAAAGCTTTTAAAGTCAAATCCTTGTACCCAACTTGTTTAATCTTCAATTGTATTATCTTATTTCAAGTTTGGGGAGTGTTTAAGTATAATTGGGCAATCTATCAACCTAGTGAGAGGCATTATTCAGATTGTAAAACTTCATTTGTATTTGAGAGAGTCTTGGTTAATCTTTGGGTAGACAGATTAATGGATTTATAAGGTTTCCTCCTAATCCAAGAAAAGGGGACGGATTTCTAGTGAAATTGGTTGAAAATCCTTAGTGGAAGCTAAGGTAGTAGATGTAGAGCTTGTTCTAAGCTTGAACCACTATAAATTACCTTGTCTTGAATTTTTCATTTTTCAATTTGCTCCTTCCAATTTTAAAAAGTCATTTTACCACCTCTTGGCCATATTCGATTCGATTAATCAACTTAACAATTGGTATCAGAGCCTAACTCTTTGAGGGACTCACATCCACAAGAGAAGATCCTAGAAGAAGATCAATCAACATTTGAATCAAGCCATGACATCTACCTCCGGCCAAAACTTCCTTGAGTCACAATCGATCACCAAGCCGCCATTTTTTAATGGGGATAACTATCCCTATTAGAAAAATAGAATGAGGCTCTTCATCAAGTCTAATGACTATTTCTTTTGGGATGTAGTGGAAGATGGGATAACAATTCCAATGAAGAGAGATGAAGAATGAAGGCTAGTTCCGAAAACAAGATCAGAAATGACCGATGAAGATCGAAGAAGACTTCAAGTGAATGACAAGGCTCTTCACACCATCTTTTGTGCATTTGGACCTGATATGTACGCAAAGATGTCATCTTGCACAAGTGCAAAGGAAGTGTGTGACAAGCTAGAGACCACCTACGAGGGCACCAATGATGTAAAGGAGACCAAGATTGAGATCTTTAATTTGAGTTATGAGAGTTTCAAGATGGAGCCAGATGAGAGCGTTTCCAAGATGTTTGATCGGTTCTCCGTCATTGTAAATGGTCTTAAGGGCTTCAGTAAGATCATTATTGAAGACAATCTAGTCCGGAAGCTTCTTTACTCTCTTCCCGAATCATGGGATTGGAAGAGAACCACAATCATCAAGGCCAAAAATTTGAAGACCTTGAAGCTCGATGAGTTGGTGGGATCTCTCCTTACTCATGAGACCATGAAGCAAGGAAGAGAAGAAGCAAACAAGAGAGAAGAGAGAAAAGTGGAGAAGCATGAGGTAGAGAAGAAGAAACAAGGAATTGCTCTCAAGGTATCTCAAGAGAAAAGAAATTCTAGCGAGGATGAGATTGAGGAATTAGCTTTGATAGCCAAGAGATTCTATCGGTTCATGAAGTCCAACCAAGGAAGAAAGTTCCAAAGGATAAAAGACTTCAAGAACAAGAACAAGAACAAAGAAGAGGAAATGGGTTAGCTCATTTGTTATGAGTGCAAGAAGTCGGGGGCACATAAATCAGATTGCCCTCAACTCAAGAAAAAGGGGTTCAATAAGAAGAAAAAGCAAAAAGCCCATGTTGCCACTTGGAGTGATGAAGAATCATCATCCGATGAAGAGGATCATGAAGTGGCTAATCTTTGCCTCATGGCTATTGATGATGACACTAAGGTAAACCCTAACTCATCTACTTTCGATTTTACATTTGATGAACTTCAAGATGCATATGATGAGTTGCAAGAGGTTTACGATGAGTTGGTTGAAAAGTACAAAGAATCGGTTTTGAAAAACAAGAAAATGATTTCCGATTTGAAAAACCAAAACGATTCCATTTCCAAAACCAAATCGAAACTCGGAGAGAAGATTGTTTTTTTACAAGATTATTTAAAGTATTTTAAAAATGAAAATGTTGATTTAAACATTCTTCTTTCAAAAGTTCATGATGATCACCGCAAAGTGGTGAATGAGCTTAAGGTTTCTCTTAATGTAGTTGGGAAACAAAATTTTGAAAAAACCAAGTTCTTCAAAACCCAACTATGTAAAGAGGAACTTTAATGGCTACAAACAAAGAAGCTCTCAAAGGCATCCTAAAGGTAAAATGATTATAAATGTAGGGTTCCTAAGGAACTAGTAGTTTCTAATAATATTAATGCTGTTGCTTCTTAGATTTCTAAGGGAACCAAGTATTTGGGAGCTAACTCACATGGACCCAAAATGATCTGGGTACCAAAAATCAAGAACTAATCTTTGTTTGTCGGGGGATCATTGATACAAGGCCAAAGATTCAAGTCAAAACACTTGGTACCTTGATAGTGGATGCTCAAGACACATGACCGTCGACAATAGTAGATTCATGGAGCTAAAGCCGAAAAGTGGTGGAGTTGTGATATTTGGTGACAACTCCAAAGGTCATATTGAAGGTATTGGCTCCATTGGTAATCTCTCCTCTATTCCCATTGAAGATGTTTTATATGTCAATGGTCTAAAGTATAACTTGTTGAGCATTAGTCAATTATGTGACAAATGTTTTAGTGTTCTTTTTATATAAATGGTTGCAAAATTGTGGACATTAAAACAAATAAGATAATGCTCATTGGTCATCGCATAAGTAACAAATACATGGTGCATCTAGATGACATTCATACATCACATACATGTTTGGTTGCTCAAAATGAAAATGATGCATTGTTATGGCATAAGAAACTAGGACATGCTAGCATAAGTGTTTTAGAGAAATTAGTTTCCCAAAATCTAGTTAGAGGTTTACCTAAGCTAAAATTCTCCTTAGATAAAATTTGTGATGCTTGTGCTAAAGGTAAACAAAAAAGAACTTCATTTAAATCCATTAATGACGTTTCAACTAGTATAGTTTTACAATTGATCCATATGGATCTCTTTGAGCCTATTAGGACAACTAGCTGGGGTGGAAAATCATATGCTTATGTTTTAGTTGATGATTTCTGTAGATACACTTGAGTTCTCTTTTTAAGTACAAAGGATGAGGCTTTAGAAAAATTCATCACATTTTCAAAAGTCACTCAGATGACCTTGGTCAAAACATAACTCATATTAGAAGTGACCATGGAACGAAATTTCAAAATATAGGTTTTGAGGATTTTTGTAACTCTAATGGTATTAGCCACAATTTTTCTGCACCTCACACTCCTCAACAAAATGGAGTAGTTGAGAGGAAAAATCATACTTTAGAAGAAATGGCTAGAACCATGATCTGTGAAAATAATTTACCCAAGTATTTTTGGGCAGAAGCCACAAACACCGCATGTTATATTATAAATTGTGTAATGATTAGGCCTATTTTAAAGAAAACTCCTTATGAGATTTTAAAGACAAATAAGCCTAACATTAGCTATTTTCATCCTTTTGGATGCAAGTGTTTTGTTTTAAACAATGGAAAAGATCATTTAGGTAAATTTGATGCAAAAAGTGATGAATCTATTTTCTTAGGATACTCTTTAAACTCTAAAGCCTATCAAGTGTTTAATAAAGGAACCTTAGTTGTAGAAGAGTTCATTCATGTGGTTTTCGATGATAACCTCCTTCCGAGGAAGGATTCTTGTGATGATGATAATGTAGGGATCATTGAAGCCAATAATTGTGGACAATCATCAAAGGTGAATGAGGTTCCAACCAAAGAAGAATAAGCACAAGATCCTCTCATAGAATCCTTGAAGGACATGAATCTTGGTGAAAACAAAGTGAGCTACCCAAGGGAACATAACTATGTCAAAGATGGTGAAATATTGGGTGATCCATCCAAGGGGTAACCACTAGATCCTCTCTTAGATTGCTTAATAATGTTGCATTTATTTCATGCATTGAACCTAAAAATATCAAAGAAGCATTAAAAGATGATTTTTAGATATTGGTCATGCAAGAAGAACTTAATCAATTTGAGAGGAGTAAAGTTTGGACATTAGTTGATAGGCCTAGTAATAAGTTTACTATAAGAACTAAATGGGTCTTTAGAAATAAACTAGATGAGAGTGGTAACATAGTGAGGAACAATGCTAGACTTGTTTCTCAAGGTTATACTCAAGAAGAGGGAATCGATTTTGATGAAACTTATGCACCCGTAGCTAGAATGGAAGCAATTAGGATGCTTCTTGCATTTGCATGTTATCATGAATTCTAGCTTTTTCAAATGGATGTTAAAAGTGCCTTTTTAAATGGCTTTATTAATGAAGAAATTTATGTTGAACAACCATCCGGTTTTGAAGATCTAGTTTACCCAAATCATGTTTTTAAATTACCTAAAGCTTTATATTGTTTAAAACAAGCTCATAGAGCTTGATATGAAAGGCTTTCAAATTTTTTGGTTGAAAAAGATTTTGAAAAAGAGGAGGTGGACACTACACTTCTCATTAAAAGAAATGGAAATGACATTTTAGTAGTACAAATTTATGTTGATGATATTATATTTGGTTCTACTAATGAATTTTATTGCCAAGAATTATCTAAGTTAATGTAAGGTGAGTTTGAGATGAGCATGATGAGGGAGCTCTCATTCTTCTTAGGACTCCAAATCAAGCAAAGGAAGGATGACATCTTCATCAATCAAGCTAAGTACATCAAAGATATGCTCAAGAAGTTTGGCTTGGAGAATGTGAAGCCTTAAGCCACTCCAATGAGCTCATCAATTAAGCTTGACAAAGATGAAGGAGGTAAGTGTGTTGATTCTAAGCTTTATCGTTCAATGATTGGCTCTTTGCTTTACCTTACCGCAAGTAGATCAGATATCATGTTTAGTGTTTGCTTGTGTGCTAGGTTTCAAGCTAGCCTTAGAGAATCACACCTTGTAGTCATTAAGTGAATCTTTAGATACCTTAGAGACACATCTTTTGTAGACCTTTGGTATCCTAGAGACTCTTCTTTTAGCTTACACGCTTATTCCGATGCGGATTATGGGGATTGTAAGATAGATAGAAAAAGTACCTCCGACACTTGCCAATTGGTAGGTAGTATGCTTATATCTTGATTCTCTAAGAAACAAAATAGTGTAGCCTTATCTACCACCGAAACATAATATATATCGGCGAGAAGTTGTTGTGCTCAAGTCCTTTGGATGAAGCAAAAACTTCTAGACTATGAAATTGATGTAGGCGTCATACCCCTTAAGTGTGACAACACTAGTGTCATATGTCTCACCAAGAATCCCATTTAACATTCTAGAACCAAGCACATAGAGATAAGACACCATTTCATTAGGGACCATGTCCTAAAAAATGACGTTGTTCTGGAATATGTTGATACCTCAAACCAACTAGCAGATATCTTTACAAAGCCATTAGACAAAGAGTGTTTTTTGACTCTTAGGAGAGAGTTAGGTCTAACTAGCCTATCTTGACCTTTTAGATCCCTTAAGTGTCAAAATGCTTGATTTTGAATGATGACCTTGTTTATGCAATTTTGCCTCTTGGTGCATCTATGCTTGTTGCTAGGGGAGTATGTATCTCTTTTAGTCCATAAATGCTGCTCATTCATTATACACATGCATTTAGGGTCGTTTCAAATCCAATTTTTAAACTCAAGTCAGCTCAAAAATGCATTTATGGTAAAAGGGTATCGATACGGGTTGCTTCATGGGTGTCGGTATAGTTTCAAATGTATCGATACAGTCACACGTATTGATACGATATGAAAATCATACCGGTACGTTGGAACGATACGCCACGTCAGCGTATCGATACGCTAAGCCGCTGGAGTTTAAATGGGGCATTAAATGGGTGTTTCACTTTAATTAAAACAAAATCTCTTTTTCCTCTCAAACCCTAGCCGTTTTTCACTATAAAAACACCTCTAATCTCCTTGATTTTTCACACCAAATTCAAAATTCTTTAAGGGTTTTTTCATCAACACATCAAGGCTAAGCTTTGCTATCAAATTGGTGCATTCATCATCCTTCATTCATCCATATCCATTACTCAACGTACAAAGACCATTTTCTTTCTTTTTTAATTTCCTTTAGTTTTTGTTATTGTTTTCAACTAATTTTTGTATACTCGGTAGTATTATAGTATGGGTTTTGAAGTTTTTGCAAAAAAAATTTAAAATCTAAAATTTTTGTTTCGAATATATAAATATATCCTATATTTTAGTATACTGTTTTTTTTCAAGACTATTATTACCAAAATTCATATTTATACTTGTATATGATTTTAACATATAAAATATAGTACTTCACTCAATACATTGAATTATTGGAATGATTTTTGGATCGAATGTGATGATAATTGCATACATTGTTTTCGAATGGTTTTGATATTTTTCAAGATGTTATGGCACCGAAAAAGAGACAAAGGAAAGACTGGCTTCTAGTTCATCCAATCCCAATTTGGAAAATGAGGGTATTACTAAACCGAACCTTGGTTTTATTCTACAAAACCGTTTTCTACCCCTCTGGGCTATGGCCCATTATAAACAATACGAAGCTTTTCCAATTCGGGATGAACGAGTTGTTTCAATCCCTTTTCTAAACTCCGAACGCTTTAAGTTCAAATATCTTGGGTTGTTACAACAATGGAAGCTTTTACCTTTTTTAAGTGTTCCCCTGATTATGTACCAAAATCTTGTTTTGATTTTCTTTGCTAATGCCTGGTGTATCCATGACCAAGCTAGAGAGAGTGTTATTTCCCTTGACTCCTATCATATGGGCAAAAAACTTCGAATTGATCAAACTGTTTTATGCAATATTTTTGGGTTTGAAAACTTGGGAATTGATGATGAACACTCTTTGGGGCATTCTCAACTCGGCTCCGTCACCATCCTTGATGCTCATGAGCGTATCCTCCATCTCATCATCTCTTGGTGGATTCGTACTTTATGTGGGAAATTCTCTACCATTCGCCAAGTTGATGTGTTTTGGCTCCGTTGTTTCCGAGAGGGTAAGTGCCCAAATCTTTGCCAAATTATGTTTGTCGACTTGGTTTATCTTGTCCAACACCGTCACACCGATCAAGTCAAGTCCTTTTTTCTGTGGTACGACTTTGAGCTTCTTGTTTTATTCCTTGGAGATCGATTGTTCCCATGATGCTATCGAGCCTCTAGACAAGCCCATTGACGAAGACTCCCTTACTCGTGCTCACTTTGAGTATATTGATCATGAGTGGGTTCGTGTCGCTCGCCCTTATCCTCAAGAAGATCAACATCCTCCGGTCTCTCCTCAAGGTCCACAAGTCCAACAAGCTCAAACTTCCATGGATGGACTCATAACATACCTCAATGAGCAATTCACATCCTTAGAGAATAACATGGATGCCGGATTTGCAGCCATTGATACTCGTTTCACATCTTTGGAGGATCCAATCAAGGCCATTGAGCAACAACAAACTTCCATGAATGTCTCTCTCACCCCTTCCATGGTGCTTGGCTCAATCATACTCGAAAATCTCAAGCCAACATTGATGATGAAGATGAAGACGAATAGTTGTTGAGCATATCATCTCATTACATATCATATTAGGATTTTTTATGCACCTTTATGTTAGGAACCCTACGCTTTGATTTTGTTCTTAGGATTAAGTTTGGATTTAAGTTTGAAGTTATTTTGAACTATTATTGCTTTGGATTTTATTTTGAAGTTTAATGCTATTATGTTGCTTTAATTATACCTTGTTTATACTTTGTGCTTCATTGCTATATTTTGCATAAATCCTTGAATGTTTGCATTAATTTTGATCTAAAAAAGGAGGAGAAGTGTAAAACATAATTTTTTTGAGAACCAATCTTAAATTAAGGGGAGTAAACTTTCCAAAGTTTTCAAAATGCTTAAAAATTTACTTTGGTTTTGTTATATAAAAACGGAGAGATTGTAAAACCTAACTTGATTTTGATATAACAAAAGTTTCTAAGGACCTTTTTTTTGTAAAAGTAAATGAATTTTTAAGTATTTCAAAATCTTAAAAATTGACAAGAAATCTTGAATCAAAGTGATTCTATGTCAAATAGTTTGTTCAAGCAAAATTTTTCTAAGTGTTACAGCCCAAAACCAATTTGTACGCTAAGAAGTATCGATATGCTATAGTAGTATCGATACGATTTTTAGGTTATATAATTTTAATCGAAAAAGCGTACCGATACGGGGGGCTACCGTATCGATGCAATATTTTACTTGGGCTTAACTTTAAGGCATAGCGTACCAATACGGTAGTCCCCCGTATCGATACGGTTTGATCTGATTCGATAAATCTTTGCATTTAAAGTTTTTGACTGTTGCTTGTCAGCTATGATTTCAGCAAATTCAAACGGTTGTTAGACCGTATCGATATGCCCATATAGAGTATCAATACACTTTTTACTAAAGTTTTCCTCAGGATTTCAGTGAGCAAAATTCGTATCGATATGGTCATAGAGTATCGACACACCCCTGTTTTTACACTATACCCGTACCAATATGCCCTTATAGCGTATCGATACGCCCTTTTATATGTGCACAACGACTCTTTATGTTTTGAGACAAGTATCGATATGGTTGTTCGAGTATCAATAAGTAGGTTGTATAAGTTCATTTATTGCGGGAAAAATGAAGCCCAACAGCTCTATTGATGATTTCAACCACCAGAACGGCTAGAAATCAATGCAAGGGTATATAAACAAGCCTCAAAAGCTACAACAACAACAACTATTGAACAAACTTGCAACAATCCAAGCACATATCCAAACCCTAGAGCTCTTAAAGTCAAATCCTTGTACCCCACTTGTTTAATCTTCAATTGTATTATCTTATTTCATGTTTGGGGAGTGTTTAAGTGTAATTGGGAAATCTATCAACCTAGTGAGAGGCATTATTCATATTTTCAAACTTCTTTGTATTTGAGAGAGTCTTAGTTAATCTTTGGGTAGAAAGATTAACCGATTTGTAAGGTTTCCTCCTAATACGAGAAAATGAGACGAATTTCTAGTGAAATTGGTTGAAAATCCTTAGTGGGAGCTAAGGTAGTGGATGTAGAGCTTGTTCTAAGCTTGAACGACTATAAATTACCTTGTCTTGAATTTTCTATTTTTCAATTTGCTTCTTCCAATTTTAAAAAGTCAGTTCACCCCCTCTTGGCCATATTCGATTCAATTGATCAACTTAACAAATGTTTTGGTGATTTTTTTGTTTTGGTGCAAAAGTGTAAAGTAAGTTTATTTTGTTTTTAATTTTGACATTATCCATCTCCCATTGTTTAGAATTTAAATTTTATGTTAGATCTATGTATGGTTTATTTTTGTTTAGGATTATACTAGTTTTCAAGTAGATAAAAAAATTGTGATAATATTCGAAAGTATATTAAAAAAAATATATTAAAAATAAATTTAAAATAATTTTAGATAAAAAATATTCAAAATTAGTTTTGATAAATTACTATAATGAAAGTATATTAAAAATATATTCGAATTATGGTTAAAATAATAAATTAGAAAAGAATTTAAATTTTAAAATTTAGTATGTTAATTTTGATTTGTGTATTCTGATTGAAAATATATATTGTTTTGAACATGCAGAGAAAATGGGCAACAATAGATTTATGACGACTTTCCATTACAATATATAAATTAAAAAAACTGATGTCGGGATTGTATTTAAATCTGAAATGTAACACTCTGAAACCCGGTCTAGTCGGAATTAAGTTCAGATGGTCGGAAATCCTACATTGATGAAGCCTAAATATTGTATCGACTAGTTAATTATTGTTATCGAACCCTAAATGGGCTTAGAATATTTTAATTGAACTCTATTATATAATATCGAGCTTATTAGTGGCTAAAATGAAAGAAATGTAAGTTGGGGAGCAAAAACCTTGGTATGGCAAGAGTCGAGGGACTAATCTCGCAATTAGCCCCTCCTCAATTAAAAGATTGTGTACGTGGACTTGTCTGAAAGCTTTCCTTCAAGAGAAGGAAAGCTAAAAAGCTTAAGATTTATATTGGAAAGCTTAAAGAAATAAAGGAAAAAGACTTTCCGAGAGAAAACTATTAAGCTAGCACCTCTCTTTTATCATCTTCTTCATCTAAGCACACACCTCCATTGGAGGAATTTCAAGTTTTTCTATTTCTTCGTTTTATCGATATCGAATCGTTGCTATCGATCAGGTAAGCTATATTCCTCAATCAGTTATTGGATTCCATAGGTATATCGAGTGTAATCTAAGCTAGGGTTTTGACTATCCATGGATATCTCATCGTTGTCATCTCTATTGAATTCATATATCGATTTGGATATAGTTATATTGATTTTGATATCGAAATATCGATCATAATAGTTTTCTATTAATTTTCTAGCTCAAGAAGTGGAGAAAGAGGTTTCACCATTTCCATCACAAGCTAGGAACAAAGGGATTTCTATCCGAGATCCTTGAAGCTTCATATTGTTAAGGTGAGTGTAGTCGGAGTCTCAGGTTTAAGCGAAAGGCCTTCCCGGATCATTGTTTGATATTTTAGATTTCATCGCTAACATTATTATTGAAGAAATTGCATTGGATGGTTAATCGGACACTTTGGTAAGTGTCGGTAAGTTGTTTTGAACATTGATTATTGTCATTGATATTGTCATTGTGTATTGTCATTGATATAAGCATTGCCATTGGATTGTTGCATAGAGATCTTCGGACACTGATATTGATATCAAACCATGAATTATTGATGATGAAATACATATATGAGACATCGACAATATGGAATTCTTTGGACATTGGTACATTATTGATTATTGAAATGAATATGAATATTGCAACCTTGGATTGGAATGGACTTTGGATACAATTGGCACGCCATAGAATTCATGAGCTCATGTATGGGTGGACTACGGTCCTAAGGCTACGGCCTATATTGATTTGGCGATGTGGAGGGATGTGTATTGTTATTGGTCATATTGGCGAGACAGAGGGACTAGACCATTTATTGTTTTGGCGAGGCATAGGAATTCACGTATCCACGATCTTAATTCAATCCAAGGACTAAAAATGAAGATGAAACATGTTTATACATTGTGTATTGATCCATAGCATTGACATTGTTAGCTTGAGATTATGCATAAATATAACCATGACATTATTTTTACTTACATTGTTTGTGACTACCTCACTAGGCAGAGTATGCCTAACGTGTCTCATCTCATGCATTTCCAGGTTAAGAAGGTTTGTGTGTTGGAAGATCAGATCAGCAAGCAAGACAAGTCACTACCATCCCCAAGTAATGTGTTTTGTCTTATAAACTCCTAGGAAGGTGGCAAAGTAGTTGAACTAGTCATTTGTGCCTATTTTATTGTGTTGGTGCCTTGATAAGGTTGTAATAAGTTATATAGCTTAAAATGCCCTTTTGGTAAAGTTGAAAATGGATGGAAATTGCATATATAGCTCAAAAAGGTAAAAACATGGTAAATGTATTCATATAGTCATGAAATTTAGCATGCTAGTAGTTTATACCATTGAAATATTGCGTATAAAGTTTTGTTGCATTTGGACATCGTTCGACAGGGTAAATTGAATAAAAACCAGTAAAAATCTGTCATTACAGGCCAGACCGTATCGAAACGCGTGATGACGTTTCGGTACGGGTGTACGATATTGAACCTAAGAGTATGGGTGTACTGAAACAGAATAGTGCCGTTTCGAAACATTTTGTCACTGGAGACCAATGTTTCGGTACGGGTTCATAGCGTACCGAAACGAGTCAAAGTCAAAGGTGGTCAATCCGTTCCGATACTGGTCAAGCCTGTATCAAAACGGTCTAAAAGGAAATATCAACAAGAGTTGAATTTCGTGCACCTGTTTCGAAACAGCCTAGGGTGTTTCGATACAGGGTTAGGTAAATTGGTTGAAGGCTTTTTGGACAGATTGCTAATGTTACAATTTAGCCACTGAATTTCTTAAAGATAAATTGATTATGATAATGAGCTCCAAATTGTATGAAAGTTTGTAGGCTAGTTATCTATGCATTGAATTACATTGTTCTACTGTCTGTTTCTTGAAAAGACCTATTATTGTCACTTTTACAGATTAGTCCCTAAACCTATAAAAGTTATAAAATGATCCTAGATGGTTATTTATGGATTTCTTATGATTGAATTGGACTAATAAATGTATTGATAACATTATGTATGACTAATATTGATTAAGATTGTAATTAAGATAAAATTTTATAGCACCGATCATCGTATAGTCCTCTGGTAATACGCTCTAACCTGGTTCTCTACCAGACCAGGAAGGGGGTGTTACATGAAAGCACAACGAAGATGAGATTTAAAAATGAAATCACACTTCGAAAAATGAATGAGAAGGTATCCGAGAAAATTGGAGCCAAGATTCATTGTTTGCGGTACCAATGACTGACATGTCACAATCTAGTCAGATATTCTGCAATAACTCTCCAAGATAATACTGATGTTGAAATAATAATTGTAGAGCATGAATCTATGGGTATTCAAAATATCTAGTTGTTTTTTGAGGTGCACGATGTTCCCAACCCATCCAGAAACGTAGTTGGGCCTTTGACATCTGCTCCAATGGCGATCACACATTTTTACGAACTTTCATCGACCAAGACCACTGCAAATTGGACTCGAATGTAATAATAAGCCATCACATAATGAAGTTGGTTGAAGCAAATCCAAGGGTTCCCGTTTCAGTGATTCAGGCAACCATTGTGTAGCAGTTTGGATATTAGATAAAATACTTAAAGGGGTGGCGTGCAAGGGATAATGCAACGCAGTCGGTGTATGGTGATTACGGTAAGTCGTACAATGAGCTACCAGCTTTATTACTAGCAATGACACATTTCATCACAGGCACCATATTGAGGTATCAAACCTCGAATGCATATGACCGAGAAGGCCAACTTGTTGAAGGGCATACATTTTTCCATCAACCATTCTGGGCATTCAAACCATCCATTGAAGGCTTTCCATTTTGCAAATGTATGGTCCAAGTCGATGGCACATGACTGTACGAGAGATACTCTCATATACTATTGATTGTCGTTGCACGAGATGGTGAGAATAATGTCTTCCCGATTGCATTCGCAATTGTTGAGCATGACATGGTGGAAGCTTGAAATTTCTTTTTGAGCAATTTACGTAAGCATGTCGTCCGAGAAGATGGAGTCTGCATTATATACGATAGAGGGACATGTGTCAAATTAGCAATTAATCGAGACGGAAGTCGTTGGACACCCTCCGTATGCATATTTCGCATATTGTGTTCATCACATTGGTAAGAACAGTTACGAACAGTTCAAAAACCTATACTTTCAACTGAACCCGCAGTAGGCTCAATCAATGGCTTTCCGTTTACCGGGACCTCGATAAGAATAACCACACCTTCTAGCATGATCGTGCATTCTCCACATGACATATGGAATGTATGTGTTTCCGGTCTCCAACGCTCAATTAAAGCGGTAATTAACCCGGGAACCAACTTGTACCCACGAATGATTGTCGTATGATAAAATCCCGACATTTGCAAGAAATGCATGATTTTATCGTCTGAGGATTTTTTTGTCATGCTTCGATAATGTTTAAATGTATCCTCCATATCATGTAATTAATGCATTATTTAAACATAATTATTAATAAATTACAAAAGTGACTAATTTTCTAATAAAAAAAAATTGTTAAAAAAATTGTACCATCTCATCAACCCTAACACTAGTAATATGTCGATCCTATAATCTCAAAAGAGGAGCTTGGTCAATCATCCTACATGACAAGTAAGAAAATATTAGTAATCAAGACTAAATCTACTATATTAAAATAATAATAATAATAATAATAATAATAATAATAATAATAATAATAATAATAATAATAATAATAATAATAATAATAATAATAATAATAATAATAATAATAATAATAACTCGGGACAATTCTACTAGGTCTACTACTATATACATGCAATTTAAATATAAACTAATAGAGACCATTAAAAATTACATAACTAAATCAACTTATTATAAATTGAATTTAAATGAATCAATCAACATTAATTAAAATTCTATTACATGCAATTAAATAATAAAAAAATAAAATAAATAATACAACTTACTTACTACTAAATTAAACTACTCAAAATTTTAAAATATATAATAATAGCATTAAAATTATATTAATCATCAATACTAAAGTTCAAAATTAAAATAATCACATTTTACTAACTATAATAATAATATGACTAATGAACCTAAATTAAAAATTAAAATACACATCTACTTACTATATTTCTTCCAAATATTCAAACATCAAAAATTTAAAATCGCTTTTCTTATAATAATAATAATAATAATAATAATAATAATAATAATAATAATAATAATAATAATAATAATAATAATAATAATAATAATAATAATAATAATAATAATAATAATAATAATAATAATAATAATAATAATAATAATAATAATAATAATAATAATAATAATAATAATAATATGACATACAATTTAAACATTAAAAATAAATCTAATGAACCTAAATTAAACAATAAATACATATCTACTTACTATATTTTCACCAAATCTTCTTTCCTTCCTTCTTTCTTCTTCTTTACTCAATTTTATCTAAACATTCAACCACCTATTTAACACAAACATTTTCAAAACATAAACATTAAACTTATATTAATCATCGCATACTAAATTAAAAAAATAAAAATCAAATTTGCGTACTAATTATACTATAACATACGATTCAAAAATTTAAATTTAAATTAATAAAATAATATTACTAAACTAAAATAATAAAATATACATCTATACTTACAATATTTTCTCCAAATCTTCTTCCCCATCTTCTTTACTCAGTCAACCATATTTTCTTATAACATTTTCACCTTCAACCACTATTTAACACCCTAAAATTTAAATCTCAATCGCCCAGTCCATCAACTCATTCTCCAATCATAAAAAACACCCTTCACACATGCATGCAAGTGCCAAGTGGCAGACCTGCCACCTCTGCACCCTCACACATGCATGTAAGTGCCAAGTGGCAGACCTGCCACCCCTGCACCCTCACACATGCAAAGCTGACCCGACTGCACCCTTCTGCCCATTTATGTTGAAAATCGTAGGAAAGTACACCGACTTTAAACAGTGACCAGCCTGCATGGCTGCTACATGAGCACTACAAGAAATTGTAATTTTAGTGACACTGAAAATGGTCACCATCTCTTCTCTTGTCCTAAATGGTTAGGTGGTTGTCATTGTAACCTTGACAAGGTTCGAGACTTGGTATCCCTAAAACAAACTAAAACCAAAAAAAAAATTGGTCACTAAAAGTATTAAATTTAGTCACTGAAATTTTTAGTGACTATTTTTCTGAGTCATCACCAGCCGTCACTAATATGTCCGTCACTATTATATTAGTGACAATTTTTATGCATTTCGCCACAATTAGTTATATTTTTATGACTATATTTTTTTGACACAAAAGATTAATAATAATGACTAAATTTAGACACTAATATTATTCTTATTAGTGACAAGCATTTTATCACAAATACATATTGAAATAGTGTCTAAAATATGTTGTCACTTTCAATAATAAAAATTTAATTATATTTTTAGTTGTAACCATCTTATCTATGTTCCTGAAATTTAATGGGTCTTTTGCTTTGTAGTAAAACATCACTTTTAGCATTTCATTTGACCATTGAATTTTTAATAAACAAATACAATGCATGGCTTCATGGAGGATCGAACCTGAAACTTTTAGGGGGAAAGTGCAATGTCTATTCAATAGGCTAGGTAAAAAATTTAATATTATTTTAAAAGAAAAATATTATTTAGGTTAAATTGTAATTGAAATTAATTTTATTTATTTTAAAAGTATGTATTAATTATAAAACCAATTAATATAATAATAATTTAATTAATTTTCTATGGTTTCTTATACGAAATACGTTTGTTGAAGAAAAAATATAAAAATAATTGAGTTGGTTTCAAAATGTAAACATATGAATATTAGTCTTTACACCTAAAATATTAAATATTAAATATTAGATATTAAATATTATATTTTAATTAATTACATAAATTAATTTAATTTAATTCAAATTATTGATTGAATTATCCTTTTTGTGATAATTATTTAGTATACTAACAATGCAAATTTTAACTCCACAAGCAAAGTTAAAACAAATATCAAGTGTAAAATTTTTCACAAGGTAAAATTTGCTATCACATATTATGCCAATATTCTATATTAGTCTTTTTACTTTAATTTGGTCACTTTAAGTTTATGTACTTTTTAAGTTTTGAAATTTCGATCTTGACATGAATGATAGTCTTCAAATATGTTAAGTAAAATTTTGTTTTTTAGCCCATTAGTTATACGTAAGTTGCATATTTGATTTTTGTTTTTTTATTTCATCAGTTTTAGTCATTGTAATTTATTCATATTGTCGTTGTCCCATTGTGATTAGGATTAAAATTTTAAATTTTGAAAAATATAGGGACTAAAATTGATCAAAAATAGAATGACTAAAACAACAATTTACACATAGCATAGAGACTAATAAAATTATTTTACCTTTTGACAAACTAATTAATGGTAACTTCAATTTTTTATAAGTGTTATTATTACTATTATTATAAAAATAAATTTATTATTGTAACAATATCCAATTTATCATTAGTTTTATTTTTCATTGGTGAAAAAATTTATCGCAACAAAAATTAAAATTTTAAGTGACAAACAATTTTATTGTCACAATAAATATCAAATAATAGTGACCACTTTATATATCGTCACTATCATGGGTCAAAGTTTTAGTGACAATAAAATTTGTGTCACAATTATGGACTTATAGTGATAATTTAATTATGAAAAATATAATCGTTACAATTACTACTATAATAGTGACCAAATTAAAATACATCACAATTACTAATACTAATAGTGCCGCACAAAAAAATTGTCACAAAAGTTTAATATTTGTGACAAAATTACTCCTAGTCACTGACAATTTGTCACTAAAAGTCTATATTGTTGTAGCAGTGCAAGTAGCCCCATTCTGTTTGAAGATGGTAGGTAAAAATCTTGACCTCTTTTATTTTTTGGTACTGTTTGAAGTCGGGTTCTAAACAAATCGTCTTTAAAATCACTATAACATCTGTAATATTTCTGAAAATATTTTAGCGTGTGCCATATTTGTGAAAAAATGATGGAACAATATTTCTGAAATTTCTCCCATTATTGGCGAGTTTCATGATTTTAATGACAAATTACATAGATTTTTATTTTAACATGATGAGTTCTTGTAAAAGTGTTAAAACATAATTAATATTAAGAAAATAAGATATTTGGGGTGGAAAAAGCCCAAATCTAATATCAGCTTAAATAATTGAAAATTCTGGCGATTCATAATTCAAAATTCATTTTTGTTTTTATTTTTATCCTAAAAAACACGGGTTCAAATCACTTTGTCTACAAAACATATGTGACTTGCCAAAAGGTTAAGAATATGTATGAATATATACTACCTTGTAATTACCTTTAAACTATTAAAAAAATAATGATGTCACTTTTTTATTTATGATAAACTACAATAGAGGTCACTCAATTATGCGTATGGTTACATTTTGGTCACCTAATTATTAAAAGTTACATTTGGGCCACTCAATTATGGGTAAGGTTACATTCGGGTCACACAATCATTAAAAGTTACATTTGGGTCACTCAATTTTGGGTAATGTTACATTTGAGTCACCATACTTATTTAAAAACTACATATCAATTTGTATATTAGATTAATTAATGATTTCAAATAAAGTACTTTAGTGTTAACAATGGTATACAAGTGATTTAGAAGAAAAAAATGAAAAATTGATGTATTTTTTAAATATGAAGGGTGACCCAAATGTAACATTAACCTTAATTGAGTGAATCAAATGTAACTTTAATAATTGGGTGGCCCAAATGTAACCTTACCTATAATTGAGTGACCCAAATGTAACTTTTAATAATTGAGTGACCCAAATGTAACATTATCTATAATAGGGTGACCTCCGTTGTAGTTTACCCTTTTATTTACAACTAATTCCGTCGCACGATAACAACATATTTTTAAGAAAATAATCCCGCTAAATTTGATAGTACTGGTTAAAACTTAAGACTCGAATTAACTGATTTTTTTACTTGACTTGTCTTGAAAAAATTTGATTCGACTTAAACTAAATTATGATTTTATAAAATCAACTCAACTAATTTTTTTAAATAGAGTTTGAATTATAAAATAAGAATTTGAATAACTCAAGATTTTTAGTAATTAGTAGATTAGTTTTAAGGTTCGAGCATAGTCCTTCAACTTTGCATAATATATGTGTAATAACCGTCCCTCGAGCTTGATGTTTTTATTACAAAAATATATTTATTTCGATTTTAATGGGGTCGCCACCAATCTTTTAATTTAGGTGAGATTGGATCACCTGAAAACTCGATTATTTTAATAAAACATGTTTTTATCATTTTTTACTAGAATAACGAGTTTTGGTCCGCAAAAACCAGAAAACAGATTCAAGAGTCGGTTATGTGTGGGAAATGGTGAGCACCCGCAAAACGCCCAAAATTGATACCTAGTCAATTACAGATTGTTTTAACGATGGAAATTACGAATTCAAATTTAATTTAGAAATTGTGATCCATGAATGTGTAAATTATTATTTTTTAAATATTTTAAAGAATAATATTTTAATTAGGACCAACGAGCAAATTACATCTCTTTGAGTTCGACACATAATTTTCTTTGAGATTTTCAAATAAAAAGAATATTGTCTTTTTTTAATATGCTGATGTGATTAGAAGGTAGTATCTGTAAAAAAGAATATTGTCTTAAATATTGTGATTTGGTTAAAACGCATTTTCTATAGGATCATCGAAAAACAACCACCTCTTTAAGCTCGAGATATGATGTTATTGAAAATTCCAAATAAAATGTTTTCGTTTAAAATGATATTCTTTTATTTAGGATCAATGAAAAAACGCGCATCTTTAAGTTCAAGATATAATTTTTATTGAGAATCCCAAATAAAGAATAATGTCTTATCTTTGTAAAAATAAAACTAATAAACTTACAAATAATGGAGACAACAAGTTAAAAAGGAAAATGTAAAATGACATACCATATATATGTTTTAAAAAATAATACATACCTGAAAGTTAATAAACATGAGATATATATATAATATAGAAAATAATTCACAAATATATATATATGGAATCCGTCAGGGAGATCCACTTTTCCCTATCTTTTTGTTCTATGCATGAAAAGATTGGCCCAATCTATCCAAAAGGAAATCGGTGCTGGTAAATGGAAACCGTTCCACCACTCTAAATCAAGTCCATGTTTATCCCATCTTTTTTTCATCGACGATTTAATTCTCTTTGCCAAAGTAAATATGGTTCAAGCTGAGACTATTAAGTCGGTATTGAGAAAGTTCAGTGAGGTGTCAGACCATAAGGTAAATACATCAAAATATATAATTTAATTGCTATGCTTACAAATCAACTTCATGCGGCTGCCTCTACTGATCCCTCAAATGTCACTTCTGTAAACATGGCCATGCAAGGCAAGGTTTTATCGTTTATTAATTTTTCAGTTCTTTTCATTCTCAGAATTCTTGGATTCTTGACTCTGGAGCTTCCAAGCATGTTTGCTACTCCAAGGGTTTCTTTGAATCTTTGAATCCTATTGAGAATGGAACGATCATTCTTCCTAATAAATCTGTTGTGCCTGTGCATTTTTCTGGCACGGTTAAGATTTCTCCTAAACTCGTTTTGCATGATGTTTTGTATGTGCCTGAGTTTAATTTTAATCTTTTGTCTATTAGTTGTTTACTTAAACAAAATTTTGATTTAACCGTTCTTTTTCAACATGATAAATGCTTGATACAAGATCCTTACCAGCTGATTGGGAAGGGTGAGATGCATCGTGGTTTATATTTGTTGTTCTCTGAAAACAGGGTTGCTATTACCACATCTATTGTAAATCAAAGTTGTATTCTAGATAAATCCATGTCATGCTTGAATCAAATTAATAAAATTTCATATTCTTGGCACAATCGTCTTGGTCATCCAAGTTCAAATGTTCTAGACATTTTAAAGAATTCTTTGTCTAATTTTGCTGTTAATAAAGATATTCCTTGCTCCATCTGTCCTCGTGCAAAACAAAAACATATCCCTTTCAATATGTCTCATACTCGTGCTTCTTCTCCTTTTGCTTTAATTCATTGTGATATACGGGGACCGTTCAAAGTTCCAACTTATAATTCTCAACGTTTCTTCTTAACTATCGTTGATGATTATACAAGGTATACGTAGACTTTCTTGCTCCAACATAAATCTGATGTTGCTCAAATTATTCCTCAGTTTCTTTCCATGGCTAAACGACAGTTTGGTTTTGATGTAAAGGTTTTTCGATCTGACAACGCTCATGAGCTGAAGTTTACAGGGTTGTTTTCTGAGTAAGGGATCATGCTCCAGTTTTCTTGTGTTGAAACACCTGAGCAGAATGTAGTCATTGAACGAAAGCATCAGCATCTCTTAGCTGTAGCTCGAGCTTTGTTTTTCCAATCAAAGGTTCCAGCTCGTTTCTGGGGAGATTGCTTGTTAATAGCAACCTACATCATTAATAGGATTCCTTCTCCCCTCTTAGATAACAAATCCCCTTTTGAATTGTTGCATTCAAAATGTCCTGATTACTCGATTTTCAAAACTTTTGGTTGTCTTGTTTTTGTTTCTACCCTCCGTGCTCATAGGGACAAATTTTCAGAAAGAGCATTACCAGGCATTTTCATTGGTTATTCTCCTGGGGTTAAAGGTTATAAAGTATATGTTTTACAAACTCAATCCATTATTTTGTCAAGAAATGTTGCTTTCCATGAAAACATTTTTCCTTTTCATGTTAATTCTTCTGAACATGTTGTTGTTGATCATTTTCCTAATTTTTCATTACCACAGATTTCTTATAATGATGTTTCTTTTCAAGCTGGAACAAATGTAGCTGATTCGAATATGGTTGAACCAGATACATTTGACACAAATACTGTTGCACCAACAGTAGCTGGTTCAAATGTAGCTGACTCGAATGTAGCTGGCTCAAATACAACTGATACGAATGTAGATGACTCAAATACAGCTGATATAAATGCATCAAGGGTTGTTGCTCCTATTCAATCTGCTACTCAGGATGTTGCCACTATGAATTTGCCTACACCTGGTACCTCAAATACATCTCCACCTGCACCTGTTGTTCAGAATTCAACTACTGAAGCTCTTCCACCAATTGTTCAGAATGCAACTACTGAAGCTCTTCCACCAGTTGTTCGACGGTCAACCAGATAGGTTCATAAACCTTCTTACTTGCAAAAGTATCATTGCAACAATATTTCTGCAGTTGTCAACCCTAATGTTCTTTATCCGATTGAAGATTTTTTGTCCACCTCCAAACTTTCTTCTTCCTATGAGCATTTTGTTGCTAATGTTTCCTCTATATATGAAGCTACTTTTTATCATCAAGCTGTTAAGATTCCTGCTTGGCAAGATGCCATGAATGAAGAATTAAAGGCAATGGAAGACAACAACACTTGGATCACTGACCCTCTTCCAGAAGGACAGAAAGCAATTGATTCTAAATGGGTTTATCGAGTGAAATACAAGGCAGATGGTTCTCTCGATCGGTTCAAAGCACGGTTAGTTGCTAAGGGTTTCACCCAGGTAGAGGGAATCGATTACACGGATAATTTTTCACCAGTGGCAAAGATGACATCGTTCAAAGTCCTTCTTGCCCTTGATGCTTCCAAGAACTGGCACTTGTTACAACTCAACGTTAACAATGCATTTTTGAACGGTTACCTCGATGAAAAAGTCTACATGAAGCTGCCACAAGGCTATCTTCATGAGTCTTCAAGTTCTAACTTGGTTTGCAAGTTACAGAAATCAATTTATGGGCTCAAGCAAGCCTCACGACAATGGTTTAATGCCTTTTCTGAAGTTGTGCTTGCTTTTGGCTTCCAACAATCTCATGCAGACCATTCCCTCTTTGTCCATGGCTCAGGTGATAACATGGTGGTTTTGCTTGTATATGTCGATGACATAATATTGGCTGGCAGCAATATGGAGCAACTTTCAATGGTTCGATCTTTTCTTCATCAGAATTTCAAGCTTAAAGATCTGGGCACATTAAAATACTAATTGGGTTTTGAGGTTGCACGCAATTCTTCTGGAATTTCCCTTTCACAACGCAAGTATGCTTTAAATTTGTTAGAAGACACTAGCACTTTAGCTTCTAAACCTGCTGATACTCCAATTAGTGCCTCTCACAAACTCAATGCTCATGATGGTGAGTTGTTACCAGATCCTCAACTGTATCGTCGTTTGGTTGGACGACTGCTGTATCTTACTCACTCACGACCAGATATCACGTATGCTGTACATCTTCTTAGTCAATTCATCTCTTCACCTCGACATCCTCATCTTATGGCAGTTTACCACCTTTTATCTTACATCAAAAAGTCACCAGCCCTCGGATTGTTTTCCCTTCTGAGTCTACCTTCCAGTTGCATGGCTTTGTTGATTCTGACTATAGTTCTTGTCCTGACACAAGGCAATCCATTTCTGGTTATTGTATGTACATTGGAAACAACATTGTATCCTGGAAATCCAAGAAGTAGGCCACAGTAAGTCGTTCATCTTGTGAATCAGAATATCGCGCCATGGCTGCTGCAACATGTGAGCTTGTCTGGCTTGCATCTCTTCTTTCTTCCTTTCAAGTCCCGGTCACGCATGCATCCCTTTACTGTGACAATCAGTCTGCGATTCACCTAGCTTCTAACCAAGTTTTTCATGAGCGTACTAAGCAAATATAAGTGGATTGTCACTTCATTCCTGACAAAATACGAGATGGATTCCTGAAACTTTTTCATGTTAGTTCTGCAAACCAACTTGCAGATATTTTAACGAAAGCTCTCCATGGTCCTTTGTTCAAATCATTCATTGCCAAGATGGGTCTCATCGACATTTACCAAGCTCCATCTTGAGGGGGGATATTGCGTAGACATGTTAGACGTATACACATTAGTGTTACATATTCTTGTTAGTTTGTTATAACTCCAGCTTAGCTGGATTAGGGTTAGTTAAGTCTGTTAAGTGATCCTTACCTCATGTATATAAACCTTTCTTTTCTTCATTGAATGTAATTCAGTTTTGACCTTTTTCAATCAAATGTAAACAATCCTTATTGTTACAGAAACTATCCCAAACTACTCAATACCAAAGTCAAAAAATTTATGAATTCACCACCAGAATTATTACACCAGTGAAGAGCTCCATTCAAGAAAGCATTGGAAGGTAAAGAGACAAGGTCAGTAGGTACATTTCTTATGCTTCTCCATGTACCAGTCTCAATGGTATATATTTCAGCCATTTTGGCAGCCGATTCAATTGTCGGATAATAGCTTGCAGAAGTTTATATTTGGGTTACAGACGTAGAAGGAATCATCTTCTTTAGGTCCAACTAAACAAAGCAAACCATTGCATGCATTCATACCAGAAATACCACAAGTGGGTATTTGAGACCTGGAAACTTGCACCATTGACATCAACCTGGGCTAGCTGGAGCCTCTTGGAAGCATTTTTGGGAGAAAAAGTATTGATTAGAATGGAAATGGCTGATTTTGAAAGGTGGAGGCATGCGAACTCTGTATCAGAAATGAAACAGAAGAATCTTTTAGAAATGCACCTGCAATGGAGAACGTTACTCATGGAAAGCCTGGAGAGAATGTCTAGAATCAAAGGGTGTGGGAGTTGAAGGAGTCGGCAAGTGTTTGGTATTGGTTCATGATTGTTGCTGCTATTTGACGATTCCATTGTAGCTTTCTTTCGACCCTACATTTTTTGCGACTAATTTTGGTTTCTTTTTTCGAATTGGAATGGGTTTGAACTCTAAAAACAGCGTCAAGTAATAAAACTTTGGGTAAACTATACCATTGACCACCGAACTAATTGAGGATTCCTATTTTGATCGAACTAACAAACTCGTCAATCAGACCACCGAACTTATTAAATTAACCTATTTTGATCATCGCCGTTAAAAAAATAACAGAGGACTGACGTGGCAGTTAACGAACTTTTATAAAATTACACATTTAATCCTTGCTATTTACACATTCTTTTAATTTAGTTCTAATTTTAAATTAATAAAATAAATTAATTATTTAATTAAGTGATGACATGTGTCACCACTTGATTGAAGGAAAATTAAACAAATTTGGAAGAATGGGGCTAGGGTGGATCGAACCAACAACATGTGGGTTTCAAACACACACCTTTATCACTGCACCAAGCCTCTCTCAATGACATGAAATGTGCTATTTAACATATATGTTATAATGCAGTAAATGTTAGGGGAAAAAGTAAAAATGATTGAAAGGAGATTCGAACTTAGACCACTTGGGATGTGTATAATCACACAAATATTCGATTTAAAATATTCGAATATTTTTCTTTTTCATATTTAAATTAATTCAAATACTTGATTTAAATATTTTAAATCGAATATTTTAAAAATATTTTCTTATTTTTCATACTTTAAATATTCGACATAATTTAAATACTTTAAAATTTTGATTTAAAATATTCAAATATTTTCACAAATATTTTTTTAAACTGGAAAAACAAAATTTGTATTAAATCGAATATTTATTAAAATCGGATATTTGTATTAAAATGGAAAATTTGTATTAAGTTTTGTAATAAAATTTATTAAACATTTTAATAAATGTTTTTTAAATTGCAAAAGCAAAATTTGTATTAAATTGAATATTTTAAAGTATTTAAATTAATTTGAATATTTAAAGTATGAAAAAGAAAAAAGTATTTTAAAAATATTCGATTTAAAATATTTAAATCAAGTATTCGAATTAATTTAAATATGAAAAATAAAAATATTCGAATATTTTAAATCGAATGTTTGTGTGATTATACACATCCCAAGTGGTCTAGGTTCGAATCCCCTTTCAATCATTTTTTACTTTTCCCCCTAACATTTACTGCATTATAACATATATATTAAATGGCACAATTCATGTCATTGAGAGAGGCTTGGTGCAGTGGTAAAGGTGTGGGTTTGAAACCCACATGTTGTAGGTTTGATCCACCCCAACCCCATTCTTACAAATTTGCTTAATTTTCCTTCAACCAAGTGGTGACACGTGTCACCACTTGATTGGAGGAGAAAAATAAATTTATAAAATCAAATATAAATAATTAAATTCCTCCAATAAGGCGTTGACATGTGTCATCACTTAATTAAATAATTAATTAAATTTATTAATTTAAAATTAGGACTAAATTGAAAGAATGTGTAAATAGCAATGATTATATGTGTAATTTTATAAAAGTTTGTTAACTGCCACGTCATCCCTCCGTCAGTCCTCTGTTATTTTTTAACGGCGGTGGTCAAAATAGGTTAATTTAATAAGTTCGGTGGTCTGTTTGACAAGTTCGTTAGTTCAGTGGTCAAAATCGGAATCCCCAATTAATTCGGTGGTCAATGATATAGTTTACCCTAAAGCTTTTAGTTATGAAACCCTAAAACTATAAATCATAAGGAATAGAGCTGACTGTTCAATCGAGTCGAGTCAAAAATTTCTAGTTAGTCAAGTTTACAAGTCTTATTTTATGATTCAAATTTATTTGAATTTTTTTTATTCGTGTCGAGTTTATTAAATTCGAGTTTAGTTGAGCCAAGTTTTCTAGCTTTTGTACAAATTTAATTATAAATATTTATAATGTTATAATACAAATTGATTCTAATTCAAACGACTTTCTATACTTATATATATATATATATCTTCGTATTTTAACATGTGATATACATAATATACCGGGAAAACTGAGGGATTTGACTCGGACTTGAAAACTAATCAACTAATTATTAAATATGTTGAATTATTCGAATTTCTATTTTATAACTCAAACTTTATTTAAACTTTTTCACGTCGAGTGGAGTCTAATCGAATAATTCAATTATTTCGAGTTAAGTCAAGTTTTGCATACCCATAATAGGAAGAGTTTTTCGCGGAAAACTTTCTAAGAGCTTAAAATAAGACTTAAATGAAAATTTAACTGGTACCTAAAGTATAACCCCCTCGTCCCGATCTGGATGACTGACCGGTCCAAGTAGGTTACACGGGAAAAACCGAAGTGAAACCCGTTACGGCTCCGCTTCGATTAGAAGCCCTAGAAAATTTTCTTTTAACATTATCTTGTCTAAATGCTTTAATACACCCTATGTGTTAGGACACGCAGCGGGAAGGACACGCAGATACCAAACATACAAAACAAGCAATTAAACAACCCATTTTAGCCTTTACAACAGGCCGTATCGATACTCTAGAGGACAATATCAATACGCTTGGACTTGGTCAACACCCCCGAGTCAACTCAGGGAGACTGTATCGATCCACAGGAAGACCGTATCGATACGCCCTCAATGGTCAACTTCTCACGGTCAAACTACGAAGACCGTACCGATACACCTAGAACCAGTCTCGATACGCCAAAATCTCGTCAATTTCTCAGATTTCTAGAGAGGTTTTGGCGTATCGATACACCCCCGTGTATTGATACGCTCTGCCTAAAATGAGCCCCAAAGCAAGGACCGTATCGATACAGCCCTTGAGCGTACCGATATAGCCCTTGGGCGTACCGATACGCCCTGCACTGCAAGCTTCAATTTGACAGTCAAACACACAAAGACTTAACTCTAGATGCATTTAACGACTCGACTAACAACATGCCAACTCTCATACAACACTAGGTAACCATAGATAAGCTTACAGAATGATTTAAACATACAACAGAGCATCAATCACTAAGATAGGCATACATAGAAGAAACATGCATTCAAGCATACATAAAGGGTCTATTTAGCCAAAGATACATAATTTTAAACCAAACACTTAAATATTCAAGAGGCAAGGTTACATGCTTTCAGAACAATACACAATCACCTCAACAACATGGTTTACAATCTATACATAAAAACATAAACAAACTTCAACATTTAAAACCAACATAAGGAGTCTAACAACGCTCCTACAAAACACGTAGCATTCCCATTGCTAAACTACTACATTATTTACTAAACCATACTTGAGAAACTACCACACGCTTGGATGCCCTTTCCTTGCTCCTTGCTAACTCCACGCTAATGATCTGCATTGTCGAAAACGAGAGCGTAAGCTAGAAGCTTAGTGAGGGTGCTCTTAAACAAAAAACAACGACTTTGCAGGGTTCAGGCATATCATCCTTAAGACCTTTTACAAGCATACATATGCACCAACATAGCAACATAGCTAAACATCACAAGAATGCATGAACATGACATCTTACCTCATGTTATGCTAAACAAAATATAAGAATTATCTTATCACATCCATCACACATGTATAAATATGTTGGCAACTATTAGCTTACTCGAATATGCAGATAATTTCTGTTGGGATTTTCACCCCCAACGTACTCAACAACATCATTACCTTCGGCGGGATTACGCTCATCACCGGTCCTTGCATGGATGGGATTACACTCATCATCACATGCCCTTACAGTTGGGATTCCACTCATCATCACATAATAACATTTTCCAGTAGAATATTACTTCACCGGATGCCTCCTTGATGACTATACGTCACCAGGGCCACGCGCGAATTTGACTTAACCGTGTGCACACTAATCCTAATGATCGATCATTTATACCCGGTAATTAACTAGTGTCAATCATACTAACAAGTCTCGCCATGATATTACCATCATGCATCTCAACATATCAACCACCACATACATCAATATATAAATCAACATACATAAACAACACATGCTTCACAAGTCCACATTATGCACATTAAGCAAAACTCATAAAACACACAAGAGATTAAGCTACCTTGGATTGGCCTACCAAGCACAATCCAACACCACAACCACACACTTGAACCAATTTAAATCCGTTTAAAGTAATCCACTCACCGAACTTCCTTAAGCAAACCGAGAAAAGTTGAATCAAGCCTCCACACTTTTCGGAATCGAACCCGTTAAGACTCCGCTTCAATTAGCAACCCTAGAAAATTTTCTTTTAACATTGTCTTGTCTAAATGCTTTATTACACCCTATGTGTTAGGACACGCAGCGGGAAGGACACGCGGATACCAAACATACAAAACAAGCAATTAAACAACCCATTTTAGCCTTTACAACAGGACATATCGATACTCTAGAGGACAATATCGATACGCCTGGACTTGGTCAACACCCCAAGTCAACTCAGGGAGATCGTATCAATACACAAGAAGACCGTATCGATACGCCCTCAACGGTCAACTTTCACGGTCAAACTACGAAGACCGTACCGATACACCTAAAACCAGTACCGATACGCCAAAATCTTGTCAATTTCTCAGATTTCCAAAGAGCTTTTGGTGTATCGATACGCCCCCGTGTATCGATACACTCTGCCTAAAATGAGCCTCAAAGCAAGGACCGTATCGATACAACCCTTGGGCGTACCGATACGCCCTGCACTGTAAGCTTCAATTTGGCAACAAAACACACAAGGACTTAACTCTAGATGCATTTAACGACTCGACTAACAACATGCCAACTCTCATACAACACTAGGCAACCATAGATAAGCTTACAGAACGATTTAAACATACAACGGAGCATCAATCACCAAGATAGGCATACATAGAAGAAATATGCATTCAAGCATACATAAAGTGTCTATTTACCAAAGATACATACTTTTAAAGAAAACACTTAAACATTCAAAAGGCAAGGTTACGTGCTTTCAAATTAATACACAACCACCTCAACAACATGGTTTACAATCCATACATAAAAACATAAACATACTTCAACATTTAAAACCAACATAAGGAGTCTAACAACGCTCCTACAAAACACGTAGCATTCTCTTTGCTAAACTACTACATTATTTACTAAACCATACTTGAGAAACTACCACACGCTTGGATGCTCTTTCCTTGCTCCTTGCTAACTCCATGCTAATGATCTGCATTGTCGAAAATGAGACCGCAAGCTAGAAGCTTAGTGAGGGTGCTCTAAAACAAAATAACGACAATGCAGGGTTCAAGCATATCATCCTTAAGACCTTTTACAAGCATACATATGCACCAACATAGCAACATAGCTAAACATCACAAGAATGCATGAACATGACATCTTACCTCATGTTATGCTAAACAAAATATAAGAATTATCTTATCACATCCATCACACATGTATAAATATGTTGGCAACTATTAGCTTACTCGAATATGCAGATAATTTCTGTTGGGATTTTCACCCCCAACGTACTCAACAACATCATTACCTTCGGCGGGATTACGCTCATCACCGGTCCTTGCATGGATGGGATTACACTCATCATCACATGCCCTTACAGTTGGGATTCCACTCATCATCACATAATAACATTTTCCAGTAGAATATTACTTCACCGGATGCCTCCTTGATGACTATACGTCACCAGGGCCACGCGCGAATTTGACTTAACCGTGTGCACACTAATCCTAATGATCGATCATTTATACCCGGTAATTAACTAGTGTCAATCATACTAACAAGTCTCGCCATGATATTACCATCATGCATCTCAACATATCAACCACCACATACATCAATATATAAATCAACATACATAAACAACACATGCTTCACAAGTCCACATTATGCACATTAAGCAAAACTCATAAAACACACAAGAGATTAAGCTACCTTGGATTGGCCTACCAAGCACAATCCAACACCACAACCACACACTTGAACCAATTTAAATCCGTTTAAAGTAATCCACTCACCGAACTTCCTTAAGCAAACCGAGAAAAGTTGAATCAAGCCTCCACACTTTTCGGAATCGAACCTGAAGCTTCTCCAACGGTTTCCCTTGATTCTAACCAATCAAAAACAATACATTACTCAACTGAATCATCGCAAAACACTGTCACAACCCAAACTACAACCACAAACCAAATCCCTACAATTTCCAACCATAAACCAACCCCAAAGATCCTCATTTTCGTACTCCCCAACAACCCAGCAGAAAACCAATGATTGCAACACCTAAACCAACATTAACACATTCAAAACAACTTTCTAGTATCACTATAACACCAACCCAACTCCCATTCACAAAACCACTCGAAAAACTCAAGTTTTGACCCTTTTAGAATACCCACAAAAACCCATTTTTGGATTTTTGATAAAACCCCACCATTTTGAGATATAATGTACTTTAGGGCAAGTTTAAAACATATCTTAACTCTACAAATCAAAAGATAATCGAAAAGCCATTAAAGCTTCATCCTTTTCTTCAAAACTTGAAAACTCGAAAACCCTCAACAATGGTGTTTATGCGAAAATAAAACCATAGAAACGTTCGAAATAAATAGGAGAAGTCAAAAATGTAATTACCTTGTTGAAAGCACTTGATATGGCAAAGAAAATGAATGGAATAGTGTTAGGGGTTTGGGGGGTTTCAATGTCGTGAAAAAGGGACCAAAGAGGAATATGAGCACTTTGAAATAAAACCCCTTTTTCATCATCTTTTACTTTTGATTTGAAAATTACCTTTTTGCCCTTATATTAAAAATCACACTTTTGCCATTAGTGAAAATCAAGCCCATTTAGATTTTTAAAGCAAAGCCTATTCAATTGAAACGAGCCCAACGACTCGAACCTGACACACACACTCAACTCCCGACCCCAAAACTCGAGTGTTACAACTCTCCCCCACTTAAGGAATTTCATCCTCGAAATTACCTGACTGTAAGAGATAAGGAAACTGCCTTTCCATATCCTCTTTTCTCTCCCAAGTGGCCTCGTCCACACCTCGACATTGCCACCTCACTTTGACCAACTCAATTGATCTACCACGCAACGTTTTGCTGTCTGAGGCTAAGATCTCAACTGGTTCCTCATCATACGTTAAATCCGGATTCAATTCAATCTCTTCTACAGGCATAACATGCGACAGATCTGATCTATACTTACGAAGCATCGAAACATGGAACACTTTGTGAATCTTCTCTAACTCGGCTGGCAAACGTAACTGATAAGCAACCGGACCAACACGCATCACAATCTCATACGGTCCAATGTACCTCAGACTCAACTTCCCTTTTCTGCCAAATCTCATAACTTTCTTCCACGGAGAGACTTTCAAGAACACTCTATCTCCCACAGAATACTCAACTTCTTTCCTCTTCAAGTCAGCATAGGAATTTTGCATATCCGAAGCTGCCTTTAAACGATCACAAATCAATTTCACCTTATCGGTAGTCCCCTTAAGCAAATCCGGCATCGGTAACAACTTCTAACCTGCTTCGGCCCAACAAATCGGAGTTCTACATTTTCTACCATACAAAGCCTCATACGGAGCCATCTGAATGCTTGATTGAAAACTGTTATTATATGCAAACTCAACTAAAGGCAAGTGCTTCTCCCAAGTACCTTGAAAATCAATGATGCAACAACGCAACATGTCCTCTAAAATCTGTATAACCCTCTATGACTGACCATCTGACTGAGGATGATACGACGTGCTGAAGTTCAATCGGGTACCCAAAGTTGTATGCAAACACTCCCAAAATCGGGTTGTAAATCTTGGATCTCTATCTGACACAATCGACTTCGGCACACCATGCAGTCTCACAATCTCACCGATGTACAAATCGGCCAACCTATCCAAGGAGTAAGTCGTGTTAACAGCTAAGAAGTGAGCACACTTCGTGAAACGATCAACTATAACCCAAACTGAGTTCATATTCGTTGGAGTCAAAGGCAAACTCGAAACGAAATACATGGTGATATTTTCCCACTTCCATTCTGGAATTCTCAATGGTTGCAACAAACTTGAAGGAACCTGATGTTCCGCCTTAACTCTCTAACATACCATACACTTACTCACGAAGTCAGCTACGTCTTTATTCAAACAAACTCAAAAGTACTCATTCTTCAAATCACGGTACATCTTCGTACTACCTGGATGCATAGCAAATGGGCTACTGTGTGCTTCGGTCAAGTTCGTACGTCTCAAATCATTGTCATCCGACATACCTATTCTATCTCTGAAACACAAGAACCCATCAACACTAAAACTGTAGTCTGATGGTCTACCCTCGGCTATGTCTTGCACGCGAGGTGCCAAAGATCTATCTTAGAGTTGTTTCTCTCTAATCAACGGCCTAAAGTAGGTCTAACCTGAAGCTCGACCACTAAACCACCATCACCGGACAAACTTAAACTAGCAAACATGGCTCTCAACTCAACGGCTACCTTCCTACTCAAAGCATCTGCCACCATATTGGCTTTACCCGGATGGTACTCAATCGTAAGATCATAGTCCTTCAACAACTCTAGCCACCTACGCTGCCTAAGGTTCAACTCTCGTTGTGTCATGATATACTTCAGACTCTTGTGATCCGTGTACACTTTGCATTTCTCACCGTACAAATAATGTCTCCAAATCTTCAAGGCAAACACAACTGCGGCTAGTTCTATGTCGTGTTTCGGATAGTTACGCTCGTGAGTCTTCAACTGTCTTGAGGCATAAGCCACCACTCTTCTGTCTTGCATGAGAACACAACCTAACCCTACATACGAAGCATCACTGTGGACTACATACTATTTCCCTGACTCTGGCTGAATCAAAATCGGTGCATTGGTCAAAGCTTCTTTTAATTTCTCAAAGGCTTGCTGTCTCGCATCTGACCACTCAAACTGAACATTCTTCTGAAGCAACTTCGTCAAAGGAGCAGCTATCTTCGAGAATCCTTCCACAAACCTCCTATAGTAACCGGCTAAGCCTAGAAAACTATGAATCTCGGTCACAGACTTTGGTTGCTTCCACTCAACAACAACCTCTATCTTCTTCGGATCAACTCTAATCCCCTCGGCTGACATTACATGTCATAGGAAGACTACTTCTCATATCCAAAACTCGCACTTACTCAACTTTGCATACAACTGGTTGTCTAGCAAAGTCTGCAAAACCAACCTCAAATGCCGGTCATGATCTTCCTCGGTACGTGAATACACCAAAATGTCATGTATGAAAACAACCACAAACTGGTCTAAGTACTGATGGAAGATTCTATTCATCAAGTCCATGAAAGTAGCCGATGCATTAGTCAACCCAAACGGCATAACAAGGAACTTACAGTGACCATATCTAGCCCTAAAAGCTATCTTCGGTACATCAACCTCTTTCACCTTCAACTGGTAGTAACCGAATCTCAAGTCTATCTTTGAAAAGACTAATGCCCCTCTCAACTGATCGAACAAATCATCTATACATGGCAAGAGATACTTGTTCTTCACCGTCAATTGATTCAACTGCCTATAATCAATGCACATTCTCATACTACTGTCTTTCTTCTTCACAAACAAAACCAGAGCGCTCCAAGGCGAAGAACTCGGACGGATAAAACCTCTATCTGACAACTCTTGCAACTGAGTCTTCAACTCTTTCAGTTCTTTCGATGCCATAAAGTACGGAGCAATCGAAACAGGAGTTGAATATGAATATGTCTCTATCGCAAACTCTACATCTCTATCAGGTGGTAAACCCGACAATTCTTCCGAAAACGCACTCAGAAAATCACACACTGTTCTGATATCCTGAGGTCTAACTTCACTCATGTTCGGATTCATCACGTAGGCTAAGTACGCCTCACAACCCAACTCAACTAACCTCTGAGCCTCTAAAGCTGAAACAACATTCAATAAGAAGTTCACGTTCTCACCTATTACCACAATCTCATAATCATCCGCAAGCTTCAAGAAAACCCTCTTCGTTTCAAAATCTATCCTAGCTCTATGTTTTGTAAGCTAGTCCATACCCAAAATTACATCAAAGCCATAAAATGGTAACTCCATCATATCCACTAGAATTGCATGCCCCTGAACCATTAACGGACACCTTCGGTACATTTTTCCTAACCACTATTGTATCCCTGAAGGAACTAGTAACACTAACACCTACCTCTAGTACCTCACAAGGTAAATTCAACATCTTTGCATGCTCACTCAAAATATAAGAATGCGTAGACCCGGAGTTAATCAGAGAAAGCAAACTCAGAGACTGTATCGAGAAATTACCTGTGATCACATTCGTGTCGTTCTGCCCCTCACGCTAAGCATAAACTCTAGCCTGACATCCGCCCTCTGGCTAAACCGCAACCACATGTGTTATATTCCTCTAGCCATCATTTCTCGGCTGGAAGTTATCGCAACCGCGCCCACGACCTCTTTGATAGTCAACAGCTCTAGCAGGAGCCTGAACCTGAACTGGTGCATACCCAGCCTGATGTGGACAATCACGCCTAATGTGATCTCTCACTCCACAGTTCCAACACGAGTGAAAGTTCCCCCAGCACTCACTGGTGTGATGCCTCCCGCATCGAGCACACTCGGGCGGACGCCCACCAGCTCTCTGGACCTGATGGCCCCTACCGTGGTTACCACCACCACGTCTATGGTCAAAGCGTTACCTATTGTCCCGATGCCTCTTGGCATCACCTCTATCAAAGTCGCGAGACCTCTTTCTGGAACTAGAACCACCAGAACATTTAGTCAAACCCAAACTGTGCTCTATGTCATTGGCCCTAGCGACCAAGACATCAAAGTTTGTGTAGTCCGTAGCCAAAGTGTACCTCTTTATCTCCTCGTTCAACCCATAACAGAAACGGTCACAATGTTCCCTCTCAGTAGGAACTAGCTCAGATGCATACTGACTCAACCTGACAAACTGTATCTCATACTCGGTCACTGTCAAGTTACCCTAAAGCAAAGCCATGAACTCTTTCTTCTTCTCATCAAGATAACGGGGACCCAGATACTTCTTGCGAAAAGCTGACTCAAAGATCTCCCATGTGATCTCAACATCTAGCATACCCGTAATAATGGTGGCCCACCAAGTGTAGGCAACACCCTGAAGCAATGAAACAACACACCCAAGCCCGCGTGCCCCAGTACAACCCATCTGAGACAAAATATGGACAATCTTGTCAAACCAAGTCTCGGATCTCTCTGGTGCCAACCCTCGGAACTCTTCATCTCCCAAACTGCGAAGTCTCTCAAGTGGCAAACCGGTGCCCTCACCCTGAGGTTGTGCCACTGCCTGGCCCCCAGCCACTGCTACCTGAAAAGCCCCGGCTATCACCTGAACTAGTGGAGCTAAATCTATATCGGCTGGTCCTTGGCCAACCTGAGGTCATACACCCCCGGCTCTCGCCTCACCTCCCTCTTGACAAGGATGAGAATGAGGAGGTGGAGGAGCCTGTGCCTCAACAACTGGCTCAACTCCCGGAGCTGTTGCCTGTGGTTCCGGATGAACCATCCTAGGCCTACCTCTAGGTCTCATCTCACAGCTAGCAAGATAATAACTACAAACAAACAAACAAACACATAAAAATTAAGTTAGCAAAGGCAAGGGTCTAACGTGCTAAAGTATATTCCTTTACAAAATCTTTTCAAATAAGTAGTAGTAGCAATGGAAACTCGACACTACGTCTCAACACAACCATCATGCTAAAACATGCTCTCAAACACCGTACTAGCAGGCAAACATCAAACATGCATGGAAAAACATTCATCGAGACATAGCAACAATATAACACTTCAAAATTATCTCACTTACCTACCCGAGGTCTCGGAAACCTCAAGCTATGATACCAACAAATGTAACCCCCTCATCCCGGTCTGGATGACTGACCGGTCCAAGTAGGTTACACGGGGAAAACCGAAGTGAAACCCGTTAAGACTCCGCTTCAATTAGCAACCCTAGAAAATTTTCTTTTAACATTGTCTTGTCTAAATGCTTTATTACACCCTATGTGTTAGGACACGCAGCGGGAAGGACACGCGGATACCAAACATACAAAACAAGCAATTAAACAACCCATTTTAGCCTTTACAACAGGACATATCGATACTCTAGAGGACAATATCGATACGCCTGGACTTGGTCAACACCCCAAGTCAACTCAGGGAGATCGTATCAATACACAAGAAGACCGTATCGATACGCCCTCAACGGTCAACTTTCACGGTCAAACTACGAAGACCGTACCGATACACCTAAAACCAGTACCGATACGCCAAAATCTTGTCAATTTCTCAGATTTCCAAAGAGCTTTTGGTGTATCGATACGCCCCCGTGTATCGATACACTCTGCCTAAAATGAGCCTCAAAGCAAGGACCGTATCGATACAACCCTTGGGCGTACCGATACGCCCTGCACTGTAAGCTTCAATTTGGCAACAAAACACACAAGGACTTAACTCTAGATGCATTTAACGACTCGACTAACAACATGCCAACTCTCATACAACACTAGGCAACCATAGATAAGCTTACAGAACGATTTAAACATACAACGGAGCATCAATCACCAAGATAGGCATACATAGAAGAAATATGCATTCAAGCATACATAAAGTGTCTATTTACCAAAGATACATACTTTTAAAGAAAACACTTAAACATTCAAGAGGCAAGGTTACGTGCTTTCAAATTAATACACAACCACCTCAACAACATGGTTTACAATCCATACATAAAAACATAAACATACTTCAACATTTAAAACCAACATAAGGAGTCTAACAACGCTCCTACAAAACACGTAGCATTCTCTTTGCTAAACTACTACATTATTTACTAAACCATACTTGAGAAACTACCACACGCTTGGATGCTCTTTCCTTGCTCCTTGCTAACTCCATGCTAATGATCTGCATTGTCGAAAATGAGACCGCAAGCTAGAAGCTTAGTGAGGGTGCTCTAAAACAAAATAACGACAATGCAGGGTTCAAGCATATCATCCTTAAGACCTTTTACAAGCATACATATGCACCAACATAGCAACATGGCTAAACATCACAAGAATGCATGAACATGGCATCTTACCTCATGTTATTCTAAACAAATATAAGAATAATCTTATCACATCCATCACACATGTACGAGTATGTTGGCAACTATTAGCTTACTCGGATATGCGGATAACTTCCATTGGGATTTTCACCCCCAACGTACTCAACAACATCATTACCTTCGGTGGGATTATACTCATCACCGGTCCTTGCATGGATAGGAATACACTCATCATCACATGCCTTTACGGATGGGATTCCACTCATCATCACGTAATAACATTTTTCGGTGGAATATTACTTCACCGGATGCCTCATTGATGACTATACGTCAGCAAGGCCACGCGCGAATTTGACTCAACCGTGTGCACACTAATCCTAATGATCGATCATTTATACCCGGTAATTAACTAGTGTCAATCATACTAACAAGTCTCGCCATGATATTACCACCATGCATCTCAACATATCAACCACCACATACATCAATATATAAATCAACATACATAAACAACACATGCTTCACAAGTCCACATTATGCACATTAAGAAAAACTCATAAAACACATAAGAGATTAAGCTACCAACTTAATCTCTACCTTGGATTGGCCTACCAAGCACAATCCAACACCACAACCACGCACTTGAACCAATTTAAAACCGTTTAAAGTAATCCACTCACCGAAGTTCCTTAAGCAAACTGAGAAAAGCCGAATCAAGCCTCCCCAATTTCTAGAACCGAACTCGAAGCTTCTCCAACGGTTTCCCTTGATTCTAACCAATCAAAAACAATACATTACTCAACTGAATCATCACAAAACACTGTCACAACCCAAACTACAACCACAAACCAAATCCTTACAATTTCCAACCATAAACCAACCCCAAAGATCCTCATTTTCGTACTCCCCAACAACCTAGCAGAAAACCAATGATTTCAACACCTAAACCTACATTAAACACCTTCAAAACAACTTTCTAGTATCACTATAACATCAACCCAACTCCCCTTCACAAAACCACTCCAAAAACTCAAGTTTTGACTCTTTTAGAATACCCACAAAAACTTATTTCGGGATTTTTGATAAAACCCCACCATTTTGAGATATAATGTACTTTAGGGTAAGTTTAAAACATATCTTAACTCTACAAATCAAAAGCTAATCGAAAAGCCATTAAAGCTTCTTTCTTTTCTTCAAAACTTGAAAACTCGAAAACCCTCAACAATGGTGTTTATGCGAAAATAAAACCATAGAAACGTTCGAAATAAAGAGGAGAAGTAAAAAATATAACTACCTTGTAGAAAGCACTTGAGATGGCGAAGAAAATGAATGGAATAGTGTTTAGGGGTTTGGGGGGTTTCAATGTCGTGAAAAAGGGACCAAGGAGGAAGATGAGCACTTTGAAATAAAACCCCCTTTTCATCATCTTTTTCTTTTAATTTGAAAAGTACATTTTTGCCCTTATTTTAAAAATCACACTTTTGCCATTAGTGAAAATCAAGCCCATTTGAATTTTTAAAGCAAAGCCCATTTAATTAAAACGAGCCCAACGACTCGAACCCGACTCACACACTCAACTCCCGACCCCAAAACCCGGGTGTTACATAAAGTATCTCATTTTTTTGATTTTAGTCATTAAATTATTGTTTTGGTCAAATATAACTACTTTAAACTATTGTTTGTAACCATTTTGTGTATTGTTTTGGTTAAAATAACTATTTAAAAGCAGTATCAAATTTAGAGTTCGTATTAATTGGGTTCAAAAATATTAAGGTTAAACGAACTAAAATATTTTGTAATAAAAAATAGAAAATTATTGAACACATTTAAATAATTTTAGTGAGGCTTTAAAATAATTTGAAATAATTATCAACGGGGTTGGTTCAAGTGGTAAGCAGTTTGGTATCATTTAAGTAGGTCTCGAGTTCGAGGTCTTGTGCACATAAAATCCATGCTGGGTGACTCACCCACCAAACTCAAGTGTGCGACCCGGATGATCCAGATTAATCAAGACAAAGCCTCGGAAACCGAGAGGACAACCAAAAAATAATTAAGTGCTTAAAACTATTGTTTGTAACCATTTTATGTATCATTGTTATCTAAGTTCTAAAAATATTTTGGTCTATTAGACATTGACACGTCACAAAGATTTAAGTACTTGTTTTGACTTAAAAGATAGTTTACTAAAATCAATTAAGCCCCTAAACTTTTTTACACTCAATTAAGCCATTGAACAAAAACAATTTAATCAATTAAGCCCTTGAACAAAAAACAATTGAATCAATTAAGCCCTTGAACCAAGAAATTGAATCAATTAAGCCCTTTGACCAATTTTGACCATTAAATTTTGACAATTTTTTTCTGTAGATATTACTAGCACATGATACACTACAATTCTATCATGTTGCATTTACATATTTTTTCAAAAAAAATATTTTTATAAATTTTATGGTCAAAATTGAAAATTTTCAAGTGGAAACACCGTGATATGACACATTGCACCAATAGATCCAAAAATATGTCAAGATTTAATGGTCACAATTGGCCAAAGGGCTTAATTGATTACATTTCTTGGTTCAAAGGCTTAAATGACTAAATTTATTGGCTCAAGGGCATAATTGAGTGCAAAAAAATTTAAGGACTTAATTGATTTTTTTTTAAAGTCCAAGGGCTTCTTACCTCTTTAATCCAAAAAAACATAGTCTAGATATTTTTTTTACTAAAAAATTCAATAGCTTATATTACATTGCTACCTAAAGAGAGTATTAAGCTTCTAAAAAAAAGAGTACCTTATTACTTGCATATATTATCTTTACTATGTCACAATTTATAGGAAAAAATCATAAGTACCGGTGATGTACAAGAAAAAATGAAAGACCAATGAAGTAGGTGACAAAAGATGTGAAGGTATCCACATAAATAATAACATTGTAAAGGACATATATGCAAGTAATAGGAAGCTTATACTCACTCATAATCTATTGCATGGTCTCTCTTATCCTTACTTCTATATTTCTTAGGTTCTTAACAAACATAAAATTTACGCCACGTTAAATTTTATAATATTTTGTTGAATTTTTTAAATTATGTCCAAATTTATATATACTCCAAAATTCATAATATTTCATCAAAAATTTTGAATTATAATATTACACTTTTTATGGTAAACCGGAATTTGTAATCATTTATCAAAGTTTTTTAAAGCGGTCACTTTTTAATATATGTCCTAACTAATAATGATGTCACTTTTTTATTTATAAATAATTTCATAGTACATGTCCCAGTGGAAAAGTGGGTGATGTTCATCTTAAGAGATCAGATTCAATCGTTTTATTTACAGAGTGTGTGTGCATTATCAAAGTGTTAAAAATATGTATGAACATATACTACCTTGTAATCACCTTTAAACTATTAAAAAATAATTTCCTAACACGGTAAAAAATATTTTTAAGAGAAATATTCGGCTACATTTGATTATGGAAATAGAGGAATTTTTAATTTTCATTTTATTAAAAAATAAAAACAATAGAAAAATTATAGTTGGTTGAAAATTTTAAAAATGAATATTGAAAAGTGAATAAAATTATATGATTTTTTTAGAAAAAAAAATTAAAGACGTGTTTAGACATGTAATTGCATGAAATTATAATAATCCTAACAATTATATGAGTGTAATTACAAGGAATTATAATTTATTGGGCACGTTTGACTAACATGGTGCAATTATATTTTAATATTTATACATATTAAAAAATATATGATTAATATTATACATAAAAAACTATAACATTAAAATATTATAAACACAATATTTATGTATTTGAATATGATTTAGATTTAGATTTTTCGTGCCCTTATTTTGAAAGGGGTATTAATGATAAATTTATTAATATAACTTAATTTTAAAGGAAGTTGAAGGGCTATAGGGTAGATTTGTGGATTCGAGACACTTTTCTACGAAACAAACATTATATTTACGTTCAGAAAAATCAGAAAATGAGTGAATTGAAGGTTTTGGGGTGTAACAGATGTCGGTGATGGCGGTCAGCGGTGATCGGTGATTTTATTTGAATATAGTAGTTAAATTGATATTTTATCCAAAGTTTAAGAGTCAAATTGATATTTTTATCTAAATTTTACGGATAAAATTAATATTGTATCTAAAGTTCAGAGGTTAAATTAAAGATTAAATTTTTTTACTAACGTGTAACGTCAAACAAACGACATTTAATGTGCTAGTGACCAAAATATTATAAATAATAATGTAAGTAACCACAATATTATAAAATAATAACATTATTGATAAAAATATTACATTTTTAAATTATGTTAGCAAAAATAAATATTTATAAAACTGAAGTGAATATTACAATAGTTTAAATTTTTGTCTTACGGCAAGTTTCATATTGTTCAATCCCTGCTTGATGTGTTGTCCTTACATAGTTTGAATTGATTGTCGGTGTTCTCTATTATGAGTCAAGAGTGCTTCTTTGTAATTTTGCTATTATAGTGGCTTTTATTAATAAAAATATAGTATGGTTGGATAAAATTAGGTAAGGGTGGCAATGTGCGAGTGGTATTGCATTTCTCACTCCATATCCAACACTTGCGGGTACGATTTTGGAGAATTTCTATTAAACGTTTTGGATTTTTTTCGTTCACATACTCATCCCTTATGGATCCTCACGGTTTTTGGTTAATACTCGTACCTAAAAAAACAAACAAAAAATATATTAAAACAAATATTCAACATTAAATCTTCAAAATTACAAAGATAAATGATAAATTTAATTTTACCAACAACAAACAAACCATTTCAAAACTATAAAACATGACTAAATTATTAACTATTAAAACATGACAGTTTGCTCTATCTTTAAAGAAAAATATGTAGCTAATAATCTACATTTTCAAATCATGATCCGGTTGTTCTAAAAGGAACTAGATTCGATAATCTTTCCAACAATATAAATTACCTCTTTTAATTTTACTCGTATGATTTATGGCGAATTTCTGAAGTCACAACCATTGTTGTTTTTAGAAACAATATGCAATCTTTTCTTCTGACCTTTGCTCACTCAAAAAGTAATAACTCCTAATATATAACTCGAAATCAGGAACAATTTGTTTTAAACAAATTCAGACTTCCGCATGGTTATAGAAATATAAGACTCACTTCCTGATTTATCTTGTGGAATTTTTTGTGATTTTTCAAGTCATTTCTAAAATTGTTTTCTAAGAAATTTACTGCCAATTTTTATGTCCTTTCAACATTCAATTATTCATATTTTCTAAAATACATCTCGAAATTGATCATCGTGTATTTAAAAAAAACTAGACTAAATCACGTTTACAACTATGTATAGCCAATTTCTAATTATGTTTATGGAATTTACGGAGAATTTTCAAACTTGCTCCAACCGGCCTGTAACACCATGATCCCATCGGATCTGAGACGCTACATTCGGGTTACCTCTAAACTCGGCCCATAAAATTTTGTTTGAATTAAAAACCCAAGTTTAGTCATAACCAACATTTAAAAACAAGTCATTTAAATGAAAGTCTCATAATAGTTTCAAATCCAAAATATAAATGGAGCTTCGTACAAGTTAAACATCGTACATCAAAATAAAGTAGTAATAGAGTTATAGACCAACAACAGTAAGGTCCTATGGATACATAGCCCTACAACTAAAATCAAGGTATTGTACTCGATGTTGATTCAATGTTGGGAAGTCCTTGTTGATGTGCTCCTCCCAAGAGAGTGACATGTCAACCTACGCACGGAAAAACAATACATCCGCACGCTGAGCTAACAAAGCTCAATCGTACATGTCTCTACAATGATTCATGGTGTTCATAAAAGTAAGCATGCAAGGATAAGCATAGGGCATATGGAATGAAAGCGAGGAATTGACAAGTGTCATCATAGTGGTAGTCAAACTTGGAATCACCTCAACCTCGAGTCCTTTCATTAACTACATACCCGGAAACACCTAGCCGTCAGGTGGTAACATGAGTCATTTACTCGAAAACACGTAGCCATTGAGTAGGGGACAACACATACTTGGAAACACGTAGCCATCAAGTAAGGTTCATCGCATACTGGGAAACACTTAGCCATCAAGTAGTGGAAATCTCGTATTGGGAAACACATAGCCATCGAATAACGAATATCTAGCACTCGGAAGCACTTAGCCGTCGAGTGTTACTCTTAGGTATCCGGAGCCCATCAACCAAGTGGCAACATGGCACATAACATCATCACATAACCAACCATTGTAACCCCCTCGTCCCGGTCTGGACGACTGACCGGTCCGAGTGGGTCACACGGGGAAAACCGAAGTGAAACCCGTTAAGGCTCCCCTTCGGTTAGCAACCATAGAAAATTTCTTTTAACATTATCTTGTCTAAAGGCTTTAATACATCCTATGTGAAACAATGACAGCAGAAACAACAAAGTGATGCGAAACCATCAAATAAGCAATTTAAAACAACCCATTTTAGTTTATACAACAGGCAGTATCGATACACTAGAAGAGGGTATCGATACGCCTTGACTAGGTCAACAGCTCATAGTCAACATAGGAGACCGTATCGGTACACTGGTTGACCGTACCGATACGCCCTCACTGGTCAACTTCTCACGGTCAACGATAAAAGACCGTACCGATACACCCTAAACTCGTACCGATACGCCAAAATCTCTTCAATATCTCAGATTTCTAGAGAGCTTTTGGCGTATCGATACACCCTCGTGTACCGGTACGCTAAGCTTAATATGAGTCCCAAAGTGTACGACCGTATCGATACGGCCCTTGGGCGTGTCGATACGCCCTGCACTGGAAGCCTTAATTTAGCTGCAAAACACACCAAGACTCAACTCTAAAAGCAATTTACGACTCACCTAGCCACAAGCAAACATTCATACAACCTTTAGAAACCAAGAAATAGCATACGGAACAAACTAAATGAACAACGGAGCATCAACAACATCCAAATAGCATACCATAGAAGAAGCTAAAGATCCAACCATTAAACATGTCATATAAGCATAGAGATATGGGCCACATGGCCAACATACATGGCATAAACAAGCCACAACCAAAACATCAACATACTAAAGGAGTTTTAACAAGCTCCTTAACACAAAACAACATACGTTGGTTAGCTATTACATCAATTAACTTAAAAGTCCATACTTGAAGGTAGAAATAGCACACTTGGAGGCCCTTCTCCTCGCACAAGAAACCCACGAACTAAGGATCTGCATTGTCGAACAAAGGAGAGCGTAAGCGCAAGGCTTAGTGAGGGTAAGCTCATAAAACAACCTCGATAATGCATGGTCCAAGAACGAGCATCAAACCAAGGATGAATGCATGTTCCTTACCTTCGAAACCACATGAATCAAATATAAGAAATGTATAAACATAACCTTAATTATCATGCCATGCTCAACATGTCCATAACACGACGATATGAAACACATTTAACAAACCGTATTGGCACCTAGCTACGACTCGAATACGCGAATAACAACCGTTGGAACTCACATCCAACAACACAACAATTACATTACCTTACAGTGGGATTCCACTCATCACCGTTCCACGCGGAGGGGATTCCACTCATCCTCACGCCTCGTCGATGGGATTCCACTCATCATCGACTAAAATATAAATGAAGATTTTCGGTCGTATCCGTACTCCTTCTTGGTGACTACCATCACCAAGACCACGCGCGCATTTCGACACTCGTGTGCACACTAACATCCTAATGATCGATCATTTGTACCCAAGCATACTAGTGCCAATACTATCTCATCACAAGCTCATCATATCACAATATCCTTACCAATTCCCGTGCCTAGCACGTATCCACCATGATTTACAATCATGCAACCAATATTTCATCAAACGCATGCATATCACAATGCATAAATAAATCATCATGCCTCAACATTACACATAGCCACAATATGCATAGCAACATCAATCACAATTAGTACATGAGGCATAAACACAACATTCACAAGTTCAACCATAGTCTTCTAAACTAAAGCTTGGGATTAGACTACAAATCTAACCCCAACTCTAGGTGGGTTTACCAAGCCCGACCTAGGTCTATGTGCTCGAACCAAGGCATTTTGAAAACCAATTTAAAACCGAAGAACCACTCACCAACTATCCAAGCTCAACACTAGCCGATTAATCCACCAAGCTATCTGGATTCATTCTCGAGGCTTCGCCAACACAAAACATTGACTCTAATCATCCAACACAATCAAAACATCAATAATCAATCACCAAAACTTGTTGCAAACCCATAACACAAATCAAGCACATAATCGACCCAAGAACCCTCTCAAAACATCATTTTCGATCAGCCCTCAAACTCAGCAGTTAACCAATGTTTCCAACATTCAAATTGCCATCTAACACACCCAAAACAATCTTCAAACATAACCTAAACACCAGCCATCAATTTTCACACTAAAACAACCCCAAACTCCAGTTTTGAACACTCTAAAACCCCACAAAACCCATATCCAAAAATCAAGTTAAAACCATGTAAAAATTAGATATGTTGGACCTTATGATTTACAAATAACTTGTCTAACAACAATAAATCAAAAGCTTAACTAAAAATCCATAAAGCTACAACCTTATATTAAAATCTTTGGAAAACCCAAAATATAGAAACATGAGTTTTATGAACAATGAAGACTAAGGTTAGATAGGAAATAGAAAGGACACCATAAAATCGATTTTACCTTTGAAAAATCTTCAAGAATCAAGCAAGGAAGAAATGGAATAGTAACAAGCAATGGGGAGGGGAGAGTGTCGTTGGTTTTTGGAAGAGGATAGGAGGAAGATGAGCAAAAAGGTATTTTATTTGTCTTCTTTTATTTTAAAAGCCAAAGGTCATAAATACCCTTAATGAATAGGGATAATTTCAATAGTATAAAATCCATGACTTTGGGCTTAAAAAGATGACTAGTCCAACATATATTTATTTGTTTTGAAATTATAAAGCCCAGAATTATATTTTAATAATTTAATTTCACCCGACCCCCTAACCCGAGTGTTACAACTCTCCCCCACTTAAGGAATTTCATCCCCAAAATTACCTGACGGGAACAAGTACGAAAACTGCTCAAGCAAATCGGATTTCCTCTCTCACGTGGCCTCTTCTACGCCCCTATGTCGCCACAACACCTTGACCAACTCTATGGTCTTGCCACGCAACACCTTGCTATCCGAAGCAAGTATCTCAACCGGTTCTTCATTGTACGACAAATCTGGATTCAGTTCTATCTCTTCAATGGGTATAATGTGGAACAGATCTGATCTATATCTCCTAAGCATCGACACATGGAATACATCGTGGATCTTCTCTAACTCTGAAGGCAATCTCAAACGGTAAGCTACTGGCCCAATCCGCTCAACTATCTCATACGGACCGATAAACCTCGGATTCAACTTGCCCTTCCGGCCAAATCACATTACCTTCTTCCACGGAGACACTTTCAGAAACACTTTCTCACCCACCGAAAACTCAAATCTCTTTTCTCTTCAAATCAGCATAAGATTTCTGACGATCGGAAGCTGCTTTCAGACGGTCACAAATCAACTTCACCTTCTCGGTAGTCCCCTTAAGAAAATCCGGCATAGGTAACAACTTCTGACCTGTTTCGGCCCAATAGATCGGAGTCCTACATCGCCTACCATACAATGCCTCATAAGGAGCCATCTGGATACTAGTCTGGTAACTGTTGTTGTAAGCAAACTCGACTAAGGGTAAATGCTTCTCCCACGATCCCTGGAAGTCGATCACATAACAACGGAGCATATCCTCTAATACTTGTATCACTCACTCTGATTGACCATCTGACTGCGGATGATATGAAGTACTGAAATGCAAACGACTACCTAGGGCACTATGCAAACAACTCCAGAACCTCGATGTGAATCTCGGATCTCTGTCTGATACAATAGACTTCGGAACCCCATACAGTCTCACAATCTCTCGGACATACAAATCTGTTATCTTGTCTAAAGAATCTGTGGTGTTCACTGCTAAGAAATGAGCACACTTAGTGAATTTATCGACTATCACCCAAACAGAATTCTTCTTCGAAGGAGACAACGACAACCCTAACACAAAGTCCATAGTAATTCTTTCCCACTTCCATTCCAGAATTTTCAAAGGCTGTAACAAATCTGAAGGGACCTGATGTTCTGCCTTTACTCTCTGACATACTATGCAACAGCTCACATACTCGGCCACATCCTTCTTCAAACCAACCCAAAAATAATCACTCTTCAGATCTCGGTACATCTTAGTACTGCCCGGATGCATAGGAAAAAGACTCGAATGTGCTTCGCTCAGAATCATACGTCTCAACTCAACATCTGCAGGCACTACCACTCTGTCTCTGAAACACAACACATTCTCGTCACTGAAATTGTACTCTATCGGTCTACCCTCTACAATGTTCTGAACATGTGAAGCTAATGATACGTCTTGCAACTGTTTCTCTCTGATCATCTGAATCAACGGAGGCTTCACTTGCAACTCTGTAATCAAACAACCATCCTCTGATACACTCAGCCTAGCAAACATAGCTCACAACTCAACTGCAACTTTTCTGCTCAACACATCGGTCACTACATTTTCCTTACCCGGATGGCACTCAATAGTCAAATCATAGTCTTTCAACAGTTCAAGCCATCTTCTTTGTCTCAAGTTCAGCTCTCTCTGAGTCTTGGGATACTTCAAGATTTTATTATCAGTGTAAATTGTGCACTTCTCACCATACAAGTAGTGACGCCAAATCTTCAACGCAAACACAACTGCTGCTAACTCAATGTCGTGCGTAGGGTAGTTCTTCTCGTGCACCTTCAACTGTCTCGAAGCATAAGCAACAACTCTTTTTTTCTGCATCAAAACACAACCTAAACCTACGTAGGAAGCATCGCTATAGATTACGAACTTTTTCCCTAAAACTGGTTGTACCAATACTGGAGCATTTGTCAAGGCTTCTTTTAATTTCTCAAATGCATTCTGTCTCGCATCTGACCAGTCAAACTTAACTCCCTTTTGCAATAGTTTAGTCAACGGAGCAGCTACCCTAGAGAATCCGTCAACGAATCTCTTATAGTAACCAGCTAGTCCTAGGAAGCTTCTAATCTCGGTCACTGACTTAGGTTGTTTCCACTCGACAATGGCTTCAATCTTCTTCAGATCAACTCGGATACCTTCAGTTGACACAACGTGGCCAAGAAACACAACCTCTTTGATCCAGAACTCACATTTACTTAGCTTAGCATACAACTGGTTGGTCATCAATCTCTGCAATACAAGTCTCAAATGTTCATGTTCTTCTTCCGATCTCGAGTACACAAGGATGTCGTCTATGAAAACAACTACAAATCGGTCTAGATAGTCTCGGAAAACTTTGTTCATCATGTCCATGAAAGCTGCCGGTGAATTCGTGAGCCCAAACGGCGTCACATGGAACTCATAATGACCGTATCTAGTCTTAAAAGTTGTCTTCGGTACATCACATTCTTTTTACCTTCAATTGATAGTACCCTAATCTCAAATCTATCTTCAAAAACACTAAGACACCCCTCAACTGATCAAACAGATCATCTATACGCGGCAACAGATACTTGTTCTTCACTGTCAACTGGTTCAACTGCCTATAGTCGATACACATCCTCATAATGCCATCCTTCTTCTTCACGAACAACACGGGAGCACCCCAAGGCGAATTACTAGTCCTAATAAAACCTCGGTCTAACAACTCCTGAAGCTGACTTTTCAACTCTTTCAACTCTTTTTGAGCCATATGGTACGGAGCAATAGAAACTGGAGTAGACCCTGAAACAGTCTCAATCACAAAACTCTACATCTCTGTTAGGAGGCAAACCCGGTAACTCTTCTGGAATTATATCCGGATAATCACAAACTGTCCTGATATCTTTCGGTCTAACCTCACTCATACTCGGATTCATCACGTACGCTAAATAAACCCCACAATCGGAGTCCATCAACCTTTGAGCCTCTAAAGTCAACACAACGTTCGACAAGAACTTAATGTTCTCGCCTACTACCACTACCTCGTAGTCATCAAAAAGCTTCAACAAAATTCTCTTTGTCTCAAAATCTACACTAGCTCTGTGCTCAACCAACCAATCCATACCCAAAATGATATCAAAACCGTAGAACGGAAGCTCCATCATATCAACAGGAAACACATGGCCCTGAATCTTCAACGAGCACCTCTTATACATCCGTCTAACTACAACTGTCTCACCGAAGGAGCTAGTCACATGCATCTCTATGTCTAAAATCTCAACAAGTATGTCTAACTTCTTTGCATGCACACTCAAAATATAAGAATGCGTGGAACCCGAATCGACTGAGGAAAGTAAAGACATGGACTGTAACTCGAAATTAACTGCTATCACGTCTGTGTCATTCCCTGCCTCTCTCTGTGCGTAGACTCTAGCTGGTCCACCGACCTCTGGCTGAACTGCCACTATATGAGTAAGATTCCTTGGTGCCTTTATCCTAGGTGCATCAGCCCTCGGCTAGAAGTAACCACGACCGCGCCCACGGCCTCTCGGATAGTTGATCGCTCTTGTAGGAGCCTGTGCTTGAATCGGTGCATGTCCCGCCTGATGCGGACACTCTCTCCTGAAGTGGTCTCTCGATCCACAGTTTCAGCAAGTATAGTAGTTTCCCCAGCACTCTCCTGAATGTTGTCTCCCACATCGGGCGCACTCGGGCAACCGCCCTCCAGCTCTCTGGCCCTGATGGCCTCTACCGTGGTGGCCACCGCCACCCTATGATCATACTACTGTCCACTGCCTCAATGCCTCTTGGCATCACCACGATCAAAGTTGTTGTGCCTCTTCCCTGAAAGTGATCCTCCCGAACGCTTGGTCAACCCCAAGCTATGCTCGATGTCCTTGGCCCTAGCGACAAAGACATCGAAATCAGAATAATCTGTAGCCAAGGTGTACCTCTTAACCTCCTCATGAAGTCCATATCTGAACCGATCACAACGGTCCCTCTCAGTAGGAACCAATTCTGGAGCATACTGACTCAATCGGACAAAGCGGATCTCGTAATCTGCCACTGATGTGTCTCCCTGAACAAGAGCCATGAACTCCCTCTTCTTCTCATCTAAATATCTCGGGCCTAAATATCTCTTTTTGAAAGCAGTCTCAAAGAAATCCCAACTGATCTCGGCCTCAGGCATGCCGGAAGTAATGGTGACCCACTAGGTATAGGCATCACCTTGAAGTAACAAAACCACACATCCCAACTTAAGAGCCCCAACACATCCCATCTGAGCCAAAATACGAACTGTCTTCTCTAGCCATAATTCTGATCTCTCAGGCGTAGATCCCCTGAACTTATCCGCCCCGAGGCTACGAAGCCTCTCTAGGGGTAAGCTAGCATCATCTCCTCTCGGTTGTGCTACAGCCTGAGCTCCGGAAACTGCAGCCTGAAACGCTCCCGCTATAGCCTGAACTAGCGAAGCCATGTCTATCCCTGCAGGACCTTGGCCACCCTGGCCAACCTGAGGTCCCCCTCCCTCTACTCTAGCTTCGCCTCCCTCATCCGGCTGAGGAGGTGGTGGTGGTGGAGGAGCTCCGACTCCAACAACAGGCTCTACCACAGGAGCCTCTACCCCAACTCCCAGCTCATCAGCAGGAGCCGCAACACGGGGTTCCTGACGAACCAGCCTGGGTCTACCTCTAGGCCTTGACATAACAGCTCACAGATAACAACTACAACAACAACATACAAAATCGGGTTAGCAAGGGAAAGGGTCCAAGTGGATCAAGTATGTTTTCCTCGCTTAAAAATCTCTTTTTCCGATGTAATAGAAGCAATGGGACTCTACTCAACACTTATCGGACAAATCACACATCAACATGCTTCAAACCACACACACTCAAGATCAATTAAAAAGGCATCAAAGCATACTTGATAAGCAAGCGAACATACTTATATGGCAAGCAAACATCGTGCAATTGCAATACAAGAATTCATCTTACCTCACTTACCTGTGATGTCACGGAACGGTCCACGAGCCTATAACCTAGGCTCTGATACCAGCAAGTGTAACCCCCTCGTCCAAGTCTAGACGACTGACCGGTCCGAGTGGGTCACACGGGGAAAACCAAAGTGAAACTCGTTAAGGCTCCCCTTCGTTTAGCAACCCTAGAAAATTTCTTTTAACATTATCTTGTCTAAAGGCTTTAATACATCCTATGTGAAACAACGACAGCGGAAACAACAAAGCGATGCGAAACCATCAAACAAGCAATTTAAAACAACCCAATTTAGTTTATACAGCAGGCTGAATCGATACACTAGAAGAGGGTATCGATACGCCTTGACTAGGTCAACAGCCCATAGTCAACATAAGGAGATCGTGTCGGTACATTGGTTGACCGTACCGACACGCCCTCATTGGTTAACTTCTCACAGTCAACGATAAAAGATCGTACCGATACAGCCTAGACCCGTACCGATACGCCAAAATCTCGTCAATATCTCAGATTTCCAGAGAGCTTTTGGCGTATCGATACACCCTTGTGTACCGACACGCTAAGCCTAATCTGAGTCCCAAAGTGTAGGACCGTATCGATACAGACCTTGGGCGCATCGATACGCCCTGCACCGCAAGCCTTAATTTAGCTGCAAAACACCTCAACTCTAAAAGCAATTTATGACTCACCTAGCCACAAGCAAACATTCATACAACCTTTAGAAACCAAGAAACAACATACGAAACAAACTAAACGAACAACAGAGCATCAACAACATCCATATAGCATACCGTAGAAGAAGTTAAAGATCCAACCATTAAACATGTCATATAAGCATAGAGATATGAGCCACATGGCCAACATACATGGCATAAACAAGCCACAACCAAAACATCAGCATACTAAAGGAGTCTTAACAAGCTCCTTAACACAAAACAACATATGTTGGTTAGCTATTACATCAATTAACTTAAAAGTCCATACTTGGAGGTAGAAATAGCACACTTGGAGGCCCTTCTCCTCGCACAAGCAACCCACGAACTAAGGAGAGCGTAAGCGCAAGGCTTAGTGAGGGTAAGCTCATAAAACAACCTCGACAATGTAGGGTCCAAGCACGAGCATCAAACCAAGGATTAATGCATGTTCCTTACCTTCGAAACCACATGAATCAAATTTATGAAATGGATGAACATAACCTCAATTATCATGCCATGCTCAACATGACCATAATACGACCATATGAAACACATTTAACAAACCGTATTGGCACCTAGCTATGACCCGAATATGCGGATAACAATCGTTGGAACTCACATCCAACAACACAACCATTACATTACCTTACAGTGGGATTCCACTCGTCACCGTTCCACGCAGAGGGGATTCCACTCATCCTCACGCCCCGTCGATGGGATTCCACTCATCATCGACTAAAATATAAATGAAGATTTTCGGGCGTACTCGTACTCCATCTTGGTGACTATCATCACCAAGACCACGCGCGCATTTAGACACTCGTGTGCACACTAACATCCTAATGATCGATCATTTGTACCCAAGCATACTAGTGCCAATACTATCTCATCACAAGCTCATCATATCACAATATCCTTACCAATTCTCGTGCCTAGCACATATCCACCATGATTTACAATCATACAACCCACATTTCATCAAACACATGCATATAACAATGCATAAATAAATCATCATGCCTCAACATTACGCATAGCCACAATATGCATAGCAACATCAATCACAATTAGTACATGAGGCATAAACACAACATTCACAAGTTCAACCATAGTCTTCTAAACTAAAGCTTGGGATTAGACTACCAATCTAACCCCAACTCAAGGTGGGTTTACCAAGCCCGACCTAGGTCTATGTGATCGAACCAAGGCATTTTGAAAACCAATTTAAAACCGAAGAACCACTCACCAACTATCCAAGCTCAACACTAGCCGATCAATCCACCAAGCTATCCGGATTCGTTCCCGAGCCTTCGCCAACACAAAACCTTGACTCTAATCATCCAACACAATCAAAACATCAATAATCAATCACCAAAACTTGTTGCAAACCCATAACACATAATCGACCCAAGAACCCTCTCAAAACATCATTTTCGAGCAACCCTCAAACTCAGCAGTTAACCAATGTTTCCAACATCCAAATTGCCATATAACACACCCAAAACAACCTTCAAACATAATCTAAACATCAGCCATCAATTTTCACACTAAAACAACCCCAAACTCCATTTTTGAACACTCTAAAACTCCATAAAACCCATATCCGAAAATCAAGTTAAAACCATATAAAAATTAGATATGTTGGACCTTATGGTTTACAACAAACTTGTCTAACAACAATAAATCAAAAGCTTAACTAAAAATCCATAAATCTACAACCTTTATTAAAATCTTTGGAAAACCCAAAATATAGAAACATAAGTTTTATGAACAATGAAGACTAAGGTTAGATAGGAAATAGAAAGGACAACATAAAATCGATTTTACCTTTGAAAAATCTTCAAGAATCAAGCAAGGAAGAAATGAAATAGTAACAAGCAATGGGGAGGGGAGGGTGTCATTGGTTTTTGAAAGAGGAGGGGAGGAAGATGAGCAAAAATGTATTTTATTTGTCCTGTTTATTTTAAAAGTCAAAGGTCATAAATACCCTTAATGGATAGGGATAATTTCAATAATATAAAATCCATGATTTTGGGCTTAAAAAGATGACTAGTCCAACATATATTTATTTATTTTGAAATTATAAAGCCTAGAATTTTATTTTAATAATTTAATTTCACCCGACCCCCTAACCCGGGTGTTACAACCATCATATGGTTGCTATCAACATATAAGTCACACAAGGCAATTACCGAGTTCTTAAGTTTTATGCTTGAGTATATGGCAAATTATCATTTTCTCAATTTTACAACTCATTTCAGGCCATTAGGGGTATATTGGATTGAACGGTATAATTTTTCAGCCTTCTATGTGAAAATAGACATTTTTGGGTAGATTGCCTAGTGAGTATCGATACGCAACATTAAGTACTGATATGCCTCTCTATGTATCGATACCCAACCTATGTATACCAATACTCATCTTCACAGGGAAGGGTTGACCGTTACCACGTATCGGTACACAGGGACCATGTACCGATACTCCCTCGGTACTGATACGGCTCCAAGCGTACCGATACCATTTTAGCTACTGAAATTTCAATAGAACATGGGGTACCAATACGACTTGAGCCTGTACCGATACTCCTTTTAAATTTTGCATGTGTTCATCCCTTAGAACACGGGGTATCAGCACGGCTCATCGTATACCGATACCGAAGCCCAAAAATGACCCCAAGCCCCCAAAGCAAAACCTTAATCCCTCAACTCGATCCTACATCTTATGAAAGATTATTAGGATGATTTACTATCGTTTTCATGGGTTTTTAACAGAAAATCTGAGTTTCACCATTAACATCCATATTTAAGATTGTAACACCCAAAAGCTTAAACAATGCAAAGCAACCACATTTATGAAACACATGAAGCATACTGGAGTTAGAGATGTACAAACCTTAGCAAAAGACCCAAAATCCCCTTCCAACGAGCTTATTTTCACTTTTTTCCCTTTCTTGGTGTTGGGCTCTTCTCCCACTTCTTTAGCTAACCACAAGTGTAATAACACATTGTTACACTTCTAAATGATTAGAAAGAAATTAAAAAATGAAACTTTAAGGAAAAAATTCAGCCTAACACTTCCCATCCGAACATTTCTCCAAAAACCTATTTTTCTATCCAACCACCATTTTCAAAGTTTCTTACCTCAAAATATAGATCTCAAGGTGTAGATGAACATACTTAAACCTCAAATCTCATATGCAGGGAAATAAGGGTAAAGTTTGAACCTTTATCATACATTTTCCATAGAGTTTTGGCAAGAAAGAGGGATGTTCGATAAATAAGAAGAGGAGTAATGGCTGGTGATGTAAGGGGGCAACTTTCTTGTCTAAAAGAAGACAAGAATTTCAAAAAAGTTCAACCCAAATTGGAGAATTTGCCACATAGGTCCCTGACCTTTCAGACTATGCTAGAAAAGCCTACTTTCAAGCCCAAATTCCTTTAAACAAAGCCCACTTGGATTTTCTTACCATCCGAAAATAGAAGCCCAAGGCTCGAGTCAACACTAACTCGTTGACTCGAAAACTCGGGTCATTACTCGGCCATACTCAAGTTATGGGAGATTAGATTTTTGTTGAAAATGGATAAATTACCCTTATGTACATCCAACTTTGTAAAATATTGTGGACCCCTACGGATATTTTTCGGGGATCCCTACGATAATTTATACGGATACGGTTCGGTTATCCTCACGATTCAGATATAGCAATCCTCACCCCCATTTGAGATTTGGTGATAAAACTTCACTCGTCCCCGTGAGTGAAGATTTTTGTTATTCCTCATACCCGTCGGCTCAAATCTACGCGATTTTTGATTATTCTCCACCTGATTGCCACCACTAAAATTAGGGGAAAAGTTTTTTTTTTGTGGAAGTGGTCACTGTTAGAAATTATTTCAGAAAATTGATTGTTTTTTTACAGTGATAAGGAGAGTAATTATTAGATGAAGGCGAGTTTCATGGGGGATGCTAAGGTAAGGCATCTTAGGGTGTGGCTAAAATACGGCTATACACAAATTTTTATCAAATGGTAAAAACTTATGTAGAATTGAATAATAATTTAGGTAGAGCCGAAATTCTTACTAACTAGGTAAGAATTTGTGTAACTACATGAATTCTTATCATTTGGATGAGAATTTGTGTAGATTTTGCCTTAGGTGAGAATTTGTGTAACTACACAAATTCTCATAGTATAACCTAAATTCTTATCAAATGGTAAGAATTTATGTAGATCTGGGTAATAATTTAAGTAGAACTAAAATTCTTACTAAATGGGTAAAAATTTGTGTAACTACATAAATTCTTATCAACTGGGTAAGAATTTGTGTAGATTGTAAGAATTCTTACCAAGTAAGAATTTGTATAGGACAACCTCATGTTAGTCGCACCCTAAGGGAGCCGCACCCTAGAACTTCCTTAAATGGGGTGGGGGAGAAACCTAGAGTTGTCGACGACTTTGAGACAATTTTTTTTTTCATTTTCAAGACTAAAATGAAAAGAATAAAAATTAGAGGAATTGAAATGAAAATTTTGAAAAATGAGACATATCTACTATAATTAGGGTTGAGCGTTCGATCAAGTCAAGTCGAGTCAAAAAATTTGAGTTGGTCGAGTTCACGTGTCCTATTTTACGATTCAAGTTTTATTTGAATTTTTTCGAATTGAGTCAAGTTTTTAAGTTTTTGTACAAATTTAATTGTGATTATTTATAATGCTATAATCCATATTAATTCTAATTTAAATGGATTTCTACACACACATTTTCACATGTGACATATGTAATATATCATGCAGAATTGAGACACTCGACTTGATCTTTAAAACTGATCAAATAATTACTAAAAAAATTTATTTGTTCGAACTTCCATTTCATAACTTAAACTTATTTGAAATTTTTTCCAGTCGAGATTATGAAATTACGAGTCGAGTAAAAAACGAGTCAGTTTTTCCTCATCAAGTCAAATAATTCGATTTTTTCGAGTTGGGTAGAGTTTTGCTCATCCCTAACTATAATTATGTTATTATACTGCATTATGAAAATTAGGGGTGTTCAAAAATACCCGGCCGAACTACCCGACCCACCGACCCGTCTACCCGATTTAATTTTACCGGGTATTTATATTAAAGTACCCGATTTTTTCGGGCCAGGTACCCGACCCGCAATTTTTTCTGGGTAGTTGGGCCGGGTCATGGCCAAATTTTTTTTATAACCGGGTACCCGACCCGACCCGCTAATTTTAATATTTATATATTTTATATTTTAAATTCTATTTTCATTTTATGTTTCTTATTATTTTTCCTTAAAAATTAATTTTAAACCCATAACTTCTTTTTATACTTGTATTATATACTTTTAAGTTTATAACTTTTCAAAGTCGAAAAAAATCATGATCGAGATTAATATTTTTAATACCTCCTTTTGTCGATAAACTTTAATATATATACATATATATCCAAATATTTCTCTCTTAAAACTAACCATCAATAATTTTAGTGTTTGAAATATATATCATGAATTTTTATGTGTTTCTTATGTATTTTTTTTAAAAAATAGATTTAAAAAATATAAAAAAATAAACTGAGTACCCGGTACCCGATTTTACGGGTACCCGAATTTTGCGGGTACCCGATTTACGGGTACCCGATTCTTATGGGCCGGGTCACGGGCCGACTTTTAGGTACCCGAAAATTCCGAGTACCCGAAATTTAGGGTACCCGAAAATTCGGGTACCCGGATATGAACACCCCTGATGAAAATGTGTAATCATATGGCATTCTGAAAATTTTGCATTTTGGTCCACTGGTAAAATAACAATACCTAATTGAAAGGAAATTACAATTACAAGGACAAAAATAAACATTTTAAAATACAATGAAAGTACACATACCAAATCCTTTGAATTTTTTAACCCGACAAGTTAAAAGTGATCATAGTTAGAGTTAAAAAACGATAAGAGCTGAAAAAAAATGAAAGTCAAAACAATGTTTTTGAAGATAAAAACAATGAAAAGACTACTACGTCCCCTTACCAGCGTGTAAATTTAAAAAAGTTACGTGAATTAAAAAAAATCACCTCAATCAAACACTCGTACACAAAGTTGTTTTAAAATTTTTGCATTGTATCCGTAGTTAAAAGTTCAAACACCAGCTTTAAAATAATTTATGTTTTAGTCCCTTTCGCTTTATTGATCAGGGGAGACGCACCGTTTAAGTAAAAAAAAGGGTAAATGCACGTTTTGATGCAAGTATTTTGGTAAATTTTCATTTTAGTTCCTCTTATTTTAATTCTTTGCATTTTAGTCCCAAAATTGAATTCTTTTTTTTTTTTTTTGCTAAAGTCGCCAACAACTCCCCTTGTGACTGTAAAATAACATAGTATTTGAATTGCTGATTGTCTCACGCAAGTATGAAGAAGACCTAAATATTACCATAAAGCATGACACCTTCCTTTGATACTCCCACGAATGGTTCTTGTTAATTTGTGCATTACTATTTTCCTCTAGAAATTTACAATACCAATAAAACCTTTACTCATTTATTTCGCATTACCGTTGCATCGATATAGTTTCTTCAGATTCGGGATGTTTTTTTTTTTTTAAGTTCCCTGCCTTAAAGGTTAAGAAGCTTAGTCCTGCAAAATATAAACAGCTTCTAGGGTTTATCAAGGTTTATGCACCATTAGGAAAGTAACAAAAAACTGTACTCTACTAATTAGCATGTTAATCTTTCCCTAAGTCAACGGGAAAGTATCCTCCATATTTACCATCAACAAAAGCAGTAACATCTCAATTACAGCATACATCACAAACTGGGCACAAAGTTCAGTCCTGGAACTCAAAATAGAACACCCCAAGGCTTTAGTTGGTTATGATAGTCAAAATGTCTCCTCCATTACATTTTCTACTTCATAAACTCCATTTGCTTTTCATGCATTACATCCTCAAGTTTCTTGCATATAAACCTGCCTGAATTTTCCGTTTTATGTATCATTAAATCACAAACCAATGCCATATTAAATAGGAGACAAACAAGAACGCGAAGACAATAAAACTCACTTGCTCCACGAGGAATTCCAAAAAATAGGAAAACTTCAGTCAGAGTTAACGAGTCGAGCTCCGCTACTGGCACAATCTTGGGGCTCCTCTATACAGATCTTGTCACAAACTCGGGTGCCTTGCATCCTATAAATAACTTCCAGCTTATTAATTAACAACCATGATATGGCAAAGTAGAACAATGTGTTTTGTACATGGAAACAAAAGGCACAAAGTTCATGTCTCAATCTAACAACTCAAGTATCAAGCAAGCATGTCATCTAATCATAAAAAAACTGCAGTTGATAGTTATACTCTAGCTTCAAATGGCTAAAGCACTATCTATTGTTAAAATGACATGAAAGAGAGCAGTCGATTTAATTTTACATTGAAAGCAATGATCAAGCTGCATGTGATAAAAGAAATTTCTCAAAATCACTCTCTAATTTAATTAAAAGGTTCATTGTAATGTTGATTTTTGTTGTATAACTCCGTGTCATTAAATATACTATGACACAAGGAACCAAATAGTAATCGAAACCTCAGAGAAAGAAAAGACTCATTGCCGGTTTGCACTCATTTGTAAAAAGCAAATGCATAAGTATTCCATACCGGTAAAGAAAAATGATTCATCATTTGGTCTAAGATATCACTTAATTGGCTGTAATTTTTAAATTGATGAAGCACATTCTAGTTTTGCAATTATGTTATAGTACCTGGAAATTTGCTCTCCTTTTGCAACATTGTAGAGAGAAACAAAGCATGTGGTGTAAGCAATTGCATATAACTCTGAACGAGTCCGGAAGAATTTAGTTTCACAAAGCTGCTTCCTCTTCTGGTTGTAACAAACTATTGCCTCGTTATTGAACAATAACAGTATTTCTCCATTGCTCAAAACAACCATTGGTTGACAGTAATCCCAGTCGTGTTCCATTTCGTACAGCTCTTCAATAACAAACTGTTTGGTCCAAGACTCCTTAGCACCATACTACTTCATAACCCAAATGTCAAACTAGATCCAATTGGTGACATGAATTATAAACAGACTCCAAACTGTGGGAAAGTTGCATTTACTTCATCAGCTTTATTAAAAAAGTCAGGCGTTGGAACAGTCCCAAATTGCTCAGCATCAAAGTCAAAACGGTGTATGAATTCAACACCATCAGGATAATTGTTACACCAGTGAATAGCTCCATTCAAGAAAGCATTGAAAGGTGAAGAAACGTAGGGAGAAGGTGGCATTTCCTATGCTTCTCCATGCACCAGTCCCAATGGTGTGTATTTCAGCGTTATTAGCAGCCAGATTCAATTGTCGGATAATAGCTTTGCAAAAGTTTGTATTGATTACTCACCCCCAAAAACTATCCCTACCCTTATCCTTAAAAGGCGGTGGAATTGTGATAAATTCACCAAAATTTGGGTTGCAGACATAGAAGGAATCATCTCTTTTAGGTCCGATTCTGCCCCCCAACTAAACAAAGCAAACCATTGTATGCACTCATACGATAAATATCACAAGTGGGTACATTATATTTGGGTGTAAAGTTGAGTTTTGAGACCTGGAAACTTGCACCATTGACATCAACTTGGGCCATTTTTGGGAGGAAAAGTCTTGATTAGAATGCAAAGGGGCGATCTTTCAAGGTGGAGCCATGCGAACTCTGAATCAGAAATGAAACTGAAGAATCTTTTGCAAACGCACCTGCAAAGGAGAATGTCACTAATGGAAAGCCTGGAGAGAATATCGAGAACCAAAGAAGGAACCCACAAGTGTTTGGTATTTGTTCATGTTTGATGGTTCCATTGTAGCTCTCATTCGGACCCTCATTTTCTGAGATTTCGTTCCTTTTCTTTCAAATTGCAATGGGTTTGAACTTTTTTTTTAACAAAGAATGGGTTTAAACTCTGGAGACACCGTAACTAAGATAGCTTTTAGGAGTGAAACCCTAAATAGGATAAAGGGTAATTTGAATTTAAATGACCCTCTTCGTAAACACTTTTTAAACCAAAATTAAAGATTTGAACTATTTTTAAAGTTTGATTAGTAAAATTTGTTAATTTAGATGTTTGATAAATAAAAGACTATAATAATAGACTAAGATGAAACCTCTCAAAAACGGAGGTACAACATCAATGGGAGGGGTTGTTGCCCCTATGTAAGGAAAAAAATTATTAAATAGACTCGGCTTACCACGTCATTTGTGGTCTCAACCAATAAAGTGGAGATTCATCTTAGAAAATTTATTAAATGGACTCGACTTACCTGTGAATAAGAATTGGGTTAGTCATTTAGAAGTTAAAATGAGATGGATGAACTTCTTTGGCTAGACTATGGAAGGCGTGGTGAGCTGAGTCCATCTAATAATTTCTCCTATGTAGGGAATTTTTTTTGCCTTTGAGTCTTTATAATTTTTTTCTAAAAACATTAGAATAATTGTGAATTGGCAGAAAGTCAAAAGTAGCCTACAGCGTTTGATCTTTTGGTCACTTTATCCCCTTTTTGTGCAAACAACCTCCTAATGTTCCAGTCTCCTGTAATTTTCACTTTGGTTGGATGAAAATCGTCAGTCAACAAGCGTTAAACTGAGTGGTATGCAAACATGACCTGGGGAGATGACGTGGCACTGCCACATGTCATGTGACGTGGCATCAATGCCATATAAGAAAAAATATTATTTTTTTAAAAAAATTAATTTTTTAAAATGACAGCCACTAAGAAGATGACACGTGGCACCCTCCCAATAGCTTAATTTTGATCAAATAAAAATAATGTTACTAGAGAGACTCAAACCTGGGTCACAGAAAATAAAGGGTGTTCCCTAAACCATCAAACCAAATCATTCATTTGGCATATTTCTTCCCAGATAATTTACATAATGTTTTTTGAAAATGGAACTCATAGTTACAAAACTAAAGCCGCAACTTTTTTTCAGTGTCCATATTGTAAATAACCTGTTTAAAATCAATAATTTTAAATTTGGAGAAGATAGATATTCAATCACAATTTCACAATGTTGATGCCTAAGCCGCAATGATAACGCTCCGACCTCTACGTAGTTCACACCGTTAAAAAGAGCATATAAAATTCTCTAAACCATTTAGAAGGGAACAAGCATATAAAAAACTCTCTAAACTATTTAGAGGATTTTTCCCAAAAAGCATTAATGATTGCTAGATCTATCATGCCTTTATATAGCCTTTGAAATCTTAATTTAACTCATATTAGGATTTCAATATATATATATATATATATTATAATCTTAATTTAACTTAATTAGGATTTCAAGATATATATTAAATATATACAATCCTAATTCAACTTTAATTATGATTTCAATATATATATATATATATATATATATATATATATATATTAAATAGATATAATCCTAATTCAATTTAACTAGGATTTCAATATTTATATATTAAATATATATAATCCCAATTCAACTTAATTAGGATTTTAATATATATATATATATATATATCGATTTAAACCGAATTATATTATTTATATATTAAAAGAGACATAATTTCAATAATTATTTTTGTTTTAATATTTACCCAATAATTAAATTATATATAACAAATAAATATTAATTTAACTAAATTCGTGTACATCAAATGTGTACATATATAATTCGTTTAATATACGCTCATTTCAACTGTGAGTGTGACCATGTAGGTTCATGTAACGTTAATAGTATATATTAGAACATTTTTAATATTACAAATAATGAGTGACATCTAGCAATATGTCATTGTCACCCAAGTTACAAGAAATCATGATTCAATATAACCTTTTTGTGATTAACTCTATTTGTGTATTACATCATTTTGTCCTTTATATCTAGATTAGACATAAGTCATGGAACACTCACACTTGTATAGTCCATCTAATATTTCTTGATATCTTGAGTAGACTATTATAAACGAATAACTATGATATCTCATATCAATTTATTCGATCATGACCATGCATTTCTAGTCTCACTCAATTAAGTGGCCTACGATATTACTCCTATTATGTAGGAGGGACAAATCTTATCTTGATCAACCATATTCCACTACATAGATTGTGACATATCCAATATCAGTCTTTATAGTCTAGTCAGTTACGACACACGTTTGACCATATCAAAATATATCACTCCCGATGTTGAAATAATGATGTCTCAAGTCCGAGGATCATACATGTAGTTATCACTATGAGCAATGTTGTGACTGTCAAATAATAATCCAAGAAACATGCTCATATTGGGTCAGTCTAGTATGTTGTTCTCTAATACATACTTATGTATTGATTTTGACATCTCTATGTCAATGACAACACTTTGTCATCAATCAACTACATATCAGTCTTAATGCATTATTGTTGTCCATGCCCACAATAATACTCGACTAAGGACATTTTAGAATAACCATATTATTCTAAGGACTTTATTATAATTCAGTTTATTTATGCACGCAGAATTACAACATAAAAAAATAATGACAATGCCTCTTTATGAATAAACAAAGTAAAACAAATTTCATTTACAATCATCTTATGATTGGTCTTTGGGCATACTCTAACAGTGAATTGGTAATTTAAAATTTTGAAGGGAGACAATTGGAAAATGAAAAAAAAAATTGAAGACACAATGATTTATAGTGGTTCAGGCTTCTAACAAGCTCTACATCCACTACCCTAGCTCCCCACTAATAATTTCAACCAATTCACTAAATAATTCTTCCTCTTTTCTAGGCTAAGGAGGCAACCATTACAATCAATCAAAGCTTTTTACCCAAAGCTTGATCAATGTTCACTCTTTTACAAGAAGTTGATAGCAAACTAGAAATTCCTCTCAAAGGTGATATGTTTGCCCAAATACAAGTTATCACAAACCACAAACTTGAAACTAAAGATTACAAATGTGATTACACAAGTTAGGTACAAGAATTTGACTCTAAAAGCTCAAAGTGGTTGGATTTTTGCTTGATTGCTTTTAACTTGTTCAATGGTTGTTGTTGTAGCATTGGAGACTTGTTTTTATACCCCTTCATTGATTTCTAGCCGTTTGGGTTGTTCAAGTAATCAATAGATCCGTTGGAGGCCATTTTTTCTGCAATAAATGTTGTTTGGTGACCAGACGTATTAGTACATGAACACTTGTATCGGTACCTATCAAAGAAGAAAATAATCGTTGTGCAATAGCGTATCGATACATGAAGAGGCGTATCAAAACGGTCATAGTGTACAAACCTGGGTGTATCGATATGGTATAGGTTGTATCAGTACGAATTTTGCTCAATGGAATCTGTCTCAAATGTCTAGTGAAAAATGCATTGTTACGCCTAGGGGCGTATCAATACGGGTAAACTAACTTTTGAAGTTTGGTGATTCTAATAGCTGACAAGGCAACGATAATATCATTAAATGCAAATATGTGAAAATCTTAAGACCCCGTATTGAAATGGGTAAGACCGTATCGATACACGTAACCAAAACCACAAACCTATATGAAGGTCGTATCAATACGAGTACAGCCGTATCGGTACGATTTGTCGATTAAAATTCCAATAGCTAAAACCGGAGGTCATGGTGGTTTCCAAAGAAACAACGCTAGTGCCCAAGAATTGAAGCTTCCCATCAAGATAGGTCATGAGAGCATCAAAGGAAGGTGGGGCAACCGGAGCTTCTTAAACCGGAAACACTTGAGGAGCCTCAACAGGATCGGGTTGAGCGCATTAAGGTAGATCCGCAGCTCAGATCCATTCTTTATTATAGTAGGAAAACTTAGCACAGTTAAGAGAACGCTCGTCGATCGGATCGGTGAGAGGCTCAGCAACATCATAAGAGCAATCAATTCCCATCTAGTGAAACAAATAGCTCAAGGCGATGCCATAAGTGAAGGATGAAACAAGAGTAGTGTGGTGATGTTAAACAAGATAGACGATCTCTGCTAACATGATTTGAGAAAGGTTTGGACGCTTACCCTCATGAAAGTAACGAATCCAAAAATCATTGACTTGCCGGATAGTTAAAAATTTTCCACCGGATGGGCGAAACTACCAAGTGATAAGCAAGTGAAGGATGCGATCATGAGCATCAAGAACGATTACGGAACCACCAAGAACATGTCCCAAAGAGCTTTCATCATAAATTCCCACATCCTCAAAACCTAAAAAGTTTCCTAAAACTGAAGAATCAATTTGAAAAGTTTTTCCTATGAGGTAAGATTCAATAGCAACAACTTCGGTTTTTCCTTCAATATAAATACATCGGGCATTGGAGTAAAAAATAAGGAGAAGGTTTTAATATAAAATCCCGAGTATTCTAAAAAAGGACATGAATTTCCATTGAATCATTAACTCAAGATATTGAAATTGAAAGCGTTCAAAAGACAAGAAAGGGATTGAAACAATTCGCTCACGACGTATTTTAAAGCTTTGGTAATGTTTAAAGCGATTCATGGTATTTGGAAAACCGGGTTCATTAAACAATATTGAAAATATGGTTGAGATTGAGTTTTGTACCATTGTTTTCGGGATTGGGATTTGAAAATTGACCCAACTCTTTTCTCTTCCTTTTCTTAGGACCCATTATAATAACCCAAAATCAAAATCAAACCAAAAACACAATGTATGCATAAATCAATACATTCAATCCAATAAGCAATCCAATGATCAAGATATTGTAAAAATCTATATAGTATAGTTTTAAAACATATAAAAGTATAAAAAGAACTTTTGGTAAAATAAAAAAATAGTGTTGAAAAATATACGATATAATTTTATATTCGAACCAAAATTTTTCAATTTTGAAAAAGCTTTTACAAAATCTTTGAAAAACATGTTATATATATACTAAATATAATATTTTGAATCAAAAACAATATATAATTAAGAAAAAAATTAAAAAGAAAAGAAAGTAATGTTTATACCTTGATTGGGGATTATGGATGAATGAGAGGATGATGATGCACCAAACTTGATGATTTTGTTAGGGTTTGGTGAGAAACCCAAAAGCCCTCAAAGGATTTGAAGAATTGTGTGAAAAATAAAGGGATTTGAGAGGTTTTTATAGCCAAAATTCGTATCTAGGGTTTTGGGAGAAAATGGTGTTTGATTTAAAGTTAGAAAACCCTCTTTTAATGCTCTTTAAACTGTCCAACAACAACACGTACCAATACGCATAGGTGACGTATCGAAACTGCGTACTAGTACAGTTTTTAAGCCGTATCGATCCTTGACCCGTACCAATACAGGCTTCTCTCTACCGAAGCTTGTTCATAAGCCTCGTATCGATACACGATGATCCGTATCGATACGTTTGCGCCATAAATCTCAATTTTGGCAGCAAGGAGCTCAAAATTTTGATTTTATTCGAACCGAAATGCATGAAGATGATATTTAAACATCATGTATGAGCTAAAATATATGCATACTCCCCTAGCAACAAACATAGATGCATATAGGAGTAAAACACATAAGCAATGCAATCAATTAAATTTAAGCAAGATTTTTCACCAAAAAGGCTCTAAAGGTCAAGAAAGGCTAGTTAAACCTAACTCTCTCCTAAGAGACCAAAAACGCTCTTTGTTTGAAGGTTTGGTGAAGATATCTCGCTAGTTGATTCAAGGTGTCTACCATATTCTAGAACAACATCATTTTCAAGACATGATCTCTAATGAAATGGTGTCTTATCTCTATGTCCTTGGTTCTAGAATATTGGATGAGATTCTTAGTGAGACATATGGTACTAGTGTTGTCACACCTAAGAGGGATGGTACCTACATCAATTCCATAATATAAAAGTTGTTGCTTCATCCAAAGGACTTGAGTACAAAAACTTCTGGCCAATATGTATTCCGCTTCGGTGATAGATAATGCTACACTATTTTGCTTCATAGAAAACCATGATATGAGCATACTACCTAAGAATTGGAAAGTATTGGAGGTACTTTTTCTATCTATCTCGCAACCTCCATAATCCGCATTCGAATAAGCATGCAAATAAAAGGAAGAATCTCTAGGATATCAAAGGCCTAAACAAGGTGTGTCTCTAAGGTATCTAAAGATTCTCTTAACTGCTATAAGGTGTGATTCTCTAAGACTAGCTTGAAATCTAGCACACAAGCAAACACTAAACATAACATTCAATCTACTTGCAATAAGATAAAGTAAAGATCCAATCATAGAGCGATAAAGCTTTAAATCAACACACTTACCTCCTTTATCTTTGTCAAGATTTGTAGAAGCACTCATTGGTTTGGCTTGAGGTTTTACATTTTCCAAGCCAAACTTTTTGAGCATGTCCTTGATGTACTTAGCTTGATTGATGAAGATGCCATCCTTCATTTGCTTGATTTGGAGTCCCAAGAAGAATGAGAGCTCCCCCATCATGCTCATCTCAAATTCACCTTGTATTAACTTAGCAAAATCTTGACAAAACAATTCATCAGTAGAACCACAAATTATATCACCAACATATATTTGAACTACTAAAATGCTTTTTCCATTCATTTTAATAAAGAGTGTAGTACCCACCTTTCATTTTTCAAAACCTTTTTCAATTAGAAAACTTGAAAATCTTTCATACCAAGCTCTAGGAGCTTGTTTCAAATCATATAAAGCTTTAGAAAGTTTAAAAACATAGCTAGGGTATTATGGATCTTTAAAATCGGGTGATTGTTCTACAAACACCTTTTCATTAATAAAACCATTAAAAAGCAATTTTAACATTCATTTGAAAAAGCTTGAATTCACGATAACATGCAAATCAAGAAGCATCTCAATAGCTTCTATTCTAGCTATGAGTGCATAGGTTTCATCAAAATCAATTCCTTTTTCTTGAGTGTAACCTTGGGCAACAAGTCTAGCCTTGTTCCTCGCTATGTTACCACTCTCATCTAGTTTATTTCTAAAAACCCATTTAGTTCCTATGATATATTTATTACCAGGCGTATCAACTAATGTCCATACTTAACTTCTCTCAAATTGATTTAATTTCTCTTGCATAGCCAATATTCTTATGGTTTCTATCATGTTTGCGTGCCCTATCTGTGTCGCATGCTCCTTTATATCTCTGCTTGTATGTTTCTTTATCTGGTTTGTGCTTATTTCAATTTCCTAGGTTGTTTTTTATGTTGCCTTTCTTTATCATTTCCTTCTTTTCAACCTGGCCTGTATGCATACTCGGTTTTGTAGTTATGTTTCTCTTACTTTTGACACTAGTTACGTTCTTTGTTATTCTTTACCCTACACTTATGCTCTAGGTGCACTCTTACTATCCCTCCTAAGGGAATTCACTCCTATCTTGTATATGGCAACTTACACTGCGATCTTCCCCCAAGCCTCTATATCTTTGGGCGAATATTATCAGACTCTGTTCGGCTTTTCAGCTCTGGTTATAGATTTTTATGCATTCATAACCCCATTCGTGATGCATACGCAAACTAGGATTTTTTTTCTAAGCTATGTCGTTTCTTACTTGGCACCTTTGTGCTTTGTCAAATTCCATTATATATTGATTAGGGGTTCACCCGACTACATGCTATCCTTTTCTCTTGCTCCCTTGCATATTTTTCATCGTCGTATACCACTTGTTCGATTCCATTTGCCGCCATCCCCATGCCTGGTTTGTGGTACAACAAATACTTCCCCTGTGGTGGGCCTTTGGCCCATTTTCGAACTCATCCAATAGCTACTCCTGCCTTCTTATGGTAAGTCTCTTACATTCCTTCTCCTATACCCATCTCCTAGTCTTTCTCACCCTCTCTGGTTTTTTTCTTTACCTATATATAGTAGGAGGAATTTTTCTAAGTTTCCCCCTTTAATATCCAATAGCCACTTTCCTCTAATATCCCCCTTATCCCTTTCTTTTCGGTGTTTTACTCCTACCATAACACATATACCACCACATTCTTGGCAATATATAATTATTAGGCCGATTGACTTTAAATTATACTCTGACTTGGACTATTTTTACTTTTTTTTCTTACTTTAAGGAATCATATCTTCTCTCTTTCCTTCTTCCCATCCTATGCAATTTAACTATTAATACCCTCTTCTACTGTTCCTTCCTACTTCACATCAACCTATATTCTTTGTTTTTCTCTCATCTCTCTCTTCCAATGGCTTCCAAGAATTTCTTTTCCCACCTAAATCACCTCAATCTTACTAGTAAGGAAAATGATGTCTACACCCCAGACATCAGTTGGGAGTTTGGCGAGGCGGATACTGATCTTCTTATTATTGGGAAATTTATTTCTTCCAAACACATTAAGGACTATGTGGTTCAAAAGGTGTTTGCAGGTATATGAAAAAACAATCATTTGGATTCCATCTCGATTATCAAAGAAAACTTCTTTTGAATCAAATTCAATGATGTCTAAATTAGGGATGATATCCTCGGGCACGGACCCTGGCTTTAAAAGGACGAGTGGCTGGATATTGTTGCCTATGACCCCACCAAAAATATCGACGAATACTCTTTCTCCCTTATACGCATTTGGATTCGAATCTTGGTATTTCGACTACTCTAATTGCGGACATTGATAAAGCCCACCTAGCCGGACAATCCCTTGGTGCTATGGTAGGATCCGTCCTCAGGACCGACACACGCAAATTCGACGGTAACATGGTCGATTACCTACGAGTTGAAATCATGCTTGATATAACAAAGCCCATTCGGCGTTGCCTTTTTATCGGGACTGGTACTACTAAGCAAATGTGCCCTCTTCAATATGAATGCTTGCCGAACTTGTGCCACGATTGTAGGATTATGAGTCAATCTGTCGCCTTATGCCATATGGTCAAAAATGTTACTCCTGAACAATTCCAATATGGGGATTGGGTGCGATATCTACCACCCCGTCATCGGGACCAAGGGCCTCGCGGCCGCATTTGATCTATTTAGGCGGGCTCCTCCGCCCCCAACCTCTCCCCACCTTCGGGTATATTTCGCTTTCTTTTAATTATGCTTCTCTCTTTCAATTCTATTTTACTCAACTATTTTATCCTCTATTCCCCAAAGGTTCTTCATCCCCTATGGATGCTACAACCACTGCCAAAAGGAACTAGTCTCCTCATTTCCCTATTTCTTGTCTTCTTCTGTATTATATCCCCCTTTACCCACCTCACTTTTGTCATTTCCTTTTATTCCTCAGAGAACTCACACGTTGACGATGCTGCTTCCTTCTCGGAAACTAACCATCCCGTTAAGGAGCCTATGGAGGTTGATGCCGCGTTAGGCGATGCACCCACTGTAACGACCCTCACGGCTAGGGCCGATCCCAAAGCCAAGCCTATTGGCCTTACAATACGTCCTGCACATCAGGTCGCTTTACCGCCACGAATTCTCACTCCACGGCCACTAAAGACGATCTTCTCGGTTCCTGAGGAAGATGCTGATGACATCTTTGATGTTGTGCTTGATGGCACACTAAGCCCGACTGCCCAACAAATTTTGGATCTAGATTCCAAATTGAGTAAGCCCTTCCAACCTCAATACGATTTCCTTAATGATTTTGAGGCATGGCTTGCTAAAAACCCACCAAAATTTGTAGCTCCTACGGAGCCAATCCCTGGACGACAAAAAGGGGTACGAAAAGACGATTTCCCATCCAAGTCGTCCTTCAATCCAAGCGTCCAAAACCTACTACTCATAAAGAGAAAGTTGGGATGAGCAGCACCAAAAACTCTTCGGCGGCGATTGACTCTCAACCCGTTGAGGGAAATGGTCGTCTTATGTTGGAACTGCCAGGGTCTCAGCAAAGCCCAAGCAGTTCAAAATCTGAAGCAAACCATCCTCAAGTTCAAACCAGATATTCTATTTTTATGCGAAACTAGATTAAATAAAGCATTATGTGAACACTTTAGTGTTTCTTTAGAAATGTCAAACTTCTTTTCGGTTGATTTCAGCCCCTATTGTTCGGGGCTTGCACTTTTTTGGAATAATAATTTATCCATGCGTTTGCTCTTGTGCCCGGATCATCATATACACTCTATTTTTCATGCACAATCATCTCATTTCCTTTTCATTGGTGTTCATGGTTATTCTGAAACTAGTCGAATAATCAAAACTTGGCAATTAATTGATTTGCTCTCTAGAAATTCCAACCCCCTTCTCTTATTGGAGGAGATCTAAATGAGATCCTATCTAATAAAGAGAAATAAGGAGGTTGTCACCGTGCTCGATCCCAAATTAACAATTTCCGTGATTGCCTTGCCCGAAATGACCTCTTCGATTGCAAACCTTCTTTCAGTTGGTTCACTTGGACTAAATTGGGCCCCAATACTCCAACTATTGGCTTAAGAGAAGGGAAGGGGGCGCAGCAGGCACAATGAGTTCAATAAGATGATTAAACAAGAGTATTCACAGTTCAATTACTAAACTTGTTCATAAAAATGTAATGTGTTTATATTAAAAAAAGTATAGACTTCAATAGGAAAAATAATCTAAAATAGAAAAAATAAATATTTATACTTATAAACCAAGTAACAATAATCAATGTATACGAACCCATATAAGAACTAGGTCAATTTATAATACCTCACAATTTAATAAAAAAACAATATTTTTTAAAGAAGAATAAAAAAAACAATATTCAATGTATAATCTAACTAATAATATTCTCAAAGTTAAATTTATATTATTTTCTAATGGGAAATTTGCTCCAATAATACACTTGGGAAAAAATTATAATCTAGAGTGCTCTAACAATTGTTCACTAAACTAAGGGTGAATTTATAGTGCCATGGAAGCCATCAGGAAAGTACGATGAATTAGGTTAAAATTTCCTCCCAAAGTTACTGGGGAAAAAGGACGAGTTACCAATGTAATGTAGAAACATCCCTAGACTAGAAAATAATTGGTTTTGCAATTAGAAAACTATTTATCCCTTAAAAATAAGTGCATGGGTTGAATAATTGTGATGTATAGTAATTAAAGGATGTTGCTGCTGGGGGAACTAATTATCTATATTTGAGGGAGGGGGCATGGCACAATAATCACTCATAATCCTTGTTCATTCTTCAACATTTTATGTGAAATTTTTTATCAATTTTGTCTCCGATCTCATACTTCACATGCATTACTTTTAATTTTTCTTCTTCTTCTAACACTTACTACTGTCGCCATTTTTTGTAAGCAAAAAAATAACAATGACTGTCCAATTTCTGTTCGTTTGGATAATTTCTAGAAAGTTTTACTGTTCACAACTAATATTTAATGTTATCTACATTACGGCATTTCCGGAGCATAGTAACATTCCCCAAAACCCTAGGAAGCACATGAGGCTTGACGATGAGCCGTCTGATACCGGTGACCTGCATGGTACTTCTACCGATGATCCTCCTGCAAATTCTAGCCCTGCTGAACACCGTGTGCCCTCGTACAAGGATAAACTTACTGGAGAAGAATAAATCCTTGATGAGAACGAGGTCAAAAATTTTGGAGGGTGATGTTACGAGAAAGATAATTGATGGGATCATCAATATCGATTTCTTGAAAAGTATTCAGGAACTCACAGTCAAAAGCCTAGATCAAACTGTTGTTGTTAAGTTGTTGGGTCGATGCATCGGCTATAATACTTTACGAGGTAAACTGTATGAACTCTGGAAGCCATCCCAACCGTTTCGATTAATGGATATCGAAAACTACTATTTCCTGATGACTTTTTAGACACATTCCGTTTACTTGCATGCTATTGCAGGGGGCCATGGACAATCTTCGAAAGTTACCTCACTATCAAACCATGGTCATAAGATTTTCTACAAGTCTATTGCATGGATTCGTTTGTCAAGACTCCCAATTATGCTATATAAGAGAAGCATTATTCAGGAAATTGGGGAGAGTATCGAATCAGTGGCACACATTGACTATCAGACGAATAGCGGTCGATGAGGGCGTTTCGCGCGAATGGCCATCACCATTGATCTCCACCAGCCTCTCGTGTTAAAGTTGATTATTAATGGCCAGTTTCAAATAGTTGAGTATGAGTCTCTCCCCACAACATGTTACTATTGCAGGAAGTATGGACACATCCAAGAAAATTGCACAGCGCGAAAGGATTCTGCCGAAAATACACATGCGCCTGAACCGTTTCAGCCAGAGCAACCGAACCCTACGAGTCTAGTCCCTTTTGATCGTGGATGGTGGTAGACATGAGAAAAAGGAGAGGTGCCAAAAAACATGTAGATGCCCATGTTAATTCTTCGAATATACCAACTATTGCTTCTCGCTTTAACCCCATCTTTGAGGAGGATGTTAGTGACCAAATTGCTCTCTTTTCTCGGCATTCATGTTTTCTTGTATATATTGAGGAGGACCTTCTGCTTGAACTGGAATCGCTACTTGATCAGGAGGAAATGTTATCAGTTAGAAATCTTACTATGATTGGATTCAACTTAGTGACCGAAATACATCATATTTCCATAAAAGGCTAAAATTCGTAAGCTTCATAATCAGATCACTTCTCTACAGCTTAGCGAATGAATTAATTCTTAAGGAGTAAGCAGTGTGGTTCTATAAATCACTCTTCTCTCTTGATCATCCCTCGCGTGGTCCCTCCCCCAAATTAATTCTTAAGGAGGAAGTAGCGTGGTTCTATATTGTCCAATCTGGATGTTATTCCTTACTTTGATGAAATCCACGCGGCTCTAATGGACATGACGCCCTTAAAAGCTCCCGGTATAGATAGGCTACATGCTGAATTTTTCTAGAAAAATTGGGATATTGTCGGTCCTTTGGTTTGTGTAGGAATAGTAAGCTGTTAGTAGGGTTGTTAGCTGTTAGCTGACGTGTAAATAATCTGTTAGGATGTTAAGAGTTAGTTATTTAATTTGTATATAAGAAGCAGTGTAAACCTAGTGTGGATATATCGAATATACAACTTTTCCCTCCATCTTCATTTCTCTCTTCTTCTTTCAACAGTTTTAACAGTTTGTGATACAATCAAGGGGTTTTGAGCTGGTGTTAACCTTGACATTGAGTTAAATAGAACATATCTACTTCTTATTCTGAAAGTTGTTGCGCCGACATCTTTTTCTGAATTTAGGCCTATTAGCCTTTGCTCGGTAATTTATAAACTCCCCAGGAAGATCATTGCTAAGCGCCTAAAACCCATAACACCCTTGCTCATTAGTCCGACTCAGACGAGCTTTATTTATGAGAGGAATATTACGGACAATAACATCATCAAACAAGAGGCTATCCACTCGATGAGATTGTCAAAAATAAAGGATTGTTGGATGACAATCAAAGTGGACATGAAAAAAGCGTTCAATAGGGTTCGATGGGATTTTCTCCATGACACGTTGGTAGCATGTGGTTTTCAAACTGGCCTTCTTCGTATCATCATGGACTGTGTCACCTTTTTCTATATCCAAATTTATTAGAATGGAAGCTATACCGTGCCTTTTCAACCAGAGCACGGAATTCACCAAGGTGATCCTCTCTCACTGTATCTCTTCATGCTTACTATGGAAAAATTGAGTCACAATACTTCCTATGATGTTAATATGGGTGCGTGGTGTCTGTTCTCCCGCTAAGGAACTTCATTATCATATCTTTTCTTTGCCGACGACCTCATCTTGTATGGCCATGCATATTTGGCAAATGTTGTTACTATTGAATCAATGCTCTCAGATCTTTTCCTTCACTCTGGTCATAGAATCAGTAAACTGAAGACTCTCCTCTACTTCTCGCCCAACACTCTATCGGAGTTTCATGATCTGATTAGCTCGAAGTTGGGTTTCCATGTTGTTGACTCGCTTGGAAAATATCTTGGTGTTCCAGTCAATCATCAACGGGTTAAATGATCGAATTCAACTTTATATTAGACAAAATGAAAGCACGCCTCACTGGTTGGGCATTTCATTTTCTTTCTCCTGATAGGAGCATCACCCTTGCAAAATCTGACTTGGAAGCAATTCCTGTCTATTTCATGGAAACGACAGTGTTACCACGGAAGGTTTATGGTGAGATAGAAAAAATTATCCACAACTTCATCTGGGGTTCTTTTCCCTCAGCTCCCAAGATCTCATTGGTCATTTGGGAAGCGGCTTGTCAACCACTTGACTGTGGTGGATTGGGTGTCTATCACACTCATGATTACAATCGAGCTTTCCTCATGAAGCTTGGGGTTGCATTTCTCTCTAAGCATGCTGTATTGTGGGTCAAGTTTCTTTGGTAGAAGTATAAGATAATGGATCTCCTCCCCTTTTCATTACATCGCAACTCTTGTTCGTCGCTATGGCGTTCACTTGCTAACATATGGGATAAGTTTCGACCTCATATAGCATGGTGCTTAAGTGATGGCTCACTTGTGGATGTCTGGAATGACATTTGTGTTCCTAAGCTTGGCCCCCTTCGTGATCATGTCCTAGACCCTTCGACTCCGATACACTATCTGGCCTTTCAAGACCTGATGATGGCCTTTGGACATTGGGATGTTCCCTGCTCTTAACGCTTTTTCCGCATCCGTTGCCCACCACATTTTTAGCATTCGCCACTCGAATCAGAGTGATAGAGCAGATTTCTGCTGGTGGCGCTAGAACCATCACTTTACTGCTAGTGAAGCCTACGTAAAAAGCATAGAGGGTGTGTGGGATCCCTGTTCTAATGATTAGCAAGTGATTTGGTCCCGCCCAGTCCCACAAAGAACTCAATTCTTCTTATGGCTTGTCCTTCGACAGAAATTGATGAATAATATGGAACGACAACGTCACTGTCTCGACAATAATTCTTCATGCATGCGCTGTAACATGGGAGAGTCGGTGGATCACGTTTTGCGTGAATGCTCTCATGCTAGGAATACTTGGTCCATCATTTTCTAGGGTACTCCGATGGCATCATTCATTACCGGCGATCTGCTTGTTTGGCTATTGTCTAATTTAAAATCTGCAGCCCCTTTGACATGGCCGAATGTTCCGTGAAACATTGTCTTCGCTTCTATCTGTTGGCTTATATGGAAATCTCGAAATGAATATGTGTTCGCCGATTTTAATCAACATCCAGTTGCTACTGCTCAACATGGTCTCACTTGGGCGAGGCACTATGGTACGATAACAGCTTCTCGCAAGCAGAAGCCCTTTCATCTTGGTGCAGTAGCCACTTATCAGTAGACCCCTCCCCCATCGCGATTGATTTGCCTCAATACTGATGGTTCAGTCTACTCTTCTACTAAACATGCTAGGGTTGGTGGCTTATTTCGGGATAGTAGCGGGACATGGATCCAAGGCTTTGGCCGAACCATAGGGATCACATATGCCTTCAATACTGAACTGTGGGCAATCCATGACAGCCTGACCGTGGCCTGGCAGCTGCGTTTTGAATTCGTGCAAGTTCAGACTGATTGTTCCAAAGCAATATCGGAAATATTGGGCTATATTACACAAAAAACCCATTTTTAATAAATATCCAGAAAATGGCCAGCACAGACTTTTATTTAGAAAAATGACCCCTAAATCTGCCACGTATGAAGAACTCGCGTTTTGGGGATCGCGAGACACGACCTCGCTCTACACAGAGAGCGAGTTCCACATACGTGGTAACACTTTTTAGAATAACGAAATTTACAGAAACTCGCATTCTGCGAAACACGAGTTCCCCAAGAATTTGAAGAGTCGGCTGAATTTATCACGAGAAACTCTCTTTCTGCAGAAAGCGAGTTCTTTGCAAATCGGGATAGCCGACCAAGCTTCGATATGCATGTTCGAGCAATATTTTGGGCTTATTTATCGTATATTTTTGGTAAACATTCAGTTTAGGTTTGTAGTACTGGAACATGTCTTTCATTTGACACCAAAATAGGCAATTTCGGCCCGTTCTAAACTGACTAAAATTCGCGTCGAAAACGGTACCGTAGCTTGAATGAATGAAAAGTATAAGATGGCCTTATAGGCTTCTTCTGTCAAATTTTCAAGGTTTTTAATTAGAGAATCATCACAATTTTTTGCTTTGGATGCATTGTAGTGGAACTTGTCTTCTATTTGAGATTGATATTGGCACGCACGATATATGGAGAAGGTTATAAAATTTTCCTTGAAAATGGTTTCAAAGCGTGGTTTTCTGCAAGAACGGCAAGCTGGAAAGAGAATTTTTAAAACGAATTAGACTAATTTTTTTAACCGATAGTTGAGGGACGCAGACAGAAACAAATTACAATGACTTAGTTAATATGAGGGCCCGAGCGATTATGACACTTGTTCTTTGTGTGTCCAGGATTTTTACATATACTGCAATATTTCTTTTGTCTGGTTTTTTTCTCTATGTTCGACCAGATCCTCAACGCAGTAGATTTGTGTCGATCGTGGACGTCCCTTTGCTCTTATTAGTCCTGGATCTAGGCGTATGGTCGGTTCACGTCAACGACATAAGGATCAATTTCATTTCTGATGGGAGGAAACTCTTTTTCGTAAACCTTGAATACAATTTCGAGTAAGTATACTAGATCAAGCAGTCTCATGTAGTTAATCCGTTGGTTTGAACAAGCAGCAATGGCGTGTGCACACGGGTTTTGAATGTTTGGAATACTCCGCACTTGCAGGTTCTTTTCCTAAGATCTACCACGTACGCGTTGTGCTGTATGCCTTCCAACGACCTCGAAAATTCTGAAACACGAAACAAATGTCCTTCTCGCGAGAAGAGAGTTGCAGTCATCTCATTTGAATGGCGCACTTGAGTTTACAATTTTTTGCGGAAGTCCGGGTGGACTTTGTGGCCACCTGTCATGTACTCAGTTGCTTGCCTTCCCAAGTTTGCAAATAGGATAGCCAAACGATAGTAGGTCGCTTTGACAATGGAAGTGATAGGCAAATGCCGCACTCCCTTGAGTGTTGAGTTGACTACCTCAGCCAAGTTCATTGTCATGTGACCATATCGTTTACCCCCTTCATATGATCTAAGCCATTTTCCCTCGGGTTTTTGGCAAGGTAGTCCGCGCCATCTTTATTTCTAGCTCTCAGTTCTTCTAACAGCTCCTCTACCTCCTGTACATAATGCGAGTTGCCTAGGGAATGACAGTTGAATAGTTAGGGGCGAACAACACATGCAAAGATATCGTAAATGAAAATGACCTAAAAGACATACCCATTCGAAGCATAAGAGCACGTACATCATGGTCCTTGTACTGGTGCATGTAGTTCGCCGCAATGTGTTGCAAGCAGTAACGGTGGTAAATGTAGGGAGGCTTCCAAGAATCGTCCAAACGTTCTATTGCCCACAAGATCGTTGTGTCTCTGTCAGAAATAAGACATATACCATCGTCCCTTTCTCGTATTACAAGAGAAAGAACATATTTTCGTAGGTTCTTAAGGAAGAACACCCACGACTCGAGATCCTCTTTTTCGACAATTGCGAATGCTACAGGAACGATATTTCGATTGTCGTCTTGTGCAACCGCCATAAGTAGGACTTGTGTATATTTTTCGTACAACCATGCATCGTCGATTTGAACCATCGGTTTACAGTGCTTGAATGCATTAATGCACTGATGGAATGTCCAAAATAGCCGGTGGAATTGACAAGCACCTCAAACGACACGATCATTTTCGTATGCCAGAACCGTATGAAGTTCAACAACCTTTCCGGCTATGTGTTTCTGCATCAGGTTTAGCCACGGGCGCAACTCATTGTATGATTCCTCCCATTGACCAAACAATTTTTCTATAGCCCGGTTCTTTGCATACCATACTTTATGGTATTCAAGATAGTAGCGGTAGACCTGTTGAGCTGTAGCCCGACAGACGCGAACCGTCACCTAGGGATTTAATTTTACCAATGGCATGAAGGTGTCACAGAGGACGTGCACATCCAGGTTCTTGTGATCCTGACTTATGCTAGTAACGATGTATGTATGGGACCCTTCCAGTTTTGTGATTCTCCACAGTCCGCCCGCCTTCTTCAATTGAGATACAAGAATTTTCCACTTACATCCTTGATTCTTTTGGGCGCACACCGCCTTGTAGAAACTCACTTGGGTTTTCTTCACATTCGTCGTAACATCCCGACGAATGTTGTACTGCTTAATTGCGGCCACCACTACTTCTTTTGTAAGGAGCGTCATCCCAATGGCCAGTTCACCATCAGCACGGTTGATTTTGCCATCAATTGTTTGGTATTGTAAAAATTCTGGAACGTCCAACTGTCGCAACCCTTTTTAGAAGGCTTCGACTTTTTGGAAAACTTTTTAAAATCAACGCAGTCGCCACCAATCTTTTTGAAAAAGTGTGATTGGATCACTTTAAAACGGGTTATTTTAATAAAATGTTTTGTTTTAATAAAAACAACGATTTTGGTCTACGAAAACCAGAAAACAAGTTCAGGGGTCGATTACGCATGGGGAAGTGTTAGCACCCCCACGACGCCCAAGATTGGTACCTAATTAATTTTAAAATCGTTTTCAAAACTGGAATTTGCAAGTTCACGAAGGTTCGACTTTATTTGTCCGTTTAATGAATAACAAACTATTTTAACGGCCTTATCGCCCGAGAGATGAACTTTAATCACCACCAACATTTCTAGCGCTAACCTGTCATTCCTATTTGATAAGACACTGCATTAAATTAATTTCACTTTTCAAGCAATATGAAAATTCGATGTGTTGAGCATTTTATATTTATTCTAAGTTCCATTATTTTAAAAATCCTAAAAAAAGGTCTAAATCTTTTATCCCTTGTTAAAGGTTTAAGTTTGCTTAAGTGTGTCTTATTTTTGTGAAGTAATTTTTCTTCAAGTACGTCTCTATCTAAGCTTTTAGAACCTAGCCCTAAGTTTTAACCTATTTCTAAAAAAACAAAAAAGAAACTCGATTTTTCTTTTGTGTTTTACTTTTATTTGTTTCTTTTAAAAACATTTTATTTCTTTTTTTCCTTTTTAAACCAATACCCTTCCTTTGCCATTTTTTACATTTTTTTAGCTTTTCCATTTTTATTTTCTTTTTTAAAACAAAGAGTCTCTTTAAAAAACTTTTTATTTTTATTTTTAAAAGGGTTTCTTTAAAATATGACTTTTTAAAATAAACCTTAGTTTTAAATAGATTTTTTTCTTTAAGCTTTTTTTCAAACTTTATTTCTTCTAAAACTCTGAACTTTTATTTAAAACCCTTTTTAAAATTTATTTTCTTTTTTTTGGAAAACTTATTACTTACATTTAAAGAACGCCCTTATTTTCTTTTTCTTTAAAAAACTTCTTTAAAAAAATTAACCACTGTAGGGCGTGTAAGTGTTCCCTTTTTGTAAGAGCGCAAGTGCACACTCCTGTCAAGTTATAGTATATAAGATGTCAAATCCCACGAGGATTAGACAGCTTGTCTCGTTTCGTAGTTCTTGCACAATGGTAAAGTAAAAGCACAAGTGAATAATTGGTTGAGATCGAAGAGTAAATAGAAACACAAGTAAAAGAGAAGATGTGAATCAGGTTGATAGAGCAGGCAGGGTTATGCTTCCACTTAGTATGAAAACTGCGTTGTAATATGTATGAGTTATCCTTTGCTGCCACGATATGCTGCATCGGTGGGTACGACGGGCGGAAAACTACGACCCTGTCACACGACCTTGAATGGATCACCCAATATTTCACCACCCTTGACATAGTTGTACGCCCTTGGGTACCTCACTTCCTTTTCCTCAAGAGACACGTCTTGCAATGCTTCTAGAGGTGGTTCTTGTGCTTCTTCCTCTTTTGCTGGAATCTCATTCACCTTTGATGATTCTCCACCATCATTAGCATCAATGATCCCTACATCATCATCATCACAAGAATCCTTCCTCGGAAGGAGGTTATCATCGAAAACCACATGAATAGATTCCTCTACAACTAAAGTTCTTTTGTTAAACGCACGATAGGCTTTAGAGTTTAAAGAGTAACCTAGAAAAATAGCTTCATTACTTTTGCATCAAATTTACCTAAATTGTCTTTTCCATTATTTAAAACAAAACACTTGCAACCAAAAGGATGAAAATAACTAATGTTAGGCTTTTTTAGATTTTAAAATATCATAAGGAGTTTTCTCTAAAATAGGCCTAATAATTACTCAGTTTATAATATAGCAAGCGGTGTTAGTGGCTTCTCCCCAAAAATACTTTGGTAAATTACTTTTACAAAGCATAATCCTAGCCATTTCTTCTAAAGTTCTATTTTTCCTCTCAACTTCTTCGTTTTGTTGAGGAGTTCGAGGAGCCGAAAATTATGGCTAATCCCATTTTCATTACAAAACTCAACAAAACCCATATTTTGAAATTTCATTCCATGATCACTTCTAATATGTGAAATTTTAAGTTCAAGATCTTTTTGGGTTATTTTTGAAAAATATGACGAGGTTTTCTAAAGCCTCATCCTTGGTGCTTAAAAAGAGAACCCAAGTATATCTAGAGTAATCATCAACAAGTACAAAAACATATGATTTTCCACCCAAGCTAGTAGTCCTAATTGGCCCAAACAGATCCATATGAATTAATTGCAAACACCTACTTGTAAAAACATCATTAATGGACTTAAATGAGTCTCTATGTTGTTTAGCTTTAGCACATGCATCACAAATTTTATCTAATGAGAACTTGAGCTTAGGTAGGCCTCTAACTAGATTAAGGGAAACTAATTTTTCCAAAACACTAATGCTAGCATGTCTTAGTTTCCTATGCCACAACCATGCATCATTTTCATTTTGAGCAACTAAGCATGCATGGGATGTATGAATGTCATCTAGATGCACCATATATATATTGCCTATGTGATGACCAATGAGCATATTTTTATTAGATTTAATGTCAACTATTCTACACCCATTTTTATCAAACAGGACATTAAATCCTTTATCACAAAGTTGACTTATGGTCAACAAATTATGTTTTAGACCATTGACATACAACACATTTTCAATGAGTATGAAAGAGTGATTACCTATGGAGCCAATACCTTCAATGTGGCCTTTGGAGCTGTCACCAAATGTTACTACTCCTCCACTTTTTGGCTTTAATTCCATGAATCGAATCTTGTCTCCGGTCATGTGCCTCGAGCATCCACTATCAAGGTACCATGAATTTTGACTTTGTGCTTTGGCCTTGTAGCAATGCTCCCCCTACAAACAAAGAAATTCGGCTTTGGTTTTTGGTACCCAAATCATTTTGGGTCCATGTGTGTTAGCCCTCAAAACCTTGGTTCCCTTAGGAATCCAAGAAGCAATAACATTCATGTTGTTAGAAATAATGAGTTCCTTAGGAACCCAAACACTCCTAATCCTTTGACCTCTAGATTGCTTAGAAAAATTTCTTTGTTTAGGAACACAATTTTTTCTTTTTACATATTGGGATTTAGAATAATTTCCCTTTTCAAAATGGTTTTTCCCAATAGTAATAGATGTTTTAAGATTATCCACTTCCTTTGTGTGATAATCTTGAAAATCGGAAAGAAGTTTTTCAAGATCAAGGTTTTTGTTTTTAAGATGATTAGAAAGATTTACTAAGTACAAAACATTATTTTCCAATTCTGAGTTAGTTTTTGAAAGAAATTCATTTTGAGTTTTTAAATCGGAAACATTTTTCTTGTTCCTCAAAATTGACTCCTTATAAGTTTCAACTAACTTATCATATACCTCTTACAACTCATCATATGCATCATGCAATTCATCAAAAGTAAAATCAACACAAGATGAGTTAGAGGTTACCATAGAATCCTCCTCAAGAGCCATGAGGCAAAGGTTGGCCACTTCATGTTCCTCATCCTCGGATGACTCCTCATCACTCCAAGTAACAAGCTTGGCTTTGAGCTTCTTCTTCTTCTCAAAGCCCTTCTTCTTAAGTTGAGGGCAATCGGAACGTATGTAACCCAACTTCTTGCACTCAAAGCAAATGATCGGATCCCTTTCTTTTTCTTTTCCTTTAATCTTGAAGTCCATCTTTCTTTGAAATTTTCTCCCTCGGTTGGACTTCATGAACTGTGAGAATCGTTTGGCTATCATAGCCAATTCCTCAAAATATTCCTCCTCACTAGAAGAGCTCTCCTCTTGTAAAGAGACTTTGAGAGCAACTCCTAGCTTCTTCTTCTTTTCTACCTCATGCTTCTATATCCTTCTCTCTTCCTTCTTCTTCTCTTCCTCTCTTCCTTGCTTCATGATCTCGTGTGTAAGAAGAGGCCCAACAAGCTCATCAAGCTTCAAAGTTTTCAAATTCTTTACTTTAATGATGGTCGTCCTCTTACCATCCCAAGACTCCGGGAGAGAGTATAGAAGCTTCCTCACTAGCTTATCTTCAGGAATTACTTCAACGAATCCTTTAAGGCCGTTGACAATGATTGAAAACCAATCAAACATCTTTGAGACACTTTCATCGGGGTCCATCTTAATATTCTCATAGCTCAAATTTAGCAAACCTATCTTTGTCTCTTTTACATTGCTAGTGCGTTCATAAGTCATCTCCAAAATGTCCCACACTTCTTTCACGCTTTTGATAGATGAAACCTTCGAGTAGATATCCGGACCAAGTGCAAAAAATATGATATGTGGAGCTTTATCGTTGACTTGCATCTTTCGTCTATCTTCCTCGATCATCTCCGACTTTACTTTCGGAACTAGTCTTCCTTCATTGGTTCTTTTAACCGGAATGTAGGGACCTTCTTTGACTATATCCCAAACCATGTAATCTGTTGACTTGATGAAGAGACACATCCGATTCTTCCAATATGGGTAGTTTTCCCCCATTGAAGAAGGGTGGTTTAGTGGTTGATTGTGACTCATAAAGGTTGGAGGTTGAAGTAGATGCCATGGCTTGTCTTTGGAATAGATCACACTCTCCAAGGAACTCCTCTTGTGGTTGTTAATCCTTCAAAGAGGTAGGCTTTGATACCAATTGTTTAGTGGATCGTAGAATCAATTTAAGCCAAGAGGGGGTGAATTGGATTTTTAGAAATTTTGATGGTGGAGTGGAAAATAAAAATTTGTTAGACAATGGATTCAGAGTGGTTCAAGTTCCAATTGAACTCTACATCCACTACCTTAGCTTCACTAAGGATTTTCCAACAACTCCACTAGAGTTGATCTTTCCTTTTTCTAGGCTTAGGAGGAAACCTTTACAAAATGGTCAATTTTCTACACAAAAATTGACCCAATCCTCACTCAAAGATTACAAAGAAAGTTTAAGGCTAAGAGCTAGTATCTCTCAATACAAATGTAGCCCTTTTTACAAGCACTCAACCCAATTGAACATATAAGAATGTAAATACAAAGTTCTATAATTGGGGTTTACAAGAAAATATGTGATTTTATCACAAGAGCTTGAATTTGATGTTTGGATGTTTCTCTTAGGATCAATAGTTGTTGTTGGTGATTTTAGAAGTCCCTTTTATACCTTCTCATTGAATTCTAGCTGTTGGGGTTGTTGCCTTCATTATTATAGCCGTTGGGATATTATCTTCTCACCATAAATGTAGTCTGCAACTACCCGTTCCGAAACCCCCGACCCTGTTTCGAAATAGACCAAAATAGAAATAATCGTTGGGTGTAACTAATATGCCGTACCAAAACGGACACGATCGTTTCGATACGCTAAGAGCATGTTCTGAAACGGGCTGAAGCTTGTTTTGAAACATTTTGCCACTGTCAAAACCTGTATCGAAACGGCTCAAAAGCGTTTTGATACGCTTTAACTGTCTCTTACAAATTAGTTATGAAATTACAACGGTCATATTTTTAAACCAAGTTTGAAATTCATTTCGAAAAGTTTGAGGTCGTTTCGATACTACCGTATCGAAACAGTTCAAATCGTTCTGTTGTTCTTCATCCATTTCGAAACACAAAGATCTGTTTCGATACACCCGTATCGAAACGGGAAAGCTAGTTCCAAAATAGAGGTTAACAGTTTCAAAACGTTCTGAAACATCTGATGGCCGTTCCTAAACAATGACTTGAAAATCATTGTTTTGACTTGGTAAACACTTCGAAAATTTTGAGTAAGCTTAGGTCTTGACTTGGACATTTTTCTTAACCACTTAGGGAAGTTTTGAGGACTTAAAAATTCATTTTCTCTTATTCAATTAGTCCTTAAATCCTTTGTTATATCAAAATCAATTCATTAGTTTTATAGATTATTATGTTGATTTTTTATTAAAGAAAGTGCATGGTTTTAAAGGCATGATGGTTTTCAAATGATGATTTAAGTTAATTGAAACGAGACTTCAATGTGGACTTGGAAAATGGTTTTAATGCATTGATAGTGTTTTTCTTTTAAGCACTCCTCACTGAGCCTTGTGTGCTTACGGTCTATTTTGTCCATCAATACAAAGAATTGAGTTCTTGGAGGCAACGTAGAGCAAGAGATCGCAAGAGACTTCATTTGAGAATGTATGTTTTGTTTTAAACGATACGTAATAAGGGCAATGGGGGATCCGTTGTGTTTTAGGAGATTTGTGTAAACTCTCTATTCAAGCAAGTTTATATTGTTGTTTTAGACTTGTAAATGGCCTTTGGTTATTGGTTTGTGTCTTGCTATGAATTTTGGTATCTTGCTTGGCTTGTTTACTAGGTTGCATGCCTATAGTTTACCTTCGATGCAAAATGCCATGTTATGATGTTGAATATGCCATGAATGATTGAGGTTTGATGTTTGGAAATGTTATATATATGTTGGAAGCATGCTTGAGTGATTATGGGTGCATTAAAGTGTGAAAAAACAGCAAAATGTGACATTATAGGCCCAAGTGTATCGATAAGCCTAAGGTCGTATTGATACAGTGAGCCTGAAATGGGCATTGGGTTTCGAAACAGAGAGGGGTGTATCGAAACAAGCTTGAGTATTTTGGTTACTGGAATTTTGTGTACCGATACGATTTGGAGACCGTATCGATACAGGCTCGTGTTCCGAAACACCCAGACCTGTTCTGAAATAGGGTGTATCGATACAAGGCTAAGTGTATCGATACACCAAGCTGTTAAGTTAGTTATCAGATTCTTTTGAAGTTCTATTTCTTTACGTTTCAGTCCTTAAATGTTGTGGATGCAATCAAATGTGGTTGAATGATTAGTTTGAGTTGAGATTTGATACAGTGGCATGTAATGTGACTAAGTAAAGGTTGCTAACTTAAAATTTGAATAAGCCTATGTAATTTGCTAAAATTACATATTGGTCCCTACCGCGTATTTATAATCAATTGAATGCCTAATCGATGCTCGTTTGAGTTGAAGTTTCTTCCGTTGCGAGTCTAAACACTTACGGTAGCAATATGCATCTAGACAAGATAAAATAGGGTCGTTTATTGAGTTAAACTTCCCGATTTACTTCAACATTCCCAGTGTGACCTGTTTGGTTCGGTCAGACGTCTAGATCGAGTCGAGGGGGTTACAAAAACAACTTAAAATTCTAAATTGACTCTAAAAATCAGCAAAATGTCACATACATGGGAGGTTCTCAAAGTATCATAGTGAGAGGACCATAGCCTCAAAACAATATACTATCAAAAGAAAATCATTAAGTTAAATGTCATATTTCACATCCAACTAATGCCCATAGTTGCACCAAACAATAACAAAGATGATCAAAACTTAGAGAACTTCACATTTTCCATCTTTGGGTTTTGTTCTTCAATGATGAACAATATCATGGAATGTTGAAAAAGTTTAATGATGGGTGAAAATGAAATGGGGTTTGAGAGAGTGGTTGAGGGATGCCATTATCGGGTTCAAGGAAAAATTCAAGTGATAGAGAAATAGAGACAAAGAGGAATGGAAGTCATGGCGGTGGCGAGCATTAATCTGTTGTGATGAATGCTGAAAGAAGAAGATCAAAAGAATAAGAAAGAAACATGAAAGAGAAAGAACGAAAAATATTATTTTATTAAAGAAAAGAATTTAACGCGCCACATCAATCACCGTTAGCGAAAATTAACAATAGCGACCATTTGAAAAGCAAATTAAAGGTTCAATGATCGTATTGTATGTTTTAAAATTTTGGTGACTAAAATGCAAGCTTCCTAAAAGTTTAGAGACCATTTATATAATTTACCCTTGATTTTGTTTTAAAAGTTAGGTTCTTTTTGCACCGTTAAGTCAAATTAAATTAACCAAAACCCAATCATATATACATAAACTCTCCACCGTTCTTCAAACAGAAAATCTTAGAATAGATTATCCAAAAAGAAAAAGAAAACCTTGGAACAAAACATTGTCTAAAATTTAGATCGAAATGGAAAAAAATAGATTTCCCAAACATGTCTCCAAAAATCTATGGAGGTTTGGTCCATTCTTGTTCTTTTTTTTTTCCCTTACAATTTGCTCATCTTCTTCCATTCACCCTTTAACCATAAAAAAAACCTTGTTTATATTTGTATCCCATTTTTTGTGGTTTAATATTAATTAATCTCAAATGCCTGCTCTTTTTTTCATCCTTTAAGCTCAGCTCCCCACCCAAAGAACCCAAAAACCAGGCACAGGATGGCCTTGTGGAGAACTTTATCGATCTCTATTGCTTCACCGCTTGGCCTTATCCTCTCCTTCCTCCTCCTCCTCAACTCCGCCGTCACAACCACCGTCGCCATCCGTGTCAGAACGGTGAAGCTTCCCGTTTTCAGGGAAGCCCCGGTTTTCCGCAATGGCGATTCATGTGGATTGAGCAAGTCTGACCTGAATCTGATCCACATTGCAATGACCCTGGACGAAAACTATCTCCGTGGAACAATGGCAGCTGTTTTGTCCATGTTGCAACACTCAACTTGTCCAGAAAACCTGTCGTTCCATTTCCTCTGCACTCATTCCGACATCGAACTCGTTTCCAGCATCCAATCCACTTTCCCCTACCTCAATTTCAAAATCTATCGTTTCGATCTGAACCGAGTTCGCGGGAAGATATCGAAGTCAATACGACAAGCTTTAGACCAGCCATTGAACTACGCAAGGATTTATCTGGCTGATATATTACCGGTAGATGTGAAAAGGGTTGTTTATTTAGACTCCGACCTGGTGGTGGTGGACGATATCGGAAAGCTTTGGGACGTCCACATGGAAGACAAGGTTTTAGCAGCACCGGAATATTGCCATGCAAACTTTAGCGTGTATTTCAACGATGCTTTCTGGTCGGACACGGAGTTGTCGAAAACGTTTAAAGGTCGGAATCCATGTTATTTTAATACGGGTGTTATGGTGGTGGATGTAGAGAAATGGAGAAAAGGAGGGTATACGAAGAAAGTGGAGCAATGGATGGCGTTTCAAAAGAAGAAAAGGATATACCATTTGGGTTCATTGCCACCATTTTTGCTGGTATTGGCGGGGAACATTAAGCCAGTGGACTATAGGTGGAACCAGCATGGATTGGGTGGCGATAACTTTGAGGGAAAATGCAGGAGCCTTCACCCTGGTCCCGTTAGCCTTCTCCATTGGAGTGGGAAAGGGAAGCCATGGTTGAGGCTTGATTCCAGGAAACCTTGTGTGGTTGATCATTTGTGGGCTCCTTATGATCTTTATCTTTCATCAAGACATTTTTTAGAAGAATAATTATAATACTAATCCTTTCGTTTTTTAATGAAAATCAAAATGGAGATTCATATAATTTGGAGAAGATTTAATTCAAACTATGTTCCATTCAGTGAAAAATCTATTTTTGTTACTTTCTCCAACAAAACTTTGTATATTCATTGATTAATTTATCTGGGTGATATCACATTTTAGATAAAAACTTTCTTGAAAGATTCATAGAAAAGATATTGGAACTATAAAAAACAAACACTTCATTCTTGGACATTTTCTACAAAAAATACTCTTTAAAATTCACCGTCGCAATGATTATATTGGTTTCACTGTAAAATAATATTACAAAAACATCTTTAACATTTTTTTTAGATTTTGTTGTTATTATATATCCAATGAGTAAATAATTGTAAAATAAACAGATTTTGTTCTTGAAAAATTAGCTTAGAAGAGCTAGGGATGTACTGTGACAATCATTGGATAAGACATTTCATTTATTTGATATTGATCATGTTGGGAAAAAAAGTTAAAGAATCATAACTACGACGTTGATCCTTTAATGAAAATGAATTATGTGAATAAAATTCATATAATTAAAAAAAGAGCAACTAAAATATAAACAATTATTCTTATTACATCGCATATTCTTGATTGTGTCTTATAGATTTTAGGTCATTTTCATACTTTTTCTTCGATTTGGCTTCGTCCCTTTACTTGTACAGTTTACTAAGTTCTTGACTTGTTTTGGTGATTCAAACCATCATCTTGATTATTAGTTTCTTTCTCTTGTGCATGCGAAGGACGTCTTTCATAAAACTTATTGTAGGATTAACCGATATTATTGATAGTGTTTGTATTCTTAAGGTAACTGTAAAAGTTGTTTAAGTTTACTTCCTAAAAGATAATAGTCAATAGATAATTGTACGTAGGACTCTTAATTGTAACTAAAGTCTAACTTTAAAGTCTTTAAAAGAGTTTGTAATCTATAAACCTATTTTATGAAATACAAAAAAAAAAAAAAATTCTGTTTCATTAAACTCTATATGGCATCAGTCTAAAAATTGATCCAACAAAAAATTTCATGGATGGTTTCTACTCTGACATCTTCAGAATTGCATTCTTCAGCAACTCAAGATACTGTTGCTGATGTTTTTTCAAAAATTTCTGGATCTGCTGTCACTTACCAGTGTCTTGTAAGTTACAACTATCTCTAGTGGTCTCAATGAGTCAAGCTTTCCTTATTGGGCAAAGAAAACGTAGCTACATCTTAGAGGAACTCTAGAAACCTTCTACTACTGGCCCAGAATATGAAAGGTAGATGCGTGAGAATGGCTGATTAACACCATGTCTCCTGAAGTTGGTACACATTTTCTTTTGTATGAGATTTGGAGTGTTGTCAAGGAAACTTATTCCAGCAAAGACAATATATTTGAGCTCTTGAGCATCTAATTTAAAACAACAAGGCATGAGTGTTATTGCATATTATAACACTCTCACAAGTTTTTGGCAACAAATTAGCTTGTATGAAGTCAATGATTGTGAGACTGCATAGGATGCAACCCTCTATAGAAAGATAACAACATAAAGAAGGGTGTTTCAGTTTTTCAATGGTCTAAATCGAGAATCGAATGTTGTGAAATCTAGAATCCTTGGTAGCAGTCCTCTTCTCTCCATCCGACAAGTTTTTTCAAGAGTTTGAAGAGAAGAGAGCATGAGGTCCTTTATGCTTCCTAATGTTCCTTCTGCTCAAGGTTCTGCTTTTGTTACTCAATCTTTCTCTTCTAGTAAAAATAGGAGAGGGAAGATGGTCTATGACTAACCGACTATTGTAAAAAGGTGGGACATCTTCGAGAAAATTGTTGATGTAACAGCCCACGCCCGGGTTAGGAGCGAAGGGCGTTACTGATTAAAACAGAACAGATTTGGATTCAGAACTAACAAACATCATACATGTACAAACATAACATATAACTTTCAACATAACAAACATATAACGTTCATACGAGACTCGTGATATATCATACATGTCATATATGTTTCATAACAAACCATAGAATCTTAAACATAAATCATATAACATGGTGGGCTAACAAAAAACTTTTAACCTAACAAGACCAGTTGGTTTACAATTCCAAACATACACATTCATACAAGGTTATCATATCAACCATGCTTGCACAATCATCAACAATACAAGTTCAAACATAATATATAACATATTCAAACATATCAACTTATATACACTTTGCATATATCATAATCAATCATATAACCAACATCATTCAAACAACATGTGAACAAGTATACAAACCATGCATCCCTACACAACAATTAGACATTTCAAATTAATCTAGAATACCTAGGACCATTCGAATTGAACACTATAAACTCTAATGCCATTCGAATCAAATAACAAGCATTAAGATCATTCCTATCACATATTCAATGATAATACTAAATACATTCCACATTCCTATACATATATGTAGCATTCAAAGCAATTAGAATCCAAGAAGCATTGATTGACTTATCATCTCAATTATTCAAATTAATCAAGAACCATGAAGCATTCTAGATGCATTTCCACCTAACCAACCAAGTAAACATATCATATTAAACATGTAATTGTAACACATATATCAATCCAAGATATATTCAAGACTCATATCAAGCTTTAGGCAAACATTAATCCATTTTATATATACATCTCAAAACATGGACATTATATTAACATGTCAAACATAGATGGTTTAACTATTACAAGCCATAGTATTTGATCTTTAATATATCCAACTAAACACATATATACAATACTCAAAATGCATGGAAAATAGGTCTAAATAGATATACATATCTATGCCACCTTCTAGGAGTCTAAACAAAAGTCGTATATCATACTTGTCTTTATCTTGCTATATGCTCTTGGGTCAGATTAGGCTAGCTTCGAAATCAGAACGACCTGTAGGTTTGGGAAGAAAGAAACAAAGAATGATAAGTATAAAGATGTACTTAGTGAGGTAGTACTTAAATCTGCTAGATCAATCTTTTAGGTGTCTTATTTCAATGAATCAAGGTTACCTAGCTAGGCTTCATTTTTCACAAGTAATACCTAGCTAGTTTAAACATGGTTGTTGAGTGGATTGAAAGATCGATATGAACCAAGAGGGGGGTCAATTGGATTTTTAAAGTTTGTGTGGTGGAAATTTGCAAATTAAAAAGATTGACAAGGAATTTTAGAGTGGTTCAAGTTCCAAATGAACTCTACATCCACTACCTTAGCTTTACTAAGGATTTGCAACAATTCCACTAATTGTTCTTCCCCTTTTCTAGGCTAAGGAGGCAACCCTTACAATTTTCGGTTAAATTTTCTACCCAAAATTTAACACAATCCTCAAACAAAGGTAACAAAGAATTTGATGGCTAAGATAATATCTCTCAATACAAATTGTAGCCCAATTACAACCACTCAACCCAATTGAAAAAGATAAGAATGAAAATTACAATTGGGGTTTCTAGACAAATATGGGATTTTAGCACAAATGCTTGGATTTGATGTATGGATATTTGCTTTTTGATCAATAGTTGTTGCTGGAGCTTTTAGAGGTCCCTTATATACCTTCTCATTGATTTCTAGCCGTTGTGGTTGTTGCATTCATCAATAGAGCCGTTGGGGATGTTATCTCACCTCCATAAATGCAGTCTGCAACAACCCGTTTCGGAACGCGGGGTACCTGTTTCGAAACGGACTAAAATAGAAAGAGTCGTTGGGATGCATTTAAGAGCCCGTTTCGAAACGTGTTGAAGCCGTTTCGAAACACTTTTGCCACTGTCAAGGGTCGTTTCGAAACAGCCTGAGCTCGTTTCGAAACAGCCTGAGCTCGTTTCGAAACACCCTAACGGTTTCCAAAAAATCAGTTAAAAACATTGTAACGGTCATATTTTCAAATCAAAATGAAAAACAGTTTCGAAACGCTTGGACTTGTTTCGAAACAGTTTTGCTACTGTCAAGGGTCGTTTCGAAACTGATTGAGCCCGTTTCGAAACACCCTATTGATCTTTGAAAATTCAGTTTAAAATATTACAACGGTTATAGTTTTCAAATCAAAATGAAGAACCGTTTCGAAACGCTTGAAGCCATTTCGATACGGGTTCATGTGTTCTAAAGTTGTTCCGATACGCGTTTTGGAACAGGGGTTGGCAGTGATGGAATCGTTTCGAAACGCCTTAGGCCGTTTCGAAACAGGGACTTGAAAATCACTGTTTCGGCTTTAAACACTTAGAAAAATATTTGAAAACTTTGTTTTTAACTTTGGCATAATCTTAAAATCATATGGGGATGTTTGAGGACTTAAAAATTCGTTTTGACATTTTCAATTTAGTCCTTAGGTTTTTAGTTATATCAAAATTAAAATATTGGTTTCACAATCTCCCCTTTTTGATATAACAAAACCAAAGTTAGAATTTTTAAGAGTTTTGAAAATTTTGAACATATTCTAACTCCCCCTTAATTTAAGATAGGTTTTTAAAGTTTTAAAAATGTTTAACTTTGAAGTTCAAGTTTTAAAACTTAAAAACACCTTAAACATTTAAAACGAATTTTTGTTTTTGGCTCTTAAATTTCTTCTCACCCTTTTTGTTAGATAAAAAAGAATAAATAAGGCTCATAGAGAAGACAAAGGATTAGTACCAATAAGCATTAACTAATAAGCAACAATAATATAAATTCATAAAATTAAAATATCCAAAACATAAATCATCATTAAGTTCAAAATATAATCCCAAACAAAAGATCAAAAGCATATGTTCCTAAAACATAATGAAACATAAAGATGCAATCTTAAACCTAAAATGCATAAATAATATGATATGATATGATATGATATGATATGATATGATATGATATGATATGATATGATATGATATGATATGATATGATATGATATGATATGATATGATATGATATGATATGATATGATATGATATGATATGATATGATATGATATGAAAGTCCTAGGCCTCGTCACCACCATCATCATCATCGGAAGTCTCATCATCGCTCTTGACTTGAGAACGGTGAAACTTCGTCCATTGGCCATAGAGAGTAGAGAAGGACAAATCCAAGTTTGAGTGGGAAGTCTCAAGAGATATGAGGCGATCCTCGACATTTTGCAAGCGAGTGTCGATGGCACCAAAACTCGAAGCAATGCGAGTATCCAAGGCATTGAACCGCTAGGTAATGAGAGCCGTAAGAGCATCATTGTTTCCAACTTGAACTTGCGGTGGAGGTACAACGGGAGGAAGAGGAGCTTCTCTATCAACACGTTCCCAAACATCATTCACATATCGAAACCCGGACTTGCGAAGAGAGGACTCACCAATTTTGCACTTGCGAGGTTCCGGGGAGTCGTAGGTGCAATCGAGACCAATGGTGCTAAAGATGTGGCTTAAGATCGTGCCATATGTAAAAGATTTCAACTCATTGGTGTCAATAAGCTTAACATTATTGACCATCTCGGCAAAAATGATCTTAGCAACATTAGGGCGCTCATCACGACGAAAACATTCAAGCCAAAAGTGATCAACTTGACGGATATGAGAGTATTTACCTCCGGAAGGGCGAAGGAACCAAGATACCATCAAGTGAAGAAAACGATCGTGCGCATCCAAAGTAAGTGCCGGACCGGTGTTAGTACCAAAGTGACGTTCATCCTCAATTCCTATATTCTTAAGGGAAAAGGTGGACTCCAAGAGAGCAACATCAACAGTAAACTTTTTTCCTAACATGAAAGATTCAATCCCTACAACCTCGGTCTTGGTTTCATCATTAATAAGACGAGCATTAGAGTAAAATATGAGTACCATATGTTTGTAGCGAATATCTGGGATGCTCAACAAAGGAAGAAGATCCCATTCACTCAAACGCTCGAGGTAACGGAATAGGAATCGCTCGGAGTTGAGGAAATCGAGATCAATGACACGTTCATGACGAACTTTGAAATCCTTGACACATGTGAAACGAGCTCGCATCTCGGTAGTTTGAAGGGATTTCTGAAAGAGCAGAGCTAGATTCGGGCGCATGCTCGACTCACCGGTTTGAACAAACTTACGCTTTTTGTTAGCTTGATCCGACATCCTAAAAACATTAAGCAAGCATGTTTTAAAAATTAATTGTATGCATAGATTTTTAAATTCAATCTAATAATAAATCCCACTTAGGTTAAAAAAATTAAAACAAAGAAAAATTAAAAAAAACAGTAAAAGAAAATACGACTGTAAAATTTTATATTCGAATAAAAATATTTAAGATTTTGAATTTTTTTACAAGATATGGAAAACCCAAACATGAAAACATATAATTTATACAAAAATAAAATTTTCTAACCTAAGATTCGAACATAAATTGAAAGAAAAAGAAAAAGGGAAAAAAATACCTTAGTTTGGGATTTTGGATGAATGGAGAAAAATCCTTGCACAATGTTGATGAAACTTGCTTAGACTTGAGTTTTAGAGAAAACCCCTCAAGATTTGGTGAAAAACAAAGAGGTTTAGAGGGTTTTTATAGGGAGAGAGTTGGTTTAGGGTTTTTAGGGTTTTGAAGAGTTTGATGTAAAAGTGAATTTTAACATTAAAAGCCCTAAATAAAGCTATCCGCGAAGCCGTTTTGGAACGGTCTGGACCGTTTCGAAACGCGAGCACGAGGGTTTGACCTGTTTTGAGTCTTTCAGCTGACCGTTTTGATACGGTGTTGACCGTATCGAAGCCCCGTTGACCCGTATCGAAACACGTTTCGATACACCCTTCAGCAGTAGCAAAAACGTTTCGAAACCCTTTGGAGGCGTTTCGAAACGCCATTCTCTCAGACATGAATTTAAGGCATCCGTATCGAAACTGGTTCACCCGTTTCGATACACCTGGGCTTGGAAGTGCAGATGAGGCTCTAAAAGTGCAGAAAAATGATTTTTCTTAGGCCTAACATGCATAAATGACATGAATGAGCAGGCAAAACATGTGCAAACATAAACATACTCCCCCTAGCTATAAGCATGGATGAAATTAGGAGTCTAAACACATAAACATGGCATTTCACAAGATCAAGCAATTTTAAGCACAAAAGAGGTCCTAAAAGGTCAAGATAGGCTAGCTAGACCTAACTCTCTCCTGAGGGACCAAAAACGCTCTTTGTCTAAAGATTTTGTAAATATGTCTGCTAATTGATTTAACGTGTCTACATACTCTATAACCACATCTTCTTTAAGGACATGATCTCTAATGAAATGATGCCTTATTTCTATGTGTTTGGTTCTAGAGTGTTGGATGGGATTTTTTTAGACATATTGCACTAGTGTTGTCACATTTTAGGGGTATGGTTTCAACTTTAATTCCATAATCTAAGAGTTGTTGCTTCATCCAAAGGACTTGAGCACAACAACTCCCTAAGGATATGTACTCGGCTTCGGTGGTAGATAAGGCTACACTATTTTGTTTCTTAGAGAACCAAGATATGAGCATACTACCTAGGAATTGACAAGTTCCCGAAGTACTTTTCCTATCGATTTTGCAACCCCCATAATCCGCATCCGAATAAGCATGAAGGTTGAAGGTAGAGTCTCTAGGGTACCAAAGACCTAAACAAGGAATATCTCTAAGGTACCTAAAGATTCTCTTAACGGCTATAAGGTGAGACTCTCTAGGACTAGCTTGAAACCTAGCACACAAGCAAACACTAAACAAGATATCCGGTCTACTTGCGGTAAGGTAAAGCAATGATCCAATCATAGAACGATAAAGTTTAGAGTCAACACACTTACCTCCTTCATCTTTGTCAAGCTTTGTAGATGAGCTCATAGGTGTGGCTTGAGGCTTTGCATTCTCCAAGCCAAACTTCTTGAGCATATCCTTTATGTACTTTGCTTGATTGATGAAGGTGCCATCCTTCTTTTGCATGATTTGAAGTCCCAAAAAGAACGAGAGCTCCCTCATCATGCTCATCTCGAATTCACCTTGCATTAACTTAGCAAACTCTTGACAATGACATTCATTAGTAGAACCAAAAATAATATCATCAACATAAATTTGAACTACTAAGATGTCATTTTTATACATTTTTATAAAAAGTGTAGTGTCCACCTTACCTTTTTCAAATCCTTTTTCAATTAAAAAGTTTGAAAGTCTTTCATACCAAGCTCTAGGAGCTTGTTTTAAACCATAAAGAGCTTTGGTGAGTTTGAAAAAATGATTTGGAAATTTTGAGTCTTCAAAACCCGGTGGTTGTTCCACGTACACTTCTTCATTTATAAAACCATTTAAAAATGCGCTTTTAACATCCATTTGAAAAAGCTTGAAATTATGATAACATGCATATGCAAGCAACATCCTAATGGCTTCCATTCTAGCTACGGGTGCATAGGTTTCATCAAAATCTATTCCCTCTTCTTGAGTGTAACCTTGTGCTACTAGTCTAGCTTTATTTCTTACAATGTTACCACTCTCATCTAGCTTGTTCCTAAAGACCCATTTAGTTCCTATGGTAGATTGATTACTAGGCCTATCAACTAATGTCCAAACGTTACTTCTCTCAAATTGATTTAACTCTTCTTGCATAGCCATAATCCAAAAGTCATCTTTCAATGCTTCTTTAATATTCTTAGGCTCTATGCATGAGATAAATGCAACATGATTCATTAATCTAAGAGAAGATCAAGTGGTTACCCCCCTTGGATGGATCACCCAAGATTTCACCATCTTTGACATAGTTAACTCCCTTGGGTAGCTCACTTCCTTTTCCTCAAGAGCCAAGTCCTTCAAGGCTTCAAGAGGTGGATCTTGTGTGTTTTCTTCTTTTGTTGGAATCTCATCATCCTTTGAAGTTTGTCCTCCATCAAAGGCATTTATGATTCCTACATCATCATCATCACAAGAATCCTTCCTTGGAAGGAGGTTATCATCGAATACAACATGAATAGATTCTTCTACTACTAAAGTTCTTTTGTTAAATACTCGATAGGCTTTAGAGGTTAAAGAGTAACCTATGAAAACAGCTTCATCACTTTTTGCATCAAATTTACCTAAGTTGTCTTTTCCATTATTTAAAACAAAACACTTGCAACCAAAAGGGTGAAAATAGCTAATGTTAGGCTTTTTAGATTTTAAAATCTCATAAGGTGTTTTCTTTAAAATTGGCCTAATCATTACTCGATTTACAATATAGCAAGCGGTGTTTGTGGCTTCCGCCCAAAAATATTTAGGTAAATTGTTTTCACAAAGCATAGTTCTAGCCATTTCTTGCAAAGTTCTATTTTTCCTCTCAACTACCCCATTTTGTTGAGGAGTTCGAGGAGCCAAAAAATTGTGGCTAATACCATTTTCATTTAAAAAATCTTCAAACCCTAAATTTTGAAACTCGGTTCCATGATCACTTCTAATATGTGAAATTTTAAGTTCAAGTTCATTTTGGGTTAGTTTTGAGAATGTGATGAATTTTTCCAAAGCCTCATCTTTAGTACTTAAAAATAGAACCCAAGTAAATCTAGAAAAATCATCAACAAGTACAAAAGCATAAGACTTACCACCCAAGCTCATAGTCCTAATTGGCCCAAATAAATCCATATGGATAAGTTGTAAACATCTAATAGTAGAAACATCATTAATGGATTTAAAGGAAGACTTATGTTGTTTACCCTTAGAGCATGCATCACAAATTTTATCATTTGAAAATTTTATCTTGGGTAAACCTCTAACTAGATTAAGGGAGACTAGTTTTTCTAAAACACTTATGCTAGCATGTCCTAGTTTCCTATGCCACAACCATGCATCATTTTCATTTTGTGCAACTAAGCATGCATGAGATGTATGAATGTCATCTAGATGCACCATGTATATGTTCCCTATGCGATGACCTATGAGCATAATATTATTAGATTTAATGTCTACAATTTTGCATCAATTTTTATCAAATAAAACATTAAATCCTTTATCACACAATTGACTTATGCTCAATAAGTTGTGTTTAAGACCATCGACATACAAGACATTTTCAATAAGAATAGTAGAGTGATTACCTATGGAGCCAATACCTTTAATGTGACCTTTGGAGTTGTCACCAAATGTCACTACTCCTTCACTTTTTGGCTTTAGATCCGTGAATCTACTCTTGTCTCCGGTCATATGCCTTGAGCATCCACTATCAAGGTACCATGAGTTTTGACTTTGTGCTTTGGCCTTGTAGTAATGCTCCCCCATGGAGGAATCTTCCTCAAGTGTCATGAGGCAAAGGTTAGCCACTTCTTGTTCATCATCCTCCGATGACTCCTCATCACTCCAAGTAGCAAGCTTGGCTTTGAGCTTCTTCTTCTTCTCAAAGTCCTTCTTCTTGAGTTGAGGGCACTCCGAACGTATGTGGCCGGGTTGTTTGCACTCAAAGCAAATGATTTGATCCCTTGCTTCTTCTTTGTTCTTGCTTTTGAAGTCCATTTTTCTTTGGTTTTTTCTTCCCCGGTTGGACCTCATAAAGCGTGAGAATTGTTTGGCTATCATAGCCAATTCTTCTAGCTATCCTCCTCACTAGAAGAGATCTCTTCATGTAATGAAGCTTTGAGAGCTATTCACATCTTCTACTTCTTCTCAACCTCAAGCTTTTCTACTCTTTTCTCTTCTTTCTTCTTCTCTTCTTCCCTTCGTTGCTTCATAATCTCATGAGTAAGGAGAGAACCCACAAGCTCATCAAGCTTTAAAGTCTTTAAATTCTTAGCTTCTATGATGGCGGTTCTCTTCCCATCCCAAGATTCGGGAAGTGAATAGAGTAGCTTCTGGACAAGCTTGTCTTCCGGTATGATCTCTCCAAAACCTTTGAGCCCATTGACTATAGTGGAGAATCGATCAAACATCTTAGACACCGTCTCATCGGGCTCCATCTTGAAATTCTCATAACTAAGATTGAGAATTCCAATCTTAGTTTCTTTAACATCGTTGGTTCCCTCATAGGTAGTATCAAGAGTGTCCCACACTTCTTTGGCACTCTCAATGGATGACACTTTAGAATAGATGTCCGGACCAAATGAACAAAAAAGCATGTGGAGAGCTTTGTCATTTACTTGAATCTTTTTCCTTTCTTCTTCACTCATCTCGATCTTTTTCTTCAAGACCATCTTGCCTTCACCACCTTGCTTCAATGGAATGTAAGGGTCATCTTCAATGACATTCCACACTAAGTAGTCATTTGACTTGATGAAGAGACGCATTCTATTTTTCCAAAAAGAATAGTTATCACCATTGAAGAAGGGAGGCTTTGTAGTGGATTGAGACTCATACATGCCCGAACCGGAGGTTGAAGCCATCTCTTGATATTTGATGATCACACTCTTCCAAGGAACTCCTCTTGTGGTTGTTAATCCTCAAAGAGGTAGGCTCTGATACCAATTATTGAGTGGATCGAAAGATCGATATGAACCAAGAGTGGGGTGAATTGGATTTTTAAAGTTTGTGTGGTGGAAATTTGCAAATTAAAAAGATTGACAAGGAATTTTTAGAGTGGTTCAAGTTCCAAATGAACTCTACATCCACTACCTTAGCTTCACTAAGGATTTGCAACAATTCCACTAATTGCTCTTCCTCTTTCTTAGGCTAAAGAGGCAACCCTTACAATTTTCGGTTAAATTTTCTACCCAAAATTTAACCCAATCCGCACACAAAGGTAACAAAAAATTTGATGGCTAAGATAGTATCTCTCAATACAAATTGTAGCCCAATTACAAGCACTCAACCCAATTGAAAAAGATAAGAATGAAAATTACAATTGGGGTTTCTAGACAAATATGGGATTTTAGAACAAATGCTTGGATTTGATGTATGGATATTTTCTTTTTGATCAATAGTTGTTGCTGGAGCTTTTAGAGGTCCCTTTTATACCTTCTCATTGATTTCTAGCCGTTGTGGTTATTGCATTCATCAATAGAGCCGTTGGGGATGTTATCTCACCTCCAGAAATGAAGTTTGCAACAACCCGTTTTGGAACGCAGGGTACCTGTTTCGAAACAGACTAAAATAGAAAGAGTCGTTGGGGTGCATTTAAGAGCCCGTTTTGAAACGTGTTGAAGCCGTTTCGAAACACTTTTGCCACTGTCAAGGGTCGTTTCGAAACAGCCAGAGCTCGTTTCGAAACACCCTAACGGTTTCCAAAAAATCAGTTAAAAACATTGTAACGGTCATATTTTCAAATCAAAATGAAGAACAGTTTCGAAACGCTTGGACTCGTTTCGAAACAGTTTTGCTACTGTCAAGGGTCGTTTCGAAACTGATTGAGCCCGTTTCGAAACACCCTATTGATCTTTGAAAATTTAGTTAAAAAATATTACAACGGTTATAGTTTTCAAATCAAAATGAAGAACCGTTTCGAAACGCTTGAAGCTGTTTCGATACAGGTTCATGTGTTCTAAAGCCGTTTTGATACACGTTTCGGAATAGGGGTTGGCAGTGATGAAATCGTTTCGAAACGCCTTAGGCCGTTTCGAAATAGGGACTTGAAAATCACTGTTTCGGCTTTAAACACTTAGAAAAATATTTGAAAACTTTATTTTTAACTTTGGCATAATCTTAAAATCATATGGGGATGTTTGAGGACTTAAAAATTCATTTTGACATTTTCAATTTAGTCCTTAGGTTTTTAGTTATATCAAAATTAAAATATTGGTTTCACAATGGTCAAATCATACTTAGCTAGTTTTAGGATCATGAATACAACAAGTAGATATATAGGCATATTGACATTAATGTAACTGTTGAGTGTGTAAAAGTTCTATCATTTACACCTTTTTAAACCCATATTTCTGCTGCATTCAAGCATCATTGCATTGCATTTAGGTTAGTTTTCAATAAAACATCACAATTATATAAAAGGCACGGATTCTACTGAAAGATGGTTATTTTTGCAGGTATCTGTCATAGTAGATGTCGAAGGCAGGCGCAGGGCAGATAAGCAGGAGAGCTGAACTGGACAAGCAGCTGAAGAAGACGAATCTGTCATGGACCTGTCGTGACAGCATGGTGACAGCAGATTCATGAAGAGGAAAAAGTAAAGTGGACCTCGATAGATAGAGAAAAATCTGCTCGTCTGTCGTGTGGAAGCCGAATATTTTTACAAGCCCCGGATCAAGAGATATGTCAAGCCAAAGCTCAAAGGAGAGGAAATCCCTAAAAGCAAGGATGCGGCTGGAAAGTAGGAGACTTTAGAGATTTAGTCTTTATTAGAATCTTACTTTTAATTAAAGTTGTAATCCTTGTTACCTTAGATAACTTGAGCCCAAAGCTTATATAAAGGGCATAGATTAAACCTAGGGCATAGCCGACTACCCCATAACCGAAACCTAAACCCTGCCCTTTACCTGTCACCGATATGTTCTAAATTCCACCTAAGGCTACGGGTTGTTTTGTAAAGTAGTTGCAAGGGTTGTTTTGTTTTAGGATTTTTCAAGTTCAATAAAATAAACTTCAAGTTCTTTTATCTTGGTTTTAACATCTTGCAAGAGCATCGGGAGAGCATTGTGAGGTTATCTATTTACTTAGCATCGGGAGAGTTAAGTATACGAAAGAGATAAAAGCGCGTTCTCTAGTTTATAGTTGAACCATCTCGTGCTTAGGGATAAGGCGAGGTTAAGTGGCTAAGGAAGAATTCATACACATCGGTGTTCATCCTTCGATTCACGCCGGGAGGTATCATCAAAGACGTGATCATCGACGGACTTGTGCCTAGGGATAGGGCAAGGCAGATCAGGGATTCTTGCCAAACTTGAAGTATGGAGTTAGTGTTCGCTGCCGCGATAGCTGACGGACAGACGCCGCGACAAGTGCTGTCGGCGACGGGTGCGACGACAGAACTGGAGATCCTAAGCAATTCAATACCTACACTACTGAGCAACTCAATACCAGCCCATTCTCTCCATCTTGATATCTCAATCTTTTATTTACGTTTTTAATTTAATATTCGTGACAATTCTCTTAAATATTTCCTTTGCTTTCGTGCAGTGAATCTAGGTGAAGCTATTAGCCCAATCCCTGTGGAGACGATATCCGATACTTTGTATCACTTTACTACTTGCGTCGTGTATACTTGCACTACAATTGCGATAGACTATTTTACACGCAACAAGTTTTTGGCGCCGTTGCCGGGGGATTGGCAACATAACTACACCTTTCTTTCCTTGCACTTTTTGTTTTTATTTTCGTTTTTATTTTTGTTTTTATTTTTACTTTTCTTTAATTTTTCTTTTGTGTTTTTAAACTCTTGCTTTTCACAAGGTTTTCCTGTTTATGCGCAGATCGAAAAGAGGTGAAGATCCTGAGTATAAATTAGATCCGGAGATTGAACGTTCCTTTAATCTCAAGAAACAGATTCGCCACCTCTTAGACCGAAACGAATACCTTGAAGAACAGCTAGAGCAGATGGCCCGTAATCAGCCTGCCGGAGAAGAAATCCCGCCTGTCGGTGACCCGCCCGCGACAGGTGGACGACGGTCATGTCGTGACTACATGCTGAACGATCATGTAGAGCTGGAGACCACGCTGCCGGATATTGACGTTGACAACTTCGAGCTTAAACCTGTCATGTTTAGTATGATCAACAATGCCGGGCAGTTTGGTGGTTCTGCGACAGAAGATGCCAGGGAGCATCTCAAAACGTTCCAGGAGATCTGTGGTTCGTTTAGACTACCAGGAGTTAGTCCGGAGATACTGAGGCTTCGGTTATTCCCCCATTCATTGAGGGACAGAGCTAAAACTTGGTGGAATAAACTTACACCGGGTTCTATCATGACTTGGGCAGATTTAACTCGTGAATTTTTGTCTCGTTTTAATCCTTCACATTTAGCTGAGCGATTACGTAATGAAATTGCTACTTTTCAACAGGAAGATGACGAGCCAATGCATGAGGCCTGGGACAGATTCACAACTCTTCTACGAAACTGCCCAATGCATGGATTCCCCGTCTGGAATCAGGTAACTAAGTTTTATAATGCTGCTAACTTACAAACTCGCATTCGAATTGATTCCGCAGCAAATGGACTACTATTGGACAAAGATCCAGACGAGGCCCTGCAAGTTCTGAAACATCTGGCTAAGAATGAGGAGCAGTTTCCAACCGCTAGAAGAGGGGGTAAACGGGTACTTGCTGTCAAGGATTATGAGGCCGACAGCACTATGAAATCACAGGTAGCATTCCTCACTAAAGCCATGAAACACTTATTGAGTGAAGAGGAAGTACGAGGGTTTGCTGTCGAGGAAGTTTGTGCTACATGTGAGGGAAATCATAGTAGGGATGAGTGCCCTATAAATATAGAAGAAGGAAAATATGTTGGAAATTACAAGCCAAACTACAATTCCAACAATTACAACCCTAATTGGAGGAAAGACCCCAAATTTTCCTGGAGTAACCCCAACAATGCTCTAAATCCGCAAGCATATAATCAGAATCAGGGGGGTCCTAGATTGTTGACGCGACAGCAGCCACAGCCGCAAAACTTGCCGCAGAACCTGCCGCCTCAGCAACAACATCAGCCACCACCTGCCACGAGTAGTATATTGGAGCAGACTCTGGCCACCTTTATGTCTCAGACCGGCACGTATATGGATAACATCAATAAGTTTGTCAAGAAAACGGAAGACTTTATGGATGAAACTAAGATGAGAATGACAAACCATGAGGCCACCTTGAAATCTCTAGAGACACAAATGGGTCAGGTGTCGCAGCATATTAAGCCACGGCAGAATGGAGGATTCCCTAGCAATACTGAAAATGCAAGAACGCCCCCTCATGAGCAATGTAAGGCGATTACTACTAGGAGTGGGAAAAAGTTACCAGGGCCGGAAAAAGAAGCTGAAACAGAAAAGAAACCTGCCTTGGATAAGCCTGCCGAGGAAGCTGCCCCGGCAGGTAATGAACAGACTGCTGCCGATGAGCCTGTCACGACAGCAGAAGCGACAGAGGAGAAAAAAGATGAGTATCGACCTCAGATTCGCATGCAGTGGGAAGGACGCATTGCTGATTATCGTCCTCCACCACCTTTTCCGCAACGGATACAGCAAGCTAAGCATGAATCTCAACTTAAAAAGATTTATGATATTTTTAAACAGGTTCATATTAACATTCCGTTGTTAGATGCTGTTAGGGAAATGCCCGGTTATGCTAAATTTCTCAAGGATGTCATGTCTAAAAAATCTAAACTTGGGGAATTTGAAACGGTAAGGATGCAAGAAGGGTGCATGAGTATTCTTCATCGACAACCACCCCAGAAAAAGAAGGATCCAGGGAGCTTCCTCATACCTTGCGTAATCGGAGATAAATTTGTGGGTAAGGCATTATGTGATCTTGGTGCTAGTGTTAATCTAATGCCCAAATCTGTTTTTCAGAAATTAGGTATTGGCAAGGCGCGGCCCACGACAGTTACCCTACAGCTAGCCGACCGCTCTTACGTTCACCCCGAGGGAAAAATTGAAGACATCTTGGTAAGAGTGGATAAACTTATTTTTCCTGCTGACTTTCTTATTTTAGATTGTGAGGCAGATGAGAACGCACCAGTCATCCTAGGGCGACCCTTCTTAGCCACGGGAAGATCATTGATTGATGTGGAGAAAGGAGAACTCACCATGCGCGTAAACGATCAAGAAATTAAGTTGAATGTTCTCCAAGCAATGAAACATGCTGATGTGGATGAAGAATGCAAGGCCATCATTGAGGTGACCTTTGATCAACCCTGCATCAGGTCGGGCTGCCAGGATATAAAATTTGGTCACTGCTGCGACAACCATTTACAAGCCTGTCACGACAACAACGACGACAGCACCGACGACAGCGACTCCTCTGAATCCAATTCATCTGATACTGAAGGTCATGAGGAGGTAGACTGGTTAGACCATCGCCCAGGTAAGTTATTCGAACCCTTGAATTACACTTCGGATAACCATTTAATCCAAAAGCCATCTACTGTTGAACCACCTGTCTTAGAACTTAAGCCCCTGCCAGGGCAGCTTAAATATGCTTATCTTGGTAGTGATAAAACACTACCCGTAATCATCTCTGCTAAGCTGCCGCAGGAACAGGAACGACAGCTGATCGACATGTTGAGGCAGCACAAAAGGGCGATAGGATGGACCATAGCAGACATTCAGGGCATTAGTCCGGCAATCTGTATGCACAAAATCCTCTTAGAAGAAGATCATAAGCCGACTATTGATGCCCAAAGGCGGTTGAACCTTGCAATGAAGGAGGTAGTGCGTAAGGAAATAATTAAATGGTTAGACGCTGGTATCATTTACGCCATCTCCGATAGCAAATGGGTAAGCCCGGTGCAATGTGTTCCCAAGAAAGGAGGCATGACTGTAATAACCAACGAAAACAACGAGTTAATCCCAACCAGGACTGTGACCGGTTGGAGGGTTTGTATGGACTATCGGAAGCTTAACAAAGCTGCCCGAAAAGACCACTTTCCTTTACCCTTTATTGATCAAATGCTTGATAGATTAGCGGGTAAACCTTACTATTGTTTTCTTGATGGTTATTCAGGATATAATCAAATTGCTATTGCACCGGAGGACCAAGAGAAAACGACTTTCACCTGCCCCTACGGAACATACGCATTTAGGAGGATGCCGTTTGGACTCTGTAACGCACCTGCCACCTTCCAAAGGTGCATGATGGCAATATTCTCCGACATGGTAGAGGACTTCCTTGAGATCTTCATGGATGATTTTTCTGTCTTTGGAGACGATTTTGAGAGCTGCCTTGGCAACCTTCAAAAGGTACTTGAAAGATGTGAAAAAGCTAATCTTGTTCTTAATTGGGAAAAATGCCATTTTATGGTAGATGAGGGGATAGTTTTAGGCCATAAGATTAGCTGCCGTGGGATAGAAGTCGACAGGGCAAAGATTGAAGTCATAGAGAAGCTGCCGCCGCCAACCACAGTCAAGGGCATTAGGAGTTTTTTAGGGCATGCTGGTTTCTATAGGAGATTTATTGCAAATTTCTCAAAAATCACGAAGCCCCTATGTCATCTCTTAGAGCAGAACCGACCCTTTGACTTTAATGAAGAATGTACTGAAGCATTCAAGGTTCTGAAGGAAAAGCTAGTGACAGCCCCCATAGTACAGCCACCAGACTGGACGCAACCGTTTGAAATTATGTGTGATGCTAGTGACTATGCTGTCGGGGCAGCACTTGGGCAGCGCAAGGACAGGCTGTTTCATGTCATATATTATGCCAGCAAAACATTGAATGATGCCCAAGTAAACTATACCACCACAGAAAAGGAGCTGTTAGCTGTGGTGTTCTCCATCGACAAGTTTCGTTCTTACATACTTGGGACGAAAGTAATAGTGCACACCGATCATTCTGCCCTTAAGTACTTGTTCGCAAAGAAGGATGCAAAGCCTAGGTTGATACGATGGATCTTGCTATTACAAGAATTCGACCTTGAAATCAAAGACAAAAAGGGGACAGAAAATCAGGTGGCAGATCACTTGTCGAGGTTAGAGATGGGACAGAGTCTACCTGTAGATGAGACACACATACTAGAGACCTTCCCAGATGAGCAGCTCTTTGCTGCCGCAATAGCTGTCGCGACAGCCATGGCAGCAGGTAAGTCTTCTAACCTTCCCCGGTATGCTGATTTCGTTAATTTTATAGTTAGCGGAATATTACCTTCTGATCTTACTTATCAAGCCAGGAAGAGGTTTCAAAATGATGTAAAACATTATTATTGGGACGAACCTCTTCTTTTCAAAATGTGCGCAGATCAGGTTATAAGGAGATGTGTACCACAAGAAGAACAAGAAGACATTCTCCATCACTGTCATGCTTCACAATATGGAGGACATTTAGGAGGCAATAAAACGGCTGCCAAGGTGCTGCAGTCAGGGTTCTATTGGCCGACACTGTATAAGGACGCACAGGAATTTTACAAAAACTGTGACAGGTGCCAGCGGACAGGTAACATCTCAAGGAGAAACGAGATGCCACTGCAGAATATTTTAGAAGTCGAAATCTTCGACGTTTGGGGGATTGATTTTATGGGACCTTTTCCATCTTCGTGTGGAAATCTTTACATCCTCCTAGCAGTAGATTATGTCTCCAAGTGGGTAGAAGCAATCGCAACTCAAAAGAATGATGCCAAAACGGTCCAAAAGTTTTTGCACAAAAACATCTTTTCTAGATTTGGCATCCCTAGAGCGATTATCAGTGATGAAGGGAGACATTTCGATAACAGGGTAATTGCTGCCGCCTTGAAGAAATATGGTGTCAAGCACAAGATAGCGACAGCATACCACCCACAGACCAATGGACAGGCTGAGATTTCCAACAGGGAAGTGAAGAACATTCTTGAAAAAATGGTCAAACCAACTAGGAAAGATTGGTCTTTACTTCTGAATGATGCATTATGGGCATACAGGACAGCTTTCAAGACTCCATTGGGCATGTCTCCATTCCGATTGATCTATGGGAAAACCTGTCACCTGCCTGTCGAGATAGAACATAAGGCATATTGGGCAATCAAGGCAGTAAATATGGACTTGGACAAGGCAGGTCAGAAAAGGCTGTTAGATTTGAATGAGATCGAGGAAATACGGACAATGGCCTACGACAACGCAAGAATATACAAGGAGAAAACAAAGAAGTGGCATGACAAGAAGTTGCTGCCGCGACAGTTCTGCCCTGGGCAGCTTGTGTTGTTGTTTAATTCGAGGTTGAAACTCTTTCCAGGGAAGCTCAAATCTAGATGGTCTGGTCCATTCCAAGTAATTCAAGTTTTCCCCCATGGTGTCATTACAATTCAATCATTAAAAGACGGGCACCAATTCAAAGTCAATGGACAACGCCTCAAGCATTATCAGGGGACTGAAGCCCCAGGAATTCAGGAAGTGGTTACCTTAGGTGATGCCCCACAAGGCATCCCTAATTTAACCTAGTTGTTTTTTTTATTTATTTTATTTTATTAGTATTATTAGGAATTAGATTTATTTTAATAATGTTTTGTTTTAATTTCAGTTTTTAGGAAATAAAGGAGTCAAGTGAGAAAGAAGAAGTGGCCCAAGACCACCGCCCATCCACCAGCCCAATAAAGCCCATTTATGATAACCTGTCGCTTCGGCTGCCGGCGCAGACGGATTTGATAGGCTGTCAACAGACGCACAGCAGACGAAGAAGCGTGCGGCAGACGCTCAGCAGACGCATTAATGAGTGTCAGACGCGTCAGACACGCAATATCCAATCTGCCGCCCCGTTATTCCCGCCTGCCGTTGCGGCATTAAATGGGCAGCTACTCGACAGCTATATAAACCCCTTCCCCCTTTCATTTTTTTCCTCACTTCTGATTTTTCTCTCTTGTATTCTCTTCTAGTTTTATCTACTTTCTCTTTTTTTCAGCCCTTGCAACCAAAAATGTCTTCACGACAAACTCGCCAGAATGCTGCTGCCGCCTCTTCTTCCGCAGCAGCATCCCCGTTCGCCAACAAGGAACTTTGGGAGGAACGGAGCTTCATCTATAATAGAGATGCTCCTCTTTTTGGACTCCGGCCGTTCATTATGAAGTCCATTACGGCGCAACTTTGGGAAGACTTTGCCGAGCAGCCGGTAGAGCTTAACGACACTCTGGTCAGGGAATTCTACGAGGCGATCGAGAGTAAGACGGCGACATCTGTCGTCGTCCGAGGAGTGTCAGTTCCTTTCACCGCCAGCAGCATCAACCATGTCTTCGGCCTCTTCTTTGGCCCCAATGACGATGCTCATCAACAGTTTTGGGACTCCCTCGACGCTGCCGGCCACGATGCTGTCATGAGGGAATTGACAGAGGAGGGCACAACCTGGAGCACCAGCAAAAAGAACCCCAACTCCGTTAACCGGGCAGAGCTGCTCCCCGAGGCTAAACTTTGGAACGCTTTTATCAAAAAGCGTATCCTGCCCTCATCCCACCACACGACAGTCAACAGGCAGCGGCTGGCCCTCATCCACTCTATCATGCATGACAGGCCGATCAACGTGGGCAAGTACATGCGAGACAGCATTCTCGATTGTGCCTTCAGAACAGATTCACGACTATGCCTGCCCTTCACCATTACTGCCTTCTGCCGCTGCGCTGCCGTACCGGAGGACCCTTCAGACAAAATCAAGAAGGGCAGCGGTTGGACCGACAGCAACATCTCCAGCCTCATGGAGATTATCATCGTATCGCCCCTCAACGCCTTCGATCCGAACGCCCAACCTGCTGAGTCTGATGATGAACCTGCCACTGAACCTGCCCCAGAAGCTGCGACCAACACCGCTCCGGCAGATCAGAACGCCAACATCTTAGCTGCCATCTTGAGGATTGAGGAGCGGCAGATGGGTTTAATGACATTCATCCGCGACTTCTTCAACGCAACGGTAAATTTCATTACCAATAATTTGAATTTTTCGGATGTCATTTTCCCCACCTTCCCCGCCCATTACTTTAATATCCCCTCTCCCACTCCCACACCACCTGTCTCTCCCCACGGAGAATCTGCCTCCTCCACACCTTCCCCGACAGCAGCCGGCAGCCCACCGGCGGACACTTCTCCTCGAGGCACCAAGCGAGCTGCCACTGACGACAGCCCTCTTGTCCGGAGGAACTTGGACAGCGCCTTCACTCGGGTGAAAAGAATCAAACATGTGGCCAACAAGAGGATGCTGTCCAAAGCCATTACGAGTAACAGCTGGGATAGCAGCGGCAGTTCTGATGTCCGACTAGTGGAGCCACCTGCCCTTCAACCTGCTGACGACCCTATTCCCCAACCGAAGGAAGAACCTGCACCTCAACAGGCTGATGAACCTGTTGACCAACCTGCTCCGGAACCTGCCCAGCCACCTCCCCAACGCAGACGCTACCATCAGATCCGCGTCAGCAGCAGCAGCGAGGACAACGCATAAAATTTAAGTTTTTATTTCTTTTACTCCTCTTATTGCTGCCTGCCCTTATATATTGTGATGTACTTTTATTTATCATGTTTTTCTTTCTTTGTTTTTAGTGTCATTTTGCATTGAGGGCAATGCAACCCTCGAGTTTGGGGGTGGCAACCCTCCATATTTAATGGAGTCTTTAGCACATCTTTTGTTTAATTGTTGTGTCTTATTAGTTTTTTACTTCCAAAAAAAAAATTCAGAAAAATCAGAAAAATTTGAACTGTTGGTTTAAAACTGTGAAGTTAACTTACCTGTCATGACGGCTCTGTCGTGGCAGCATCTTTAGGACAGGTTAAGGAAAATTTTAGAGCCTTTCTATAGTTCTGAAAACTTAAACACTTTTGTGACTGTTATAATGCTTAGACTTCTTTTAGCCAAACTAGAATAGGAAGCTTAGAACTTGGATAGCCCCTAGAGGTGCCTAACACTGGCTCTAGGAAAGAAGTTTAGCAAAAGAAAATCAAAAACCTAGAGGTGCCCGAAACCGGCTCTAGGAAGCTAACTAGAGGTGCCCAAAACTGGCTCTAGAAAATCTTAGCTTGAAAATAAAAGAAAAAGCATGAAAATGTGCCTTCTAAAAGAAAGTAAACTTTGGCATAAAATTCAAGTTAAGGAGTTGAATATTCTAGTGAAACTAAGAGAGTCTTAGCTTATAACTGTTCACAAGCATGCACACACTGCACGAGAGCTATAGGGAGATTCCGGACAGATCCTAACCCTTCCGACAGGTTGCTGCCGCCATAGAGAATGAGCGACAGGCGAGGGACAGTTCACTGTTTGAAGGCCAACACAAAAAATTTTCAGTTTTCTTTTAAGTCTCCATTGCTTGAGGGCAAGCAAAAACTTGAGTTTGGGGGTGTGTTGAGTGTGTAAAAGTTCTATCATTTACACCTTTTTAAACCCATATTTCTGCTGCATTCAAGCATCATTGCATTGCATTTAGGTTAGTTTTCAATAAAACATCACAATTATATAAAAGGCACGGATTCTACTGAAAGATGGTTATTTTTGCAGGTATCTGTCATAGTAGATGTCGAAGGCAGGCGCAGGGCAGATAAGCAGGAGAGCTGAACTGGACAAGCAGCTGAAGAAGACGAATCTGTCATGGACCTGTCGTGACAGCATGGTGACAGCAGATTCATGAAGAGGAAAAAGTAAAGTGGACCTCGATAGATAGAGAAAAATCTGCTCGTCTGTCGTGTGGAAGCCGAATATTTTTACAAGCCCCGGATCAAGAGATATGTCAAGCCAAAGCTCAAAGGAGAGGAAATCCCTAAAAGCAAGGATGCGGCTGGAAAGTAGGAGACTTTAGAGATTTAGTCTTTATTAGAATCTTACTTTTAATTAAAGTTGTAATCCTTGTTACCTTAGATAACTTGAGCCCAAAGCTTATATAAAGGGCATAGATTAAACCTAGGGCATAGCCGACTACCCCATAACCGAAACCTAAACCCTGCCCTTTACCTGTCACCGATATGTTCTAAATTCCACCTAGGGCTACGGGTTGTTTTGTAAAGTAGTTGCAAGGGTTGTTTTGTTTTAGGATTTTTCAAGTTCAATAAAATAAACTTCAAGTTCTTTTATCTTGGTTTTAACATCTTGCAAGAGCATCGGGAGAGCATTGTGAGGTTATCTATTTACTTAGCATCGGGAGAGTTAAGTATACGAAAGAGATAAAAGCGCGTTCTCTAGTTTATAGTTGAACCATCTCGTGCTTAGGGATAAGGCGAGGTTAAGTGGCTAAGGAAGAATTCATACACATCGGTGTTCATCCTTCGATTCACGCCGGGAGGTATCATCAAAGACGTGATCATCGACGGACTTGTGCCTAGGGATAGGGCAAGGCAGATCAGGGATTCTTGCCAAACTTGAAGTACGGAGTTAGTGTTCGCTGCCGCGATAGCTGACGGACAGACGCCGCGACAGGTGCTGTCGGCGACGGGTGCGACGACAGAACTGGAGATGCTAAGCAATTCAATACCTACACTACTGAGCAACTCAATACCAGCCCATTCTCTCCATCTTGATATCTCAATCTTTTATTTACGTTTTTAATTTAATATTCGTGACAATTCTCTTAAATATTTCCTTTGCTTTCGTGCAGTGAATCTAGGTGAAGCTATTAGCCCAATCCCTGTGGAGACGATATCCGATACTTTGTATCACTTTACTACTTGCGTCGTGTATACTTGCACTACAATTGCGATAGACTATTTTACACGCAACAGTAACCAATCCAACATTTAATCACACAAATTATGGACTTATGGCATATTATATGATTACAATCACATATCAAAACATATCACATATCTCACTTGTTATGTCTTATTTTAAGTACTTGTCATGTTTTGCCTTGGTAGATTAATAGAACTAGGTAATCAAGTCTCTTTTAGGTATAAAGTACCAATTCAAGGGATGCACAATGCATCAAAAATTAGAGGATGCTCAATGCATCAAGGTGTCTTTCACCAATTCAAGGTAATCACATATTCAACAGAGAATGCTCAAAGCATCAATTTCACAAGGTGCTAACAACACAACAGAGAGTACACTAGGTACTAATTTCAGAGAAGCTCTAGACTCACGCCCTTCTACCTAAGGACCACTAGTCAACCAAGGACTTATTAAATCTTTTTCCAAGAAGATCAACTAAGTGTTTCACAAACAATTTACAAGGTCATACAACATGTTCATATCACCAATACACTAGACCTATTCAAGATCATCATTCAAGCAATTTCCAACAAGTATATCATGTCATTTCACTCATGAATTCGTCAATAGCAGTAGCTTATAATCATTTATAAGTTCATATCATGAAGCACATATAGATCATCAATCAAGGTCATAAATCAAGTATCACACAGTAACAATAAACTAGAGCAAACATAAGTGGTTGTCTTTCCATTTAACCTCCTCCCCTTTAAGCATTTACCAAATATTAATTAGGTTCATTTCATTCTTTTAAGTCATAATATAGCAAAATAAATACATTGGTTAGGACACTAGTCCTAACCATAAGGATTAACTACACTCACAATACTCCAAGCTAGGTTGTTTCCTTGATCACTATGCCTTTGTCATTTCTATTTGGTTGTCCAACTCTTGAATCCTTCAATGTTTCCTCAAAGTCTTGATCTTATTATTCATACAAAAACACATATAAGACATATTATAAGCCAATTCAATCATACAAACTTATTTAAACAAGTACAAACATTGAACATTTCAAAAACTGTTTTTTATGGGCAGATTGAGTACCATCCACTATTTTGTCCATAACTTTTTACTTACAAGTCTAAATTTAGATTTCTTTATCAATCCAGAAAGCTTATTCGCTCAGCTTTAAATTCATGCATGGCACATATTTTTCACATTTCCCAATCAATACAATTTTACACTTGAAAACATGGCATTTTCCAGGGCCTATTTTGCCAACTTGATTTCTAAGCGACTTTAGTGTACTTTTTAACTATGATCCATAACTAGTTTAAATCCAGCATTTTAACCAAAGTTTAGCATGTTTATGATTTATATTTTCAAGTTTCATTTGCTTCAAAAACATGGCAAATCAGCCCCTAAATTCTATCATTTTCTAGATTAGTCCAGATTAGTGTTCTAAGTATTCTAGTGAGCTTTAACCTATCATTTAAGCTATAATTCATTCCAACCAAGTTATATTTCATTCATTCATCATATACCCTATTTCTAAACAAGATTTCAAGAATTTATTGCTTAGCAAATTAATCCTTAATTTTTCAGTTTTAACTGAATTGCCCAGAATTTTCCAGATTCAATCTTACATGTGACCAATTTTGTTCTAACTTAATTTCCAGCAATCCCGTGAGCATTTTCATCATTTCAATACCTCTATCCTACATTAAATTCAATTTTCTACAACATTTTCCGACAGATATTTTTCCAGTTTGATCTCTAACATGCTCAAAAATCTAGATTTCTACAGGATGTTCAACAAGTGCGAATCTGGGCAGATTTATGTTCTAGCTTGTTTCAACCAAATTTTCCAGTTCATTTTCACTAATCTCACTAACCACGCATTATTTAAACACAATCAAGCATTTAAAAACAGTTTATAGCAAGATTATACCAAGAATTCATCAAGATAACCATATAAATTCAAAGACAAAATCAGGTAACATATTAGACACTTACTTGAATTGTATGAACAAGCATGCAATCTTGATAACCCTAGCTATTATTTTCCAACAATCAAAGATGTTTTAAAGCCTCAATTTTCTAGATTTCTAGCTCTCAAATCCTCTCTCTTTGTTTGGTTATTTTCGGTGATAATGTATGTGTGTTTGCATGGAAGGATGATGGAGTAAGATATCCTAGCCGCGTGTCCCCTTAGTCTCCTTAAGTGGGACACTTGTTTTCCTTACACCCAGATATTAATTTGATTCATCAGATCCCACTAACCTTAATATACATATTATATGTTATTATTTTCATTTTCTATTATCATATATATATATATATATATATTATTCTAATATTACTTAAGTGTTATATATATATATCCTTAATTTAATAGCCACAACATTAATTCATTCCGAATTTTTGTTCAAGTGTAAAAACGTTTACACTTTTCATATTAATTTCTTATGATTTCTTCTAGGGTATTTTTAGGGTGTGACATCTGAAAAACTTCATGACAAACCTGAAGATTGGCAGTCGTTTTCCAAGACATCTGTAGAATCTCAGTCAAATGCGGTAAGCACTGTGGGGACTACAACTTTTACCATGAAACAAATTGTAGAACTCTACATGATGTTTGGCAGAATGGGAGGCCCTAGTGAGGAAAACCTAGCACTAGTTGAGAATGAAGGTACAAAGAGCAACCATTTTCCTATTGCTCTTCTATCTACACAGACTACACCTGCATGGATCATTAACTTTGAAATATATGATCACATGACTGGTAACATAGAGTTATTCTTCAAGTTTTCAACATCATCTTCTAAGAGTTTTATAAAAACATATGAAGGCTCTTTATCACAAATAAAGGGAAGTGGTTCTGTCATCCTTAATGACAATATGTTGTTGAATGGTGTCTTATTTGTGACCAATCTTGCTTGCAATCTCATATTTGTTAGTAATCTTTCCATATAGTTGAAGTGTTCATCAAAATTTACTGACTCTAGTTGTATTTTGCAGGCAATGGACTCGAAGAAGATGATTGGCAATGCTAGCTTGCAAAATGGGCTTTATGTTATCTATGGCTCTCAATCATCTCCCTTACCAAACTCTTCTTATGATTTTATTACTTTATGAAAGGTTGATGATACTATGTTATGGCATTTTAGGTTAGGCCACCCTAGTTTTTAATATATTGTAAAATTACATCTTAATTTGTTCGTTAATAAAAAACCATTTTTTAAATGTCATATCTGTCCACTTGCTAAACAAACAAAAGCATCCTATTTACCATCTACTTATAAACCATCTAAACCTTTTTCTCTAATCCATAGTGATATTTGAGGTCCTTCTAAAGTGAATAATGTAAATAGTCGTAGGTGGTTCATCACATTTATTGATGATCATAGTAGGACTACATAGACTTATTTATTAAGAGAAAAATCTGGAACTGAGTATATTTTTGAAAGATTTCATAATATGGTTGAGACACAATTCAACAGTAAATTTTACATTTTTAAATCTGATAATGGGGGTGAGAACTTTTTCAAATCCTTAGGAGACTTTTTTTAGGAAAAAAGGTATTGTTCAAATAAGTTCTTGTGTGGATACATCAAAGTTAGATCACCGATCCTTGAAATGTGTATTGATAGGATATTCTTCACTTAAGAAGGGCTACAAATGTTATTATCTTCCTTCTAAATTTTTTTATCACCTTGAATTTAACCTTTTTAAATAGGAACCTTACTTCACCAAGGCCACAATTCAGGGAGAGAACTGGGATAATTTTTAGCCTTCTAAAATACCAAGTTTACCCTTTTATATTTCATTCTATACTTTAGATTTTTTTACCCATAAAAATCATTGATCATTCTTTGTTACCATAACTTAATACTCCTTTAAATACTTTTATTCCATCTCATGTTATCTCACTTGCAGCCACCCAAAATTCATCTAGAACTGCACCACCTAATACTCAACCTCCTAAGCAGCATAGCGTTTATACCAGAAAAAGGAAAATTGTTCATGAGACCATTTTGCAATCTGAAACTTGCCAAGAATTAGATTTGAGTCAAGTTGCTTGTAAGAATAATGGATGTAATGTGCCAACTGAAATTTCTTCTCCTTCAATTAATGTTGATGATCCGCCTATTGCTAAAAAGGAAAGGGTGAGACAATGCACTAAACACCCTATTCAGAAGTTTATTGCTTATGGTTCTTTAATGCCACCTTTTAGAGCTTTTATAGCATGTTTAGATGAGGAGAAAATCCCTACAACCATTGAAGGTTCCCTAAAAGATTCTGAGTGGAGAATGGTTGTTGAAGAAGAAATCGATCCACTTGAAAAGAATGACACTTGGACCATTACAGATCTTTCTCAAGGCACAAAACTCGTTGGTTGTAAATGGGTGTTTGCTATTAAATATAATTATGATGTCTGTATTCAAAGATATAGAGCAAGACTGGTGGAAAAAGGGTTTACGTAGACCTATGAAGTTTACTATAATGAAACCTTTGCACCTGTGGCAAAACTTAATATAGTCATGGTTCTTTTAAGTCTGGTTGTTAACAAAGAAAGGAAGTTTCATCAACTTGACATTAATAATAATTTTCTTAACGGAAAACTGGATGAAGAAGTTCACATGAGAATGCCTCAAGATTTGAAGTCTATTTAAGGAAATCAAAAAGTTTACAGGCTTAGTAAATCTCTTTATGGTTTGAAGCAGTCACCTAGGGCTTGGTTTGACAGGTTCACTAAGGTCATTCTAAAAAATGGGTACAAGCAGTCTCTAGGAGACCACACACTATTTATTAAGGTAACTTCCAGTAATAAAAAAATTATTTTAATAGTGTATGTGGATGACATAATAATAACAGGTGATGATGAAGAAGAAATACGTCACTTGAAGGGATTGTTGAGTAAAGAATTCGAGACAAAAGACTTTGGAAATCTCGGGTATTTCCTAGGCATGAAGGTTTCAAGGTCGAGCAAGGGGCTGACAATAAACCAAAGAAAGTGTGTCATGGACTAGCTTATGGAAACAGAAATGTTGGGATGCAAACCAGCTAAAACTCCCATAGAAGCTGGCTTAAAATTCAGTAAAAAAAAAGATTTCTCAAGTTAATAAGGGCCAATTCCAGAGGTTAGTGGGAAAGCTGGTTTACTTATCACTAACTACACTTGACATAGCATTTTCAGTCAATGTTATTAGCCAACACATGACTGATCCAAGGGAAGAACATATAGAAGCAACGGCCAAAATTTTAAGATACTTGTAGGGAATTCAAGGACATGGTTTGTTGTTTAGGAAGACTCAAGATAGGACTGTTAAAGTGTTTATAGACTCGAGCTGGGCAGGTGAACTCACTTATAAAAGGTCCACTAGTGGTTACTACACATTTGTTTGGGAAAATCTAGTAACCTGAAAAAGCAAGAAACAAATATTGGTGTCCAGAAGCAGTGCTGAAGCAGAGTATAAGGCTTTGGCGTTAGGAACATGTGAAGGAATTTGGCTACTAAAGTTACTTAAGGAGCTGAGGGGTGTATCAAGAAGAGAAGATTGAGATTTTGTGTGACAACCAGTCAACTATTCAGATTGCCAAAAATCTTGTCCATCATGATAAAACTAAACATGTGAAAATAGACAAACTTTTTATTTAAGAAAATATCAACAATAGGATAGCTTCCTTGTCCTATATTCCTACAGAATAGCAGCTAGCTTATGTACTTACAAAAGCACTACCTAAAGCATTTTTCGATGTTGGATTATACAATGTATATTATCCAACTTGAGGGGTGTGTAGGGTTATTCGATATTATTGATAGTGTTTGTATTCCTTAGGTAACTATAAAAGTAGTTTAAGTTTAAGTCTATTTCCTAAAAAATAAGAGTTAGAAGATAATTGTATATAGGACTCCTAATTGTAACTAAAGTCTAACTCTAAAGTCTTTAAAGAGTTTGTAATCTATAAACTTATTTTATGAAATACAGAAACATAGTTATTTTGTTTCATTAAACTTCACACTTATCAATTGTACTCACAATTAGGAGAAGTTCTTGTTATTCTTCTGTCAATACTTCCAATTGGTGTCTCATATTACGTAAAATTTTTATAAGAAAAGAGTATGGTTTATCACATATGATTGTTATTGAAGATGAATCTTTAAAATCTTTATGCAAATCGAAATACTTCCTGGCTTGTGAATTGTTATCCGTGGTATAACATGACATTGCGATTTAGTGTAGTCCCTAAATAAATCATTTTTTCATTGTGATAGAATATTTTTTTGGGTACACAAACCACATATTTCTCATGATATACAAGAATCATATTACAGCACAAAATCCCTTTGAACTCTGAGTTTTTACATTCACAGTTCACATCGTTCGTAAGTGACTCTATCCGATGTCATTTTAAATTGTTGTTTTCATGGCCATTTAGCCTTTTTCATTGTCATTCCATACACACATACTTTTCTATTATCTTGAATATTTCTTGCACTGGTATATATTATCATATGCACTTCTTTTTGAAACTCCTTAAAATTCTTTGAATTTTGAAACACACTCTCACTCACATACTCAGTAAAGCACAAGTTTGGCTAATTAATTGAAATGAAAGATCCATTTTCCTCCTGAGTTGCTCATTTACATAATCCAAGACAATATTGTTGAAAAAATTCTTTCAAAATGGTATTAAGATTCACAAATGCTTTGGAAAAAAAAAATTCTTACTCTTACTTGTTGTGTACTACACATTGAAGCCCAAAAGCTATCCATGAAGAATACAGGAACACGTCGTTGCCTTAAGTAAACATCTCATTAAATCGATTTAACTCTTACAACTTATATTTAATACCAATTTCTTTCCACTTCCTTTTAACTCTTCAATGCTAAAAGAATGATTAAGAGCACTTCGTAACTTCATGTGAATTTTATATGTACCTTCATTAATATTAAAACATTTCTTCTTATTTTTCATAATATGCCAAATACACCATTGCATAGCCAAATGACTACTCAAACTGAATCAACCAGTACTCCCACGTTTCCGGAAGGTAGTTCTATATTTATTGTTTTCACTGATAATAGGGGTTTTTAGACTTTAATATCGGATTCAGGAAGAAATGAGCGTTCGATCGAGTCAAGTTGAGTCGAAAAAACTCAAGTTATTCGAGTTGACGCGTCATATTTTACAACTCAAACTTTATTTGAAATTTTTTCGATTCAAGTCAGATTTATGAAACGAGTCGAGTTTTCGAGTTCCTATACAAATCTAATTGTAATTATTTATCATGTTATAGTACAGTTTGATTCCAATTTAAACGACTTTCTCTAAACATATAAGATATGCATGTATATATATATATATATATCTTCATATTTTTATATCGGTATATATAATAGGAAAAATGAGGGACTCGACTCAAACTTAAAAATTAATCCACTAATTACTAATAATTTTGAGTTATTCGAATTTTCATTTTACAACTCAAACTTTATTTGAAATTTTTTCGAGTCGAGCCGAGTCAAAAATTTCAATTTTTTCGAGTCGAGTTTTACTCACCCTAAATTTAGGGGCATCAAAACATGTGACTGGAAAACTATTTTAGAACTTTCAATCTTTACAATTTTCATGTCATATAAAGACATTGAATGGTTCATTATCCTGTATTGAATGGAGTGGATCCATTAAGACTTCTGAGAATTTCATACTATCAAATGCGTTCTATGTTCCTAAATTGTCTGCAATCTTATTTCTTTAAGTAAACGTGATGGTTGATTTGTACTGAACATCTAAATTCTTTTTTAATATTTTTTAACTTTAGGATATGGACTCGGAAATTGTGATTGGTAGTTCTAGGTTTATGATGGTCTCTACATTCGTTAATGACCGACATCTCTATATAGACAAGCTCATTCAAGTTATTTTCCTCCAAAACATTGTTTTTCTTCATTTTCATACTTCCCCAAAGACCTTTTATTAGGCATTATAGGTTAGGATAGTCTAATTTCCATTACATTGGAAAGATTTTTATAAATTTGTTTATCACTAAAAATCCAAATTCCTTTACTTATGAAATATGTTCTCTTGCTAAACACACAAAAACTTCATATCCTCCATCAAAACATAAACAATCTTGTCCCTTTTCTATTGTGCATAATGATATTTGAGGTCCTTCAAAAGCAAAGCACGTATATGGTTCTAGGTGGTCTATTATCTTCATAAATGATTATACTAGACTTTCTCTGACTTTTTTATGAGAGAGAAATCTAAAACTGGTGGAATTTTTAAAATTATCAAGAGTCTTATCGAAACTCAATTCAATAGTCATATTAGAATTTACTCTGATAATCATAGTATATTTTATTTGAACTCTAGAAATATATTTTCAAGAAAAATGAATTATTCATATTACTAATTGTGTTGACTCTCATCAACAAAAGGGTATTGCCATAAGAAAAAAAAATTACTTTCTATTTGTTAGAGGTGGATAGATCTTTATTATTCTCTACTAATGTTCTTAATTTTTATTGGAGGGAATTATTCTTCTTGTCACTTTTCTTATAAATAAGATGCCCAACAAAAGCTTGGATGTTCAAGTTCTTCTTTAGTTTTTTTTTCAACCACTTTCATCTTCTATTCCATTAAAAGTGTTTAGTTACACTATTTTTGCATATTTATCCTAATTTTAGGTCTAAACTTGATCTCGGAGTTCTTAAGTGCATATTCCTAAGGCATTCTTCTACTAAGAAGGACTACAAGTATTACCCACCTATCACAAAACGAACCTACACTTCCTTGGATTTCATTTTTCTTGAAAAATCAATTGTACTATTGTAACGGCGTTTTTTTCTTGAAAACTACTTTAACATATCCCACATTTTTAGGAAATCGATTAAAAAGGGATTTTCTTATTAAAGATTTGTGATCCAAAAAATTTTAAAAATTTGGAGTCGCCATCGGCCACTGAGGTAGGCCGGACACCATAAAAATTAGAGATTCATTTGAAAGGGTTCGGGAGTTGGTTACGTGTGGGGAAGGGTCAGCACCCCCATCACGCCCGGAAATCGGTACCAAAATACTTGTTGCTTTTAATAGACGGAAATTATTTAAAATTTAGAATGGAATTTAATTAGGTGTTCTTAATTGAAAATTGACTCCAATTGTACGATCTTTATCAAATCGGTGGTTTCAAATTAATTAGACATTTAATTAAAAGAATGACGATACATTGGACCAAAGACTAAACCGACATCATATAAGTCTGATTGTTGTGTTAGTTTAGGGTTCGGATCCCGTACGTCACCTTTATGCATGATGCATGCATATAAAATATGATGTCATGGTCTTGTTCGTTTTAATACTTACAAATTCACCTTTAGACGATACAAATCAATTCGAATATTCGGGGAATACCCAATAAGCTAGGATATTACAACCCAAATATGCGAATTGATAAGTATCTGCTTTTTATGATTAAAATTAATTACCATGCAAATTAGATTATTTAAAGTCACGTGAATAACAATTTGGAGTGCATGTCACGTATAAACATCTCATCAAAACGTCACGTATTGCATATATTGAAGTACGCATTTTAAAACTATATATTATAAAAAAACTATATTATATGAGGAAGCTTATATTATGTATATATATTATATTATGTTAAAACCATACATTATATATAAATCTTATATTATGTAGAAACCATATATTATGTAATGTGTGAAATATATGATATATATCAAAACTATATTATGTACTTTATAGAAAAAAACATATATTAAACCATATATTATATCTATAATGAATCTATACATATATATATATATATATATATATAAGAAACATGCACTATATAATATAAACATAACATAATATATACATCAAGGCAAACGCATTATAAAAACATATATAAAGCAAATAAATAAAACGGGGACCGAAATTAAAGAAATGTAAACACGAGGAAAAAATTAAAATGCATGAGAAAGAGGGTAAAATATTGGAATTAGGACCAAAATAGTAATAAAACCACTAAAAACAAATTAAATTGCAAAAAAAGGGCCAAATTAAAAAGACGCGACATGTTCAGGGGATCGAAAAGGTAATTTTCCATTTAAAAATTAGGTTTAATTAGGGAAGGGGTGAAATTAAAAAGCGATTTAAACGTGAAAGGGCCCCGGGTGTAGTTTCAAAATGCAAAAGGATCGGCTGCGATATTATGAAGACGTGGAGGGATTTTAAAGAGATTAGACCATTTTTAAGTTATCAAAACATTATAAAACCGGGTTAAAAAAATCATTTGAGACCCTTTTGCTAAACCTAAAACGCATAGACCCTTACACCCTCTTCTCTCGTCTCGACCCCGCTGCGCCGGTCGTCGCTATACGACCGCCAGCGAACTTATTGGGGAGCTCATGTTCTGTTTGTTAAGAAGAAGGATGGGACGCCTCGACTCTGTATCGACTATCAGAAGCTGAATAAGCTGGCGATCAAGAACAAGTATCCCCTTCCTCGCATTGATGATCTCTTTGATCAGTTCATGGGAGCTACGATATTTTCTAAGATAGACACGAGATCTGGTTACTACCAACTCAAGGTTAAGGATTCTGATGTGTTCAAAACAGCTTTTCAGACATGTTACGGTCATTACGAGTTTCTTGTAATGCCTTTCGGATTGACTGACGCCCCTATCGCATTTATAGACATGATGAACGAGTGTTTCAACCTTATCTTTACCAGTTTGTTGTGGTATTTATAGATGATATTTTGGTATATTCCAAATTCGAGGTTGAACATGAGGAACATCTCTGGATTGTATTACAGACTCTGGGGGAGAAATAGATATATACAAAATTCAGCAAGTGTGAATTCTGGCTTTCAGAGGTTATGTTTTTGGGGCATATAGTTTCTGTCGAGGGTATTCAGGTTGATCCGAAGAAAATTTAAGCTATTATGAGCTGGAAACAACCCAAGAATGTTCCTGAGATTCAAAGCTTCTTCGGATTAGCCGACTATTATTAGAGGTTTGTTGAGGGTTTCTCTACTATTACAGCTCCGTTGACTAAGGTTCTGAGGAAGGATGATCCCTTTGTCTGGACTGAGGCCCAACAGTCTAGTTTTAAGAAGCTTAAGACTGTATTGACTGAAGCACCAATTTTGATTCAACCTGATCCTGGTAAGGCTTATACCGTTTACAGTGATGCTTCTTACACTGGATTGGGATGTGTTCTGATGTAGAATGGGAAGGTAGTGGCTTTTGCATCCCAACAGTTGAAACCGCGTGAGTGTAACTATTCTACCCATGATCTTGAGCTTGCTTCCGTGATCTTTGCTCTTAAAATCTAGAGACACTATCTCTACAGAGAGAAGTGTTCTATCTACACAAACCATAAGAGTCTGAAATATCTCCTCACCCAGAATGAGCTTAATCTAAGACAGCGTCGTTGGTTAGAACTTCTCAAAGACTATGACTGCGAGATTGAGTATCATCCAAGAAAGGCTAATGTTGTTGCCGACACCTTGAGTCGTAACGCCATTTCAGATTTGAGAGCTCTGTTTGCTCAAATGAGTTTTTTTATGATGGCAATCTTTTGGCAGAACTTTGGGTTATTCCTACTCTGATTTCTGATATTCAAGCTGAACAGCCTAGTGATCCGTTTTTGATGCACCGTATGAGAGAGGTTGAAGATGGTACATCACATGATTTTTCTATCGATCAGGATGATCTTTTGTGTTTCCGAGGTCGGTATTGTATTCCGAGGAATTCTGGGTTGAAACAGGTTATTCTCTGTGAGGCTCATGACAGTCCTTATTCTATGCATCCTGGTGAGGACAAGATGTATAAGAATCTTCGTGAAAGTTACTGGTTGAAAGGTTTCAAACGTGATGTCGTCGAATTTGTATTGAAGTGTTTGACTTATCAGAAATTCAAGGTGGAGCATCAGCGTCCATCTGGGTTACTTCAGTATATTGAGATTCCTAAGTGGAAGTGGGAGCGTGTGATTATGGACTTTGTTAGTGAACTTCCTTTGACTCCGTCAAAGAAAGACTCCATCTGGGTTATTTTTGATCGTCTGACTAAGTCTGCGCACTTCATTCTTGTTCAAGTTGATTATTCTTTGAACAAGTTGGCTTAGCTTTACATCTCTGAGATTGTTCGACTTCATGGGGTACTGTTTTCTATTATTTCTGACAGAGATCCGAGATTTACAGTGAAATTTTGGGATTCTCTACATATCGCTCTGGGTACTCGGTTGAACTTCAGTACATCTTATCCTCTGCAGACTGATGGTTAGTCCGAGCACATGATTCAGATTCTTGAGGATATGTTGAGGGGTTGTGTTCTTGATTATAGAGGCAGATGGGAGGATTTCTTACTGCCTGCAGAGTTTGCCTACAATAACAGTTATCAGTCCAGTATTAAGATGGCACCATATGAGGCTCTGTATGGGAAAAAGTGTCGTACACGTATTGATTGGACTGAGCTTAATGAGCACAGATTGTTGGGACCTGATATTGTTCATGAGGCTGAGATGACTGACATATTAATTTGGGATCGGCTTAAGGCTGCTTTTGATAGACAGAAGTCTTATGCGGATTTGAGATGTCGGGATATTGTGTATGATGTGGGAGATGAGGTTTTCTTGAAAGTTACTCCTTGGAGGAAGGTACTTCATTTTGGTCGAAAAGGAAAACTAAGTCGTCGTTTCATTGGCCCTTATCGGATTATTCGACGAGTTGGACCAGTTGCCTATCGACTTGAGTTACCACCAGAGGTTCAACGTATTCATGATGTCTTCCATGTCTCTGTTTTGAGACGCTATCATGCTGATCCGTCTCATATTATTCATGTGGAGGAAATTGAGATCCATCCCGACTTGCATTTTGAGGAGGAGCCGATTGAGATTCTTGCTCAGGATAAGAAGGTTCTCAGGAGGAATACCATTAAGATGATCAAGGTCTTGTGGTGTAATCATGGGCATGATGAGGCTACATGAGAGCCTGAGGCCGTCATCAGAGCTCAGTATTCGCATCTTTTTTGATCCAAGTAAATTTCGAGGCCGAAATTTCTTTTAACGGGGGAAGAGTTGTAACACTCCAATTTTCCCCAAATTAAAAGCCCTAATTGTGTGAATCTCTAATTCAAAACCCTAATTATTTTAGGGATTTTGATCTTTAAACCTAATTTGATTTAAGGACTAAGTAGATATAATTTTGAACTTTAGTGACCATTCTGAAAAGCATGCTACTTTAGGGACCCTTATTGTGTAATTTACCCATTTCATTTGGGTATATATTCATTTTTTACCCTAAGGGCTTTTCAGCTTCCTTTCTCTAATTGCAGTCGCTCCACTCTCCCTCAACCTCTCGTTTCAAATAACCACCCACCTCCATCATTCTCAGATCACGCTCCGACGAAGGGGCCAACGCCAGCCGTCTACATTCTGAAACCACCAGAACGTCCTTTTTTGTCGTACAAACAAAACCGTGCCCTCATCTTCTCCGCATCAACGGTCATTTGCTCAAAAACAGTGCGAAACCGTTCGGTAACCCTCGGGTTTTTGTGCGCCGCCGTTTCTCCTTTCCCATTGTTTGTTTTGGTAAGCTTTGTAAGTCTCGTATGGTACTTGTTTTGTGTGTGTGGTTATTTTAGGAACCCTTGGGGTTGTTTGTTTCTACCGGAAATAACCATTGAGGTCATCGGAATGTGTTGTCGGTGATCGACGCCGTCAAGGTTTATCAAGCCTTAGGTTTTCAGTTTGCTAAAGGGGTTTTGGGTTCGTGGGTGTTGCTAAAATTGGGTTAAGCACAACGGTCTGTGAAGGAGGGCCCAAATCCGAGTTGAGCCAGCCGATTTTGTAAGCCCGGACCGGGTCAGTGAACCGAACCCAATCAGATTGAACCAGATTGTAACCCCCTTAGCCTGACCTAGACGGTTGACCCGAACTATGAAGATTACACGGGGAAAACCAAAGTCAACCCGAAAGTCAACCTTGATTAACAACCCTTTTTTCTTTTTAATCTTGTCTAGGTGCACATTAACCCTAGGCATATTCTGGAGAATCATATATAAGGAAAGCATAGCGATCGAATATCGATAAAGGACTCAATTGCACAAATTGCAAGTATTAGGGACCAAAATGTAAATTCTGGAAATTAGGAGGAATTAACTGATTTTTAAGTTACCAATATCAAATTAATCATATTACATGCTTCCCTGTCAAATTTCACCTTATTCGGACATCTAGAACTCATGCAATTGCAAATACAATTTTCAGAACTTAAACGTAAAGCTTACAAACCTTGAAACCATTCAAATCAATGCCCAACGGTCACCTGTTTCGAAACAGGTTTGACCGTTCCGAAACACGGATTCGTTTCGAGACTTGTTTTGAAACAGGGCCTTCCAGTGGCCAATCCGTTTCGATACGGTCACCAGCCGTTTCGAAACACCAAGGCCATTAGAGGCCCCCGTTTCGAAACGCCTCTGAGTGTATCGATACGGGTTGCCCAGAAGCTGCAGAATTTGCTGGTTTAACATGCATTTAACCACTCAAACACATCCTAATGACTTCCTAATCATGCCAACAAGTCATCATACATATAAGGTACATGTTTGCAACATCAAAACACGTTCATGTCATCAATCATGGAATTCCACAAGTCTATAGGCATGCATCCTAATATCCAAAACCAAACAACCATCAAAACACCAAAACAAGCATTAAAATGGCCATTTACAAACTCAAACCATCAAAGACATCATGCCACATTTAGGGAGTCCAAAACATCTCCCAAAACACAACCTAGGTTCCCATTGCCAAAATATCAAAGACTAATAGTGTTTGAAAACGTCACCATACATGAGCTTAGTTTTCCCTTGGATTCTTAGCCTCCTTCTTGCCTTCAAACACCTCAAATATCTGCATTATTGGTTCAAGAGAGAGAGCGTAAGCACATTTGCTTAGTGAGGCATGCTCTAAAGAAACAACACAATAATGCTTTATAAAACACTTTTAACAAAGCTTTCATCACATAATTATCATTATTCATGCAACCTTGCATACATAACAAGCATCTCATGCTTCAATTAAATCAACATGTCATATTGGCTTTCAAGTGATCATCCATAACCATTTACAACATAAAACACAATCAGATACGCGGATTACAAGCGTTGTCCCATACGCTTCATACACACTACCGAACACACAAGGTGGAGTTTACCGGTACAATCACAACCCCTCAACATCACTCATCGGTAGTTGTATAACACCACTAACGAGAACACGGGACACACAACACAAGATCCATACATGGACTTTTAACCACCATTGTGATCTTACCTTTCTCATTAGTGTACTTGGATGGAGTTTACGGTACAATCTCAACCCCTCAACATCCAAGGCGACTATATTCACGGTGCACCCAATCCTATAGCCAACTAACTATATCTGATTCAAGTACTTTTAAACCAACACATCACTTGCCAATATACATCATTTATCATCAACAATTCACTATTTTAAAGCATTAATCAAAGCCATTTAATCATCATGCATCATTATGCATCAAAACCACATTTACAAATGTCAAACCAAGGATCTCTTACCTTGAGCATCCTTCAACATATGGCTTTTAAAACCATCATTAACCATGCTAAAACATGCTTTCAAAACAGAATTTAAACATGCAAATCAAAGACAATGCATTCAACCATCTCATGGCTCATCCAAGAGAGTTTTTCCGAAAACTTACTCTTGAGCTTAGTTAAGTTGCTTAGACTTAAACTAAGCTTCCAAAACCTTCAAACATTTGTTTCAAAGCTGGAAACCCAACTTCACTCACCAATTCCGTTTCGCAAGCTTGCCGAAACGCCGATCAAGCCTCCGGATCAACACCACAAGTGTCCGAAGTTGTCTCCTCTGTTTGAAACACATCAAAGCAGAGGATTAATGCATCATCATGCATTAAAATCTTCAGCCACCATTTTCATAAGCAAAAATTTAGGAAATTCAACCTATTCGGGATTGCATTGATAAAACCTCATTTACCTAAACCCTAAACCCTAAACCCTAAACCCTAAACCTTAGACATCCAAAATACACTTAAGAATCATCTCAAAATAGAGCCCAAACAATCACCACGAAATTCTTCAAGATTTCCTCCAAATCTTGAGTTTTAAGCCAAAATCAAGTTCATATCATCAAAACCATTTGTAAAACTTAAATTAAGGATTGATAACTTGGGAATTTCAGTAAAGAACTGAGTATTTAGAGGAGAAGAACAACCTTACCTCTAAATGTTGATTTCTCCTTGATTAGAGCTAATTTTCTTGAAATCCAATAAGCAAATCAAAAGGATTTGATGTAGAAAGGATTAGGAATTAATTGATGATTGAAACATCATCAATTGGAGTGAAAATCAATGAAAAAGTTGCTGGAGAAAAGTGTTTGGATGAGGGAATTTTGAGAGAAAATGAGATGAGAAAGTTAGTTATGATTTAATCAAAAGGTAGTTTCTCTCCTCATCTAATTAATTAAAACATTAATTAAATCACTTAAATTTAAGAAAAATCTGGAGAAATCTTTCTTGGGTAAATTAGCTCCTTAAAGATTCAAAGTTTCAATCCTTACAAAACAGTCACAACTGAACTTTTCAAAAATCGCATTTTAGTCACTATTTCAAAATGTTGTATTTCCAAACCTTATTTTGTAAAATTGATTTCACCACTCTCTTATATATATATATATATTAAAAGAGGATTTTTATATATTTTTCCATATTTTTAAAGTATCCCGAACTAGGCTTTCCCTAAACCACCCTTTTATATTCGAACCGAAAATCAGACCGGTCCGGTTCAGACCCTAAACTTCTAAGCCCAAAATTGCGGTGTTACACAGATTATTTGTATCGAACTGGACCGAACCGGATGACGTTAGTGATGACGTCCTCTGTTGATGATTGTGATGATGTAAGCTGCTAACGTTAGCGTTGACCGTTGACTTTGACCGACACCGTTGACTTTAAAATGTTGACTTTTTCAATCAAAGTCAACTTTATGACTTTCGACGTCCTGATTCCAAATTTGCTGCCCGTTTTCTCAAATTTGAACCCGAATGATCATTTTGTTTTTACATTTAATTGTATTAGTATTTTGAGAATTGTGTATATCGGAATCTGATTCGAATTATTCTTGTTTTTAGGCGACGTTGATTCGGACACTAAGATCTCACCTCCTCCTCTACCTGGGCGTCCTCTAGTTGCTCAATCTTCGAGATCTGCTCGTGAGTTTGGTTTGATATTGTTGATTATTAATATATTAGTGACATGACTTAGTAGTAGTGGAACTTATGTAATGCTTATTATCGTAGGTGTTGATTCTGTTCGACCTAGTGTTAGGGCTAAGCGTGGGAGACGTCACTCTCGACGTTGAGTTATTAGCTGCCTAAGGTGTGTTCTCTGTTTGTGTTATATGTTTTACATTGCTATGTGTGTATACATGATTGTTGGTATGATTTGTGATTATGACATGATCTGTTTGATGTTTGATTATGATCTGTTCTGATGATTTGCCACGTATGACATGATTTGTATGATGGTATGCCATGCAACATATATCAGAATTAGACTATTTAATACCAGACTATGGTGTGCATGCATTTTCGTTAATAAACAAGAATGCATTCTAATTCAGAAAATCAGATAACATGTCATATCATTGGGTTGGGTAATTGTACGGGGAAGTTCTGCGATTTCATCCTTCGGGTCGAAGTCTGCTTCGGATAAGTGGTTCTACCCTTCGGGCTGAGTTCCACTTCGGATGGTGACGATGTAAAGAGTGGTTCTAGGGAACCTTACTCTTCAAACGGTGATGTAGATGGTGCATGTCATTGTGTCTCATACATCATATTCATACATATCTGTATGTCGAAATGTCTATTTGGTTTTGAGCATGATGATCGAATTATCTTATTCTATGATTCTGTTTGCACTTTAGAGACACATTGAGCTTTATAGCTGACTCCCCCTTACTTCCTATTTCAGATTCTCAGACTTAGGCTACGATACTTGGAGGACCTCGTTTATCAGACTTATTACATATTATCAGTATGAACTATTTCCGATTTATAGACTTTATTATATTATTGGATTTATATGTAATTTCAGACTCGGACACTTTTATTTGGGAATTTTTATTTTTAGCATGCATATAATACTATTTCTGAATATTTCACCAAACTTTTCATAACACTATGATACTGCCACGTTTTATATAATTGTAATATTTTTGTATTTAATTAGATTTTTAATAATTAATGTGAATATTAAAATTTTAAACCTAATGAGGTTTCTTAAGGTACAAATTTCAAATATGACTTCCTAAATTCTGCCAATTTCTTTTGGGTCGAGTTTAGGGGTTACATGAGATAAGTTGGTATTGGATGTTTTGAATGTTTTTTTTAGAAAAGCCAGCTGAAATTTATTAGAAGATAATGAAGGGTTACAATAAAGTAGCTTTAAACTACCAAAGGAAGGAAAAACCCAAAAGAGAGAACCAAACAGACTCAGAATTTCAGACCGGCTAAGACATCTCCATGCAAGACAAAGGAATTGAAAATAGAAATTGTGGAGATTCAGACAAACAAAATGGGGAGAAAATGGAAATGAAACCCCAAACTCAAAAAATCAGAAAGCCCCAACTCTAGGGTGGATCGACGATTCGCCTATCAGCTTCGGTGAACAGAAATACTTCTGATGGGACTTCTTCAACCCAGACAACATCATGATTTGCTGAGAGACCCAATCTTGCCAAGGTATGAGACGCTTTGTTTGTATTACGATGGATGAGGCTAAATTTGCACCGAATAACCAGGGTCGGGAGTTCTAAGTTTTTCAATAATAGATCGAGCATCCCGTTCTAAGATGATATGTGAAAAGCCCAGGTCTATAGCAAACTGAAGACCATGAACAGCAGCCAAGGCCTCAACCGTGAAAGAGTTAGATATCCTTGTTTGACAACGGTAACATGAACCTAAAACTTGCCTTGTTCATTTCTAATTAGAATACTTGAGCAAGATTTGTTTGCTAATCTTTGATAACTAGCATATAATTAACTTTAACCATTGGCGCAGTTGGTGGGTGCAAAATTTCAGTCTCACCAGGCAGGGATTGAGGAGTTCTCGTGGGGACTGCATTCAATTCGAGACAAAAGCTGCGGATAAATGTAAGAACTTCACCAACGGTTTGTTTCTTCCCCTCGTGATACAATTTATTTCGGGCATACCATATTGACCAGATAGCTATCACAATTGTTCTTCGTTTGGGCTCTAAATAATTTGTAAAAATCCATGCTAACCATTCTTTGAAATTAAGAATGTTAACATCTGATGGCCAAGTGATGTTTAGACTTCCCCATATTTCATAAGCAAATGGACATTCCCTAGCAATATGTTCTCTAGATTCCAGTGTAGCATTACATCTTAGGCAAGAGGAATCCTAAGCAATTCTTCTGAAACAAAGATTCTGTTTTGTAGGCAAGAAATTATGTAGGAATTTCCATAAGCAAATTTTGATTTTAGAGGGGCAAGAAATTTGCCATATTTGCTTGAAAATACTTTCTGGATAGATAATATTTGAAGAGTTTAGAAGTTGCTTATAGCCACTTCTTACAGAATAGATACCTGATATCTCCCCTGACCAGACTTGAAAATCATTCTTTGCTCTGTTTGGAAGTTCTATTTTTAGAATAGCTTCAACATCACTCGAATTAAACACAATAGTAATAAGAGTTTCATTCCATTTGTTGTTTCCAACCTGAATAATATCAGAAACCAAATGAATGTTATCAATCCGAGGGGAAGTGATTCTTGGATTATTTGGATCTGGTAACCAAGAATCTTCCCAAATAGATAGTTGTGTGCCTGAACCAATCTTCCACTTTAGGCCCGAGATTAAAAGACCTTTTGCACTCCTTATGCTCTTCCAAATTAAAGAAGGATGGGTACCAAGTCTAGACTCCAAAAAAGAAGCTCTTTGTAATATTTAGCCTTTAACAATCTACCTACTATGGAGGAGGGATTTGTTAAGAGGCGCCAACCTTGTTTTGCCAAGAGTGTGATGTTGAATTTTTCTAAATCTCGAAAGCCCATTCCTCCCGATTCTTTTAGTTGGCATAGGAAAGACCAATCACACCAATAGATACCTCTTCTTCCTTTCGACTTCTGCTACCAAAACTTCGCAGTTATTGCTTCTAATTCCTTACATAATGATTTTGGCAAGAGGAAACATGACATAGCATACATAGGTAGAGGCTGAAGCACATATTTTATGAAGATTTCTTTACCTCCCGCGGAAAGAAATTTAGTATTCCAAACTTTAGTGTAATTGTTGAATCTATCGCGTAAACTTGCAAAAGCAGCCTTTTTGTTACGACCAATAATGACAGGGAGGCCTAAATATTTTTTTTAGATTTGTAGAAATTGAAATCCCCAAAACACGCTGCACATCAACTTTGTTTGAATCTATCACATTAGAGCTAAAGTGTTGAGTTGTGTGGGGCTCGATTCGTTCAACCGATTAGGCTCACCAAGTGGTGGAGAGATGGATTTTTGGGTGGAAGGGTTGTGGAAGCTAAAATGTAAATTGACACAATGAATTATAGTGGTTCAACCTTCTAACCAATGTCTACATCCACTACCTTAGCTCCCCACTAAGGATTTCTCAATCAATCCACTATTGATTCGTCCCCTTTTCTAGGCTTAGGAGGTAACCCTTATACACAATCAAGCTTTCTACCCAAAGCCTTGATTGAAACCCTCTCTTACAAAGAGAAATAAGAAGCAAACTTAAAACCCTCTAATAAGTGTTTGTTTGCACAATTAAGCACTCACCCAAAACCTAAAACACTTGAGCAAATTTGACAATTTTGGCTCACTAGTGTTTGTCTATACAAGAATTGACAATTTAAGCACTAAGACACTTTTTGATCATTTGATGTTTGACAATATGAGCATTAGCCTTTACTTGATGCTTGAAGGTCCCTTTTATACTCTCAATTGAGTTTGTAGCCGTTACTAGTCGTTGGGATCAAATTGGAGCCGTTGAGGACTTTAATTCCCACCATAAATGCAGTTCTGCAGCTCCTCGTTTCGAAACGCTCGAACCCGTTACGAAACGCTCTCTAAGTAGAAAGAGCCGTTGCAGTCAGTCAGGGCACCCGTATCGGAACACCCCTTGGATGTTTCAGAACCCGTATCGAAACGCTATAGACCCGTATCGAAACGCCCAGCATTTAAATGTTAGTTGGGAAATAGCCATTGGGGTTTATGACCGTTGTGGTCAATGCCATGTAGGCGTATCGAAACGGCATAGCCCGTTTCGAAACACTGGGTAAAATCCTCATCCAGGGAAAGCCCGTTTCGATACGAGTATGGAAACGTTTTTGCTACTGCAATCCCCTGTTTCGAAACACCTTAAGGCGTTTCGAAACGCCTGGACGGTTTTGTGAAGTTTGGCTTTGAAAAACATGTAAAACCCTTTTAAAAACTTCCCTAAACATAATTTCAAGTTGTTTGGACTTTGGAAATGTTTTAAATACTTTTTAAATCAGTCCAAAACATTTTTCAATTATTATATCAAAACATTAGTTCTATAATCTCCCCTTTTTGATATAATAAAACTCACTTGAAAAATTGTTTGGGATTCTCCCCCTTTAACTTTAAAAATGTGAATAAGAGATTGAAGATATGAAATCAAATAAAGCTCCCCCTTATTCATTTGAAAATTCAATTTTTCAAACCATTTCTCCTCATTTTGTTATATCAAAAAGAATTTAAAACATTAAGTTCAAAATAACAATGGAGGTAAAAATTGACAAAAATAAGAATTTGGTTTTAAAATGGCTCCCCTTACTCAAAGCATCATTAAGAATGTTAGTCCAACGTATATAATCATCTAGTTGAATTAAATAAAAATTAAAACAAATAAATGCAAAAAAAACTAGAGATTTACCAACACTTGAACCCAAGGGAGGATGTGAAGCCTTCCTTCTTCAAGTGTTCTTCCTTGTGTGCATGGAGCTCCCCCTCAATGTTTGACTTGTTGAACATCTCCATCACACCTAGCAAAAGACAATCAAGTAATTTTTGGTATCCAAATTGCTTTGGATCCATGACCATTAGTAGCACAAATTTTAGTCCCCTTAGGAATCCATTTTTCAATGTCATCCTTTTTAATTGAAGTGGTTAGTCCTTTTGAGACCCAAACACTTCTAAAACATTTTCCTTTTACAAATCTGGGGGCACTAGATTGTCTAACATAGAAATTTGATTTTCCAAAATTATTTTTCTTTTTAAGCACTTTGGAAATCAAATCATTTTCTTCTTGAACTTTTTGAAGCAAATTTTGTAAATCAAAACATTTCAATTCAAACTCTTTGAGTTTTGTTTCAAGTTCAAGTTTGGTTTTAGAAATCAAATCATTTTGAATTTTCAACTTTGAAATCAATTTATTGTTTTTCAAAATGTGATTTTTAAACTCTAAAACCAAATCATCATAGGCATCTTGTAATTCATCAAAAGAATAAGAACATGAAGTAGATGAATTTGAAGTTACCCTTGAATCTTCTTCGATGGCCATAAGGAAAAGGTTGGCTTGTTCATCATCGGTGGAGTCCTCATCACTCTAAGTAGCCACATGTGCCTTCTTCTTATGGCCTGAACTGCTTGCCCTCTCCTTTCTTTTGGATTCTCGTTCAACCTCTCTCAAGGCTTTCTTCATGAACAGGGCACACTTCTTGAAGAGATGAACTATCTCTTCATCTTCATCCTCCTCTTCACTTGAGTAGACATGATGACAAGTGGAGGATTTGAGAGCTATGGCACTAGCATTGATGCCAAGCCCTTTGATTTTATTCTCTCCCATAGCTCTAATTTCTTCCCTCTTCTTCTCATCTTCTTTATTTTTCTTCATTATTTGATGAGTAAGGAGTGACCCCATGAGTTTATCAAGCTTCAAGGTCTTCAAATTCTTGGCTTCGATGATGGCGGTCCTCTTTGAGTCCCAAGACTCAGGAAGTGAGTAGATGAGCTTTCGAACAAGCTTTTCTTCCGGGATGGCTTCTCCATAGCCTTTGAGACCATTGGTGATAGTGGAGAACCTATCAAACATCTTCTCGATGTTCTCTTCCGTATCCATTTTGAAGTTCTCATACTCTAAGGTTAGGAGCCTAATCTTGGTCTCCTTGACTTCATCGGTCCCCTCGTATGTGACTTCAAGCTTGTCCCATACCTCCTTGGCACTCTCACAAGAAGACATCTTCTCATAGATGGTTGGGCCAATAGCACAAAACAAGATGTGCAAGGCTTTGCAATTTAGCTCCATCTTCTTGCGATCGTCGGCACACCACTCCGCTTTACTTCGTTCAGGCACGAACGGACCATCTTCAACTATGTCCCATAGCTTGTAATCTCTAGATTTGATGAAGAACTTCATCTTTGTCTTCCAATGGGCATAGTGGGTTCTGTTGAAGAAAGGCGGTTTGTTGATTGATTGTGCCATTTGAGCCGGTTGATGAAATAGTGATCGAGCTTGCCGGATCTTCCAATAGGATGTGAATCCCCTTCGATTGAGCCACGCTCTGATACCAATTGTTGAGTTGTGTGGGCTCGATTTGTTCAACCGATTAGGCTCACCAAGTGGTGGAGAGATGGATTTTTGGGTGGAAGGGTTGTGGAAGCTAAAATGTAAATTGACACAATGAATTATAGTGGTTCAACCTTCTAACCAAGGTCTACATCCACTACCTTAGCTCCCCACTAAGGATTTCTCAATCAATCCACTATTGATTCGTCCCATTTTCTAGGCTTAGGAGGTAACCCTTATACACAATCAAGCTTTCTACCCAAAGCCTTGATTGAAACCCTCTCTTACAAAGAGAAATAAGAAGCAAACTTAAAACCCTCTAATAGGTGTTTGTTTGCACAATTAAGCACTCACCCAAAACCTAAAACACTTGAGCAAATTTGACAATTTTGGCTCACTAGTGTTTGTCTATAGAAGAATTTACAATTTAAGCACTAAGACACTTTTTGATCACTTGATGTTTGACAATATGAGCATTAGCCTTTACTTGATGCTTGGAGGTCCCTTTTATACTCCCAATTGAGTTTGTAGTCATTACTAGCCGTTGGGACCAAATTGGAGCCGTTGAGGACTTTAATTCCCACCATAAATGCAGTTCTGCAACTCCCCGTTTCGAAACGCTTGAACCCATTTCGAAACGCTCTCTAAGTAGAAAGAGCCATTGCAGTCTGTCAGGGCACCCGCATCGGAACACCCCTAGGCCGTTTCGGAACCCGTATCGAAACGCTATAGACCCGTATCGAAACGCCCTGCATTTAAATGTTAGTTGGGAAATAGCCGTTGGGGTTTATGACCGTTGTGGTCAATGCCACGTAGGCGTGTCGAAATGGCATAGCCCGTTTCGAAACGCTGGGAAAAATCCTCATCCAGGGAAAGCCCGTTTCGATACGAGTATCAAAACGTTTTTGCTATTGGAATCCCCTGTTTCGAAACACCTTAGGGCGTTTCGAAACGCCTGGACGGTTTTGTGAAGTTTGGCTTTGAAAAACATGTAAAACCCTTTTAAAAACTTCCCTAAACATAATTTCAAGTTGTTTGGACTTTGGAAATGTTTTAAATACTTTTTAAATCAGTCCAAAAGATATTTCAATTATTATATCAAAACATTAGATCTACATGAAGAACAACCCAGATTTTGCATAGTTTACTAATTGACCTGAGGCTGCTGCATAATTAAGAAGTATACTCTTTATAAGAGCAGCACTCGTTGCACTAGCATCTCCAAAAATAAGACAGTCATCTGCAAAAAGCAGATGAAAAACAGTGGGAGCTCCTCTGACAATTTTAATGCCAATCAAACTATCATTTAGGGAGGTCGTTCGGAGAAGGGAACAGAGACCTTCGCTGCAAAGAAGGAAAAGATAAGGACTTAAAGGGTCACCTTGCTTTAGACCTCTGCTGGGTACAAATATTTCACCAATTGTGCCATTCAAGATAATTGAATAGGAAAATGAAGAGATGCAATTAACAATTTGAAGTATCAAATTTTGAGAAAAACCCATTCTGTTCATAATAGCTTCAATAAAACTCCATTATACACGATCATATGTCTTGCTCATATCAAGTTTCAAAGCAAAATAACCTTTCTTTCCTGTACACCTATTCTTCATAGAGTGAAGAGTCTCGTAGGCTGCCACGATGTTATCAGAAATAAGTCTTCCAGGAATAAAAACCCTTTGTGCTTCATCAACACAAAGATGTAGAATATCTTGAAACCTGTTGACTAAAGCTTTTGCAATGATTTTGTATAGAACATTGCATAAGTTGATCGACCTGAATTGGATCATAGAAGAAGGCTCTTTTACTTTAGGAATTAAATCAATATTAGTATGATTGATACTAGATAAGACCTCATCACCTTTTAGCAGATCAATACAAAAACGAGTAATTTCCTTTCCTATGATATGCCAAAACCGTTGATAGAAAACTACACCAAGTCCATCTTCCCCACAAGCTTTTAATGGACTGATTGATTTAATTGCACGAATAATTTCTCCTTCTTCAAAATCCCTATCAAGCTCATTATTCATTTCTGGCGTAATACAAGGATTAATTCCTTCAAGAATTGGTTCCACCAAAAAAGAGCCCTTTGTGCTGAAAAGCTCTTTAAAATAATTTTTAGCCACATCTGACATTTCCTGATCATTTTCAACAAATAAGCCTTGTTCATCAGTGAGCTTCGATACTCTATTATTTTACCGTTGTTGGGAAGCAAATTTATGAAAAAATGTAGCGTTCCGATCATCATTTTTTAACCAATTTGCTCTAGCCCTTTGTTCCCAATAGAGCTATTCTTTATCCATTTCCAAATTCAAAGAAAGTTGAACTTCCAAAATTTCATAAAGAGTAACATCAGATAGAGTCATTTCGATAAGATCAAAGAGACGACTTTTGAGATCATTTACCGTCATCTTCCGATCACGTTTAATCCTCCTGAACCAGATATCTAAACCCTTCTTAACATTGTCCAATCTGGATAAAATGTGACCAGTGGAACTCTCCCAAATCCTTCGTACTTCATTTTCACAAGAGTCTTCTAAAAGCCAAGAGGCTTCAAAATGGAAAGGCCAATATCGTTGATTATGACTGGAGAAATTTGTATCAAGAAATAAAGGACAATGGTCCGAGAAAGTGTGAGGTAAATGTGATAACTTGAAATCAGGAAAAAGATCAAACCAATCAGATGTAGCTACACCTCGATCCAAATGTTCACGTATATTGTTTGAAGGAAGCCAACCTTTTTGCGGAGTATACCACGCTCTAAAATAACCCAAATCAGAAAAAAGAACAGTCCTCAAGTGCGTCACGAAAATCATTCATTTGTCTTGTGCTACGAACTCTACCACCTTGTTTTTTGGATGCATATAAAATTTCATTAAAACCTCCAATGGCCACCCAAGAGAGCTCAGGAAAATTATTAAGAAGGTGTAATATATTCCACGAGTCCATTCTATTTGATTCCTCAGGTGCCTCATAAAAGCCTGTGCAATGCCAAGATTGACCATCTAAATCATTATCCAAAATGAAATCAATATGTCGAGGTGAGAAAGAACGAAGCGAAATGTCACAGTTATTCTTCCAACTAAGAACTAGTCCACCACTATGACCATTAGAACTAACTTCAATACCATTCGGATAACCCAAATATCGGTGTATACTCGCCATTTTATTAACATTAAGCTTTGTTTCAATAAGAAATTTTACATTGGGATTTATGTCCCCAAGCATATAGCGGAGACAACGGACAGTCCGGGGTTTCCCTAGGATCCGGACATTTCAACTAAGGAGTTTCATTTTCCTCGGTGGGCCTGATCCATCAGGCTGGTCGATAAATTAGAAGAAGGTCCCATAGAGGAATCCTTAGGATCAAAATCTGAACCTTGAGATGAAGAAACAACAGATTGAATAGCAATATTCCTTGGACGTTTGTTTCCATCAGCTTGTTCGATTGGACTGTCTTCATTTTCCAAACCCATTTGGACATCCATGATTGGGAGGGTTCCAGGAGGTACAGCTAAATTGGTTTCCTTATTTTGCTGAGAGTAATTTCTCCCCATATTTGCATCAATTTCTTGTGGAAACCATTTTTGGCCATAATTAATGCCCCCAAAATGCGCCATCACTAGTCCCCTAAAATTACTCTGATTTGACTCTTGTGAATTTCCTGGTAGATTGCTCTAATTATTGTTGATTATCTCTGAATCATCATGTAACCAAACACTGCTCAGCGCCACCCTATGTGGAAGAGCCCGGAGGGAGATATCCCAGTTGAAGACAATATTTTTTGGATTGAGAAGTAGACGAGCAGGACATGGATTTTCCGCATGGCCCAATCGACCACATAGGAAGCAAAAAATTCGAATCTTTTCATATTGGAATCTGGCATACACATGAGAACCATTCTTTAGAGCTAATTTTTTTCGTCTTTTTAGAGGAAGAGTGGTATCCATCCAGACTCTTAGACGCATAACCCTTTGAAAATTAAACGGGTTTGAGTTTGCCTCATATTCCAAAAATTGCCCAATGAAATCACCCAATTGCTTAGCAACAACCATTGACATAAAGCCAATAGGGAGATCATGAACAAGAACCCATAATTTTAGAAAAGGGTAAACTACACTAGTAGTCACTGAACTTTTAGAGCACTTTCAATAAGGTCACCGAACTTTTAAAACTTTCATTACAAACACCTAACTTTTAATTCACTTTCAATAAGGTCATTGACGTCAGGCACCGTTTAAAAAGCTAACGTGGCATGTTAAATTTAAGGGTAAAATACACTGTTAGTCACTGAACTTTTAAGAGGCTTTCAATATGGTCACTGAACTTTTAAAACTTTCATTACTATCACTCAACTTTTAATTCACTTTTATTACCGTTAAAAAAAGCTGATGTGACACGTTAAGTTTAAAAATAAACGTTTTCCCACCATATTTTCTCTCCCTCTTATTTTCTTCCATCCAAACATGTCTCTTTCTTCCATATGAATCAAATTGTAATTTTTTTGTGAAGGTCGTTACTTCTCTAGTAACACATCAAGGACAATATTAATGTATCTAGACATGCATGCGACATGTGTGAGAACAAGAAAAATATTGGGAGACATTCGATGATGAAATGATAAAGAAATAACTAAAATTTTGCTCATAAAAATCCTCTTTATGCTTCATGCTCGATATTTACTGAGTCATGCACTAGATAATGAGGAGTTCAAAGAAAAATATTAATGTATCTAAAAGATAGACATGTTTGGATGGAAGAAAATAAGACATGGAGATAAAATAGGGTGGGAAAAAGTTTATTTTTAAACTTAACGTGTCACATCAACTTTTTTAACGGCAATGAAAGCGAATTCAAAGTTGAGTGGTGGTAATGAAAGTTTTAAAAGTTCGGTGACCATATTGAAAGCCTCTTAAAAGTTCAGTGACTAACAATGTATTTTTACCCTTAAATTTAACATGTCATGTCAGCTTTTTTAACAATGGTTGACGGCAGTGACCTTATTGAAAGCGAATTAAAAGTTGGGTGGCTGTAATGAAAGTTTTAAAAGTTTGGTGACCTTATTGAAAGCGCCCTAAAAGTTCAGTGACTACCAGCGTAGTTTACCCTTCAGAAAATGAAGATGAATGGTCATAGGATCTTACCCAGGTTGGAGACGGTGGAGAACTAGTAGGTAACCATTAAATGCCCAAGGACTGCCATTATCAATTCTCTCCACATCCACTATATGAAATAAACATAACAAGAATCTACGCTCCTCCAGATCAGTAATTGAAATACCTTCAAGAGGTCTCAATACACTTGCAAGAATATTCTTCATGGACTCAAAGTGGATCACTCTTGAGGTTAGAAACAAACCTACAAAGCAGTTTAGAAAACGAATGGAAGGGGACTGATGATCATCATTAATCGAAATGGCTTCATCTTTTTTTCCTCAATAGCCAAATTGGCTAAACGTGAAGAGACATCAGCCATGATTTAGAAAATATCAGGGAACGTGTCAATAGACAGATACCTCAAAACGTGCCAATAGACAGAAATATATACTTGGAACAAAACATATGGGCAGAAACAAATAAGATTTGAAAAGATCAGATAGATTCATTCAGAAGATCCCTCAGAAATCATCCGAGATCAATCCACAACACCTGGGACATGTGAACAATTTGAGACAGATCGATAGAGATTTGCAAATCATCCAACTAAATTAACATAAAGTTGCTATTGATTAATTTATGACATGATAAACTAGTTTATGTTTTGGGTGTTTCGTATATGATGTTCTGAAAGTTGCGATTGGGTGTTATATGAGGTTATGAAAGTTGCTATTAGAGAGATTAAAGCATTAGAAAGATTATTATCCTCTCTCACATTGTGTTCCTTACTTATCTTGCTCTTACTACAAATGATATAACTTTACAACGAATACAATATTATAAAATTTATATTGTAAAAAATAATGATACATAAAATAAATAAAACAATTAGTTTGGGAAAGTCCAATGTTATAAAACTAATTAATTAATTCAGGTACCATTGTTTTTTTAGTGGACAAATTTATAATATTGTATGAAAATAATTTTTTTATTTAAAATATAAATAAAAAATTTTCCTTTTAAGGAGGTTTAAACCCAAAATGTTTTATTTGGAAGAAAGACACTCAAATGAAGAGGTCTAGTTAACAAATTTACAATTTGTTCCATGGATATATAAAGATTGTCAGCAAAATGAATAAGGGAAGAAAAAAAATTTCATTGACTCTGCCATGAACTTGGGACAAAAGAACAAAAAACAGTCTTTGACCATTCAATCTACCTAAAAAGTAATACATTTGATCACTTATTTTTTTTAATTTTGTTAATTATATCACATAACTATTTAAATGACATTAATCAAGTCATTAATCGTTAAAGGTTAATGAAAAGCTGACGCTATAGTTAAAAAAAGTATAATTTCCACATTTGATCCTTTTCACTTACGTATTCTATTAATTAAGCCCTAATTTTAATGTAATTCAATAAACTTAATGCTTAAGGGATACTTTTGCCTATGTAGTAGTTCCAATTTATCGAGTTCGTCCATATGCTATTTTTCCATCAATTTGGCCCCTAAAATACTCGAATTGCATCATCGTTGCCCATTGACTAACGGAAGCCAAAGTTGACCGTTACAGTATTAACGTGATAGTTTATAGTGGAGACATGACAGTCCACACGTGAACATGACGTGGCAGAAGGGTAAAATTAATTTTTCGAGCAAGTTTGAGGGCAAAATTGATTTTCTAGTTGAGTTCGGAAGCAAAATTAATTTTTTAGGCAAAAAAATATGAGTTTAAGAAAATATTAAAATAACATAAAATTAATATACATTTTAAAAATATTTTATTAATATATGACTAAAAATAAAATAAATTAATTAAAAATATCTAAAAATAAGTAAAATTATAAAACCAAAATATCACAAGCTAATAAATTATAAATTATTTAATAATTAAAATTTGAAATATTTATAACGTATTAAAAAATATGAAAACCTTCATTAAAAAAGTTTGGACGATTTTTGTTTTCTTAATCTTAAAAGAATATAAGGGGGGAAGAATCCTAAAATAGGGTTAATGTTCTTCTCTGAACCGAACAAAAATTATTTGCCCCTTTTTGGTGCCCCTATCTATGCCCCCAATACTAAAAAATAAACTCTACACTCTTACTCTAATTTATAAATCACAAACCCTAAAACTAAACCCTTTACTTGATTAATTAAATTTATATCATACTTCTACATTTCATAACCACTTTAGATTGATAAAATTTTCAATTAGGGTTTAGGATTTAATGTTTGAGATTTAGTGTTTGAGATTTAGAGTTTAAGATTTAGAAATTAAAGTTAGAGTGTAGAGTTTATTTTTCATTTTTTTAATAATTTATAATTTAATAGTTTCTGATATTTTAATTTTATAATTTTTATTTTTTAGATTTTTTAATTTTTTACTTTTAGTCATATATGAATAAAACGTTTTTAAACATTTTATTAATTTGTATATCATTTTAGTATTTTTAATATTTTAAAATCGTTTCTTTGGCCTAAAAATCAATGTTGCCCTTGTTCTCAACCAGAAAATTAATTTTGTCCTCGAACTTTTTCGAAAAATCAATTTTGCCCCTCTGCCGCGTAAGCATCATTGATCGCCACATCAGCATCGTTGACCTCCACAGCAGCACCGTAACAATTAATATCGACTTCCGTCAGTCAAGGGACAAACATTGATACAATTCGATTAGTTTATGGGCCAAATTGATGCATAAATACTATATGAGCAAAAACGATAAAATGAGACTACTACATTGGACAAAAATAGCCCTTAAGCGTAAATTTAATTATTCAATCACATAGTAACACGTGTCACCACCTGGACAATACATGTGTATAATTGAATTATAGTTAACTCCAAAAAAGGGAAACAAAAGTAGATTAGAGGGGACTCAAACATGGCACTTTTTGGATATATAAAAGCACCTAAACCACTGGAACAAATCTACTAGTTAGATTATAGTTGACAATATTCTATATATTTTTTAAGTATGGTCAATGCAAGATTTAAAATAAAAATGGGTTTAAGATTTTTTTTCTTTTTAAACCAAACTTAATATTTTCTTTTCCACATTTATTTTTATAATTTCACATGTATAATCATTGAATTGAGTTATTTTAACTTGATTAATATTTTTTAATTCTTTATTAAAAATAAAAAATATCAATTCAATTATTTTATATATGAAAGAATTTAAAATTTTAAAATTATATTAAAAATTGGTTTAGCGAACCCAAACTCACGAACATAATTCAAATGAAGTGTAAAATTGTGAATTCTAGTGAAATCGGAACCAAAATGCAAAGTTTCGATAGATTAGGGTCAAAAGTGAAAATTTTAGAAAGTTCGATGCACTTATAAAAATCCTAAAAAGTTACGCGTCTCAATATGTTATTTATTAAAATTTAAGAGTGCGTCACATCGGTTGTCGTTAGTCATTAACAGTCCAGTGACCGAAAATGAGTATTTTTTATGATTTTAATGAAAGTTGGTCGATTTTGATGTCCATATTAAAATTGTCTTAAAAGTTCAATAACCACTAAAATAATTTACTCTTTTTTATATTTTAAGTAATACTCATGAAGAGAAACCGACTCTATCTCTTAAAAATGTTTTTTTCTAACTAAAACTTGGGTTTATGGTGAATCGAACATGGGTGTGATTGGATAAAGCATAGGCGCTAAACAACTAGGCTAAAGCCTATTATATATTGAACATAAAGTAATATATACATATTGACAAATCTTAATTCTAGTCCTAAACCTATTTATATTAGGAGTTGGTTACATTATTAGTTAAAAGGCTGTTATGGGTAGTTAGTAAATTAAGTTGACAGGTGTCAAATATCTTTTGTATATATGTAAAAGACCTTTCATTTTAGTTTTAATTAATAAAAATCTTATCAATTTTCTCTCTCTCATACCCGACTCTCCTCTTCCGTTTTCCCCTTTTCTAAACCCTAAATCAAGAATCCAATTCAAGGAAATCTATTATGGTATCAGAAGAAGATGATTCCGTCTCGCGTTCCCATGATTCCATTTGGGTTTATCGCACCGATGATCCACATGATGAGTTTTATAACCACCCGAACGAGAACCCATCTCTGGTTCTTGTTTCCAGTCTTCTCACCGGAGCCAATTATTACGTCTGGGCCAGATCGATGAAGATGGCGCTTATATCAAAAAACAAATTCCATTTTATTTCGGGTGCCATTAAGGAGCCCCGCGATGATGATTCCCAGTATGAAGCATGGGTGAAGTGTAGCAATTTGGTGCTTTCGTGGCTGCAAAGGGCAATACACCCAGATATCGTTCAGAGTGTAATCTGGATCGACACGGCGTATGATCTCTGGAAAGATCTTTATGATCGTTTTAATCAAAGGGATTTAGTTTGTATCTCGGACTTGCTTCACAAGTTCTATGCGTTGAGGCAAGGTACTCTTTCTGTTACTTCTTACCATACTCAATTAAAAATTCTTTGGGATGAAATTTCGAATTTGAGGCCTTTAAGTTCTTGCTCCTGCTTACCGTTGAAATATAAGAATCAAGACTTTGCGTTGAAATTTGTTAGGGGTCTAAGTGAAAAAATTTTAATTCAAAAATCCCAAATACTCATGACTAAGCCTTTGCCCACTATTAACGAAATCTTTGCAATTGTTGTTCAGCATGAACGCACTTTTTCTAGCACTCTTAGTAATGAGTCTAATATCTTTCTGGTAGACAAGTTTTCTACTACTAAATTTGGGGATAGAGGAGACATGCAAGAAGTTAGGTCTGGTAGTACCAGTATATCAAAATGAATTTTTTTTTCTAGTGTTGTAAAAAAGCCTCTTTGTGTATTATGTGGTCTTTATGGTCACACTGTTGACAAGTGTTATAAGAAACACGGTTTTCCTCCAAACTATATGCAAAGAAATCAACAGTCTAATAGGATAAATCAGGTTGGGTCACATGAGGATAGTGAGGGTAGTCAGAATGTTCAGAATATTCCTAAGGCTCATGCTCAGTTTGTTCAAAACATTTCCTTCACTAAGGAACAATATGAGGGTTTACTGAATTTGTTACAAGAACGTGGACCTGCACAAACTTTTGTTGCTCCTTCCTCTGTTCAAACATCCGAGTGAACATGTTAAATTCTGCCTTTGATCTTGATTCAGCCCAGGAGCCAGGTATCATTCTTAATTGTTCTAATTCTTTTCAAGATTCAGTAACTCCTTGGATCCTGGATTCAGGAGCTACTGACCATGTTGTTTCTTCCCTTTCATATTTTACAGATTATGATAGTATTCAAAATAAGTTTGTTAAACTTCCTAATGGTGCATTAGTTAGAGTTTCTCATTTTGGTATTGTTAGAGTTTCTTCTGATCTTGTTTTGTTTAATGTATTGCGTATACCTTTTTTAAGTTTAATTTAGTTTATGTTTCTCAATTAACTAAATCTGGTGATGTTTGCTTACTGTTTAATTCTGATTCTTGTTTCATTCAGGAAATCAAGAGTTGGAAGAGGATTGGTTTAGCTAAAATTGTTGATGGCCTATATCATCTTACTGTCAGTTCTTCTATTTTTCATTTTCAATCTTACAATTCTTGTCATGCTTTTAATAATTCTTGTAATGCTTCTACTTTTGTTTCTGATTTTGATCTTTGGCATATTAGACTAGGACATCCTTCAAAACAAATGATGAAACATTTTTGTTTGTTAAATCCTTATATTCCTGGTTCTAATAATAAATGTGAAATATTTCATTTGTCTAAACATAAGAGATTGTCTTTTCCAATAAGTTCTTCTTATTCTGATAATGTTTTTGATTTGATTCATGTCTAATCAAAAGGGATCAATTTGCTCAATTTCAAAATTGATAAGGACTTAAAGGGTGTTTAAACCAAAATATTTAAGTCGACTGTCTATAACTTTAATGTTTTGACCAAAATGTTACCTTTTCAAACATACAAGGACTAAAATGTTCATTTTTATAGTTGAGGAAATCTTAACTCTTCAAACGTAGGGGGACTAAAATGTTCCTTTTTTATAGTAGAGGGGCTACAATGAACTTTTAGGTAGTACAAGGACTAAAATGAACTTTAAAGCAGAGTGCAAGGAAAAAAATATTCATTTTCTATAGTAGAGGTACTAAAATGAACTTTTAGGTATAGTAGAGGGACTTCTACTGTACTTTAACCCGTAAGAGTTTTTAACTTTTAAACATTTTTTGGATCATTGGATGAGTGAAATGGATATCTAAGATTAACATTGAGTTATATGAAGATTATCACTTGGAAAAAAGTAAGGAGTTAATCTCAGTCATCCATTTCACTCATCCAACGATCTACAAAGCTTGTAAAACTATGAATTTTACATTTTGTGTAATTGGATCTTATCCATATATATAATAGTTCCAATTCACTTTAAATTTTTGTTTACCATCAAATAGAAGTATGGATGTAAAATCGAGCACTCGGGCGGGTCTAACTGGATTCAGGTCAAGTCAATGGTTTGACTCAAGCTGGGTCGGGTCCGGATTGACTCGGGTTCGAGTCAACATCATGTTGATCCCAACTCAGACTCGGTTCAAGTTCGAGTTGGGTCAATTTCAGGTCGGCTAAATAAAAAGTTCAGTTCAAAATGGTTCGAGTCCAAGCAGTTAATTATCGGGTTAGTTCTAGTTCAGTTGGACTTCAGGTCGGGTCATTCCGGATATCAGGTCAAGTTCATGTTGGGTCACGTCAGTTTCGGATAAAATTTGGGCCGGGTTAATTCAAATAACTTAAATTTTTGAATGTGCATTTTTTAGGGAAAACTACACCGGTGGTCCCCAAACTATTACCATTTTCCTATTTTGCTCCCCAAACTATGTTTTTCGGCAAAATCGTCCCTTCTGTTACATAGTTCTCCTGTTTTAGTCCCCGGCGTTAAATAGCTAACGGTTTTGTTGACGTGGCATTTTTTAAGAGGAGAGAGAAATGATTAAAAAATATTTTAAAAAATGCCACGTCAGCAAAACCGTTAGCTATTTAATGTCGGGGGACCAAAACAGGAGAACTATGTAACAGAAAGGACGGTTTTGCCGAAAAACATAGTTTATGGACCAAAATAAGAAAACAGTAATAGTTTGGAGACCACCGGTGTAGTTTTCCTTTTTTTACTATTTAATATCTCAACTTTATATTTTCTTTAATTTAGTCATTTGGCTGTAATTTTTTGCAAATGTGTTTTCCCTTAATTCTTTAACTCATTTATACGCTCATGATTTTTTTTCTCAAAATTCGTCAATTAAAAATAGTGTTATAAACATATTATATAAGTTTAGATAATATTTGATTTACTAAATAACAATACAAATCTTTAGAAAAATTATCAACAGAAAGTATGATTATATAAACACAAATCATACATCATAATACATCGTCATAAGCCTCGATAAAAACTTCTTTTAAGCCTAATTGGAGAAAAAGAGTACTACATAATCATGTAAAAAAAACGAATATAACACCGTATAAATAAAAGCACCCACAACGAATTCGAACCAAACTACCCCAAGATGTAAACAAAGCCGTGGACCAAGTCCAAGGCCAACCTACAAAACACACTACAGCAGGCCAACCTGTTTCCTTCAACAAACAAAATTTCATCCCACTATTACTCCCCAACAGGCAACACATCAGCAGTGGACAAACCGTCACTTGAATCAAGCTCAAAACTTTAATTCTAGTTTCCAATCCAACATTGCCTCGGCTTTACCCTAACACCATTACGCGCCCCAGCATTCATCTGACCGATGACATGGAGCCATGAACTATGACCGATCTTCAGGACAAAACTAGCTGACACCTTCGAGAATTCCACACAACTAAAAACACCACCTGCACAACCACTCGAAGCCCCGTTTGAAATCAAAATTTCAGAATTCCAAAGATTACGTACCACATTCCACTTTGTTTCTTGTACGAACACCACCTCGCACTGGTGTTATTGAATTTAATCACGGTCTGCAATCTTTCGCACATTCCACAACAACACTAACATCGTTATAGGGGTAGCAATGGGGCGGGTTGGGGACGGTTTTGCATCCCCACTCCGTCCCCAACACTCGCGTGTACGGTTTTGGGAATCCTCATTAAATATTAGTAATTTTTCGTCTTCATACCCATCTTTATAGATTCCCGAGGTTTTCAGTTAATCCTCGTACCAAAAAAATAAATAAAATTGAATACATCAAAATAAATACTCAACACTAAATCTCCAAAATTACAAACATAAATAATAAATTTAATTTTACCAACAACAAACAAACCATTTCAAAACTATAAAACATGACTAAATTATTAACTATTGAAACATGACAGTCTGCACTACCTTTAAAAGAAAATATGTAACTTCTAATCTACAATTCCAAATCATGATCCGTTTGTTCTAAAATGAACTAGATTTTATAATCTTTTCAACCATATAAATCATCTCTTCTATTTTTACTCGTACGATTTATGGCGAATTATGAAGTCACTGTCATTGTTGTTTTTGGAAACAGTCTGCAATCTTTTCTTCTGACTTTTTCTCACTCAAAAGTTAATAACTCCTAATATATAATTCGAAATCAAGAATCGTTCATTTTAAAAGAATCTATACTTCCGTATGGTTATAGAATATAAGGCTCACTTTCTAATTTATCTTGTAAAAAATTTTGTGATTTTTCAAAGTCACCGCTAAAACTGTTTTCTAAGAAATTTGTTGTCAAATTTTTATGACATTTTAACATTCAAATATTTATATTTTTTAAAATACATACCAAAATCAATCATCTTATATTTTAAAAGAAACTAAACTGAATCACGTTTACAACGATGCATACACCACTTTTAAATTATTTTTTATAGAATTTACGGAGTATTTCTTAAGATTTGGGAATTGAGAGGGATTTTGACTCTTGTAATTTGGGAAAGTAAAGTCGAAGATAGAGTAAAACAAGTAAAACTTTTCGATTATCTGATAAAATATTATTTACAATATTTATACTAATAAAGAAACCAATTCTTTAATTAGTTAATTAATCCAACTGTCAGCACCTAATCCTAACTTCCTATAACCATATTCTAATAGCCGTTCAAGTTGGAGCATACAGATTCTGAATGCCCAACTTGATTACAGATTCCCGAAACAATGATGGCTGAAGAGCCTTTATAAAGCAATCAGCAAGCTGGTTGTGAGTGGGGACAGTGAGCAATGTTATAAGTAATTGTTGTATCTTTTCTCGAACAAGATGACAGTCAATCTCGATGTGTTTGGTCCGTTCATGATAAACTGGGTTCTCTGCAATTTTAAGAGCATACAAATTGTCACAATAAAAATTAGCTGAAGAGAAGGGAATTTGTAAATCAGAGGAGAGAAGATAAGAAAGTCATTGTATTTCACTGGTTACAGAAGTTAATGCCTTGTACTCTGCCTCACTAGATGATCTTGAGACAGTTGGTTGTTTTTTCGATTTCTAAGATATCAAGGAAGGTCCTAAAAACACATAGAAACCAATGGTTGACTTTCGTGAATCAAGACATGATGCCCAATCTGAATCTGGAAAGCACTAAATTTCATATTATTGTTAGTAGGAAAAAAACCTCTGTCTAGGTGTACCCTTTAGGTATCTAAGAATTCTATGAGCAGCAGCCATGTGAGTTTCAGTAGGCAAAGAATTGAGACAATTGTTGAACAGCATAAGCAATGTCTGGTCTAGTATTAGTGAGATAAACAAGCTTTTTTATAAGTCTCCTATTAGAAGTGATATCAGATAAGGAAGTACCATCATTTTTAGACAATTTACAATTCAAAAGTGTAGAAACAGGTGTAGATTCCATAAAGTCGGTTTCTTCTAATAAATCTAAAGTGTACTTTCTTTGGCAAAGGTTTATACCTTTGGAGGATCTAGCTACTTCAAATCCAAGAAAAACTTTTAAATCTCCTAAGTCTTTGATTGTAAAAGTTTCATGTAAGAATTGTTTAATGTTACTTATAGAATCAGAATTTGGACTAATATTGACAATGTTATCAACATATACTGCCAAAGTCAGGAAATCATCACCTACACCTTTAAGAAAAAGGGGATTATCTGAGGCAACATGTTTAAAACTTTGACTAATTAAAGCAGAAGTTAGCCTTTCATTCTATTATCGACTAGCATGTTTTAAACCATAGAGACTCTTGTTTAATTTATAAACCAAACCAGAATTCTTAGGAGAAAAATCAGGAGGTGGTTCCATATAGACTTCATCATTTAAAAAACCATGTATGAATGCATTGTTAACATCCAATTGTTGTAATTTCCAATTTTTAACTGCAGCAATAGCTATAAGAGTTCTAATAGTGGTAATTTTAGCAACAGGACTAAAGGTATTAATAAAATCTATGTCTGGTTGCTTAGTGTATCCTTTTGCAACTAGCCTAGCTTTATACCTTTTTAAAGTACCATCTGATTTTAACTTAGTCTTGTAAACCCATTTACATCATATTGTTTGTTTTCCTGGAGGTAAAGGTACTAAATCCCAAGTTCTATTTTTTTCTAAAGTTATTATTTTTTCAGCCATAGTATTTCTCCAACATTCATGTGCAACAACATGTTTATAAGAACTTGGTTCTTTTAAAATATCAACAGAATTTATATAATGCTGATATGGAATAGAAACGCTATTGTAAGATAAAACCTGATTAATAGTGTGAGGAGATGTCTTAGAAGAAGACTTTGCCTTTGGTAGATCCACTTGATAGTATTTGAATTTGCTTGGCAACTTAGCAGTCCTGGAAGGCCTTATAGGTTGAACAGGAACAAGATCACTAGCAGAATCATGTTGTGATATTTCTACTGAATAAGTTTTTTTCAATTCCTTTAGAAGTTTCGGGAATAGTATCACTACTTGAGGGACTGCCATGATTTTCAAGGGTATTATTTATACCAGTTTGTTTAATAGGTAAGAAATCATCAAGTAAATCATTATTTTCAGAAGTTGGCAGAATTACTTCATAAAGAGATTTAGTAATTTTAAAAGGAAACTTTGTTTCTGAAAAACTACATCTCTAGATACAAAGACATTCTTTGTCTCTAGATCAAAAAGTCTGAATCCTTTAATGTTCCTTGGATACCCAAGAAATAGACACATTATAGCTTTAGGATGCGATTTAGTTCTAGGTTTAGGCAACACAGAAGCATAAGCTAAACAACCAAATATCTTAATATCATCAAGCTTAAGTTTTGTCTGAAATAATTCTTCAAAGGGTGTTTTATTTTGTAAAACAGGTGTAGGAGTTCTATTGATCAAAAAAATAGAATGTAAAACACAGTCTACCCAAAAATTCAAAGGTAAATCAGCTTGAATTTTCAAAGATCTAGCAACAACTAAGATATGATGATGCTTTCTTTCTACGATACTGTTTTACTGAGGAGTATAAGTACATGAGTTTTGATGAACTATACCTTTGGATTTAAAAAAATCAAGCATATCAAATTCATGTGCATTATCAATACGTATACACTTTATTTTAGTATAAAACTAAGTATCTACAAGCTGGCAAAATTCAACAACAAGATTTCGAACCTCAGATTTATTTTTCATAGGAAATAACCAAACATATCTACTATTATGCTCAACCACAGTTAGAAAATAGGCATGCCCATACAAACTTTTAACACGAAATGGACCCCAAACATCCATATGTACTAAATAGAACAAAAACTCAGCACTGGATTACTAACAGGAAAAGGAAGTCTCTTCTGCTTAGCTAAGTGACAGACATCACATTCAGAACAAGAATTAATAGGAATAGCACTATGTAACTGAGAAAAATGTATCATCCTTCCATGAGAAGGATGCCCTAACCTAGAATGCCATAAGTTTGAAGAAACAAGAGAACAAATAGTTGACTTATGATTTGTAATAGAAACTGTAAACTCCAGTGTATAGAGACCATGCATATGCTCAGTTGTACCAATCATCCTCGAACTGAGAACATCCAGTATACAACATACTTATCATGTACATCATGATATTCATTAAAGAAATTCAAAGAATTAAAGATATGTTTCGTAGCCCCTAAATCAATGATCCAAGAACTAGACATGTGTTTAGAATTGGAGCAAGCAAGAATAATACATGTCTCTTCTTGTGGAACAGTGGTAAAAGTGGATGAAAGCATGTTTACAGCAGATTCTTTAGTAGCAGTGGAACCCTTTGATTGAAGCAAGGTCATCAGACTTTCATATTGTTCTTTGGTGAAAGAAACAAAATGAGTCTCATCTTTATCCACGGGTTCAAGAGTTTGCAAGAAAGACTTATTACTCGGCCCAACATGATTGACTCTACTATTCTGATTTCGAAATCGAAAACCATGAGGGAACCCATGCTTTCTATAGCATTTGTCAACTATGTGGCCATACAACCCATAAAAGGTGCACAGAGGTCTCTTATTACCTAAAGCATGCTTCTTAGTACTAGAATACCTATTATCTTGTCTGTGTACAACACTCTGTTCCCCATGTTTGAAAGAAACCTTATCAGCCATTAGGATATTAGAATCAGTAGAGGTAATGATAGAATTAATTGATCTCTCATGTTGAATAACTATGGAAAAAACTTCATTAATCGAAGGCAGAGGTTTTACCATAAGTATCTGAGATTTTTGCACAGAAAAATTCTCATTCAACCCTCTTAAGAATCGAAGTAAAAAATCTTGATTACAATATTTCAAAGAAGAGCAGCCACAAGCAGTCAACAGACGCAAGTTACAAATCTCAGCCTATATAGTTTTCAATTGTGTATAATAGGTATTAACAGGAAGAGTTCCTTGTTGCAAGGAGTAAAACTCCTGAAGCAAATCAGAGATTCGAAGCAAATCTCCCTGGTTGAAACGATCGAAAAGGTCAACCCATAACTCAGAAGCACTGTCGATCCATATTACGCTCTGAGCGATTTCTTGATTCAAAGCTCTTTGAATCCAAGAAAGAACAAGATTGTTACACTTGATCCATGCAGAAAACTTTGGATCATCTTCACTTGGTTGCTTAATCGAACCATCAACGAACTCAAGCTTATTCTTTGAAATAAGCGACATCCACATCGTTCGAGTCCACGCATGATAGTTGTCGCTGCTCAACAAGGAGGAGGTCAACACCAGAGTCGGGTTCTCGTTTGGATGAATGTTGAAAACATCAGTTAGATCGTCGTTCTTGAAGATCAAACTTTCTCCTGAAGAACGCGATTGAGAACTCGAAGAATCTTTTGATACCATGTAAGGTTTGGGAATTGAAAGGGATTTTGACTCTTGTAATTTGGGAAAGAAAAGTCAAAGATAGAGTAAAACAAGTAAAAATTTTCGATTACCTGATAAAATATAATTTGCAATATTTATACTAATAAAGAAACTAATTTTTTAATTAGTTAATTAATCCAGTTGTCAACACCTAATCCTAACTTCCTATAACCATATTCTAATAGTATTTCCAAACTTACTCGAGTAGGTCATACTCAGGTTGTTGGGAATTTCATTTTTATTGAAAAATGGGTTAATTATTCTTATGCCCATCCAACTTTGTGAAATATTGGGATCCCTGTGGATATTTTTTGGGGATCCCCATGGTTATTTATACGGGTACGCTTCGGTTATTCCCACGGTTTGGATATAGCAATCCTCGTCCCCATCCTCATTTTAGCTTCGGTGATAAAACTCTCCTCATCCTCATCTCTGTGGGTAAAGATTTCAGTTATTTACCATACCCGTCGATTCGAATCCCCACAGTTTTTGAATATTCCCCACCCGATTGCCACCCTAGATCGTTATTTTTTAAAAATCTCTCTCACACTTCAATAATTCGCGTGATGTCTCGAACTATATATCCTCTAATTGCCCACAATTCTAACCCCCACTGATCTACCAACATTTAAAGTTTCATGCGCCTCACGTGAGAAGGCATTCTTTCAGCGAATAAAGTCGAAGTCCGACGGCGATCCATTTGCTACAACTTGAGCAACCGATTTATTCTTCTTTGGCCTACCACGCCAAATCTTTAAAAAATATATATTAAAATTCAAAATCTATATATATATATATATTAAAAATTTTAAAATTTAAAATCTTAATTCAAATTAGCATCTATATACGAATAATCTTTAAAATTTTAAAATCTTAATTTAAGGAGTATAAATATAATTATATTAAAATTTAAAAAATCATATGAATAATCATTAAAAATTATTAAATCACAAATCTTTTAAAAAAGTTATATGAATTATCTTTACAGATTTTATAAATATTAATTCAATAAGTATATATAAAAAATGTTAGAAAATAAAAATTTTAAAAATTATATGAATAATCATTAAATTTTTAAATTTTTTAAAATTTAAAATCTTAATTCAATGAATATGTATATGTATGTATGTATATGAATATTCTTTCAAAATTATAACATTAGAAATTTTAAAAAATAAGTATATGAATAAAATTTTAAATTTTAAAATCTTAATTCACTGAGTATATATATATATATATAATTATATTAAAATTTTGAAAATATATATCAATAATTTTTAAAATTATTAAATAACATTACAAATATTTAAAAATTATTTAAACAACCTTTAAATTTTTTAAAATTTTAAAACTTAAACTCTTAATTCAATGACTAATATGTGTAAAATTATATTAAAAATTTAAAAATTTATATGAATAATCTTTTAAAATTTAAAATCTTAGCTCAATCATATTGGAAGAATCGAAATTGGTCGTATGATTTTCAACCAGAAGAAATGGATGAAGAGTATCTTCGTGTAGTTAAAGATTCTCCAATTTCTAATTCAGAAGAAGAGTCGCTTCCAATTTAATTGTTAATAATCTTGTATGTCCTCTTTTTATATATTTACTTCAATATTTATTGATATTATTTGTTCACTAATATTTTTTATTGCACCTTAATGAATTTCTTATTTGATTTTTTGGATTATTGGTTGTTTAGAACTTTTTAGTTTTATGTGTTCTAGTTATTTTGTTTAGCTTTGCATGTGGCTCTTGATTCAAAGAACTAGAATGATGTTAGCTTGTCAATTAACATGCCAGGTCTGTAATACGTAGAGTAAAATTGGATCTCAAGTCGTTTCAAGTCAGGTTATATCAGATATTTGTCGGGTTAATTTCGGGTTTAGGTCGGGTTTCGTTATCATGGTATCAGGCTCAATTCGGGTTCGGATTCAAAATCATCGGGTCTAACTCGAGTTCGGGTTAACATTAGGTCAAACTCGGTTGAGTTAGGGTCATTATCACCTCGGGGCAAAACCAGTTCAAACTCAGGTCGATTTCAGTCGGGTCAGTTTTTTACACCTCTAAATATAAGTACATTTAAGTACCATAAATATTTTATGAAACTATTTTCTTAATTTGATAAAAAAATTAATAATAAAAATATTTAAATTATATTTTATATTTTTTGTCTAATTTGTGAATTTTATGTTAATATTAAGCTCTATACTGCATTATTAGATTTTACTTATATTTTAAAAAACAAGGTAAAATTATGAAGATCTTAATGAGTAACGAGTGTTTTAAATGAGCGTAATTTGAAAAATTTGTCGAGTACCGAGTCGAGCAATGCTCATCTCATGATTGACTCACTTGATAAGCACTAGGGATTTAAAACATGTAATCGGATGGGTTTCAGGTCATGTCAAATCGGATATAGGTAATTTCAGGTCGATTTGATGTTTTGACTCGATTCGGGTCGGGTGCGGGTCAGTTTCAAGTCGGGTTCATTTTGGGTCGGGTTTATTTCAGGTCGGGTCAAAATGGTTTGAATCTGAATTAGATAATTGACAGGTTAATTTGGACTCGAATGGACTTCAGGTCGGGTTCATTTTAAGTCGGGTTCGTTTTAGGTCGGGTAATTTCAAGTCAGTTTCATTTCAGGTCAAGTTAATTCGGGTTTCGAATTCATATTAAGTTTGAGTTTGTTACAATTAGTCGATAGACTTTGGGTTGGGTCATTTCGATTTTCGAGTGAATTATTTAACGTATTTCGACTTTCATGAACATGAATCACATTAAAAATAAATATTATGGACTATAATGAATAAAAATATAATCATATTAAAAACAGTGAACTAAATTACAAAAATGAATAGGGGTTAATTTGGAATCAAAAAAGTTTTAGGGACTATAATAAATAAAAATATTAAATTAAAATTAAAAACATTGGACTAAATTACCAAAATATGAATAGGGGTCAATTTGAACTAAAAATAAAGTTTTAGGGACTATAATGGACAAAAACGTCATCATATTAAAAACATTGGACTAGATTATAAAATTTTAAAATAAATAATGGTGAATTTGAATCACTAGACCACAAACCTCAACCCATAAATCTTACAATTACTAATAATTAAAATGCAAACTGAATCCCTAAACTAATCTCAAAACCCCAACCAACCACTCAACTTAAAGACATTTACCCTTAAACCCCTAACAATGAACTTGACACATTTACCCCTAAACCCCAAACATGAACCCATAAATCTTATCATCACTAATAATTAAAGTACAAATTGAATCCCTAAACTAATCTCATAACCCAACCAACCAATCAACTTAAAAACATTTACCCCTAAATCCTAACAATCAACTTGGCACATTTACCCCTAAACCCCAAACATGAACCTTTAAATCTTACAATCGTTAATAATTAAAAACTTAAAGTGCAAATCAAATCCCTAAACTAATAATTAAAGTGCAAGCAAATCTCCTAATCCCTAGACTAACCCCATAGCCCAAACACTCAACTTGACAAGATTACCCCTAAACCCCAAACCTAACCCCCTAAATCCTTTTTATTCTGGGCCGAAATAAATTGGGCCTTCAAAAGCTCGTCAAACGTTTGGAGTTGTCATCGTTCGTTTTATTTTTGGGGTTGGGTACAACTAAAATAAGTTGGCATTTAAAATATTTAATTGTTAAATAATTTTATGAAGGAGGATCTAATTAAAAAAGAACCTAAACATAAAGATCTAAGGAAACTAAATTAAAATTGGAACTAAATTAAATCAAAGTAAAACTAAAGAATTAAAAAAAGACCTAAGAGTAAAACTCCTAAATTAGCAATGACCTAAGGTGAAATTAACCCCTAATAAAATGGTGGGCGGAACTTTTCCCTCCATTTGTTTACTTATTTTTTTTTAAATTGAATGGATTATCAATTATGGTATTAGACTATTGGTTATAGCTAGCCGAATAGGGGTTAGGGATTGGTTGATCCTTGTTTTGACTTGATACTTTGTGATTAGGGTCGGTCGAATCCCTAAAAAATGGGTGGTTAATTTTTTTAACTTTAGACTAAATTATAATTACAAAAAAAAGAATTGGGGTCAATTTGGACTAAAAAGATAAATTTTAGGGACTAGAATAAATTGTACTACATTGCCAAAAATATCATCATATTTAAAACATTGTACTGGATTAGAAAAATTTGAACTAATTTGAGGTTAATTCGATTAAAAATAAGGGACTAATATGAACAAAAATAAACCCCAAATCCCTAAACTAATCACTTAACCCCAAACACTCAACTTGACACATTTACACCTAAATCTTACAATCACTAATAATTAGAGTACAAGCATAATCCACAATCTCTAAACTAATCTCATAAATCATAACCCCAATTCCAAACACTCAACTTAAAACATGTATTGTTTATACCACTAAACCCCTAAAACCCCTAAACTAATCCCATTACCCAAACATTCCACTTAAAACATTTATCCCTGAACCCTAAACTTGAACCCCTAAATCTTAGAAGCACTCTTCACTAATAAATAATAATTAGAGTGCAAGCCTAATCCTCTAATCCCTAAACTAATCCTATTACCCCCAAACAATCCACTTGACACATTACCCTAACCCTAAACTAGTACCCCTAAATCTTGCACGCACTATTCACTAATAATTAAGGAGCAAGCTCAATCCCCTCATCTCAACCCCTAAATCCCTAAACTAATCTTATAACCCCAAACAATCAAATTCACACATTTACCCATAAACCCCAAACATGAACCCCATAAATCCCTAAACTAATCCCATTAACCCAATTCCTAAACACTCCATTTGACACATTTACACCTAAACCCCAAACATGAACCCCTAAATATTACAATCACTATTCACTAATAATTAAAGTGCAAGACCAATCCCCTAATCTCAACCTTTAATCCCTAAAATAATCACATTACCCTAAACATACCTTGAACCCAAAACATGAACCCCTAAACTAATCACATTACCTCTGTTCCCAAACATTCCTTTTGACACATTTACCTCTAAACCCCAAACATAAACCCCTAAATATTACAATAATTATTCACTAATAATTAAAGTGCAAGCCTAATCCCTAATCTCAACCAATAATCCCTAAACTAATATCATTACCCCCAAACACTCTTTTTGCAACATTTACCCTTTTTTTTTCTTTTTTTAATACACACTATATAAGGCAAAAAAAATTCCCCTCATTTTATCCTTCAACCCACCAAAAATTAGAGAAAAATTCTCTCAACCTTCCCCCATCCGTTAATTCACGAACTGTAACCACCTCGGCCCGGTCTAGCTGCAAGACCGAATCGGGAGAGTTACACGGGGATAACCAGAGAAAAATTCGAGAATTTCCCTCCGATTAACAACCCTAGATTAAAATTTATCTTGTCTAAATGCAATTTAACGGTCCTATGGAGTTAAGGGTCACAACGGAAGAACAACCTCTATATCGGACATCAATCAGATGTTAAATTGAAGACAAACAGACACAAAGGACCATTTTGAAAAATCACACCAAGCAAAGGGAAAAAGGTAACTTAACCTTACCGAATAGTTTATTAATCAAGTTTCAAGCAGACGAGAAAAAAGCCAACTCAAAATCGATACATATAAACTCATTTAGAAAGCATACAAGCATTAGGGACTAAATCGTAACGTTTGGAAACCTTCAAAGATGCCCTTTTAACCACTTTAACTACTTGTGTTTCGGAACAAGGCTACCAGTTTCGAAACGTGGGCTCTCAGCAAAAAGTAATATTAGATTGTTCCGAAACGGCTTCTCATGGTTCCGAAACGGGAGCCTCCAGTGGAAAAACCTACCGAAACAGCACCACCCCCGTTCCGATATGGGTGCCCCAAAGGCCTGGCCGTTCCGAAACCATACCAGACGTTCTGAAACGCCTGGGCATAGATTGGCCCGAAAATGCATTTTGGCATCCTCAAACATTCCCAAACTTATCCCGAAAGACCACAAACCACATGGCAACATATCAAGCAAACATTCTAGTGTTAAAACACCCTAAAACAGGCTTCAAACAAGCATACACACAAATATGGATCTCTACCCCAAAAGCTCATAAGAACACTTTAGTTCTAAAACACTAACAAGCCAAAAACACATGTCAATTAACCAAAAGCCATAACAATCCTCAATATAGCATGGTATCAACATTTAAAACATGTAGCAACAAGGTCTAACATATGGGAGTTTACAACCACCTCCCTAACCACAAAAACAAGTATTCCCATTGCTAAATCATTATTACAACTTAAAATCCATACTAGAGCTTAAGATACGATCATCTGAGCCTTTCCCTCGCCTTCCTTTGCTTCCCAGAACACTAACGATCTGTATTGTTAGAAAGGAGCGCGTAAGCATAAAGCTTAGTGAGTGGTGCTCAAAACCACAACAACAACAATGCAGTTTTTAGATAAAACCATTTATAAATTAAAAACAAGGCCACAAGAATGAATTACATCAACATGAATATCAAAAATCTTACATAGGCTTGGCATCTTACATCAAGCAATGCAACAACATATAACAACATGTCATGATTCTCAAATACCAACATGATAACATTCAACTTTCCAACACAAGAGTATTATGGCAATTATAGTTACAGAGTAATACACAGATTGAACTCGATGGCATCTTACATCACTGAATCTAATAAGAAAAACAAGACTCACGATGGCATCTTACATCATCGAGGTCTAACAATAAAGCTTCCGATGGCATCTCACTTCACCGTACTCTTCCCTAATGGCATCTTACATCACTAGGGTCACGCACGAATTTTACAAGTGCACTCTAATCCTTTGGTCGACCAATTATACCTGGTAAGACTCTCATCTTTTCCAATACTCAACATTAAATAAACCAACATAACACCACACTCATAATCACATACACACAATCATCTCGTATCAACAAAGCATAACAAGATGAAGGTAAGAAATTCCGAAAAAGTAAAATGTAAGCTTTAAATACTTACTCTCGAGCTTAGGTTGGCTTTTCAAGCTCAACCTAAACTCTAAAAAACATTTCCACTCACCGATAGGACCCAAACGATGGCTAAAACACCGATTCAAGCCTCCGAACTACCCGGTCTCGCGTCCAAAGGACCCAAACTTCTTTCCCCTATTTCTAGCCAATTCAAAATGATGTATTAGACCCAAATCAAGACCCCAAACTTGCAGCAATACAGAACTCAACATTCATCATCAAAACTGAATCGATTCATACCCAGAAACACCATCAAAACGTCTCAAACCAACTAGCAGCCAAAACCCAACAAATTTACCATCAAAACTATTTCTTTAAACATCCAAAACAATTACCCAAGGTATAGAAACCATCAGCCCAAGATTCCACACAAGAACAACCCCAAAACCCACATTTTCAACTCCAAAAACCCTTTCTTTTCACTAGTTTTGGGTTTCCTACTTTTAGCCACTATTTTAGAAGTTTTAAGACACCAAAACAAGATTAAAAACACCCTTAAACATGGTATCAAACTACCCAAAAGAAAATCCCCTCATTTTACTCTTTTTCAAACTCAAGGCATTTTGAAATAATTTCAAACAATGTGTTTTAGTAAAATTTAACTAATAAGAAGTTTAAGGAATGAAAAATCAAAAGAAGGGAGAGCTTACCTTGAAAACTTGTTTGTAGGAAAGGTTAGAGCAATGGAATAGTAACAATGATGATGTTTTGCAAAAGTAACGTGAAAAGGAAAGCTTGAAGAAGATGATGATATTTTGATTAAAACCCTTTTTTAAAAATTCCAAATTTCCCCTTTTGCCTTTATTCATTAAAACCCTTTTTTGAGTTCAATAAAAATGTTCTCTCTCAATTAAATTAACCCGAACCAGTCTAACCAAACCTGGTTATCTCTCGGACCCTAAGCTCAGGGCGTTACAACTCTCCCCCATTTAAGGAATTTCGTCCTCGTAATTTACCTGATGGAAAGTGGTACGGAAACTACTCTTCCATATCAGTTTTTCTCTTCCAAGTAGCTTATTCCACACCTTGATGTCTCCACAAGACCTTCACCAACTCTATGGTCCTACCACGTAAAACCTTACTATCCGTAGCAAGAATCTCAACCGGTTCTTCATCATACGACAAATCCGGATTCAACTCAATCTCTTCCACTGGCATAACATGAGACGGATCTAATATATACTTTTGGAGCATCGTAACGTGGAACACGTCATGAATCTTCTCAAGCTCGGGTGGCAATCTCAATCTCTATGCAACAGAACCAATTCTCTCAACTACCTCGTAAGGACCAATGAATCTCGGACTTAACTTCCCATTTTTACCAAACCTCATTACCTTTTCCAAGGGGAAACCTTCAAGAACACTTTGTCGCCAACAACATACTCAATCTCTTTTCTCTTAAAATCGGAATACGATTTATGTCTGTCTGAAGCTTACTTCAAGCGATCACAAATCAGTTTTACCTTTTCGGTAGTGCCCTTAAGCAAGTTTGGCTTGGGTACAAGTTTTTGTCCGGCCTCGGCCCAACAAACTGGTGTTCTACATTTCCTACCATACAGAGCCTCATACGGTGCCATTTGAATACTAGCCTAATAATTGTTATTGTACGCAAACTCTACTAATGGTAGATGTTTTTCCCACGAACCCTGAAAGTCGAAGATACAACACCTCAACATGTCCTCTAACACCTGAATAACTCTCTCTGACTGGCCATCTAACTGTGGGTGATACGAAGTACTAAAGTTCAACCAAGTTCCCAAGGCTCGATGCAAACACTCCCAAAATTTGGCCGTAAACCTTGGGTCTCTATCAGACACAATCGACTTCGGTACACCATGTAGCCTCACAATCTCACTGATATACAACTTAACCAACTTGTCTAAGGTGTAAGTAGTATGAACATGTATGAAATGAGCACACTTAGTGAATCTATCAACTATTACCCATACTAAATTCTTCTTCGAAGGAGTCAACGGTAAACCTGACACAAAATCCATGGTAGTTCGTTCCCACTTCCACTCTGAAATCTTCAACGGCTGTAACAAACCTGAAGGAAACTGATGCTCGACCTTAACCCACTGACAAACCATACACTTAATCATAAACTCGGCCACATCTTTCTTTAACCCAATCCAGAAGTACTCGTGTTTCAATCCCTGATACATCTTCGTACAACCCGAATGCATAGCAAAAGGACTGTTATGAGCTTCATTCAAAATAGTACGTCTCAACTCGACATCTTCTGAAACAACTACTCTATTCTTGAAACATAAGATCCTATTCTCACCAAAGCAGAAATTTGTGGGTTTACCCTCAGCTATATCTTGCACGTGAGGTGCCAAGTATCCGTCTTGCAATTGTTTCTCTCGAATCAATTGAACTAACAATGGTTTAACCTGTAGTTCAGCTATCAAACCGTCATCTTGTGACATACTCAACCTTGCAAACATAGCTCGCAACTCAACTGCTACCTACCTACTCAAAGCATCGGCCCTACATTTGCTTTACCCGGATGGTACTCTATGGTGAGTTCATAGTTTTTAAGAAGCTCTAACAACATATGATATCTAAGATTCAACTCTCTCTGAGTCATCAAATCTTTCAAACTCTTTTGGTCGGTGTAAAATGTGCATTTCTCACCATAATGGTGATGTCTCCAAATCTTCAAGGCAAAGACTACAGCCGCTAACTCTATGTCATGGGTAGGGTAGTTCTTCTCGTGAACCTTCAACTGCCTCGAAGCATAAGCTACATCTCTTCCCTCTTGTATAAGCACACAACCTAAACCTACATATGACACATCACTGTAGATTACGAACTCTTTCCCTGGTTCAGGCGTAATCAAAATGGGAGCTTCTATTAATGCTTCATTCAACTTCTCAAACGTTTGTTGCCTTGCATCTGTCCACTCATACGGAACACTTTTCTGTAACAGTTTAGTCAAAGGTGTTGCAATCTTAGAGAACCCCTCAACAAACCTTTGATAGTATCTGGCTAAGCCTAGAAAGGTACAAATTTCGGTCACTGAATTCGGTTGCTTCCAACTCACTATTGCTTCAATCTTCTTGGGATCTACACTAATCTCATCGGTTGAGATCACATGACCTAGAAAGACTACTTCCCTAATCCAAAACTCACATTTACTTAACTTGGCATACAACTGATTATCAAGCAAAGTCTGAAGCACTAACCGCAAATGCTTATCATGCTCTTCCTTGGTCCTGGAGTACACCAAAATGTCATCTATGAACACTACTACAAACCTATCCAAAAACTCATGAAACACTCGGTTCATCATGTCCATAAATGCGACTGGGGTATTAGTTAAACCGAAAGACATTAGCAAGAACTCATAGTGCTTATAACGCGTACGGAAAGTTGTCTTTGGTATGTCCACATCCTTTACCTTCAATTGATAGTAGCCTGACCTCAAATCAATCTTCGAAAACACTAAATCACCTCTCAACTGATCAAGCAAATCATCAATCTGAGGCAAAGGATATTTTTTCTTCACTATTACCTTGTTCAACTGTCTATAATCTATGCACATCCTCATACTGCCATCCTTCTTCTTTACAAACAAAACCGGAGCACCGCAAGGTGAAATTCTAGGCCTAATAAAATCTTTATCTGACAATTCTTAAAGATGTGTCTTAAGTTCTTTCAATTCTTTAGGTGCCATTCTATACAGAGCAATCGATACGGGAGCAGAATCTGAATACGTCTCAATAGCAAACTCAACATCCCTATCTGGAGGCAAACCAGGCAATTCTTCTGGGAAAACACTCGAAAAGTCATAAACTATCCTGATATCTTGTGGTCTAACCTCACATGTTCGGATTTATTACATAAGCTAAGTAGGCTTGACAACCCAAATCCATCATCCTTTGAGCCTCTAAAGCCGAGACAACATTAGATAGGAACTTAACGTTCTCGCCAACTACTACTACCTTGTAGTCATCCGAAAGCCTCAAAGAAACTCTTTTAGTCTCAAAATATAACCTAGCTCTATGCTCCATTAACCAACCCATACCCAGAATCACATCAAAACCATAAAACGACAGTTCCATCATATTAACGGGAAACGCGTGACCTTGAACCATCAAGGGACATCTCTTGAACACTTTCCTAACTACAACTATCTCACCAAAAGAACTCGTAACATTCATACCTACATCTAACAACTCAAAAGGCAAACCTAACGATCTTGCGTGCTCACCCAAAATATATGAATGTGTCGAGCCAGAATCAATCAACGAAAGCAAAGATAAGGACTATAACACAAAATTACATGCGATCACATTTGTCTAATTCCCAGCCTCGCGATGTGCATAAACTCTAGTCGGTCCACCTCCCTCGGGTTGTACCGCGACCACATGAGCCACATTCCTCGGCTAGAAGCTACCTCGGCCGCGCCCACAACCTCTCTGATGCTCAACAGCTCTAGCATGTGCTTGACCATCCCAAGCCGGATGAGGACACTCACGCCTCAAATGTGCCTGAGATCCACAGTTCCAACAAAAGCGAAAAGTACCTCCAACACTTTTCGGAATGGTTCCTCCCACATCTAGTACACTCAGGTGTGTGAACAACAAAACCTCAACCCTGATGGCCTCGTCCAATGTTACCACCTCCATGCCTAAAGTCCGGTTGGTGCCTTTTATCCTTGTGCCTCTTGTTACGGTCTCGCTCCCACTCGGTAGGCCTTTTCCCTGAACTGGATCCACCCGATCGAGCAGCCAAACTTAGACTTTGCTCGATGTCCTTGTCCCTAGAGACCAAGACATCAAACTCGGTGTAACCAGAAGCAAGAATGTAGGTCTTCACCTCCGTAACCAACCCGTAACAGAACTGTTCACGCCTTTCCCTCTCAGTGGGAACCAACTCTGAAGCATACTGACTCAAGCGCACAAACTGTACCTCATACTCAGATACAGACATACTACCTTGCACTAAAGCCATAAACTCTCTCTTCTTCTCATCCTGATAGCAAGCACCAAGGTACTTCTTGCGGAACACACTACGGAAGAATTCCCAAGTAACCTTGGTCTCGGGCATACCTGAGATAATTGTGGTCCACCAAGCATACGCATCTCCCTGAAGCAACGAGACAATACAACCTAACTCACAAGTGTCCGAGCACTCCATCTGACCCAAGATACGAGTGGTACTCTCAAGTCATGCCTCCGAACCCTAGGGAGACATACCACAAAACTTGACTCCGCCTAAACTACAAAGTCGCTCAAGGGGCAAACCCGTCCCCGCACCCTAAGGTGGTGCCAAAGTCTGAAAAGCTTTGGCTAAAGTCTGAAGCAACTGGGATATATCCACACCGGCCTGATCCTGGCCAACCTAAGGTCCATTACAATCACCTCTAACATTCGCCACATTACCATCGGGAGCAGGAAGAGCATGAGGCACACCCCCGGGTGCCTAGTCACCCGCTCTAGGCCGTCCTCTCGGTCTCACCATAACAATAAACAATCTAAAACAGCAGACACACATATCACAAGATAAACATTAGGTCAGCAAAGGCAGGGTTCTGTGTGTTAAGCTCTTTTAAATCAAAACCACTTTTTCATAATAACACCTAGCAATGGGAATGCTTAACCAACCTCCAAACATCAACGGAAACACAAGGTCATGCTCACAAACATCGTACAATTCAGTCAAACATACACAGAATCAACTTACCTGACTTACCTTCCCGAGGAGACCTCGTAACTGAGGCTCTAATACCACCAAATGTAACCCCATCTGCATGGTCTAGCCGCAAGACCAAATCGGGAGAGTTACACGAGGATAACTAGAGAAAAATCTAAGAATTTCCCTCTGATTAACAACCCTAGATTAAAATTTATCTTGTCTAAATGCAATTTAACGGTCTTATGGTGTTAAGGGTCACAATAGAAGAACAACATCTCAATCGGACATCAATCGGATGTCCAATTGAATACAAACATGCACAAAGGACCATTTTGCAAAAGCACACAAAGCAAGGGGCAAAAAGGTAACTTAACCTTACCGAGTAGTTTATTAATCAGGTTTCAAGCACACTAGACAAAGCCAACTCAAAATCGATACATATAAACTCATTTAGGAAGCATACAAACATTAGGGACTAAAGCGTAACATTTGGAAACCTCCAAAGATGCCCTTTTAACCACTTTAACTACCTGCGTTTCGGAACTGGGCTACCTGTTTCGAAACGCGGGCTCTCAGCAAAAAGCAATATTAGACTGTTCTAAAACGACTTCTCATGGTTCCGAAACGGGAGCCTCCAGTGGCAAAACGTACCGAAACGGCACCACCCCCGTTCCGATACAGGTGGCCCAAAGGCCTGACCGTTCTAAAACAATACCAGATGTTCTGAAACGCCTGGGCACAAATTGGAGCGAAAATGCATTTTAGCATCTCCAAACATTCTCAAACTTACCCCAAAAGACCACAAACCACATGGCAACATAACAAGCAAACATTATAGAGGCAAAACACCCTAAATCAGGCTTCAAACAAGTATACACACAAATATGGATGTCTACCTCAAAAGCTCATAAGAACACTTTAGTTCTAATACACCAACAAGCCAAAAACACATGTCAATTAACCAAAAGCCATAACAAGCCTCGACATAGCATGGTATCAACATTTAAAACATGTAGCAACAAGGTCTAACATATGGGAGTTTACAACCACCTCCCTAACCACAAAAACAAGTATTCCCATTGCTAAATCATTATTACAACTTAAAATTCATACTTGAGCTTAAGATACGATCACCGGAGCCTTTCCCTTGCCTTTCTTTGCTTCCCAGAACACTAACGATCTGTATTATTGGAAAGGAGCGTGTAAGCATAAAGCTTAGTGAGTGGTGCTCAAAACCACAATAACAACAATGCAGTTTTTAGATAAAACCCTTTATAAATTAAAAACAAGGCCACAAGCATGAATCTCAACAATCTTACATAGGCTTGGCATCTTACATCAAGCAATGCAACTACATATAACAACATGGCATGATTCTCAAATACCAACATGATAACATTCAACTTTCCAACACAAGAGTATTATTGCAATTATGGTTATATTACTCAGATACACGAATTGGACTGGATGGCATCTTACATCACCGAATATAATAAGAACAACAAGACTCACGATGGCATCTTACATCACCGATGTCTGACAATAAAGCCTCCGGTGGCATCTTACTTCACCGTACTCCTCCCTAATGGCATCTTACATCAATAGGGCCACGCGCGAATTTTACAAGTGCACTCTAATCTTATGGTCGACCAATTATACCCGGTAAGACTGTCATATTTTCCAATACTCAACATCATATATACCAACATAACAACACCACACTCATAATCACATACACACAATCATCTCGTATCAAAAAAGCATAACAAGATTAAGGTAAGAAATTCTGGAAAAGTAAAACGTAAGCTTTAAATACTTACTCTCGAGCTTAGGTTGGCCTTTCAAGCTCAACCTAAACTCTCAAAAAAACATTTCCACTCACCGATAGGACCCAAACGATGGTCGAAACACCGATTCAAGCCTATGATCTACCTGGTCTCGCGTCCAAAGGACCCAAACTTGTTTCCCCTAATTCTAGCTAATTCAAAATGATGTATTAGACCCAAATCAAGCCCCCAAACTTGCAGCAACACAAAACTCAACATTCATCATCAAAACCGAATCGATTCATACCCAGAAACACCATCAAAACGTCCCAAACCAACTAGCAGCCAAAACCCAACAAATTTACCATCAAAACTACTTCTTTAAACATCCAAAACACTTACCCAAGGTCTAGAAACCATCATCCCAAGATTCCACACAAGAACAGCCCAAAAACCCACAATTTCAACTCCAAAAACCCATCCTTTTCACTAGTTTTGGGTTTCCTACTTTTAGCCACTATTTTAGCATTTTTAAGACACCAAAACAAGATTAAAAACACCCTTAAACATGGCATCAAACTACCCAAACGAAAATCCCCTCATTTTCCTTTTTTTCAAACTCAAGGCATTTTGAAATAATTTCAAACAATGGGTTTTACTAAAATTTAACTAATAACAAGTTTAATGAAAGAAAAATGAAAACAAGGGAGAGCTTACCTTGAAAACTTGTTTGTAGGAAAGGTTGGAGCAATGGAATAGTAACAATGGTGGTGTTTTGCAAAAGTAACGTGAAAAATAAAGCTTGAAGAAGATGATGATGTTTTGATAAAAAAACCCTTTTTAAAAATTCTAAATTTCCCCTTTTGCCCTTATTTATTAAACCCCTTTTTGAGTTCAATAAAAATGTTTTCTCTCAATTAAATTAACCCGAACCAGTCTAACCAAACCCGGTTATCTCCCGGACCCTAAACCTAGGGCCTTACACGAACCCAGAAACTGACCATGACCCACCGCACCGACAAACCCCTAAAATAGACCTAGATCAACCATTCCTTCCCCTAATTTTGAAACCAACCTTACCATTTTACAAATCAAACACCAAATCCCTCATTTTTTGAAAACAATAACTATTTTTGAAATCCTAACCCTTTGGTTCACCCTTATCAGCCCCAAAGGCCGAAGGATTTTCCTCGAAAGACGACTCGTCCACCATTGGAAACCCTAAGATAGTCAGAAACCAACGACGGTTAAGGTAAACAACCAATCTCTATCTTCGTATTTGTTGGGTTATTCGATGCTCGATTCCTTCAATCGTTCTTACTCGCCAAGTGGTGGAGAAGTGGAATTTTGGGTGTAAGAGGTGTGGAAGATAAAAAAAAGATAAAAACAAGATGATTTATAGTGCTCCAACCTTCTAACCAAGGTCTACATCCACTACCTTAGCTTCCCACTAAGGATTTCCAATCAATCCACTATTGATTCGTCCTCTTTCTAGGCTTAGGAAGAAACCCTTACAAATCGGTCAAGCTTTCTACCCAAAGCCTTGATCAAACCCTCTTTACAAGAGATGAAAATACACAAACTCAAATCCCTCTAATAGGTATTTGTTTGCACAATAAAGCACTCACCCAATCCTAAACACACTTGAGTAGATCTAACAATTTTGGCTCACTAGTGTTTGTATATACAATGAATTGACAATTAAGCACTAAGACTCATTTTGATCATATGTTGTATTACAATTGAAGCATTAACCATTACTAGATGCTTGGAGGTCCCTTTTATACTCCTTTTTGAGTTTGTAGACGTTACTAGCCGTTGGGGTTGAATTGGAGCCGTTGGAGACTTAATTTCCCACCATAAATGCAGTTCTACAGCTCCCCGTTTCGAAACGCTCGAACCCGTTTCGAAACACTCTTGAAAAAGAAAGATCTGTTGCAGTCTGATGCGGAACTCGTATCGAAACTTTGTTGGTTGTATCAAAACGCCCGTATCGAAACGCATGTCCCCGTATCGAAACGTTCTACATTTAAAAGGTAGCTGGGAAATAGTCGTTGGGGGTTTATGACCGTTGAGGTCAATGCCACATAGGCGTATCGAAACGGCAGGGTCCGTATCGAAACGCTATGCAAAATCTCACCCAAAATAAAGTTCATTTCGAAACCCGTTTCGAAACGTTTTGACACTGTAAGGACCTGTATCGAAACACCTATGGGTGTTTCGAAACACCTGGATGGTTTTGTTGGATTTGGCTTTGATAACACTTAAAATCCTTTTGAAATATCCCCTAAACATAGGTTCAAGTTGTTTGGACTTTAGAAAAGGTTTTGAATTCTTTTTAACTTTGTCCAAAACATTTTTCAATTATTATATCAAAACATTAGTTCTACAATCTCCCCCTTTTTGATATAATAAAACGACTTGAAAAATTGTTTGGGATTCTCCCCCTTTAAGTTTAAAAATGTGAATAAGAGATGAAAATTTTAAAATAAAGTAAAGCTCCCCCTTTTCATTTGAAAATGCAATTTTTCAAACCAAACTCTCCCCCTTTTTGTTATATAAAAAAGAATTCGAAAGACATTAAGTTCAAAATAACTTAGGAGGTTTAAAAAGTTGACAAAATTTTAGAATTTTGGTTTTAAAATGGCTCCCCCTTACTCAAAGCATCATCAAGAATGTTAGTCCAACATATATGATCATCTAGTTGAAATAAATAAAAATTAAATCAAATAAAAGCAAGAACAACTAGATTTTACCACACTTGAACCCAAGGGAGGATGTGAAGCCTTCCTTCTTCAAGTGTTCTTCCTTTGTGTGCATGGAGCTCCCCTTCAAAGTTTGACTTTTTGATCAATCTCCATCACACCTAGCAAAAGACAATCAAGTAATTTTTGGTATCCAAATTGCTTTGGATCCATAGACGTTAGTAGCATAAAACTTAGTCACCTTAGGAATCCATTTTTCAATTTCATCCTTTTTAGTTGAAGTACTTAGTCCTTTTGGGACAAATACTTCTAAAACATTTACCATTTACAAATCTAGGGCACTAGATTGTCTTACATAAAAGTTTGATTTTCTAAGATTATTTTTCTTTTCAAGCTCTTTGGAAATCAAATCTTTTTCTTCTTGAACTTTATGAAGCAAATTTTGTAAATCAAAACATTTTTGTTTAAACTCTTCGAGTTTTGCTTCAAGTTCAAGTTTGGTTTTAGAAATAAAATCATTTTGAATTTTCAACTTTGAAATCATTTTATTATTTTTCAAAATGTGATTTTTAAACTCTAAAACCAAATCATCATAGGCATCTTGTAATTCGTCAAAAGAATATGAACATGAAGTAGATGAATTAGAAGTTACCCTTGAATCTTCTCCGATGGCCATAAGGCAAAGTTGGCTTGTTCATCGTCGGTGGAGTCCTCATCACTCCAAGTAGCCACATATGCCTTCTTTTTATGGCTTGAAGTGCTTGCCCTCTTCTTTTTCATGGATTCGCGTTCAAGCTCTTTCAAGGTTTTCTTCATGTAAGGGGCACACTTCTTGAAGAGATGAACTATTTCTTCTTCATCATCCTCCTCTTCACTTGAATCTACATGATGGCATGTGAAGGATTTAAGAGCAATGACATTTGTGTTGATGTCAGGCCCTTTGAGCTTCTTCTCCCCCATAGCTCTAATTTCTTCCCTTTTCTTCTCCTCTTCTTTATTTTTCTTCATAATTTGGTGAGTGGGAAGTGACCCCATGAGTTCATCAAGCTTCAAAGTCTTCAAATTCTTATCTTCGATGATGGTGGTCCTCTTTGAGTCCCATGACTCGAGAAGGGAGTAGATGAGCTTTCGGACAAGCTTCTCTTCCGGGATGGCTTCTCCATAGCCTTTGATACCATTGGTGATAGTGGAGAACCTATCAAACATCTTCTCGATGTTCTCTTCCGGATCCATCTTGAAGTTTTCATACGCTAGGTTGAGGAGCCCGATCTTGGTCTCCTTTACTTCGTTTGTCCCCTTATATATAACTTCAAGCTTGCCCCAAACTTCCTTGGCACTCTCGCAAGAAGACATTGTAACCCCCTTATCCTGGCCTAGACGGTTGACCCGAACTACGAAGATTACACGGGGAAAACCAAAGTCAACCCGAAAGTCAACCTTGATTAACGACCTTTTTTATTTTTAACCTTGTCTAAATGCATATTAACCCTAGGTGTACTCTTGAGATAAGCATACTCAAAAATCACAACAATCGGAAAACAATAAGGGACTCAATTGCACAACATACGAATTAAGGGACCAATTTGTAAATTCTGGAAATTAAGAAAACTTTACCAATTTTTAAGTTACCATTATGAAATTAGTCATGTTTCATGCTTCTCTATCAAATTTCATCTCAAACGGACATCTCAAACTCAATCAATTGCATATACAAAAATTAGGACTAAAACGTAAAGCTTGCAAACCTCAAAACCATTCAAATCAGTGCCCAACGGTCAAGTGTTTCGAAACGGGTCTAGGCCATTCAGAAACACCCCTTGGCAGTAGCCAAAGTGTTTCGAAACACCTTTGCCCGTTTCGAAACACCCAGGCCAAAATATGCACCTGTTTCGAAACAGGCAAGGGTGTTTCGAAACACCCTGCCCAGAAACAGCAGAAAGGCCTGTTTTACACTCTTTCGACCCACCAAACACGCTCATAAGACCTCCATGTCATGCCAACAAGTCATCAAACATTAAAGGAACACATTTTCATCATCAAAGCTCAATCACGGCCTCAAATAAGAAAAACCACAAGTCTAAAGGCATGCATCCTATATAGAAAAGCAAGCAATCATCAAATCTCTAAAACAAAATACCAAATGGCCATTTACATGTTCCAAACACCATAGGCATTGAACCAAACTTAGGGAGTCCAAAACATCTCCTAAAAACACAATCTAGGTTCCCATTGCCAAATACCAAAATCTAATAGTGTTGTGAAAATAGTCACCATACATGAGCTTAGACTTTCACTTGGATCCTTGACTTCCTTGCTGCCCTTAAAGTACTTCAATGCTCTGCATTATTGGTTCAAGAAAGAGAGAGCGTAAGCACGTATGCTTAGTGAGAAATGCTCTAATAAAACAACACAATAATGCACTTTGTAAAAACACCTTTCCAAGGCCTTTAATTTCAAAACATCATTTATCATGCATTTATGCATACAAACCAAGCATCTCATGCTTTAATTCATCAACATGTCATATTGGCTTTCAAGTGATAATCCATAACCATTTTCAGCTCAAAACACAATCAGATACGCGGATTACAAGCATTGTCCCATACGCTCCATACACACTACCAAACACTCAAGGTGGAGTTTACCGGTACAATCACAACCCCTAAACACCCGTGATGGAGTCTACGATACAATTACAACCCCTCCACATCACTCATTGGTAGTTGTATAACATCACTAACGAGAAGACGGGACACACAACACAAGATCCTCACATGGCATTTTAACCACCATTATGATCTTAGACATCTCGTTAGTGTTCTTGGATGGAGTTTACGGTACCATTACAACCCCTCAACATCCAAGGCGACTTTATTCACGGTGCACCCAATCCTATAGCCGACTAACTATATCCGATTCAAGTACTTTTAAACCAACACATCACTTGCCAATATACATCATTTACCATCATCAATCTACTGTTTTAAAGCATTTAACAAAGCCATTAAATAATCATGCATCACCATGCATCAAACCACATTTATCAATGTTTAAATAGAGGGTCTCTTACCTTGAGCATCCTTCAACACATGGCTTACAAAACCAGCATTAAAAATGCTAAAATATGCTTTCAAAACAGAATTTAAACATGCAAAATAAACACATTGCATTCAACCATCTCATGGTTCTTCAAAAAGAGAGTTTCTCGGAAAAACTTACTCTTGAGCTTAGCTAAGTTGTTTAGACTTAAACTAAGCTCCCTTAACCTTCCAACATTGGTTTCAAAGCTGAAAACCAAACTTCACTCACCGATTTCGTTTCGCAAGCTTGCCGAAATGTCGATCAAGCCTCCGGGTCAACACCACAAGGATCCGAAGATGTCTCTCATGTTTTAAACACATCAAAGCAGAGGATTAATGCATCATCATGCATTAAAATCTTCAGCCAAAACACCTAAACTCGCTGCTCTCATCAAAACTCACATTTCGGCTACCAAACACAACCGAAATCACATCCAAACACCTCTACAACATTACCCAGCCAAGATCCATCAATTCAAATCATTCTTAGACATCAATTAACATCCAAAAAGGACCTAATCACGTCCTTATACCTCCAGCTATAGCAGAACATCAAAATCACCCCAAAAACCACCATTAACTCAAGTAAAAACTTAGGAAAATCAACCTATTCTAGATTACATTGATTAAACCTCAATTACACATCATTTAGACATCCAAAATACATCAAAAAGACATCTCAAAACAGAGTTCAATCATTTAATACGAATTTCTTCAAAATTAAATCCAGATCTTGCATTTTAAGCCAAAATCAAGATCACAACATCAAAACCTTTAATAAAACTCAATTTAAGGATTGAGAACTTGGGAATTTCAGTAAAGAACTGAGTATTTAGAGGAGAAGAACGTTCATACCTCTAAATGTGGATTTCTCCTTGTTTAGAGCCAAAATTCTTGAAAATTAAATAAGCAAATGATGAGGATTTGGTGTGGAAATGATTAGAAATCATTTAGAGATTGAAATCTCAACTTTAGGTGTTAAAATCAAAGGAAAAGTGGCTGTGGAAATGTGTTTGGCTGAGGGAAAATTGAGAGAAAATGAAATGGGAAAATTTTGGCAAAAGTTAGTTATGAAACTAAAATATCTCTTTTCCCTCTTTTCTTTTTATTTAATAACATTAAATGAGTCTTTAAAATTTAAGAAAAATCTGGAGAAACCCTCCATGGGATAAATTAGCTCCTTAAAGATTCAAAGTTTCAATCCTTTTAAAACAGTCACCAACTTTTCAAAAATTACATTTTAGTCACTAACTTGAAATGTCATATTTCCAAACCCCATTTTGTAAAATTGATTTCACCACTCTCTTATATATAATAAATGAAGATTTTTAGATATTTTTCCATATTTTTAATGCATCCCGAACTAGGCTTTCCCTAAAATCACCTTTTATATTCGAACCGTAATTTAAACCGGTCCGGTTCAGACCCTAAACTTCCAAGCCCAAAATTGGGGTGTTACAACTCTCCCCCCTAAGAAATTTCGTCCTCGAAATTTACCTGAAGGAAAAAGGTACGAAAACTACTTCAACATGTCATCCTTCTGTTCCCACGTGGCTTCTTCAGCACCACGATGCTTCCACAACACCTTTACCAACTCAATGGTCTTGCCTCGAAGAACTTTACTATCCGAATCCAGAATCTTCACTGGTTCCTCATCATAGGTCAAATCCGGATTCAACTCCACTTCCTCCACAGGCATCACATGAGAAGGATCCGATCTATACTTCCGAAGCATAGAAACATGAAACACATCATGAATCTTTTCTAACTCTTGCGGTAACCTCAACTTGTACGCAACAGGACCCACACGCGCAATCACCTCGTATAGTCCAATATACCTAGGGCTCAACTTACCCTTTCGGCCAAACCTCATCACCTTTTTCCAAGGCGAAACTTTCAAAAACACACGGTCACCCACCGCATAAAACTCCATCATCATTAAAGCAGAAATCCAATGGCCTATCCTCCGCAATATCATGAACATATGGCACCAAGGAATCATCCAACAACTGCTTTTCCTTAATCAACTGAATCAAGGATGGTTTCACCTGCAACTCAGCCACAAGACCACCATCACGCGAAATGCTCAAACTGGCAAACATAGCCCTCAACTGAACAGCTACCTTCCTGCTCAAGGCATCCGCTACAACATTAGCTTTACTCGGATGGTACTCGATAGTCAAATCGTAATCCTTAAGCAACTCCACCCAACGTCGTTGCCTAAGATTCAACTCTTTCTGAGACATCAGATACTTCAAACTCTTGTGGTCCGTGTACACAGTACACTTCTCACCATACAAGTAATGTCTCCAAATTTTCAAAGCAAAAACTACCGCAGCTAACTCAATGTCATGCGTAGGATAATTGTGCTCATGCACTTTCAACTGACGCGATGCATAAGCCACCACCTTACCCTCTTGCATCAACACACATCCCAAACCAACGTAGGACGCATCACTATACACCACAAACTCTTTCCCTGATTCAGGTTGTACCAAGATAGGAGCTTGCGTTAAAGCTGCCTTAAGCTTCTCAAAAGCCTGCTGTCTCGCTTCCGTCCACTCATACTTAAACATCCTTCTGCAACAACTTCGTCAAAGATGCAGCAATCTTTGAAAACCCATCCACGAACCTCCGATAGTACCCCGCCAAACCAAGGAAACTACGGACTTCATGAACAGACTTACAAGGCTTCCAATTCATCACTGCCTCAATCTTTTGAGGATCAACACGAATCCCCTCAGTAGAAACCACATGACCAAGAAACACAACTTCTCTAAGCCAGAACTCACACTTACTCAGCTTGGCATAAAGCTGATTCTCCAACAAAGCCTGTAACACAATTCTCAATTGCCCTTCATGCTCCTCCTCAGTACGAGAGTACACGAGAATATCATCAATGAACACCACAACAAATTTATCCAAGTATTCATGGAGCACTCTATTCATCATGTCCATGAAAGCTGCAGGAGCATTCGTCAAACCAAACGACATCACAAGAAACTCATAATGCCCATACCTCGTTCTGAAGGCTGTCTTTGGCACATCCACATCCTTCACCTTCAGCTGATAATACCCTGACCTTAAGTCAATTTTAGAGAACACAACCGCTGCCCGAAATTGATCAAAAAGATCATCAATTCTCGGCAATGGATACCGATTCTTGATAGTCAACTTGTTAAGCTGACGGTAATCAATGCACATTCTCATAGTGCCATCCTTTTTCTTCACAAACAAGACCGGTGCACCCCAAGGTGACACACTCGGCCGAATGAAACCATGATCAAGCAACTCCTGAAGTTGCGTCTTCAGCTCTTTCAACTCTTTAGGTGCCATTCGATAAGGAGTAATGGACACTGGAGTTGTGTTTTCATACAGCTCAATCCCAAACTCCACTTCGCGATTAGGAGGTAATCCAGGCAACTCCTCCGGAAACACACCAGGAAACTCTCGCACAGTCCTGATATCTTGCACTCATAACTTCTTAGAGCTAGGATTCATCACAAAGGCGAGGTAGGCTTCACAACCTTGCCTCAGCATCCGGCTCGCTTCCAATGTAGACACCACATTGGCAAGAAACTTCACATTCTCACCAACCACCACTACCTCATAATCATCCGCAAGCTTCAACGAAACTCGCTTATTCTCAAAATCTACTACAGCTCGATGCTCAACAAGCCAATCCATACCAAGGATTACATCAAAACCATAGAAAGGCAATTCCATAAGATTAACATGAAAAACATGATCTTGCACAACCAAGGGACATCTTCTATAAAGCTTTCGCGTCACAACAGTCTCACCAAAAGAACTAGTTACACGCATACCAACATCCAAAGACTCAACAGGCAAACCAAGCAATTGAGCATGTTCACGCAATATGTATGAGTGTGTAGATCCAGAATCAATCAAGGAAAGTAATGACAAGGATTGCAAAGTGAAAGTACCTGCGATTACATCCGTGTCATTCCTCCCCTCCCTCTGAGCATACACTCTGGCCTGGCCACCACCCTCAGGCTGAACAGCTACCACATGAGCCACATTCCTTCCACCATCCTCCATGCGCTGGAAGTTACCACGACCGCGCCCACAGCCTCTCTGTGGTGCAACAACTCCAGGAGCACGTCCCTGACCACCACCGGCCAACAGAGGACACTCCCTCTTCATGTGATCCGCCGAACCACAGTTCCAGCACGAAGTACCGGTCACCACAATAGGAGCATGTACCTCCCTCCCTGCTCGAGGACAATCACGCCTCAGATGACCACACGATCCACATGCCCAACATGTGTTCTGATCAGCTCTCGCCTTGTCCCCCTGAACTGGCGCACCTTGCCCTCCACCACCACGCCTAGCTGAAGACTGATACTTCCGATCACGTCCTCTCTTGTTCCGTCCGCCACCGGAACTATACTCAGCAGCTCGCTTGCCCGCACTAGGACCAACTCCTCTAGAAGATAAACCCAAATTCAACTCAATGTCTTTTGCTCTACCAACCAGCACATCAAAGTCAGTGTACTCAGCAGCCAGCATATAGGTCTTCACTTCCATCACCAAACCATAACGGAAATGTTCACACCTCTCCCGCTCATCAGGGATAAGCTCAGGTGCGTACTGACTGAGTCGGACAAACTGAACCTCGTACTCAGCCACTAACATGCTCCCTTGAGTAAGAGACATGAATTCCCTTTTCTTTTCATCCAGGTACCGCACACCCAGATACCTCCTCTTGAACGCGTTCAGAAAGAACGTCCAAGTCACGTCAGCATCCTCCATTCCGGAGATAGTGGTTGTCCACCAGGTATACGCATCGTCATGCAACAACGATATTACACAGCCCAGCTTCTGCACTTCATTGCAGTTCATTTGTCCCAAAATTCTCTTGGTACTTTCCAACCAAGACTCATAACCTTCAGCAGACAAACCCCTGAACTCAGTCCCTCCCAGACTGCGCAAGCGTTCCAGAGGTAGTCTAGCATTAGCATCTCCTTGATGCCCAGCTCCATGAGCTCCAGCTACCGCCGCCTGAAAGGCTCCAGCAATAGCCTGAATCAGCATTGTCATGTCAGGAGCAGCTTGCCCCTGCCCAGCTTCAGGTTCAGCGACCCCAGCACCAGCACCAACACCAGCTCCCTCATCCCCAGCACCACCACCACCGGGTGGAGAAGGTAAATCCACTACATTTTCAGCATTCTCTTCGTTCTCATTTTGAGCCATAGCTCGCGTATTAATCCTCGTCTCTCTACGAGGTCCCATTCACTAAACAATGCAATCACAAATGCAATAAACAAAGTCAGGCTCAGCAAGGTAAGCAATCCAAGTACTCAAGCTCGTTTCCAATTAAAAACAAATCATTTCATTAGCTTTGATATGGCAATGGGACCCTCTAACATGCTTCACCATAGCATACACCACAATTGCAACATACTTACTATTCATACATCATACATTCATTCAACAAGTATACAAAGCAATCATACACTTATCACCCACATAACCATTCCCAAATACTCGAGAACTCAGCTCTGATACCACCAAATGTAACCCCCTTAGCCCGGCCTAGACAGTTGACCCGAACTACGAAGATTACACGGGGAAAACCAAAGTCAACCCGAAAGTCAACCTTGATTAACGACCCTTTTTTTCTTTTTAACCTTGTCTAAATGCATATTGACACTAGGTGTACTCTTGAGATAAGCATACTCAAAAATCACAGCAATCGGAAAACAATAAGGGACTCAATTGCACAACATACGAATTTAGGGACCAATTTCTAAATTCTGGAAATTAAGAGGACTTTACCAATTTTTAAGTTACCATTATGAAATTAGACATGTTTCATGCTTCTCTGTCAAATTTCATCTCAAACGGACATCTCAAACTCAATCAATTGCATATACAAAAATCAGGACTAAAACGTAAAGCTTGCAAACCATTCAAATCAGTGCCCAACGGTCAAGTGTTTCGAAACGGGTCTAGGCCGTTCAGAAACACCCCTTGGCAGTAGCCAAACTGTTTTGAAACACCTCTGCCCGTTTCGAAACACCCAGGCCAAAATATGAACATGTTTCGAAACAGGCAAGGGTGTTTCGAAACACCCTACCCAGAAACAGTAGAAAGGCCTGTTTCATCCTCTTTCGACCCACCATTATGATCTTAGACATCTCGTTAGTGTTCTTGGATGGAGTTTACGGTACCATTACAACCCCTCAACATCCAAGGCGACTTTATTCACGGTGCACCCAATCCTATAGCCGACTAACTATATCCGATTCAAGTACTTTTAAACCAACACATCACTTGCCAATATACATCATTTACCATCATCAATCCACTGTTTTAAAGCATTTAACAAAGCCATTAAATAATCATGCATCACCATGCATCAAACCACATTTATCAATGTTTAAATCAAGGATCTCTTACCTTAAGCATCCTTCAACACATGGCTTACAAAACCAGCATTAAACATGCTAAAATATGCTTTCAAAACAGAATTTAAACATGCAAAATAAACACATTGCATTCAACCATCTCATGGTTCTTCAAAAAGAGAGTTTCTCCGAAAAACTTACACTTGAGCTTAGCTAAGTTGTTTAGACTTAAACTAAGCTCCCATAACCTTCCAACATTGGTTTCAAAGCTGAAAACCAAACTTCACTCACCGATTCCGTTTCGCAAGCTTGTCGAAACGCCGATCAAGCCTCCTGATCAACACCACAAGGATCCGAAGATGTCTCCCCTGTTTTAAACACATCAAAGCAGAGGATTAATGCATCATCATGCATTAAAATCTTCAGCCAAAACACCTAAACTCGCTGCTCTCATCAAAACTCACATTTCGGCTACCAAACACAACCGAAATCACATCCAAACACCTCTACAACATTACCCAGCCAAGATCCATCAATTCAAATCATTCTTAGACATCAATTAACATCCAAAAAGGACCTAATCACGTCCTTATACCTCCAGCTATAGCAGAACATCAAAATCACCCCAAAAACCACCATTAACTCAAGTAAAAACTTAGGAAAATCAACCTATTCGAGATTACATTGATTAAACCTCAATTACACATCATTTAGACATCCAAAATACATCAAAAAGACATCTCAAAACAGAGCCCAGTCATTTAATACGAATTTCTTCAAAATTAAATCCAAATCTTGCATTTTAAGCCAAAATCAAGATCACAACATCAAAACCTTTAATAAAACTCAATTTAAGGATTGAGAACTTGGGAATTTCAGTAAAGAACTGAGTATTTAGAGGAGAAGGACGTTCATACCTCTAAATGTGGATTTCTCCTTGTTTAGAGCCAAAATTCTTGAAAATTCAATAAGCAAATGATGAGGATTTGGTGTGGAAATGATTAGAAATCATTTAGAGATTGAAATCTCAACTTTAGGTGTTAAAATCAAAGGAAAAGTGGCTGTGGAAATGTGTTTGGCTGAGGGAAAATTGAGAGAAAATGAAATGGGAAAATTTTGGCAAAAGTTAGTTATGAAACTAAAATATCTCTTTTCCCTCTTTTCTTTTTATTTAATAACATTAAATGAGTCTTTAAAGTTTAAGAAAAATCTGGAGAAACCCTCCCTTGGGTAAATTAGCTCCTCAAAGATTCAAAGTTTCAATCCTTTTAAAACAGTCACCAACTTTTCAAAAATTACATTTTAGTCACTAACTTGAAATGTCATATTTCCAAACCCCATTTTGTAAAATTGATTTCACCACTCTCTTATATATAATAAATGAGGATTTTTAGATATTTTTCTATATTTTTAATGCATCCCGAACTAGGCTTTCCCTAAAATCACCTTTTATATTCGAATCGTAATTTAAACCGGTCCGGTTCAGACCCTAAACTTCCAAGCCCAAAATTGGGGTGTTACAGACATCTTCTCATAGATGTTTGGGCCAAATGCACAAAAGAGAATGTGCAAGGCTTTGCAATTAAGCTCCATCTTCTTGCGGTCGTCGGCACTCCACTCTACCTTGCTTCCTTGTGGCACGAACGGACCATCTTCTACTATATTCCAAAGCTTGTAGTCCTTGGACTTTATGAAAAAACTTCATCCTTGTCTTCCAATGGGCATAGTGTGTTCCGTCGAAGAAGGGCGGTTTATCGATGGATTGCGCCATTGAGCCGGTTGTATGAAATGTTGATCGAGCTTGCCAGATCTTCTTAATAGGATGTTAATCCTCTTCAAGTGAGCCAAGCTCTGATACCAATTATTGGGTTATTTGGTGCTCGATTCCTTCAACCGTTCTTGCTCGCCAAGTGGTGGAGAAGTAGAATATTGGGTGTAAGAGGTATGGAAGCTAAAAAAGATAAAGACAAGATGATTTATAGTGCTTCAACCTTCTAACCAAGGTCTACATCCACTACCTTAGCTTCCCACTAAGGATTTCCAATCAATCCACTATTGATTCGTCCCATTTTCTAGGCTTAGGAGGAAACCCTTACAAACCGGTCAAGCTTTCTATACAAAGCCTTTATCAAACCCTCTTTACAAGAGATGAAAATACGCAAACTCAAATCCCTCTAATAGGTATTTGTTTGCACAATAAAGCACTCACCCAATCCTAAAACACTTGAGCATATCTAACAATTTTGGCTCACTGTGTTTGTCTATACAATGAGTTGACAATTAAGCATTAAGACTCATTTTGATCATATGTTGTATTACAATTGAAGCCTTAACCATTACTAGATGCTTGGAGGTCCCTTTTATACTCCTCTTTGAGTTTGTCGTCGTTACTAGCCGTTAGGGTTGAATTGGAGCCGTTGGAGACTTAATTTCTCTCTGTAAATGTAGTTTTGCAGCTTCCCGTTTCAAAACGCTTGAACTCGTTCCAAAACACTCTTGAAATAGAAAGAGCCGCTGCAGTCTGATGCAGCACATGTATCGAAACGTTGTTGGCCGTATCAAAACGCCCGTATCAAAATTCATGTCCCGTATCGAAATATTTTACATTTAAAAGGTAGTTGGAAAATAGCCGTTGGGGTTTATGACCGTTGAGGTCAATGCCACATAGGCGTATCGAAATGGCAGGGGGCGTATCAAAACACTATACAAAATCTCACCCAGAATAAAGTCCATTCCAAAACTCGTTTCAAAACGTTTTGACACTACAAGGACCCATATCGAAACACCTAGGAGTGTTTCAAAACACCTTGATGGTTTTGTTGGATTTGGCTTTGAAAACACTTAAAATCCTTTTGAAATATCCCCTAAACATAGTTTCAGGTTGTTTGGAATTTATAAAAGGTTTTGAATTCTTTTTAACTTTGTCCAAAACATTTTTCAATTATTATATCAAAACATTAGTTCTACAGTTTTTTGTTTATGCTCGATATGCAAAGAAGAAAGAAAGAGAATACCTTCTGGAAATCTTTTTTATTCAATTGATTCGTGGTAAAAAAAAGAAAACTCATTACATGGGATTGCTTTTGCTCATATATATATCTCTGATTCTTTGTTTAAAAGTATAAGCAAACATTAAAAGAATCAAATGTTAATGATGCTTGGATGATTTTTTATTGACATTCGCTTTGTTTTTTTTATCATTTTTGCGCATAATGGTGGTTGGGGGAGAGATACGGTGCTCATACGATGGCAGCACAACATCCGATGTCCATGGGAGCCATTGATCTGGACACGTGACGATCATCAATGAGAAGGGAGGCGAAGATTTCATCGAGTAGATCTAATATGGGTCGTTGGATCAAATTTGATCCAACGATTGTGATTTCGCCTAGAAAGGACGGCCCAGATAAGTCCACGTGGTGCGTGAGAGATGAAGAGCCTCGAGCATGGGCTTCACTCGCGCCTGGGGAGCCGAGGAGCCTACGCATGCATCGTACATGGGAGCTGATGGGGTTCTCGTCTTCATCTGGAGCCGTTGGATCATATTTGATCCAATGGTTGGGCATAGATCAAATAGCATATTAGATTAGGTTATCATATTAGGGTTTTTATTATTAATATCAGGCCAAACGGGCCATATATTATATGATGTTTTTTATTATGTAATGGATTGGACCTTGATATTTTAATTCAAATAAGTTTCTAATTATTATATATGATCTGTTTATACATTTTAGCCTATTTATAATAATAATAATATTTAACAACAACAACAACAACAACAATAATAATAATAATAATAATAATAATAATAATAACCTGAGTCAACAAACCAAGATAAAATTAGTGTTTACATTATGTGTAGAAATAGAAGCATAATATAGCATGTAATGAAAAATAAATTTAATTTAAGTATGTTAATTCTTATTAACTCGACAAATTATTTATATTGAATGAGTTGGTACTATTACTAAGCATCAAGCTTTGAATTATTTAACAAAATTTCAAACTTAGTAGTATTAAATGAATATCTAAATCCAATCTTTCTTTATATATATATATATATATATATATATATATATATATATTAATTGATTATATATGTATATATAATAAAAAGATTATTTAACATTGATTTAAAAAATTAATAGTTTATATTTATCAACACTTTAAATTCATCAAATCATAAACTTCCTCAATTACATGTCAAGTAAGCCTGGTCAATATCAGTTCAAGTCAACAACAGGTCGAGTTCAAAACAAGTCGAGTTCAAAATAGGTCGGGTAAAATCGAATCTCATGTCGATTCTGTTGGGTAATATCGGTTATTTGCCAGGTCAGTCTCGGGTTCAGGTTCGTTTCAGTCGGGTTCAGGTCAGGTTTTGGGTCCACAATAACAGGTTCTATTCATGTTTGGGTCTTTCTCGGTTGAATGCATGTCGGGTTCAGTTACTACTGTAACAGGTCCAACTCGGGTTTGGGTCAACAACAGTTGGTTAAAGATCAGTTTTGTGTCATCGCATCCTCAGGTCAAACCAAGTTTTGACTCGAGCAAGTTTCAGTCATGTTTTCAGGTCGGATCGGCTTTTTACATTCTTAATAAGCACTCTAAACACGCCCAGTCAAACGTTCTTTGTGGAAGGCACACCCTTTAGGAGTGTTTTCTGCCAACACAACATGCATGTTTAGATTCCTCATATATTTAATTCAAATTAATGGAATGCGCTACTGACTGGTGCGTCTTCCAAAAACATTAATTTGCCTGAACTTTCATCAAAAAAATTATTTTTTCAAAAATTATTATTTAAATTAAGTAATTGCATTATTTTTTTACTTTTCAAAAGAAGTAAATGATTAAATTATACTTGTGATAATGTAGGTTTGTATGATTTTTCTCTAATAAAATTATACTTTGCAGATCAAAAACTGATTAAATTATTTTATTTTTGTTTAAACTTTAATTTTTTACAATTTTAAAAATGATTTTTTATAGTGTTCGTATAATTATGATGATTTTTTAAAATTTTCAATTGAAGATAATAATTTAGAACCAATAAGTACATCTTAATTGAAATAGGAAAATATTACAAATATTTGAAATTTTAATAAAAATGAGAAAAATATAATGTATAACTAATGATATCTATGTAAAGCGGTGTCACACTGTCCTGGACGTCGGTTAGACAATAAATTTATTCATATCAATTGGCCTTTAACATGACCACCACCCTCATTGTTGGCCTTCAATAAATTTTGGTTAGCGTTATCTCCAAGATTACCGACGTCAGTATGTGCTACTAGACGACCTCTAAAGAATAACGGATGCGAAGATGTTTGATCAAGAATCGCACAGGTGAATCCACTGTTGAACCCATCATTGAATTGTGATGAAATTGGCGCATGTCGTGACGATGATTGGAATGATTGTGGTGGTAGAGGCAAGTAGGTGTTGGTAATGCTTCAAGAGTTACAAAAGCAATATCCCACATTGGTTGGGAAAATAGCTAGGGAAGGGTATTTATACACATGCTTCCTCCCTCCCTTGTTGAGTGGGAAAGAACAAGGGAAGTCCTCACTCGCCGCCGCCGCCGTCTGGTCGGCTCGGGCTCGGGCACGGGTAACACGTATGCACGCGTATATGTTTTTTTTGGAGAAAATTCGTATGGAATTTTCTTATGAACAAAAGATTATATGTGAAAGAATTTTTTCTTATTTATAGGCTTTTGAGAAAACTGTTTGAATCAATCCGAATTTATTTTTTAATTCATATCTGAACTGCAACGTTCAGAATATTTATTTGATTCGAACATTTTGATTCCAGTGCAGTTTATTCGAAATTATTCGAATATGTACAGTCTGTTTAGTGGATGAATTTAGACTATTTTTCAGTCAAATTCATGGTGTAACAGCATTGTTATTGCATGGTTATTACAAAATTAAAATGGTGATTATGTGAAGCTGTTACAGCATGTTTAATACTGCTGTTATACAGATTTGATTCTGTAATTATTTGAGTGGTGAAATGTCAATTATAGACATGATATCCAGCCTATAAATAGAGGTGTTGCATGCACCATTTGTATCATCAAACACATTACAAAACATTTCGATTCTCTTTGTTTCCTCCACTGTTTATTCGAGTAGTTCCACTGTTGTTCACTCCGGAGTCGAGTGTACGGTTCCAGGAGCGTCCGTGTGCACCTCGGGGGACAGCCTGCCCGTGAAGCGACTACACTGTTCGGGGCAGTTTTGTTTCTAAGGCAGTGGCCACCATACCACGACACGGTTCACATATTTACGTTCTGTTTTTTATATTTTTCCAGTCAATGCTAACAGCCGGTTTTGCAGTTCTATTTTACCAACAATTTAGAAACAAAATTCTTCTCTGATTCTGCAAAATGGCTTCTTCATCCGCACTACTAAGCAAGCTCATTCTCGACCTTTCCAAGCTTGATGCTTTAGATGGCAGCAACTATCGAAGGTGGTCCCAGCGCATACTGATTTTCTTTGAGCAATTGGACCTCGATTATGTGCTGCTCAACGAACCACCAGTTGCACCATCTACCGTTGTTGTTCCTGCCGATAACCAAGGCCAAAATGATGTTGCCGACGATGCCCTTGCTGCTGCCACCTTTGCCAAATATGAGAAGGACAACAAGACGGTCCGTGGCCATCTCCTAAGTCACATGTCCAACAAATTATTTGACATGTATCTAAAGGAGAGGAGTGCAAAGGCGATATGGGATTCCTTGGACACCAAATATGGCACCGATGATGCGGGGATCAAAAAATATGTCGTGGGTGAATGGTTAAAGTTCCAGATGACCGACAACAAGCCCATCATGGACCAAGTCTATGACTATGAGAATCTTGTCTCGGACATCATGGCGGAAGGCATGCAAATGTGTGAAGTTTTGCAAGCAAATGTCCTTATCGAGAAGTTGCCAAAATCCTAGTCCGATTATCGCAACTCCCTCAAGCACAAGAAAAGGGACATACCACTTCAGGAGCTGATCGGTCACATGAAAATCGAGGAGGTCAACCGTTTGAAAGATAAGGTTAAGAACAATTTTAGTCACTTATCTTTTAAAACTAACATGGTTGAGTCTGGTGGTGCTTCAGGGTCCAAAAAGCCCTTTAAGAAAGGCCCTCAGAGCAAAAAGCCCAAACCACAGAAGACTACCAACTTCAAGAAGCCCGTCAAGGCTAAGCCCGACGTGAAAACCATGAAGTGCTACGTGTGTGGGCAAGCTGGTCACAAGGCGTACCAATGTCAGCACCGCTTGGACCGCCAGAATGAGACTAGACCACGCATGCATGTGACGGAGGACATGGATGATGATGTCATAGACGCGGTGGTTTCGGAGATCAACCTCGTAGAGAAGAACACCGAGTGGGTCATAGACACTGGAGCTTCTCGTCACTTCTGCGCAAAGAAGGAGTTCTTCACCGAGTTCGAGGACGTGAAAAATGGTGAACGTGTGTACATGGGGAACTCCAGCAGCTCTCAAGTGATGGGCAAAGGCAAGGTTTTACTCAAGCTGACTTCCGGTAAAACTTTGGCCCTTAACAATGTCCTATATGTGCCTGCCCTACGTAGAAATCTGATTAGTGGTGGCCTCTTAAATAAGGCAGACATTAAGTTAGTTTTTGAGGTAGATAAACTTGTACTTTCCCGTAACGGTGATTATGTCGGGAAAGGTTTTTTAAGCAAAGGTTTATTTGTCATAGAAACTCAACTTAATGAAAATAATAAAGCTACCACTTCTGCTTATATTGTTGAGTCTGTTGATATGTGGCATGCTAGATTAGGACACGTAAATATTCAATCCCTAAAGAAAATGATGAATATGAATATTTTGCCTAAACTAGACATAACAAACTATAATAAATGTGAAGTTTGTGTAGAAGCAAAGCATGCAAAACCTACCTTTAAAAATGTTTCTAAAAGAAAGACTGAACTATTAGAACTTATTCATACTGATCTAGCAGACTTTAGAAACACTGAAAGTAAAGGAGGAAAACACTACTTCATAACTTTTGTAGATGACTTCTCTAGGTATACAAAAGTTTATCTCCTAAGAACTAAAGATGAAGCTGAAAATTTCTTTCTTATTTATAAGGCAGAAGTTGAAAATTAGTTAGATAGGAGAATAAAACGTGTTAGGTCTGATAGAGGTGGTGAATATAGATCTAATTTTCTAAAAGAGGTTTGTGAGACGAATGGCATAATACATGAAACTTCAGCCCCTTATTTTCCTCAACAGAACGGTATAGCCGAGAGGAAAAACAGAACTTTAAAAGAGATGATGAACTCATTGTTGATAAGTTCTGGGTTGTCTGACAACATGTGGGGGGAAGCCATTCTATCGGCTAATCATATTCTGAACCGAGTACCTCATAAGAAAATTGATTCTACCCCATACGAATTATGGAAAGGGTATGCCCCAAATTTACAATACCTGAAAGTGTGGGGGTGTCTGGCCAAAGTGGGGTTGCCAGACTTTAAGAAGTCCACCATTGGACCTAAGACCGTTGATGCAGTGTTTATAGGCTATGCTTCTAACAGTGCCGCATATAGATTCATGACTTTACAAGACTTCTCTATTTGTGAATCTAGGGATGATGTTTTCTTTGAAGAAATCTTTCCTCTCAAGAAACCTAGATTAAATGTTGAAACACAAAGAGAAAACTTGCCATCCACTTCTTCTAGTGTGCCTGCTAGGTCTTCTCAAGAGATTGAATTTGAGCCTAGAAGAAGTAAGAGACAAAGAGTTGAAACCTCTTTTGGACCAGACTTCATAACTTCCTTCATTTCCGAGATAAATGATTTAGACACTCTTTTGATCCTATAGCTCAAGCTTATTTATTAGATGAGGATCCTAAAACTTACGAAGAAGCTATACGATCTATTGATGCTAGTTTCTGGAAAAGTGCTATAAAAGATGAACTAGAATCAATAATGTCTAATCATACTTGGGAATTAGTTGACTTGCCTAGAGGATTTAAAACCATTAACAGTAAATGGGTCTTTTGAAAGAAACTTAGACCAGATGGTTCTATCCAAAGGTATAAGGCAAGGCTAGTAGTCAAAGGGTTCACTCAAAGATTTGGTCAAGACTTCTTTGGTACTTACTCTCCTGTCACAAAAATCTCAACGATTCGTGCATTGTTTGCACTAGCCTTCATTCACAAGTTGCAAGTACATCAAATGGATGTAAAGACTGCATTTTTGAATGGGGATCTAGATGAGGGGATCTATATGGAGCAACCTCTTGGCTTCGAGGCGCCTGGTATGGAAGGCAAAGTATGTAGACTTAAAAAGTCACTTTATGGCCTGAAGCAAGCTCCTAAATAGTGGTATGAGAAATTTCACAAAACTATTCTTAGTTTTGGTTTTGTTGTGAATGGTTCGGATGCATGCGTGTATTCGAGGATGTTTGGTACTTATTGTGTCATCATAAGCTTGTATGTTGACGACATGCTAATTTTCAGTACTAACATTGAGTCCATTAACAAAACAAAAAGTTTCTTGTCCACTAAGTTTGAGATGACTGACTTGGGAGAAGTCGATGTGATCTTAGGAGTCAAAGTAATCAAATCTGAAAAGGGATTTTCTTTAAGTCAGACACACTATATTGAGAAAGTGTTAAAGAAATTTGACAGTTTTGATGTCGTCCCTGTTCGAACTCCTTATGACTCTAGCATACATCTCTTTAAGAATAAAGGAAGTAGCGTTTCTCAAACGGAATATGCCAAAATAATTGGTAGTCTGATGTTCTTAATGAACTATACTCGGCCAGATATTGCCTATGCTGTTAGCAGACTCAGTAGATATACTCATAACCCTAGTGGTGAGCACTGGGGGACTCTTAGACGCTTACTTAAGTACCTTAAGGGTACTATGGACTGGAGACTTGAGTTTGTTGGCTTTCCTGCTACATTAGAAGGATATTGTGACGCCAACTGGGTCTCCGATAGTGATGAAGTAAGCTCTACGAGTGGGTATGTATTTACTTTGGGAGGAGCAGCAATCTCTTGGAAGTCTTCAAAACATACTTGTATTGCTCGCTCTACTATGGAGTCAAAGTTTATAGCTCTTGACTTAGCTGGGCAAGAAGCTGAGTGGCTAAGGAGTTTGTTAGCCGATATTTCATTGTGGGGAACTCCGACTCCTCCTGTTTCCTTGTTGTGTGATTCACAAGCTGCGATTTGTGTTGCCAAGAGTCAAGTTTACAATGGTAAAAAGAGACACATTCGCATAAGACATGAATCTGTTAGACACTTAATAAGGAATGGAGTACTCTCTTTAAAGTATGTGAAGTCGGAAAGAAACCTAGCAGATCCGCTTACCAAAGGGTTAATTCGGAAATTGGTCCTTGATTCGTCGAGGGGTATGGGTTTAAAGCCCATTGGTTGAGGAATTTATGGTGGATACCCAACTTAGTTATCTAAGTTCAATGTGGTCAAACGAAACCATGGAAAGACTCAATGTGGTCAATCGAGAAGGACATTTTGAATTCACCGACAATGAGGTTGAATATTTATTCTTAATGATTTTTTATCCCAAGACTGGGTGGTTCATTTTAAATGGACTTGAAGAAATCACCATAAGTCTATAAGAGGTTGAACCATTACAAATGGACTAGTTCAAGATACGTTCACTAGTGCTTAAGCAACTAATTCTGCTATTGCTCGTCTGAGGAGGTTTGTGTTTGAGATACAGATGAATTCTTTCGCATTAGTGGGGGAATGTTGGTAATGCTTCAAGAGTTACCAAAGCTATATCCCACATTGGTTGGGAAAATAGCTAGGGGAGGGTATTTATACCCATGCTTCCTCCCTCCCTTGTTGAGTGGGAAAGAACAAGGGAAGTCCTCGCGCGCCGCCGCCGCCTTCCGGCCAGCTCGGGCTCGGGCTCGGGCTCGGGCAAGTTTCAGTCAGGTTTCCAGGTCGGATCGGCTTTTTACATTCTTAATAAGCACCCTAAACACGCCTAGTCAAACGTTCTTTGTGGAAGGCACACCCTTTAGGAGTGTTTTCTGCCAACACAACATGCATGTTTAGATTCCTCATATATTTAATTCAAATTAATGGAATGCGCTACTGACTGGTGCGTCTTCCAAAAACATTAATTTTCCTGAACTTTCATCAAAAAAATTATTTTTTCAAAAATTATTATTTAAATTAAGTAATTGCATTATTTTTTTACTTTTCAAAAGAAGTAAATGATTAAATTATACTTGTGATAATGTAGGCTTGTATGATTTTTCTCTAATAAAATTATACTTTGCAGATCAAAAAATGATTAAATTATTTTATTTTTGTTTAAACTTTAATTTTTTACAATTTTAAAAATGATTTTTTATAGTGTTCGTATAATTATGATGATTTTTTAAAATTTTCAATTGAAGATAATAATTTAGAAACAATAAGTACATCTTAATTGAAATAGGAAAGTATTACAAATATTTGAAATTTTAATAAAAATGAGAAAAATATAATGTATCACTAATGATATCTATGTAAAGCGGTGTCACACTGTCCTGGACGTCAGTTAGACAATAAATTTATTCATATCAATTGGCCTTCAACATGACCACCACCCTCATTGTTGGCCTTCAATAAATTTTGGTTAGCGTTATCTCCAAGATTACCGATGTCAGTATGTGCTACTAGACGACCTCTAAAGAATAACGGATGCGAAGGCGTTTGATCAAGAATCGCACAGGTGAATCCACTGTTGAACCCATCATTGAATTGTGATGAAATTGGCGCATGTCGTGACGATGATTGGAATGATTGTGGTGGTAGAGGCAAGTAGGTGTTGGTAATGCTTCAAGAGTTACCAAAGCTATATCCCACATCGGTTGGGAAAATAGCTAGGGAAGGGTATTTATACACATGCTTCCTCCCTCCCTTGTTGAGTGGGAAAGAACAAGGGAAGTCCTCACGCGCCGCCGCCGCCGTTTGGCCGGCTCGGGCTCGGGCACGGGTAACACGTACGCGCACGTATGTGTTTTTTTGGGAGAAAATTCGTATGGAATTTTCTTATGAACAAAAGATTATATGTGAAAGAATTTTTTCTTATTTATAGGCTTTTGAGAAAACCGTTTGAATCAATCTGAATTTATTTTTTAATTCATATCTGAACTGCAACGTTCAGAATATTTATTTGATTCGAACGTTTTGATTCCAGTGCAGTTTATTCGAAATTATTCGAATATGTACAGTCTGTTTAGTGGATGAATTTAAACTGTTTTTCAGTCAAATTCATGGTGTAACAGCACTGTTATTGCATGGTTATTACATAATTAAAATGGTGATTATGTGAAGCTGTTACAGCATGTTTAATACTGCTGTTATACAGATTTAATTCTGTAATTATTTGAGTGGTGAAATGTCAATTATAGACATGATATCCAGCCTATAAATAGAGGTGCTGCATGCACCATTTGAATCATCAAACACATTACAAAGCATTTCGATTCTCTCTGTTTCCTCCACTGTTTGTTCGAGCAGTTCCACTATTGTTCACTCCGGAGTCGAGTGTACGGTTCCAGGAGCGTCCGTGTGCACCTCGGGGGACAGTCTGCCCGTGAAGCGACTACACTGTTCGGGGCAGTTTTGTTTCTAAGGCAGTGGCCACCATACCACGACACGGTTCACATATTTACGTTCTGTTTTTATATTTTTCCAGTCAGTGCTAACAGCCGGTTTTGCAGTTATATTTTACCAACAGTAGGGATTTAAAAAGTTGATTTGACTAGAAAACTCGATTGAAATTTGTTTAAGTCAAAATTTGGTTTGATCTAAGGATGCAATGACCCAAAATCAATCTTTAACCGATTGTTGTTAACCTAAACTCAAGTTGGACATGTTACTGTAGTAACCGAACCTGACATGCATCTGACCGAGAACGACCCGAACCCAAATTGAACATGTTATTGTGAACTCGAAACCCGACTTGCACCCGACTGAAACGAGCACGAACCCGAGACTGACCTGGTAGATAACTGGTATTACCCGACTGAATCGACCAAAGATCTGATTTTACCTTACTTGTTTTGAACCGACCTGTTGTTGATCAGAACTGATATTGACCTGACTTGATATTTACCTAACATGTAATTGAATTGAGGAAGTCTATGATTTGATGAATTTAAAGTGTTAAATAATCTTTTTGTTATATATTTATATATATATATATATATGTATATATAAAAGGAAAGATTGGGTTTAGATATACATTTGACACTACTAAGTCTAAATTGACCTCAATTTATTATATTATTTTCTAATCTAGTCAAATGTTTATATTTTTTAACCGTAATTGACTCATATATATTTCTATTTTTTGTAATTCATATTTTTGTCTGTTTATATTTTTTTTTGCGATTTAGTCCAATTTATTCTAGTCCCTAAAATTTATTTTTTAGTCTAAATTGACCCCTATTCATTTTTTATAATTTAGTACAAAGTTAAAAAAATCTCCTATTTTTTTAAGAATTAGGCCCGCTCAAATTCTAATGAGCCAAACGGTCCAAACTCCAATCCCAATTCTCATATTTCAATTTCTTTTGAAATTGAAACAATAACAACAATTAGGTTAACAAAATGGGGGAATCCCGACTATTTTTTAGGGTTTATTTGCACTTTAGGTCATTACTAGTTTAGGAGCTTTACACTTAGGTTTTTTTATTCTTTAGTTTTAGTTTGATTCATTTTAGTCCCAATTTTAGTTTAATTTCATTAGACCTTTACGTTTTGGGTTTTTTTTTAATTAGATCCTCTTTCATAAATGATAAATGTCCAAAAGTCCTATATTTTGACCCCTTATCATAGCAATTATCACTCAACCTACACCTATTTGAGCTGCATTATGGCAATTCGTGCATAGATTTGATCATTTATGCCTTTGAACTGTATATTCTGTTTATTATATGAAAAAGGTACTATTTAATGCATGATAGGTATTCTTGTAGGATGACCACTGCTTGAGCAGGATGATGCCGCCACAGTACAGAAAGCAGAAGGGAAGATGAGGCCCAAGTAGCAGACAACAGATGTTGATCGAGCCAAGCCACATGACAGCTTCTACTGAGAGAAGCTGAGGAAGCCTTGCTGAGCAGAGCAAACCGATGTTGAGGCAGTGAAAGCTAGGCCAAGGCAGCATTCCGCCAGAAGGAAAATGACAAAATGGTAGCCGACTTGTAGAGCTTTTAACGCCAGATTTTTATATACACTTTGTGTGGCATTTGGAGCTCGAGAAGAGGAGGAAAACATGGAAGGAAGTATAAAGTTGGACTGTTGGACAAAAGTGTATATTGTAATAAATTAAAGAGATTTACTTCTTTAATGAAGTCTAGTCCAAGTCCAACTTAACTTCCTCTCCGAAAAGGATTTGTGCCTACACATTCCCCTATATAGAGGCTTGCCACCATGAAGAGAAGGGGGGAGATTGGAGAAAGAGAGAGATTGAGCTTAGGATTAGTTTCATTATGATCTAAATTTCTTAGGGTTAGGATTAGTTTGTTTAGTAGTTGTGAGAAAACTCTTTGTACTTAGTTTTTGTTCCTAATGCAATAAAAGTTAAGGTTTGCTTATTCTAGCTTTAATTATTTTTGCATTCTACTCGGGAGAGGGTTTATGAGACCATCCATTTGTTCAATATCGGGAGAGTTGAGCTCACGAAAGGAATAAGTACGATTTTCACCCCACGTGGTGTTAACTAACTCGGCCTAGGGATAGGTTAGAGCTTCAATGGCTAAAAGAAGTGTATGAATAGTTGGTGTTTGCCCTTTGATTCACGTCGGGAGGTATCATTAGAGTTAAGTTATCAACCAGCGTTCCGTGCTTAGGGATAAGGCGAAACCACTCAAGGACGCTTTGTCGAGCCTTAACTGCATCTGCCCACGAGCAAGGGATTACCGTATCAGGGATTCAGCCATTGTGACCGCGACATGGATTTAGGCCACTGCCACGGCAGTAGTGCGTTGCTGCATTCAAGAACATAAACAAAGTCAAGAGGATTCCACACTACGACACACTCTAATCCGGCCCATCTTATCATCTTGATTTCTTCTTTATTTTATTTACTGGATTTTCTTAGTTTAGTTATTTTTAGATTATATCAATTCACCCAAATAAATTGTGTTTTTACTTTATTTATTTTGTAGTGAGAGGGATTAGAACCGAAGGTTGAGTACCAATCCCTATGGAGATGATACTCACATACGTATCCCTATATTACTTGCGTCGTGTATACTTGCACAAATTGCATAGCACTATTTACAGGCAACAAGTTTTTGGCACCGTTGTCAGGGATAGACAACTTTTGTTTTTATTTTCTTGCACTCTTTCTTTTATTTAGTTTATTTATTTTTATATTTTTTATTTTAGTATTAATAAAACTTAGTTTTATCTTGGTGCATGACCAAAGCTAACCCAGGAATCCCATTGCGAGATCAAGATCCAGAAATCGAGCGCACTTATCGAAGGCTTAGACGAGAGAACGAAGCCGCAATGCAGCAACCTGGGGACCAACCCCGAGGTCGCGGCCGTGGCATCAACCAAGGTGCCCCGGCACACAATGTTATTGGGCAGCACCATGCCGATGGGCAACCACTTGTTGATGGGCAGCAGATCCCGGTAGGAGATGAAGCAAATTTGCAAGCTCCATTCATACCAGTTCAACAACCCACAGTCCGAGACTACCTTGAAGAGGACCTGAACGGACTAAACCCTGGATTTGTTACCCCAAAAATCGAGGCCGCCCATTTTGAGCTGAAGCCAGTGATGTTTAACATGATTAACACGATGGGGCAATTTGGCGGCTCCGCAACTGAAGATGCCAGACAACACCTTAAGCCCTTTCTCCAAATCTCTAACTCATTTAAAATTCAGGGAGTACATGAAGATATTCTGAGATTAAAGTTGTTTCCCTATTCAATGAAAGGATAGGGCAAAAACCTGGCTCGACAATATTCTATCAGCATCAATTAGATCTTGGGGTGATATTTTTCGTGATTTCTTAACTCGTTTTAATCCTACAAATTTAACTGACAAACTACGTAATGAGATCACTTCTTTTTGACAGGCTGATGACGAGTCCATGCATGAGGCTTGGGAGAGATATCAAGAACTATTACACGCCCCTTGCACGGATTCCCAATATGGACGCAGGTGACCATGTTTTACAATGCGGTTAACACGGTAACTAGGATGATGCTTGATGCCTCGGCAAACGGCATACTCTTAGACAAGGAACCAGAGGAAGCCATGGAAATTTTAAACATGACAACCAAGAATGATTATCAGTTCCCCACGGCCAGAAGGGGAAGAGTCCACCGCCAACCCACAGTTAACGTAAAAGAGTCCACAGACTCAATCCTCATCTCAGATCGCCACCTTGACGAAGCTAGTTCTAAACTTACAGTCGTAAAGCAATCAACGAAAAGTCAAGGTAATAGATTTATTTTGCGAAAAATGTGGAGGTAACCATGCTTTTTCTGAATGCCCGGAGAACCCAGAGTCAACCTGTTATGTTGGAAACTTCAACCGTAACAATCAATTGTCCAACAACTACAATCCAGCCTGGAAAAAGCACCCCCCAACTTCTCCTGGAGCAATCCTAACAATACCCTGAACCAGTAAAATCAAAATGCTCATGCCTCAGGATTCCAACAACCCATGCCACCGCAGCCGCACATGTCGTCGCAACAGCCGATGCAGTCTAGTTCTTTAGAAAACACTCTTCATGCTTTTATAAATCAGGCTAGTGCATATATGGCCAACACTGACAAGTTCATAAAAAAGACCGAAACTTTTATGGACAGGACAGAGATGCGGCTGCAGAATAACGAGGCAACATTGAAATCCTTGGAAACCCAAGTAGGGCAGTTTGCGCAAATTCTGAGTACCAGACTAAAAGGAGAAACACATGAACAATGCAAGGCGGTCAGAACTAGGAGTGGTAAGCAGCTGAAGGAATCCCAGACCAGTGAAAAAGTTGAGGAAAATAGAGCCTCTACTACAGCAGATCATGATGTGGCAGTACCTAATACCCCTGCTCCGGTCAAAGCCAACACCATTGCCAATGACAAGCAGAAAGACGTGGATAATCCTAATCCACTACGGCAAATCATATTACCAGGGAAGGAATGGATCGAGGATATGCGACCCCCACCACCATTCCCACAAAGGTTGAAACGTCAAAACCAAGAATATCAGTTCAAGAATTCCTGGATATCTTGAAACAAGTCCATATCAACATACCCTTTGTGGAAGCGATAGAGCAAATGCCGAATTACGCCAAATTCCTCAAGGACATGGTATCCAAGCAAACAAAGATAGGGGAATTCGAGATGGTTGCCGCAACAGAAGGATGTATGGACATGTTACAGAACCGAGCACCACCTAAACTTAAAGATCCGGGGAGCTTTACAATACCATGTGCCATCGGAAATCACTATGTGGGGAAGGCATTGTGCGATTTAGGGGCAAGCATAAATTTAATTCCCAAATCTGTCTTTCAAAGGCTAGGAATAGGGAAGGCAAAACCTACAACAGTAATGCTCCAGTTGACCGATCGCTCCTATGTTCACCCCAGAAGTAAAAATAGAAGACATACTAGTAAGAGTGGATAAATTTATTTTTCCTGTTGATTTCCTTGTTCTTAATTGTGAGGTAGATGAACATGCACCCTTCATACTTGGGCGACCATTCTTAGCCACCGGGAGGACCCTGATCGACGTAGAAAAATGGGAACTAACAAAGAGGATAAATGATCAACAAGTCAAGCTTAACGTGATCCAAACTCTAAAACGTGCGGACGATCAGGAAGAATGTCAAGTGATGCAAGCCACTGCAGAATTCAATTTTGACATTAATGCACCATGCCTTAGCAAACATTGCGTCAGCAATGATCATGGCCACTGCCTCAGCATGCACTCAAATGACTGCCTTGGCAGCATTCTGGACAGCCTTGACGAAGCAGAAGAGATCGATAAAGCTGAAATTGAGGAAGCACACTGGACAACCTCTCGTTCGGGTATGTACTTTGAACCCCTCAATTATTTTAGAGAAGAATGAAAAATTAAGAAACTGTCAATCGAGAAACCACCAGTTTTTGAATTAAAACAATTGCCTAATAAATTAAAATATGTTTCTTTGGGAACCAAAGATACTTTGCCCGTAATCATCTCTTCTAAGTTGCGGCCAGAACAGGAACAAAGCCTAATCAACATGTTGCAGCGGCATACGAGGGCAATAGGGTACTAGACGATGCCCGATCTGAAGGGGATAAGCCCAGCAGTATGTTGTAAACACTAATTTTTTGAATTAATTGTTTATTTAGTTTCTTTTTATATTCTGATATAATAATAATAGAATAAAAATAATAAATAAATATTAAATAAATGTTCACTAAATTAAGTGTCCATTACAAAATGATAAGCCCAACTTTGGCCCAATATTACAAAAATGAAACCCTAATTTGTGTTTTGTCCTATGTGCAGCCACCTTGTGACCGTTGGATCAAAACATGATCCAACGGTCAAGATCAAAGCTCAGGCGACCCCTCGGATCGCGCGTGAAGAACACGCGCCAACCAATCGACTTCCACGCGCGCGTGTGGGCCACGTACCTCATCATGGTCGTCCATCTCAAAATCGAATCTGGTCGTTCATCTCCGCGGCACCAACGGCTACGATGCCACCGCCCCTTGCCAAGTTGAGCCAAAATTTGCAGAGGATATGTCAGAGTAGTAAAATCATCATTGTAAATTTCTAATATATATCTGTGAATGTAAAGAAATGATGGGGAGATTTTTACCTTTCAAACAAGTGAAATAGAGAAAGATCCAGAGGTACTTTTACTCAGTTTCATCTCGTTCTTTTCTTTTTATTTTATTTCGAAAATATATATAAAAAATGAAACAATAAAGAGGTTACCTTTTTCGAACCCTTCCGTCGTGCTCCGATAACCGGCCGTCGGTCCGTCTACATGCAGGGTGAGTGGTAAGATAACTATCATGGGTTCTAGGTTTTGAAATAAAAAAGAAAAGAGAGCTTTGGGGGTTGGATCCAAGACGAGATTCGTTTTCTAAAATAAAAATAAAAAATATATATAACAAGTGATGGTTTAGGTTCGCCGGCGCCGATTAGCGGCGGCCGACGAAGGGGTGCGGCGCCGGAAGAGATGAGAAGGTGGAGAGGATCTCTAGGGTTTTATTTTAGAAGATGATAAAATGAACCAGTTTTTTTTTAAGTTAGATTATATATTAAATAAATATTTTAAAATTAGTATAATTGCTTCGTGAGTCCTCCCGCACAGGGATAATAGCGCGAGAGACCATTCCTCATGGGAAAATTACACCTCGGGTCCCTGTTATTCGTTCCCACCTTGCAATATGGACCCTGTACTAATAATTAATTCAAATTATGACAGGTTAATTACCCCCTGGACCCCTAATCAGTTTGCTTATTTAATTTCTGCACCTCTCTTTCATTTTTATTTAATTTCAGTCCTTTATCTGTTTTTATTTCTGCACTTTATTTCCATTTATTTTCATGTCTGCCCTTATTTTTTATTTTCATTTTATTTCAGTCCATGTTTCATGTTTTATATTTGTTGCACATGATTCTTTTTAGTTTCAATTTTGGTCCTTTTTTATTCCATTTTATAGCTTTTATTTCATTTAATTTCAATTCTTAATTCTTTGAGTTAATATATTTGCCATGTAATTTATTTTGATTTGATTCTTTAATTTAATTTGTCTTGTTATCATCGTCAATTATTGTATCTTTTTTAAACGTCATTATTTGTACATATTATCATTTTAGTAAAATAAAGTTTGAAACAATCTCGAATATATCTATGTCTAATCCACCAGATAAATAATGAATGTGAATAAATGTGATAGTTTTAATAATTTATAATCTAGTTTTGATTTTATCCCGTAAATATAATATTTTTTTATAATAAATCAGGGTTTGATATATTTAAAATTGGCTTTTGTGTTTAAATTTTTGTTACTGTCAATATCATGTTCATGCATATTTATCTGTTGTATAAAATACGTAAAGATAGTGCTCATAATCCCGATATTCTATTGGGAGTGTCGTCCCAATCATTTGGGCGTCATCTTCTTTGATATCGCGGACTGGGTACGGTTTAATATCTCGTATGGTCATGCATTCGGAAGTTATTAATTGAATTGGGCTGAAATTTTAAGATTTTCTAATAAATACAATACGACCCGTTAGGTACCAATTTTGGGCGGTGTGGGGGTGCTAATCCTTCTCCATCCGTAACCAACTCCCGAACCCAATTTTCTAAAAAAAATCTCTGGCTTTATTCTTGGTGTCCGGTCTACCCTCTCCTTTTTTTGAACGATCGGTGGCGACTCCAATAAATTATTGAAAAAGAAAACTTTAGTATTTTAAAATATATTACTTGAGACCGATCTTATAAAAATAAAGAAAAGGCACACCGAATTTTTTTAGTCGCTACAGCATGGCGACTCCGCTGGGGACAATTTTTTGTTTTTAAACAAAAAAAAAGAGGGTTAGGCCTTAGATTCGGTTCGTATTGAGCTCATTAGAAAATTTTAAAAATTCGGCCCAATTTAATTACTGATTTTTCAACCTTGTTTGAGTGTATGATGTTTGATATATTTTTTTGTCATCATGAACCCATAGGTGGGAATAATTACTCTGCCTCGTGAAGTTACCACTTCCGTATGGTGTCGCAATTTTTTCCTAGGATCTTATCAGTATACTCCGTAGAGCTTCGCTCTCGTATAGTATGCTGGTCGCGATCCCTCGAATCGATGTCCTAGCGACAGTTCGAGTACCATTTACTTTAGATTCAAAACTGCATATAGCAAATCGTAAAGCTTACCTTTTAGAACCATGTCAAAACTCTGTCCGTTTAGCAATAACCTTGCTTATGCTTTGTTAGATTTATTCATATTTTTGCTTGTTGTTTAATTGCTTTAACTTATTGTCTCATTATCATTTGTCATTTAATTTTATTATGTTGATTATTTCATTGTACTAACACAGATTTCTTTTGTGTTTGTTTTTTTTCATGTACATTTGCATTGCATTTGCATCCTTAGAGCATAAAATAAAGATATTAATTTCGCAAGTGGCTATCACTGTAGAAGACAGTCATAATGGATTAGAGGCCTCGTGATCAAATAGAACATGCATTCGTAGATACACCGAATACTAGAGAGGGTAGCATATCTGAAGGCTTTGAACCGGACATAGGAGGCCGCGCTTACGTCAGTGACGAACGAATTGAGATACAAGATTTAAAGAAACAGATGACCGAGATGATGAATATGATGACCGCTATGGCCAAAGGCAAGGGAACTGTAGAACCAGAAGAAGGGATTGTCAAGAATCAGAATGAAGACACTCGTGGTCAGAATATCACTCTGAAGCAAGATAACGTCGGCAAATACAACAGGTTAAACCCTTTTGTGATTTCTATCAACAAACCGGTGAGGAATACATCTGAGTCAAGCTTTCAAGAAATAAAAGTAGGTCCAGAAGAAACCCGAAAGGCAAGTAATGAGAAGAAGTACATCCATATTCATGTAAGCTACACCGAGCTACTTTCGATGCTTATCAAGAAAAACCTTATCGCCACTGTTCATTTTAGCCCGAAAGAACCACCGTACCCGAAAGGTTACAACCGACGTGCTAGGTGTAGTTACCACCTAGGGAGTTCAGGCCACACCACAGAAAATTGTAGAGCGTTTGCAAAGAGGTTGGGCTAGTGAAAATAAAGATCGCATGTTGTCACAAAGATTGGAAGAAGCCGAGAGCCGGTATGATACCCTTCAGAGAGAACTGCAAGATATTTTAGCTATGAACGATATTTTGAAAACAAGTTTGCAACAAAGTGAGACCATATCCAACACCTTGCAGTTGGAGAAAGAAGTACTCAAAGAACAAACAAAAGAACTTAGGACTTCTTTGCGTACAAGTGAGATCCATGCCGAAGCCTACAAGCAAGTTGGCTATGAAAGTGTCGAAGAGGTAACTCTCCAACTGCGAAAAACTGAGCGAGAAATACTAAATAGGAACAAGGACATGAAAAGTGTCGTCGCTCAAGCGCGCGAAGTGGCCCAACAGGTAGCAGATTTAGCTGACGAAGCAATGCCATTAAGTCAGAATAATGATCCGACACTGGACCACGGAGGAAAGCTGACTTGTTTGTTCGGTGATATTAGAAAGTTAGGGGTTAGGGCTCATCAGTATCTGTAAAGCTTGGAAAATAATATCTGATGTAATGAGCCTTTTTGTTTAATGAGAGTCTTTCTATGATGACCACTTTGCGACTAATATCTAATTGCATTACATTTTGTTGATTCAAAAATATTCCATATTAGAGTGTTTTTATAAAATAGAAGATATTCTGTGATGTATAGAGATTGATAATGCTACGGTCGGAAATAATCCAAACCCAAAGTAAATACAAAGGAGATAAAAGCGGGGCACCAAGTATGGAAGGCCTGTAGAATATTGTCAATCTTTTATATGCAGACATCCTATCTTTATAAAAATCCGTTTAAATGACTATTGGAGAATCAACACCTCATTTGCATTCATTACGATAATTCATACGCATTGTTTGCCTTTTACATTTTAACATTAATGATGCATTTCACACATTAATTAAATAAATAATTAAATTTTACGGGCTCGATGGCAACATTTGAAGACTAGTTGTGAGAAAAAATGGAACAAAGACTAGAGCAGCTAGAAGATAGATTTAAGAAAGAGTTCAAGAAGAAAGAAAAAATAGATGTTTTTAATGCAAGAGAGCTTTGCCTAGTCCCTGATTTGGTCATTCCTCTGGATTTCAAGGCTCCCAGATTTATGCAGTATGATGGTACTAGCTGCCCGAAGGTTCACCTGACTATGTTTTGCAGAAAAATGGAAGGTTACTTGAAGAATGAAAAGTTGTTGATCCATTACTTCCACGATAGCCTGACGGGACCGACATCGGTATGGTATAACCGGTTGAGCAAAAAGCAGATTCAATCCTGGAGTGATTTAGCTAGTGCCTTTTTAGAGCAATATAGATATGCCTTGGATTTGGCACCGACTCGACAGTTTCTGCAAGGCTTGAGGATGAGGCCAAATGAGACCTTCAAGGAATATGCTCTAAGATGGAGAAGTTTGGCGGCACAAGTTCAGCCTCCTATAATCGAAGAAGAAATGACTCACATGTTCCACGCAACTCTTCCCATCCCATTATTTGATAAATTGATAGAGAAATCAAGAAGCAGATTTGAGAATTTCATGAAGATAAGGGAAAGAATAGACTATGCGATCCAAGAAGGCAAATTGAGATTTAAGTCTAAGTACCAAACCGAAGAAGTAGAAGGAGAGATAAATGAGTGTCACTTCCAAAGTCCTCGTAATCTCAAAAGAGGAAGAAATGCCGAATCTTTTGAGCCATCAAGGAAAATTCCTCGAACAAGTGCAAACATGGAGGTATTTGGAGTATCCATTGCAGACGTTTGGCCTCATTTGGTTGAAGGTCGCTATCTCACTCCCAGACCGATGAAAAACATACCCGATCCATTCGCCCACAATTTTGACCCGAATAGCACCTGTGATTTTCATATGGGGGCAACAGGGCACCCTACCAAGAAGTGTAGACCGTTGTTGGAAGAGGTCAATAAGCTGATCAGTAATGGGGTCCTGACCCAAGAATTAATCCAGTAGTGGAAAACACAAAATTAAGACAAGTTTGCATCACGTCAAGAAGGCCAGAATAAGATGGCCCCTATGCTTGAATTTTTACCTTTTGCAAAAATACTAGTTTGATTTTGGTTTTCCCTTTGTAGGAATAATTCACGGAACAAACTCTGTGACTTAAGCCCTAAAAGTTGAAGAAACATTTTGTAAAGACATATATCTATTTATTTTGTTAGGATGGAAAATCACATCTTCTGTATTCTCATTTAGAAAACAATATTTTACATTCTTCGAATCTTTAAAAATTTCATTCATTGTTATGGGGTACTTTTTGTTCTCCCATTCACATATACATATTTTCATACATACACATACATGTATATATCATTTTTTATACTTCGATTCAAATCTAAAAAAATCAATCCTAAGATACATATGCTTAGAAAGGATTGAATGTTGTGGAGACATTGCAAATGTGGGTATCTGCTATCTATTTGGGCCAATAGAGAAACAAAACGAGTGTTTAGATAATGGGCACACCCATTTAGGAATACCTTCTCAGGCATTTTTTGTTTAAGATCCTTGAGTTGAGTGTTGACTCTAAAATCTCTACCCCCTGAAGATTTTCTCTATATGTCCATGTATGAGATGACGAATGACATTCTTTCACTTCCCCTTCACAAAGTAAGAAAATACACTCATTGTTGTCCCATTTTTAGCCTGATCATTTCTTTTTATAGAACCCAAACCAAGGATCACCTTCATATTGGCGATAAATAGGATCAAGATTTTGCGGAAAAACAGAAGTCGCCCAATTTTTAATGGGCAAGATTTGAGAACATATACATCAGATACAGAGGTCAGAGAAACATTAGAAGACATTAATGAAGAATTTTTCCAAAAAAGAGAAAAAGCAATTGAGAATAAAAGCTTTGAATTGAAAGGTGCAATAAAGGAACAGAAAAATTGTACACAATCATTCATCCAAATGAGTACCAATTTCGAAGGGCCATGGATGACCAATCATCTTTGAGTAGAAAGAAAGTATCAATATCCATCCAGGATACAAGCCAGTCCGAGTTTACAGCAGAAAGAAATGAACTCTAGGGTGAAAACCCAATGCTGGGCAGTCTAGAGTGATTATAGAAACAAAAAAAACAAAAGGAAGAAGAGGGGAAAGAAAGAAAGATTACTTTATGTGAGCATACCCAAATCAAACAGTGCAAGAGTAAGGGTACGGTTGGAAAGTTATGCAAGTTTTGGCGGGTTGAAACGCATGAATACTGAGTCAGAACAAAAATCGGGTCAGATTTACCTGGACTAAAATTCAGAAGAAGGAAATGAACTCTAGGGTGAAAACCTAAAAATGGGCAGTCTAGAGCGATCCAAGGAAACAAAAATCCTCATCAAAGCACGCTTCAGTCATGAATTATAAAGATGATATTGCTCGAAAATGATCCTTGTTTTTTCATGACCCTTGAAAACTTACTTGAGCCTATATACCCTTCTTTCGTAACTGTGAACCAGAGCCTACATTACAAGCCTATAAAGACCATTCTGATCATACACAGATGTCTTAATTGAATAAGAATGTCTTCAGATCACATTCTGCCAAAGGGATAACCTTACCTCAAGGGACGTCAAATTTCAAGTGCCTGATTGACACCAAATGAGGGAAGGATGGGGCATGGTGAGATAGTGAGATCAAGAGAGCCACCTAAAAGGGGTTAGAGATTAGATATGGGAATCGTTTCTCTCAAAAGCCTAATAGATCATGAGAGACTATACATGTGCATATATCATCACAACATTCAAAATTTTCTAAGCATACGCTTCATTCGGATTGATCTTTGACAATTTGAAGCATATGTGTTATTGTATTTGACATTTCTCCCAGACATTAGTTTTTTTAAAAATGTTTGGCATTTTTCTTCACATTTTGATTATTTTTTCTCAAAACATTAGTAGGCAAAAAAATGTTCGGCATTTTTTTCAAAATTTGATATTTTAAATACCTATAATTTTTTCCCGAACAGTGGTTTTCAAAATGTTTGGCACTCTCTTCAAGTTTTATTACTTTTAAAAAATGACTGCCATCTTTTCTAAATGGCATTTTTATAGTAAAAATTAAAGCATAGGGACCTAGAATTGGTTTCCGCCGAGATGATTCGTTGCATTTAATAAAGAAGGTTGAGCTTACAAGATGAGTTCGCAGGAATTGAGGCATTTCGTTCGCTCAAAATTCCAAAGTAGACGAAGACTTTGCATATTGAGTCAAAGACGAGAAAAAGTCAAGCATGATACTGAATGGGGGCAATGAGATGATGAAAGTCCCTATATAAGGGTAGTATAGGGACTAGAAGAGGAACTTACGAAACTGAGTAATGACCTTGAAGATTAAGAAGGAAAAGAGTTACTCGCACAAGAAAGAAGCGCGAGCCAAATGCGAGACAAATATTCAATGAGTGAAGATGAAGACTGAGGAGCATACTGCAGAGATATGAAGTGAAATCCGAGAATGACCTTTCAGGGAATAGGGTTTTAAAGATGAATTTGAAAAGAAAAGACAGAAGAAAGAAAAACAAAAGAAGAAGAGAAAGAGAAGAAAAGAAGAAGAGAAAAGAAAAAAGAAAGAAAAAGAAGAAAATATTACATTGCATGCATCATATAGAGATCCTCATGTTAGGGGGCATGCTAATTTAGAAATATTTTGTTTGTTTTAAACAGATATTTGAAGATTACGGTCTGCAGCTTCATGTTGAAGAAGTAGATCTTATTGAAGATTTCCATTGGTTGCCTGTTGGCGTGAATCCTATTTAAGAAATATGTTGGTAGCCTGTTGGCGTGAATCCTATTTAAGAAATATTTTGGTAGCTTGTTGGCGTGAATCCTTATCTTAAGTCCTTCGGGCCATCAGTAAGTCTTTCGGGCATGATGATAAATCCTTCCGGCCACTAGTAAGTCCTTCGGGCTTAGTGATAAGTCCTTCGGGCCATCAGTGAGTCCTTCGGGCATGATGCTAGCCTTAATGCGATGTCAAAACCGATAGAAACCGGGGCATCATTTTAAGAGATTGGTAGCCTGTTGGCGTGAATCCTATTTAAGAAATATTTTGGTAGCCTGTTGGCGTGAATCCTTATCTTAAGTCCTTCGGGCCATCAGTAAGTCCTCCGGGCATGATGATAAGTCCTTCGGGCCACTAGTAAGTCCTTCGGGCGTGGTGATAAGTCCTTCGGGCCATCAGTGAGTCCTTCGGGCATGATGCTAACCTTAATGTGATGTCAAGACCGATAGAAATCGGGGCATCATTTTAAGGGATTGGTAGCCTGTTGGCATGAATCCTATTTAAGAAATATTTTGGTAGCCTGTTGGCGTGAATCCTTGTCTTAAGTCTTTCGGGCCATCAGTAAGTCCTTAGGGCATGATGATAAGTCCTTTGGGCCACTGGTAAGTCTTTCAAGCATGGTGATAAGACCTTCGAGCAATTAGTAAGACCTTCGGGCAGGATGTCAAGATTTCTTTTTGATGTCGAGACAAGTACAAATCGGGGCATTGAAGAGTTTGAAGCTTGAAGTAATTGGTCAAGAAAGAGCGGAAAGTTCCAGAAGAACCCGTGATTTCAAGACCAAAGACCTCTGAAACAAGATTTTCACCTTGATCGACAGGCCCGCGCATCATTCATACAGTGCATGAAAACTCAAAGAGACGCCCAATCCGTGTACACAGCGAGGGGACAAGAAGCTGAAGCGTCATCTTAAATTTCTCAGAATTTCAAGAACTTCAAAGATAAAGATTCTATATAGGAAGAGTCGCAAATTTTGAGATGAAGGTTCCATGTGGGAGGAACCTGAAACTTCAAAGATAAAGGTTCTATATAGAAAGGGCCACAAATTTTGAGATGAAGGTTCCATGCAGGAAGAACCCAAAACTCCAAGGTTCTATATAGGATGAACCCCAAAATTTTGAGATAAAGGTTCTATACATGAAGAACCCGAAACTCCAAGGTTCTATATAGGAAGAACCACAAATTTTGAGATGAAGGTTCTATACAGGAAGAACCCGAAACTCCATGGTTCTATATAGGAAGAACCCCAAATGAAGATGACAAGTTCTATACAGGAAGGACTTGTGACCTGAAAATGCATAGTTGAAGACAAGCCAAAGGTTCTATATAGGAAGAACCAGAAGCCCAAAACTTCGAAGCAAAGAGTTTTATATAGGAAAAACTCGTAGCTTTTGAATTTTAGATTGAAAAAGTTCTATATAGGAAGAACTTAGCTCAAAGAATCCAACCAAAAAAGTGAAAAATGTTCTATATAGGAAGAACAGGCAACTCCAAAACGTGAAGAATGAAGACTATGTTAGAAGAATTCGTGACCCAAAGAGATGTTGCCAAGGAAAAGCTAAGAATTCTATACATGGAGAACTTGCAGATCCAAGGCTTCAGACGGAGAGAGAACACGACTGTTCTATACAGAAAAGACATGTGGTTCCGAATCTCTTAAACAGGGAAGTAAGTAAAATTAGTGTTTATTATCTTTGCTCTATTCTTGTTTCACCAGAATGAGCAAAGAGGGGCAACTGTAAACACTAATTTTTTGAATTAATTGTTTATTTAGTTTCTTTTTATATTCTGATATAATAATAATAGAATAAAAATAATAAATAAATATTAAATAAATGTTCACTAAATTAAGTGTCCATTACAAAATGATAAGCCCAACTTTGGCCCAATATTACAAAAATGAAACCCTAATTTGTGTTTTGTCCTATGTGCAGCCACCTTGTGACCGTTGGATCAAAACATGATCTAACGGTCAAGATCAAAGCTCAGGCGACCCCTCTGATCGCGCGTGAAGAACACGCGCCAACAAATCGACTTCCACGCGCGCGTGTGGGCCACGTACCTCATCATGGCCGTCCATCTCAAAACCGAATCTGGCCGTTCATCTCTGCGGCACCAACGGTCACGATGCCACCGCCCCTTGCCAAGTTGAGCCAAAATTTGCAGAGGATATGTCAGAGTAGTAAAATCATCATTGTAAATTTCTAATATATATCTGTGAATGTAAAGAAATGAGGGGGAGATTTTTACCTTTCAAACAAGTGAAATAGAGAAAGATCCAGAGGTACTTTTACTCAGTTTCATCTCGTTCTTTTCTTTTTATTTTATTTCGAAAATATATATAAAAAATGAAACAATAAAGAGGTTACCTTTTTCGAACCCTTGCGTCGTGCTCCGATAACCGGCCGCCGGTCCGTCTACATGCATGGTGAGTGGTAAGATAGTTATCATGGGTTCTAGGTTTTGAAATAAAAAAGAAAAGAGAGCTTTGGGGGTTGGATCCAAGACGGGATTCGTTTTCTAAAATAAAAAATAAAAAAATATATAACAAGTGATGGTTTAGGTTCGCCGGCGTCGATTAGCGGCGGCCGGCGAAGGGGTGCGGCGCCGGAAGAGATGAGAAGGTGGAGAGGATCTCTAGGGTTTTATTTTAGAAGATGATAAAATGAACCAGTTTTTTTAAGTTAGGTTATATATTAACTAAATATTTTAAAAATGGTATAATTGCTTCGTGAGTCCTCCCGCACAGGGATAATAGCGCGAGAGACCATTCCGCATGGGAAAATTACACCTCGGGTCCCTGTTATTCGTTCCCACCTTGCAATCTGGACCTTGTACTAATAATTAATTCAAATTATGACGGGTTAATTACCCCCTGGACCCCTAATCAGTTTGCTTATTTAATTTCTGCACCTCTCTTTCATTTTTATTTAATTTCAGTCCTTTATCTATTTTTATTTCTGCACTTTATTTCCATTTATTTTCATGTCTGCCCTTATTTTTTATTTTCATTTTATTTCAGTCCATGTTTCATGTTTTATATTTGTTGCACATGATTCTTTTTAGTTTCAGTTTTGGTCTTTTTTATTCCATTTTATAGCTTTTATTTCATTTAATTTCAATTCTTAATTCTTTGAGTTAATATATTTGCCATGTAATTTATTTTGATTTGATTTGATTCTTTAATTTAATTTGTCTTGTTATCATCGTCAATTATTGTATCTTTTTTAAACGTCATTATTTGTACATATTATCATTTTAGTAAAATAAAGTTCGAAACAATCTCGAATATATCTATGTCTAATCCACCAGATAAATAATGAATGTGAATAAATGTGATAGTTTTAATAATTTATAATCTAGTTTTGATTTTATCCCGTAAATATAATATTTTTTTTATAATAAATCAGGGTTTGATATATTTAAAATTGGCTTTTGTGTTTAAATTTTTGTTACTGTCAATATCATGTTCATGCATATTTATCTGTTATATAAAATACGTAAAGATAGTGCTCATAATCCCGATATTCTATTAGGAGTGTCGTCCCAATCATTTGGGCGTCATCTTCTTTGATATCGCGGACTGTGTACGGTTTTATATCTCGTATGGTCATGCATTCGGAAGTTATTAATTGAATTGGGCTGAAATTTTAAGATTTTCTAATAAATACAATACGACCCGTTAGGTACCAATTTTGGGCGGTGTGGGGGTGCTAATCCTTCTCCATCCGTAACCGACTCCCGAACCCAATTTTCTAAAAAAAATCTCTGGCTTTATTCTTGGTGTCCGGTCTACCCTCTCCTTTTTTTGAACGATCGGTGGCGACTCCAATAAATTATTGAAAAAGAAAACTTTAGTATTTTAAAATATATTACTTGAGACCGATCTTATAAAAATAAAGAAAAGGCACACCGAATTTTTTTAGTCGCTACATATGTATGTATAAAATCCTTTTGGAGGACGATCATAAACTTAACATTGAGGCTCAAAGAAGACTTAACCTGGAAATGAAAGAGGTGGTAAGAAAGGAAATTATCAAATGGCTTGATGCCGGAATTATCTACCCCGTCTTCGATAGTACATGGGTGAGCCCAGTGCAATATGTGCCAAAGAAAGGTGGAATGACCGTGATAACCAATGAAAATAATGAGTTAATCCCAACCAGTACCGTGATTGGTTGGAGGGTTTGTGTGGATTATCGCAAGTTGAACAAAGCAACTCGAAAGGATCACTTTCCCTTACCCTTTATTGATCAAATGCTAGATAGACTTGTCGGTAAACCATTTTACTGTTTCTTTGATGGTTATTCAGGCTATAATCAAATTCCCATAGCCCTAGACGATCAGGCAAAAACCACCTTCACATGCCCTTACGGCATGTACGCATTTAGAAGAATGTCGTTCGGCCTATGCAATACCCCGACAACATTTCAATGGTGCATGATGGCAATTTTCATCAATATGGTGGAAGATTTCCTAGAGATATTCATGGAAGATTTCACGGTCTTTGGTGATGACTTCAACAACTGCCTCTGCAATTTAGAGAATGTGCTTCAAAGATGTGAGGATTCCAACCTAGTTCTAAATTGGGAGAAATGCCACTTCATGGTAGACGAAGGCATAGTGTTTGGCCATAAGATTTCATAAAAGGGAATTGAAGTAGATAAAGCGAAGATTGATGTGATCGAAAAACTACCTCCACAAATTACAGTCAAGGGCATCCGCAGTTTTTTGGGGCATGCGGGTTTTTCTAGGAGATTCATTGCAATTTTTTTCTAAAATTTCTAAACCCCTTTTCCATTTGCTTTAACAGGATAGAGCCTTTAACTTTAATGACGAATGTACTGAGGCATTCGAGACACTCAAACAAAAGCCGGTATCTGCACCTATAGTTGTACCGCCAGATTGGACGCAACCATTCAAACTTATGTGTGATGCTAGTGACTATGTCGTCGGGGCAGTGCTCGGCCAAAGAAAAAATAGCCTCTTCCATGTGATCTACTATGCTAGCAAACCGCTGAATGAGGCCCAAATTAATTATACAACCACTGAAAAAGAATTGCTAGATGTAGTTTTCGGCTTTGACAAGTTTCAATCATACCTAATTGGAATGAAGGTGACGGTTCACACAGACCACTCGGCAATAAAATATTTGTTCTCAAAAAAGGATGCCAAGCCGAGATTAATTCGATGGATTCTCCTTCTGCAAGAATTTGATGTCAAAATCAATGATAGAAAAGGAACAGAAAACCAGGTTGCCGATCACCTCTCAAGACTGGTAATAGGAATAAAGGAGGCCACTAGCATAGAGATACAAGATTCTTTCCCAGACGAGCAGCTATTACTTGCCTCGGCAATGGAAGATGGTCCTGCCGCGGCACTGGAAGAAAGCCTTTCCTCGGCACTGACGGACTGCATTGCAGCAGTATTACCCCTGACAGTCATGACGGCCGAAACAGCACCATAGTAGGATGATATTGTTAATTTTTTAGTTAGTGGTGTATTACCTTATAATCTTACCTGTTGAGTTGTGAGGAGCTCGATTCGATCAACCGATATGGCTCACCAAGTGGTGGAGAGGTGAATTTTTGGGTGGAAGGGTTGTGGAAGCTAAAAAGATAATTGACACAATGATTTATAGTGGTTCAACCTTCTAACCAAGGTCTACATCCACTACCTTGGCTCCCCACTAAGGATTTCCAATCAATCCACTATTGATTCGTCCCCTTTTCTAGGCTTAGGAGGAAACCCTTTTACACCGATCAAGCTTTCTACCCAAAGCCTTGATCAAACACTCTTTTACAAAGAGAAAATAAAAGCAAACACAGATCCTTCTAATAGGTGTTTGTTTGCACAATTAAAGCACTCACCCAAAACCTAAAACACTTGAGCAAATTTGACAATTTTGGCTCACTAGTGTTTGTCTATACAAGAATTGACAATATAGGCACTAAGACAATATTTGATCATTTGTTGATTGACAATATGAGCATTAACCATATCGTGATGCTTGGAGGTCCCTTTTATACTCCTTGATGAGTTTATAGTCGTTGGGGTTGATTTAGAGCCGTTGAGGACTTTAATTCCCACCATAAATGCACTTTTGCAGCTCACCGTTTCGAAACAGTCGTGCCCATTTCGAAACACCCTTTAAGTAGAAAGAGTTGTTGTAGTCTGATGAGGCACCCGTATCGGAACGCCCTTGGCCGTTTCGGAACACGTATCGAAACGCCTAGTCCCGTATCGAAATGACCTGCATTTAAATGTTAGTTGGGAAATAGTCGTTGGGGTTTATGACCGTTGTGGTCGATGCCACGTTGGCGTATTGAAACGGCATAGCCCGTTTCGAAACGTTGGGCAAAAATCTCATCCGGGGAATGCCCGTTTCGATACCCGTATCGAAACCCTTTTGCTACTGGAATGCACCGTATCGAAACGTCCTAAGGTGTTTCGAAACGCCTAGAAGGTTTTCTGTAGTTTGGCTTTTGAAAACATGCAAAACCCTTTGAAAACATCCCTAAACATAGTTTTAAGTTATTTGGACTTTGGAAATAGTTTTGAATTCTTTTTAAATCAGTCCAAAACATTTTTCAATTATTATATCAAAACATTAGTTCTACAATCTCCCCCTTTTTGATATAATAAAACTAACTTGAAATTTTTTTTGGGATTCTCCCTTTTAACTTTAAAAATGTGAATAAGAGATTAAAGATATGAAATCAAATAAAGCTCCTCTTATTCATTTGAAAATCCAATTTTTCAAACCATTTCTCCCCCTTTTTGTTATATCAAAAAGAATTTAAAACATTAAGTTCAAAATAACTATAGAGGTAAAATTTGACAAAGATAAGAATTTGGTTTTAAAAATGGCTCCCCCTTACTTAAAGCATCATTAAAAGTGTTAGTCCAACATATATGATCATCTAGTTGAATTAAATGGAAAATAAATCAAATAAAAACAAAAATAACTAGATTTTACCACACTTGAACTCAAGGGAGGATGTGAAGCCTTCCTTCTTCAAGTGTTCTTCCTTAGTGTGCAGGAGCTCCCCTCAAAGTTTGACTTGTTGATCACCTCCATCACACCTAGCAAAAGACAATCAAGTAATTTTTGGTATCCAAATTTCTTTGGATCCATGAACATTAGTAGCACAAATTTTAGTCCCCTTTGGAATCCATTTTTCAATGTCATCTTTTTTAGTTGAAGTGGTTAGTCCTTTTGGAACCCAAACACTTCTAAAACATTTTCATTTTACAAATCTAGGGGCACTAGATTTTCTTACATAGAAATTTGATTTTCCAAAATTATTTTTCTATTCAAGCTCTTTGGAAATCAAATCCTTTTCTTCTTGAACTTTTTGAAGCAATTTTTGTAAATCAAAACATTTTAGTTCAAACTCCTTGAGTTTTGCTTCAAGTTCAAGTTTGGCTTTAGAAATCAAGTCATTTTGAATTTTCAACTTTGAAATCACTTTATTGTTTTTTCAAAATGTGATTTTTAAAGTCTAAAACCAAATCACCATAGGCATCTTGTAATTCATCAAAAGAGTAAGAACATGAAGTAGATGAATTAGAAGTTATCCTTGAATCTTCTTCGATGGCCATAAGGCAAAGGTTGGCTTGTTCATCATCGGTGGAGTCCTCATCACTCCAAGTAGCCACATGTGTCTTCTTCTTATGGCTTAAAGTGCTTGCCCTCTCCTTTTTCTTGGATTCTCGTTCAAGCTCTCTCAAAGCTTTCTTCATGAACGGGGCACACTTCTTGAAGAGATAGACTATCTCTTCTTCTTCATCCTCCTCTTCACTTGAATCAACGTGATGGCAAATGGAGGACTTGAGAGCCATGGCATTGGTGTTGATGCCAAGCCCCTTGAGCTTCTTCTCTCCCATAGCTCTAATTTCTTCCCTCTTCTTCTCATCTTCTTTGATCTTCTTCATGATTTGATGAGTAAGGAGTGACCCCATGAGTTCATCAAGCTTCAAAGTCTTCAATTTTTGGCTTCGATAATGGTGGTCCTCTTTGAGTCTCGTGACTCGGAAAGTGAGTATGTAACGCCCCAATTTTGGGCTTAGAAGTTTTGGGTTAGGACCGGTTCGGTCGAAGTGCGGTTCGAATATAAAAAGGTGAATTTAGGAAAGCCTAGTTCGGGTTGCATTAAAAATATGGAAAAATGTCTTAAAATCCTCTTTTATTATTTATAAGAGAATGGTGGAATCAATTTTACAAAATGAAGTTTGGAAGGGTGACATTTTGGCTAGTGACCAAAATGTAATTTTTGAAAACTGTGTGACTGTTTTAAAAAGGATTGAAACTTTGAATCTTTAAGGAGCTATTTACCCAATGAGAGTTTCTCTAGATTTTTCTTAAATATTAAATGATTAATTAATGGTTTTAAAATAAAGGAAAAGGGAGGGAAGATATTTTCCTAAGTTTCCAACTATCTTTTCCTAAATTCCATTTTCATTTTCTCTCATCTTTTCTCTCAAACCAAACACATTTCTCCAGAGCACTTCCCTCTGATTTTGTCATCTAAATAACACATTTCAATTCTCTTTTGATCTCTAATCATCTCTTCATCAAAACCTTATCATTTGCTAAGTGGATTTTCAAGAATCTTGGTTCTAAAAGGGAGAAACTCAAGTTTAGAGGTATGAACGTCCTTCTCCTCTAAATTCTCAGTTCTTTACTGAAATTCCCAAGTTCTCAGTCCTTAATTTGTGTTTTATAAAAGGTTTTATAGATGTGTTCTTGATCTTGGCTTTAAAATGCAAGATTTGGTTGATTTTTGGTAAAATTCGTATGATCTGTTTGAGCAGTGATTTAAGGTGTCTTTTTGATGATAAATGAATGTTAAATTGATGAGTAATTGAGGTTTAATCAATGCAATCCCGAATAGGTTGATTTTCCTAAGTTTTGCTTGAGTTCTTGGTTGTTTTTGGAGTGATCTTGATGATCTGTTATAGCTGGAGGTATAAGGGCGTGGTTAGATCCTTTTTGGATGTTAATTGATGTTTAAGGATGTTTAGATTTGATGGATCTTGGCTGGGTAGTGTTGTGGAGTTGTTTGGAGGTGGTTTCGGTTGTGTTGGTAGCCGAAATTGGAGTGTTGATGAGAGCAGCGAGTTTAGGTGCTTTCATTGAAGATATTAATGCATGATGATGCATTAATCCTCTGCTTTGATGTGTTTAAAACAGGGGAGTCATCTTTGGATCCTTGAGGTGGTGATCCGGAAGCTTGATTGGTGTTTCGGCAAGTGGCGAAACGAAATCGGTGAGTGGATTTTGGTTTTCAGCTTTGAAACCAATGTTTTGAAGGTTTGGGAGCTTAGTTTAAGTCTAAGCAACTTAGCTAAGCTCAAGAGTAAGTTTTCGGAAAAACTCTCTTGATGTTGAACCATGGATTGGTTGTATGCAATGAGATTGTTTGCATGTTTTAAGTTCTGTTTTGAAAGCATATTTTAGCATGTTAGTTGATGATTTTATAAGCCATGTGTTGAAGAATGCTCAAGGTAAGAGATTCTTGTTTTTGAACATTGTTAAATGTGGTTTTGATGGATAAAGATGCATGATGATTATGGCTTTGTTAAATGCTTTAAAACAGTGGAATATTGTGGTTAATGATGCATATTGGCAAGTGATGGTTAAGGTCACAAAGGTGGTTAAAAGTCCTTGTGTGAGCCTTGTTTATTTAAGAACAACATGGAGGTTAAAAGTCCATGGTTGGTTCTTGGTTAAGATCACCAAGGTGGTTAAAATTCCTTGTGTGAGTCTTGTTTATTTAAGAACAACATGGTGTTTAAAAGTCCATGGTTGGTTCTTGGTTAAGGTTACAAAGGTGGTTAAAATTCCTTGTGTAAGCCTTGTTTATTTAAGAACACCAAGGTGTTTAAAAGTCCTTGGGTGATTCTTGTAAAGGACACAAAGGTGTTTAAAAGTCCTTGTGTGGTCCTTGGAAATTGTAAGAACATCATGGTGTTTAAAAGTCCATGGATGATTCTTGTTAAGGACACAATGGTGTTTAAAAGTCCATGTGTGGTCCTTGGAAATTGTAAGATCACAATGGTGTTTAAAAGTCCATGTTTGGATCTTATGTTGATTGTATCACTTGTGGCCAATATGACATGTTATGAACGTGAAGCATGTATAGCTTGATTTAAATGCTTATGTGCATGTACAAATGATGTTTGAACTAAGGTTTACAAATGTGTTTTACAAATGCATTATTGTGTGGTTTCAAATGAGCATTCCTCACTAAGTTATTTGCTTACGCTCTCTCTTTTCTTAAACCAATAATGCAGAGCATTGAAGTGCATTTGGGGCAGCAAGGAAAGCCAAGAATCCAAGTGAAGGTTTTAAGCTCATGTATGGTGAACGTTTTCCTAAAACTATTAGCTTTTGGGCATTTGGCAATGGGGGACCTATGTTGATGTTTTGGGAGATGTTTGGACTCTCTAAGTTGGTAATATGTTGTTGATGATGTTGGTACTTGTAATTGGCCTTTGTATGGTGGTTTTGGTATTTTGATGCTTGAATGGTTTTCTAAGTAGGATGCATGCCTATAGAATTGGGGATTTTCATAATTGATGCCATGTTGATGTTTGGTTGATGCAATTATGTTCCTTGAATGTTGAATGACTTGCTGGTATAATTTGGTTGCATTTGGAGCATGTTTGATAGGTCAATTAAGTGATAAACCAGCTAATTTTCTGCAATCTGGGCAGGCCGTATCAGAACGGGTGCTACCGTTTCGGAACAGGGACCTGAAATGGCCAAGGTGTTCCGAAACGGGAGGAACCGTTCCGGAACGGAAATGCCACTGCCAAGCCATGTTTCGGAACCCGTTTCGGAACGGTCCCGCGTTTCGTAACAGGTCCTCCCTGTTTCGGAACACTCGACCGTTGGGCTCTGAATTTGATGGTTATATGTTTTGAAATGTTTGCGTTTTGGTCCTGAAACTTGTTTTTGCAATTGATTGAGTTTGAGATGTCCGTTTGAGCTAAAATTTGGCAGAGAAGCATGAAAGATGATTAATTTCAAGTTGGAAACTTTAAATTGGGTTAAGTCCTTATAATTTTCAGAATTTACAATTTGGTCCCTAAAGTTGTAATTTGTGCAATTGAGTCCCTGAATGATCTTCGATTGTTATGATCCTTGAGTATGATGATCTTGTGAATATATCTAGGGATAATGTGCATCTAGACAAGATTAAAAAGAAAAAAAAAGGGTCGTTAATCAAGGTTGACTTTCGGGTTGACTTTGGTTTTCCCCGTGTAAACTTCTTAATTCGGGTCAACCGTCTAGGCCGAGTTAAGGGGGTTACAGAGTAGATGAGCTTTCGGACAAGTTTCTCCTCCGGAATGGCTTCTCCATACCCCTTGATACCATTTGTGATTGTGGAGAATCTATCAAACATCTTCTCGATGTTCTCTTCCGGGTCCATCTTGAAGTGCTCATACTCTAAGGTTAGGAGCCCAATCTTGGTCTCCTTGACTTCATTGGTTCCCTCGTATGTGACTTCAAGCTTGTCCCATACCTCCTTGGCACTCTCACAAGAAGACATCTTCTCATAGATGGTTGGACCAAAAGCACAAAACAAGATGTGCAAGGCTTTGCAATTAAGCTCCATCTTCTTGCGATCGTCGGCACTCCACTCCGCTTTGCTTCGTTGAGGCACGAACGAATCATCTTCAACTATGTCACATAGCTTGTAATCTCTAGATTTGATGGAGAACTTCATCTTTGTCTTCCAATGGGCATAGTGGGTACCGTCAAAGAAAGGCGGTTTGTCGATGGATTGCGCCATTGAGCCGGTTGTGTGAAATGATGATCGAGCTTTCCGGATCTTCTCAATAGGATGTGAATCCTCTTCAATTGAGCCAAGCTCTGATACCAATTTTTGAGTTGTGAGGAGCTCGATTCGATCAACCGATATGGCTCTCCAAGTGGTGGAGAGGTGAATTTTTGGGTGGAAGGGTTGTGGAAGCTAAAAAGATAATTGACACAATGATTTATAGTGGTTCAACCTTCTAACCAAGGTCTACATACACTACCTTAGCTCCCCACTAAGGATTTCCAATCAATCCACTATTGATTCGTCCCCTTTTCTAGGCTTAGGAAGAAACCCTTTTACACCGATCAAGCTTTCTACCCAAAGCCTTGATCAAACCCTCTTTTACAAAGAGAAAATAAAAGCAAACACAAATCCCTCTAATAGGTGTTTGTTTGCACAATTAAAGCACTCACCCAAAACCTAAAACACTTGAGCAAATTTGACAATTTGGCTCACTATTGTTTGTCTATACAAGAATTGACAATTTAGGCACTAAGACAATATTTGATCATTTATTGATTGACAATATGAGCATTAACCATATCTTGATGCTTGGAGGTCCCTTTTATACTCCTTGATGAGTTTATAGTCGTTGCTAGCCGTTGGGGTTGATTTGGAGCCGTTGAGGACTTTAATTCCCACCATAAATGCACTTCTGCAGCTCACCGTTTCGAAACAGTCGTGCCCGTTTCGAAACACCCTTTAAGTAGAAAGAGTTGTTGCAGTCTGATGAGGCACCTGTATCGGAACGCCCTTGGCCGTTTCGGAACACGTATTGAAACGCCTAGTCCCGTATCGAAACGACCTGCATTTAAATGTTAGTTGGGAAATAGTCGTTGTGGTTTATGACCGTTGTGGTCGATGCCACGTAGGCGTATCGAAACGGCATAGCCCGTTTCGAAACGCTAGGCAAAAATCTCATCCAGGGAATGCCCGTTTCGATACCCGTATCAAAACACTTTTTCTACTGGAATGCACTGTATCGAAACGCCCTAAGGTGTTTCGAAACGCCTGGAAGGTTTTGTGTAGTTTGGCTTTTGAAAACATGCAAAACCCTTTGAAAACACCCCTAAACATAGTTTTAAGTTATTTGGACTTTGGAAATAGTTTTGAATTCTTTTTAAATTAGTCCAAAACATTTTTCAATTATTATATCAAAACATTAGTTCTACATTAACTATCAAGGAAAGAAGTGTTTCCAACATGATGCTAAGCATTATTTTTGGGACGAGCCTCTTTTGTTCAAACAATGTGCAGATCAGGTCATAAGAAGATGTGTCCTCGAGGAGGAACAAAGAGAAGTGCTTCAACGATGCTATGACTCACCATATGGAGGACACTTAGGGGGAACCAAAACCGCAACCAAAGTACTACAGTCATGACTCTATTGGCCAACACTATAAAGATGCCCAAGATTTCTATAAGTAATGCGACCGATGTCAACGAACCGGCAACATCTCCAGGCGTAATGAAATGCCCTTGCAAACCATATTGGAAGTGGAATTATTTGATGTATGGGGTATCGTGATAAGTATTTATTTTGGTTATGTTTTTTAGTCCTTGTTTTGATCGAATATATATGTTTGAAGGACTTAATTGGGTTGTTTTTGTGTTGTTCTCGTGCAGGTTACGTAATGCCGGGAATGAGTTGAAGTGCTGCAGAAAATACTGAATTCGTGGGCAGATTCATGGGCATGAACCAGGGCATGAATGCTGACTGAGCGCCACGTCAGCACCTTCTAGAAGATGACGTCAGCAAGCTTGATAACTTATCAGTCAACTTATCAAGATAGCATATCATCCGAATTTTATCTTTAAATTCAAAACTTTGATATTTATCTTATGTAATTTTATTTAAATTTTTTAGGATTTATCATCTTAGGTTTTTTTAGGGTTTTTCAACTACTATAAATACCCCACTTTGGGGGTGAATTATTCATCAATCATTTTCCATTGTTCTCTTCTTCCTTGAGTTAATAAAGCTCTCTATTTTTCTCCATTTCTTTTTTTCTCCATTTTCTTTATTTATTTTATTAAGTATGGTTTTTTCACAAACCATGCTTAACTAAATTCCTTTTAGCCAAAAGCAACGCCAAACCCGACAAACCTCGTGAGATTAGGAAAATACTTCAATCCTTCAACAACTCCTTTTTAGATTCTCTATAAAATTGATTAGGCAATCGGCCTAATCTTTAGGCATCGCAATTGTTTCATTCCGAGAGCGCGCATCGGCTTGAAGTGGTTTAGATCCATCGTTGGGGACGAGGAAAAGCTTGTAGCCAATTCAACTCCCTAAGAACAAACTTAGTGGCGGTCCACTGAGGGGAATCAAAATCGGAAACAATTCTCATCGAGACGAATATCCGAGCACGGGCTTCTCCAGCACTAACTTAGATTTGAGTTAGCATCGATTGTCGTGGCTAATTCACTAAAGTTTGACTTCAAGGATTGCCCTGGGAGTCGAATCTACCAACGAGAAGCAAGTTACAAGGGTTGGGCCTTGTAGACTGTAACCTGCAGGAAAGTCGAAGAAAAATCAACTTCAGTGATCGAAGATGTCGTGGCAAAGCGTGGCTTGAGGCTATTTCTATCCATAATTCATTCTCAACATTTATTTCTACGTTTTTACTATTTTTCTCATTCAAATCACTATTCTAAAATCCCCCTTTATTTTCTACAGGTTATTGGTCTAAATCAGAAGAAAGGTGTTAGAGTTCCTATTCCCTGCGGATCGACCCTTACTCTCGCTATATTAATTTAAATCTTATTTATTTTGAGTTTAAGGTTTTATTTTTGACACTATACGACGCGTGTCAAAATTGGCGTCGTCGCCGGGGAATACGGCAAATTACTAATATCGTTTTATTTGATTTATGACCAGGAGCAATCCGGGAGAACAATTTGATCTCATCCCGGAAATCGAAGCACTAGCCCGGAAGTTGAACGCACAAACACTTCGGGAAAAGAAAAACAAAAGACGCCAACAGAGATTCAAACGCGATCTAGAAATCACATCCGAAGCAGAATCGAGTTACGAACCCAATCCGATGGGAGACAAAAATCAAACCATACGCCAACTAAATGCGGCGCCCGATGGCCAACAACCTATGTGTATAACTTTTCCGAATGGTGAAACATCGTTCGTGCTAAAAACGGGTTTGATCCATCTCTTGCCTACCTTTCACGGCTTACCGACAGAAAATCCTCATAAACATTTGAAGGAATTTCACATGGTTTGTCTAAGTACAAAACCACAGGGAGTATCCGATGACCAAATCAAACTTAGAGCATTTTCATTTTCCTTAGCTGATATAGCGAAAGATTGGTTATTTGATTTACCCCCTAATTCTGTTACGACATGGACTGACATGGCTAAACTTTTTCTTGACAGGTTCTTCCCTGCAGCGTGATAGAACCAAAAACCTCAGAGGTAAACACCCAAAAAGATAAATCAATTTCACCAGTCGAAAAATATACATCAAATCCAACCCCTAAACCATCCCCTTATGCTGTCCAACCACCATTCTCGTCGAGATTGATGAAAAGAGACAAGCAAGCAGAAGAAAAGGAAATCCTAGATGTGTTCCAAAAAGTAGAGATCAACATTCCGCTCCTCGACGTAATCCGAAAAATTCCAAGGTATGCTAAGTTCCTTAAAGATTTATGTACTAATAAACGTCGTCTTATTGGAGTTGAAAAGGTTAATCTAGGAGAGCATGTATCGGCAGTCTTCCAGCGAAAGTTGCCACCAAAATTGAAGGACCAAGGTATGTTCGCCATTCCCTGCAAAATAGGTAAAGTGGGTATTAAACGAGCAATGTGTGATTTAGGGGCCTCTATTAATGTTATGCCCCTTTCATTTTATAACTCACTTTCTGTTGAGCCTTTGAAGGATACGAGGGTAACAATACAACTGGCGGACAGATCCATAATCTACCCGGAAGGATTACTGGAAAACGTTCTCGTAAAGGTAAATGATTTAATCTTCCCAGCGGATTTCTATGTCATTGACATGGAAAATGACCGAGCAAACAACTCTTCTGAGATCCTCCTTGCCCCCAATTTTTAAGCACTGCAAACACAAAAATCGATGTAAGAAGTGGGATCCTTACAATGGAATTCGATGGTGAGGTAGTAAAATTTGACGTTTACAAAGCTATGAGACATCCTGAAAATGTTGCTAGTTTAAATTTTGTTGATGTCATTGAACCTGCCATAAATGATTTCTTTGACACTAGTTTTACTGACTTCATGAATGATTTGTACAGAGAAATCACGGATTCTGACGAAGAAGACATGGAGTTTGAAAATCTTTGTTCATTAAATAAAGATTTAATACTTACTGCATCTAAAACTAAACCTTTACCTTCTGTATTGTAGGCACCCAAGATCGAACTTAAACAATTACCTGAGCATCTAAAGTATGCATTTTTAGGGGAAAGAGAGACCCTACCGGTTATTATCTCAACCAAGCTATCAAACGAAGAAGAGGAGGACTTGCTAACAGTACTGCGAGCGCATAAGGAAGCAATTGGGTGGACCGTTGCAGACATCAAGGGCCTTAGTCCCTCCACTTGCATGCATAAGGTAAAAATCGAAGATGGAGCTAAGCCATCTCGACAAGGACAACGCCGCCTGAATCAACCTATGATGGACGTAGTTAAAGAAGAAATACAAAAGCTTCTAGATGCGGATATAATCTATCCAATTTCGGATAGTGACTGGGTAAGCCCGATCCATGTAGTCCCTAAGAAAACCGTAGTCACGGTGGTTAAAAACGTAGAAGGTGAGTTGGTTCCAACAAGAGTCCAAAATGGTTGGCGAGTCTGTATAGACTACAGGAAGTTGAACTCTCTAACTCGAAAAGATCATTTTCCACTTCCTTTTATAGACCAAATGATTGAAAGATTAGCCGGTAAAACTCACTACTGTTGTCTTGACGGATTTTCAGGTTTTTTCCAAATTCCTGTGGCGCCCGAGGATCAAGAGAAGACAACCTTTACATGTCCTTTTGGCACGTTCGCCTATCGTCGAATGCCATTCGGGCTTTGTAATGCGCCGGCCACATTCCAAAGATGCATGGTGAGCATTTTCCCAGATTTCATCGAAAAAGGTATAGAGGTATTCATGGATGATTTTACAGTTTACGGTAATTCCTTTGGAGAATGTTTATTAAACTTAACAAATGTGCTAAAAAGATGCCTTGAATTCAACCTTGTTTTAAATTATGAAAATTGTCATTTCATGGTAGATAAAGGGTTAATTCTAGGACATATAGTTTCCTCAAAAGGTATTACTGTTGATAAGGCTAAAACAGATGTTATACGCTCACTCCCATACCCCACAACTGTGAGGGATATTCGATCATTTCTTGGCCATGCAGGGTTTTACCGCAGGTTTATTAAGGATTTTTCAAAGTTGGCGCAACCACTCTGCAGTCTATTACAAAAGGATCAACCCTTCAATTTTGACGAGAAATGCAAGGAGGCATTTGACATACTCAAGGAGAAGCTTGTAAACGCGCCTATCGTCCAACCACCAAATTGGAACCACCCGTTCGAATTAATGTGCGATGCTTCTGATTTTAGCATTGGAGCAGTGTGTGGTCAAAGAATCGACAAGGAACCGCATGTTATAGCCTATGCATCACATACCTTGGATCCTGCGCAGAAAAATTATTCAACAACGGAAAAAGAACTCTTTGCTATTGTTTTTGCCTTAGAAAAGTTTAGATCTTATTTACTCGGTACTAAAATCGTTGTCTTTTCTGATCATGCAGCTTTACGCTTTCTGATGAGCAAAAAGGAGGCAAAATCGAGACTGATCCGGTGTATACTATTACTCCAGGAATTCAACCTAGAAATTAAAGATAAGAAGGGATGCGAAAACCTTGTTGCCGATCATTTGTGTGGCATCCCATTATCTATGTCGGATCCACCGGTTAGAGAGGAGTTCCCTGACAAAGGATTGATGGCAGCTCAGCTTAACGTTCCATGGTTCGCAGACATGGTGAATTACTTAGCCACAGGTAAGATGCCACAAGATTTACCGAGAGCGGAAGTGAAACGAATAAAAAGGGAGTCTCGGTTCTTCATTTGGGATGATCCCTATCTTTGGAAACATTGTTCGGATGAGGTAATTAGACGATGTGTAGCAGAAAGCGAGGTAAACTCTATCCTAAATTTCTGTCATTCTTATTCTTGCGGTGGTCACTTCGGGCCTAACCGTACTGCACATAAAATTCTTGAGTGTGGTTTCTACTGGCCCAACATTTTTCGTGATGCATATTTATTTTGTAAATCTTGTGAAAAGTGTCAAAGGGTTGGTAATTTGAGTCGACGAAACGAGATGCCACTTAATCCCATTACTGCATGTGAGATATTCGATGTCTGGGGATTAGATTATATGGGTCCCTTTATCTCTTCATTCGGTAATTTTTATATAATTCTTGCGGTAGATTATGTTTCTAAATGGGTTGAAGCTAGAGCAACCCAAAATAATGATGCTAAAACCACTGTTAAGTTTCTAAAAGAATCTATCTTTTGCAGGTTTGGCACACCGCGAGCAATAATAAGTGACCGAAGGAAGCATTTCATTAACCGAGTGATTGATACTCTCATGAAGAAGTTCGGTGTCACTCACCGGATTTCAACATCTTACCATCCGCAAACGAATGGTCAAGCAGAGGTGTCGAATCGAGAGATAAAGACCATACTCGAAAAAATCGTGAAGCCGGATCGCAAAGATTGGAGCATAAAGCTATCCGATGTGTTATGGGCATACCGTACTGCATACAAAGGCCCCATAGGGATGTCACCTTACCGTCTCGTTTACGGTAAACCCTGTCACTTACCAGTCGAGCTGGAACATCGCGCATTTTGGGCAATTCAGCAATGTAACATGGAAATGGATGCGATTGGAAGGGAACGCAAGTTACACATTCAAGAGCTCGAGGAAATCCGGAAACATGCCTACGATAGTGCACAAATTTTTAAAGACAAAACAAAGGATTTCCATGATAAAAATATTTCATTTAAATCTTTTTCCGTTGGTCAAAAAGTTCTATTATTTAATTCTAAATTCAAACTTTTTGCAGGAAAATTGCGTTCCAAATGGCTCGGACCATTCACGGTTGTTCAATCTTTTCCACATGGAGAAGTAGAAATTCAAGACACCGAAGGACATAGCTTTAAAGTTAATGGACAACGGTTAAAACAATTTTACGAAAATGTTCCAATTGGTTTGGTTGAAGAAATTTATTTCGAGGAACCGAATGCATAAATAAGGTCGTCAAGCTAGCGATGATAAACAAGCGCTAGATGGGAGGCAACCCATTTCTTTTTATTTTTCTTTATTTTTAATGTTATTTAAATTTTCTTTTTATTTTAAAAAAAATAAAAATAAAAAAGAGAGAATCGAAATCATCAGATTGAAGATTTTAAATTTTGATTTTATCTTTTTTCAAATTTATCTTCATTATTTTTCATATTTATTTTTGAATTTTTTTTATCTATTTTTAAATTTATTTTTATCTCATCATTTTATTTTATCTAATCTCTTCTTTATTTTTGCAGATAAATTAGGTCGAATAAAGGATGAGAAGCTATCCTTTTCAACAAGATTTGGTGGGCCCAATTTTTAAATATTATTATTTTTATCCCATCCAAATTTTAAATACACTACCTTATCCGGTCAAGACCTCTATTTCAACCCAATCACCATAAATTGCGTGGACCCCACACCTTTGACCTACATTAAACCCTCCCTATTTACTTCTTCACCAGCCGCATACCTCATTCAACCCTCTCTTTATTTCTTTTACCAGCCACCCGAAACACCCTACACACCACCATGCCTCGCACAAGGAACCAGGCTCGGCGGCTTCCACAGCAGCCACCACTCGTCATCGGTGGCCGCCGGCGTTTCCAGTCACCGCAGTACGTCGCCCTCAGCAGCGACTCCGAGCATCCACAGCAGCAACCCAACACCATCCCATCTCCCGAACCTCCCATCACCACCACCCCATTCCGTCGACCATGCACCGCCGCACCACCAACCGCAGCGACCACCGTCACCCCCATCCCCTTCCTTCCACTCCCTTGTGACTCCGACCCCGTCCATACACACCGCCACTGCCCGCATGCACCACTCATCTCCCTCGCACCACAACGATCCGGCCATGGCGAGGGACATTCCCACGCACAGATCTGGACACACCAGCACCGGCCGAACTGCTCATGTCATCGGCAGTGGCGAAACGCGGCCGTCATCACTCCGTCGTTCATCACGTCCACCATCGCCGCCACCTTCCCCTTACCACCCCTTGGCATCCGATGCGGCTGGCGGCTCCTCACAGCATCATCATATGCCCATGCAGTCACCAACCCGTGTGCCCTCCTATCACATGCACACCAACACGTCCGGGCATTCGGATAACTATTCGGCAGCCGATGAGGTAAGTTCTGAATTTTTTCCACCTTTATTTGTTATTAACCCTACCTCTGAATATGCAGATCACATGCACGCTGATTTTGCTGCCCAACATCCCTCAGACACTGCTCAATCGGAATCACCGCCTCACGAACACAACAATATTCCATCGGACCATGAAGAACATCCACGACGTAGCCAACGATTTACGACACCTAACGATGCGAACTTGAAAGGGTTTTTACAAAATACTGGAGACGAACTCGATATGTTTAATCATATTCAACATCACTCACTTCCGGTCTGTAAGTACATTCCCGATCAAACTTCAGATCGTTTGCATATACGTGAGTCGGTCCTAGCACTTTTTGATAATATTGGATGGCGTCGATTTCATATTATTACTTGTGACACGTACTACGAATTAGTTCTAGAATTTTATTCTACTTTTTCGTTTGATCGTAGTCGCGCGAGGTCTCTTGATACACCAAATGTAATATCTTTTCGCTTATTGGGTCAATACTTTCGGTTGTCCATTACTCAGTTTAATGTTTATATGGGTTTCGTCACTAATGTTTCGGATCCTAACTATCAATTTGCACTTTTAGACATACCGGAAGATTTCGATAACGACATTTCTCTCGAGACTTTGACAGGTTTGGCAGGTGTGCAGTACAATCCGAAAACAACTAAGGACCACACTATTCATAAGCCTGCTTTACGATATATCCATCGATTCCTCGTTTACAACTTGTCCGGCAGAAACAACACTCCATCAACCGTGAGTAGAACTGAGTTATTCTTTCTATGGTGTATGCAGGTAAATCTTAAGGTAAATCTTGGTTTTTGGTTGGCCCACACATTTCATCGTGTCCCCCGAACCACTAGGTCACGACCATTAATTCTGGGCCCTTATATTACCCATTTAGCCTTGCGTATTTTTTCTGCTACTTTTGATCCATCTCAGTTTACTTATGCGTTTTCTATGAGTGCTTTAGATGAGAGATGCCTAGATGCCATGGGCTTACTTGCAGGCACCCCTGATGCACCTTATATTGCTCCCCCGGGCACTCTCCCAACTCGTTGAGAACGAGTGTTTCGTAGACAAGCCCAATCACAACCAACACAAGACGACCAACCCCAAAGAGATATGGATGAGCGCCTCCGTTCCATCGAGACCAACTTGACCGAGATCTTATCCTATCTTCACCCCGGCACTTTTCGCGGCCGACGTGGCCGCGGTCGTGGCCGCAATTGATTAGGGGAGTCTCTCCTTTCCTCTCTTTTCATTTAATTTTACATTTTGGGACAAAATGCATCTAAGTGAGGGGGAGGGAGATATGCTTATCAATTTTTTATCTTGCTTATTTGTCTTGATTGTTCGCTTGAAATCTTGGTTTTATTAATTTAAGTTCTTTGTTTAAATCCTTAATTTCGCCTTGTCTCACTATTTTCGCATGGTTCTGTATCTATCTTGTTAGAAAACTCTAGGTTGCATGGTAGATTTTTGGCATGATTAATTTTTAATCTTTTATATGACATTTTATTTCTCTATTAATCCACATGATGCTACCTAAGTACACAAGACATATTTGTGAGTTTTTGAGCCTAATGAGCATGCATGATATTTGCTCTTTGTTTCTTTGAGTGTGCCTAGCTAAATTAGTTGCATTCTAGAACTTGTTTTTAAATTCTTTTTGAGATTTCATTGATTGATTATGATGCTTTAATATGATAGAGGCACTAGGTTTTAACCATTTCTCTTCCCAAATAAATCACCTACCCTTTAATTAATTTCCCCTAGTGAAACAATCTTTGAGCCTTAGCCTTTTTTTAAAAAAATTACCACATTTTAAGCCTAATCCAAATTCTTCTCAAATCCATCTCTTTTGTTCCCTTTTTCAAAGACAAAAATCGTCTTCAAAAAAAACAAGTGCAGTGCAGCAGCTAAAAACATTGTGCAGAAAAAAAACTATGCAGAATTGATTCGAATATACAGTGCAGAATTGATTCGAATATACAGTGCAGGAAATTGTTCGAGTCTGCAGAAAAATAAAACCAGAAAAAAAACAGTGCAGTTCGAAAAGAAAAAAAGGGGTACACTGTCGAGCAGTTTTGGTTCGAATAAAAAAAGAATAAAAAAACAGTTTTGAATATATTTTTTTTGAGATGATTTTTTGTCTTGAGTTTTAGCCCTTATTTTCAGCCTTTATCCTACCCTTACCTTAGCCCCATTACAACCCTTATTTAAGACCTCTTGATTTTTGCATCATATTCATGTTAGTAGTGGAGATTAGATTTAAACACAAGCTTATGGTTATGCTCTAATTAGCTTTGGCTCGAGTGATTTTTCTCTACCCTTAAACACTTTGAGTGACATGAGCGATTCCTTGTGAGGGTACTTAGTTTGCATCATTGATGTTAGTAGAGTTTTAGAATGTCGTCTTAGCTTTAAATTGTTAGTCTTGCCATTTATCTATTTTTGCTCCTTAGTTTTCTCTCATATTTAGATGCTTAATCATATTGAGAACTTTTGAGACTTCGTGAAATTAAGGATGAAAACTTGAACTTAAGATTATTTAATTTTGAGATACTTGAGGACAAGCATCGGATAAGTGAGGGGGAATTTGGTAAGTATTTATTTTGGTTATGTTTTTTAGTCCTTGTTTTGATCGAATATATATGTTTGAAGGACTTAATTGGGCTGTTTTTGTGTTCTTCTCGTGCAGGTTACGTAATGCCGAAAATGAGTTGAAGTGCTATAGAAAATACTGAATTCGTGGGCAGATTCATGGGCATGAACCAGGGCATGAATGCTGACTGAGCGCCACGTCAGCACCTTCTAGAAGATGACGTCAGCAAGCTTGATAACTTATCAGTCAACTTATCAAGATAGCCTATCATCCGAATTTTATCTTTAAATTCAAAATTTTGATATTTATCTTATGTAATTTTATTTAAATTTTTTAGGATTTATCATCTTAGGTTTTTTTAGGGTTTTTCAACTACTATAAATACCCCACTTTGGGGGTGAATTATTCATCAATCATTTTCCATTGTTCTCTTCTTCCTTGAGTTAATAAAGCTCTCTATTTTTCTCCATTTCTTTTTTTTCTCCATTTTCTTTATTTATTTTATTAAGTATGGTTTTTTCACAAACCATGCTTAACTAAATTCCTTTTAGCCAAAAGCAACGCCAAACCCGACAAACCTCGTAAGATTAGGAAAATACTTCAATCCTTCAACAACTCCTTTTTAGATTCTCTGTAAAATTGATTAGGCAATCGGCCTAATCTTTAGGCATCGCAATTGTTTCATTCCGAGAGTGCGCATCGGCTTGAAGTGGTTTAGATCCATCGTTGGGGACGAGGAAAAGCTTGTAGCCAATTCAACTCCCTAAGAACAAACTTAGTGGCGGTCCACTAAGGGGAATCAAAATCGGAAACAATTCTCATCGAGACGAATATCCGAGCACGGGCTTCTCCAGCACTAACTTAGATTTGAGTTAGCATCAATTGTCGTGGCTAATTCACTAAAGTTTGACTTCAAGGATTGCCCTGGGAGTCGAATCTACCAACGAGAAGCAAGTTACAAGGGTTGGGCCTTGTAGACTGTAACCTGCAGGAAAGTCGAAGAAAATTCAACTTCAGTGATCGAAGATGTCGTGGCAAAGCGTGGCTTGAGGCTATTTCTATCCATAATTCATTCTCATCATTTATTTTTACATTTTTACTATTTTTCTCATTCAAATTACTATTCTAAAATCCCCCTTTATTTTCTACAGGTTATTGGTCTAAATCATAAGAAAGGTGTTAGAGTTCCTATTCCCTGCGGATCGACCCTTACTCTCGCTATATTAATTTAAATCTTATTTATTTTGAGTTTAAGGTTTTATTTTTGACACTATATGACGCGTGTCATATCGATTTCATGGGACCATTCCCATCATCCTATGGGAACCTTTACATTTTGCTAGTAGTTGACTTTGTGTCCAAGTGTGTTGCAACAATTGCCACACCAAACAATGATTCTAAAATTGTGCAGAAATTCCTGCAAAAATGCATATTCACACGGTTTGGGATATTGATAGCCATAATCAGTGACGAAGGCAAGCACTTCGATAACAGACTCATTGTCGCGACATTAAAGAAGTACGACATCACACACAAGCTTGCCACAGCATACCACCCACAAACGAATGGGCAGGCCGAGATATCAACATAAAATTAAAACCAGTCCTCAAAAAGGAGGTTAACCCCTCTTGAAAGGACTGGTCTCTTTGACTCGACTATGCACTGTGGGCGTATAGAACGACCTTCAAGACTCCATTAGGAATGTCCCCCTATAGACATGTGTACGGAAAAACATGCCATTTACCAGTGGAAATAGAACACAAGGCATATTGGGTTATCAAAACAGTTAATATGGATTGGGAGAATTCCGATCAGAAACGACTCTTAAACCTCAATGAGATAGAAGAGTTCCGAGCTGCAGCATATGATAATGCGAGAATATACAAGGAAAAAACTAAACGCTGGCACGACAGCAAACTCCTCTTGCGACATTTCTTTCTTGGGCAGCATGTGTTGCTTTTCAATTCTCGCCTTAAACTATTTCCAGGCAAACTCCGATCACAATGGTCAAGACCGTTTGAAGTTGTCCAAGTGTTCCCACATGGAGCAGTAACAATTAAGTCCAGGAAGGATGAACATGAGTTCAAAGCAATGGACAAAGACTGAAGCACTACTTAGGACCACATGCCATGAGGGATAGGGAAGAAATCACTCTTGAGGATGCAGACACATGCACTCTTTGAGTATCCCAGCTCTTTCTCTCTATTTCATCTTTTACTTTTATTTTTAATTTTTCTTTTGCATTCCCACATTTTTGAATTATTAGGAATAAATTGCTCTTTTCTTTCATTTTCAAGATAAAGATCACCCTGATTCAGGTGAAGAAGTAACAACCCTGGCAGCAGAGCCTACCCCACCATCACGCGTGAAACCACCCCGAGAGTCCAAACGAATCAAGCGAGCAGCTTCTAAGCTAACGAATAAGCTAATTTTAGAGTCCGACAGTGACGAGGAGGATGATTCTACCACCTCTAAATGCATTTAAATTCCTCTTCAATTTTTTGTTGCTTATTTGTTTATGCCCTCATATTTTGTGATTTAATTTTTTCTATCTTATGTATGAAAAGTAAGCGTTAAGGGAAATGCTTGGTTCGAGTTTGGGGGTGTAGGTTGAGAGGCCGAGGCATTGCCATGTCGCGGCAGTAAAATATAATTTCCATGCTATTCTGTGCTTTTACTTTTCAATTTTTTTTAATTGTGTTGCCTTAACTGAATTTTGCTTATGCCTCGGTAGTAGTTTCTATCAATTGCCTTAGTTTAGTTTAAATTAAATCTTCTTACTTGGAAATAGAACTCTCTCTTCTTACCATTGTTTAGAACTGTTAGAGCCCTTATTTTTAGGATGCTTAAAGGAAGATAACTTATGATCACACTATGAGATTAAAACTTAAAAACCTTTGTGACTTGCATGATTTAAGGAATTCTAGTACACTTAAGATATAGACTAGCTTAGAAAGAAAATTAGGTAAAGGTTAGAGGTGCCCACCACTGGCTCTAGCTTAAGGAAGCCCTAGAGGTGCCCGAAACCGGCTCTAGGCTAATCACTAGAGGTGCCCGAAACTGGCTCTAGTAGGTTAGATTGCTTAAAAACCAAAGTTAAGTAGTTTAATACTTAAGTGTTTACTTGGAATCATTGTAATCATCTTGTTCACAATAGATGCACACACTCACAAATCTTATAGTTTGATTCCAGGGAATTCCTAGGGCATTCAAAGACTTAAGGACCGAAGCATTCTTCGCCATGGTTTGGAGAGAGATGGAAAAGTAAGACCAAGGAGACGGTTTATAAAAAATAAGGTTTGGCAATTGATGGTTTGCATTGCTTGTGGACAAGCAATAGTTCGAGTTTGGGGGTGTGATAAGTACCCAAAAGTCCTATATTTTGACCCCTTATCATAGCAATTATCACTCAACCTACACCCATTTGAGCTGTATTATGACCTTTCATGCATAGATTTCATCATGTATGCCTTTGAACTGTATATTCTGTTTATTCTATGAAAAAGGTACTATTTAATGCATGATTGGCAATCTTGCAGGATGACCACTGTTGGAGCAAGATGATGCCGCCACAACACAGAAAGTAGGAGGGAAGATAAGGCCCAAGTAGCAGACAACAGACCTTGATCGATCCAAGCCACATGAAAACTTCTATTGAGGAAGCCTTGCTGAGTAGAGCAGACCGATGCCGAGGCAGTGAAAGCTAGACGCGGCAGCATTTTGCCAAAGGGAAATATGAGCAAAGTGGTAGCCGACTTGTAGAGCTTTTAACACCGAATTTTTCTATACACTTCGCGTGGCATTTGGAGCTCGGGAATAGGAGGAAAACGTGGAAGGAAGTATAAAGTTGGACTCTTTGACAAAATTGTATATTGTAATAAATTAAAGAGATTTACTTCTTTAATGAAGTCTAGTCCAAGTCCAACTTAACTTCCTCTCCAAGAAGGATTTGTGCCTACACCTTCCCCTATATAAAGGCTTGCCGCCATGAAGAGGAGGATGGTGGATTGAAGAAAGAGAGAGAGAGAGAGAGAGATTGCGCTTAGGATTAGTTTCATTATGTTCTAAATTTCTTAAGGTTAAGATTAGTTTGTTTAGTAGTTGTGAGAAAACTCTTTGTACTTTGTTTTTGTTCCTAAAGCAATAAAAGTTAAGGTTTGCTTATTCTGGCTTTAATTACTTTCGCATTCTACTCGGGAGAGGGTTTGTGAGACCATCCATTTGTTCAATATCGGGAGAGTTGAACTCACGAGAGGAATAAGTACGGTTTCGCCCCACGTGGTGTTAACTAACTTGGCCTAGGGATAGGTTAGAGTTTAGTCATCAACCAGTGTTCTGTGCTTAGGGATAAGGCGGAACCACCCAAGGACACTTTGTCGAGCCTTAACTGCATCTGCCAATGAGTAAGGGATTGCCGCGGCAGGGATTCAGCCATTGCGGCCGCGACAAAGATTTAGGTCACTACCACGGTAGAAGTGCATTGCTGCATTCAAGAACAGAAAAAAAGTCAAGACGATTCCACACTACGACACACTCTAATTCGTCCTATCTTCTCATCTTGATTTCTTCTTTATTTTATTTACTGGTTTTTCTTAGTTTAGTTTTTTTTTTGGATTATATCAATTCACCCAAATAAATTGTGTTTTTACTTTATTTATTTTGCAGTGGGAGGGAGTAGAACCGAAGGTTGAGTACCAATCCCTGTGGAGACGATACTCACATACTTATCCCTATATTACTTGCGTCGTGTATACTTGCACAAATTGCAGAGCACTATTTACACGCAACAATAAACCTATTTAATAATTAAACATGTTAAATGCCCAACTTTTTTCGGTTGTACCCAACCCAAAACGACCGATGGCGATTCTAAATGTTTGACGGGCTTTTGAAGTCCCAATTTATTTCAACCTGAAAAAAAAAAGATTTAAGGGTTCAGGTTTGGGGTTTAATGGTAAATATGTCAAGTTAAGTGTTCAGGGTTATGGGATTAGTTTATGGATTAAGGGATTGGGCTTGTACTCTAATTATTAGTGATTGTAATATTTAGGGGTTGAGGTTTGGGGTTTTGGGTATAATATATGTTTCAAGTTGAGTGTTTGGGGTTATAAGATTTGTTTAGGGATTCAAGGATTAGGCTTGCACTTTATTTATTAGTGAATTGTAAGATTTAGGGGTTGAGGTTTGAGATTTATGGGTAAATGTGTCAAGTTGAGTGGTTGGGGTTATGAGATTAGTTTAGGGATTCAGTTTGCACTTTAATTATTAGTGATTGTAAGATTTATGGGTTGAGTTTTGGGGTTTAAGGATTCGAATTCACCTCTATTTATTTTAAAATTTTATAATGTAGTCCAATGTTTTTAATATGATGATATTTTTGTCCATTATAGATAGTCCATAAAACTTTATTTTTAGTCCAAATTGACCCATATTCATTTTTTGTAATTTAGTCCAATGTTTTTAATTTTAATTTAATATTTTTGTTCATTATAGTCCATAAAACTTTATTTTTATTCTAAATTGTCCCCTATTCATTTTTTTGTAATTTAGTCAAATATTTTTAATATGATAATATTTTAATATTATATAATGATATTTTTTAAATGAAAACAAAATGAATAAAGAATAAATTTCAATTCCTTTAATGAAATGCCGGGGACATTGTTTTTTTTTACAAAAAAAATTAAAAAAACATCAAATCCTTTGTTATGAAACATGAACGGCGTGAATTGGAGGGAAAGTTCCCGCACATATTTCAGGTTTATAGGGAAATCGATCATTATGCCTAGGGATGTAAAAACAGGTCAACAGTTGGGTTTCAGGTCGGGCTCTGTCAGGTCGGGTCAAATCGGTTACAGGTCATTTCAGGTCATTTTTTGTTTTGACTTGATTCGGTTCGGGTTAGGGTTCATTTCGGGTCGGGTTCATTTCAGGTCGGGTTCATTTCAGGCCGGGTTCAATTCAGGTCGGGTTCATTTCGGGCCGGATTCATTTCAGGTCGGTTCATTTCAGGTCGGGCCAAAACGGTTAATTGACGGGTTAATTTCGGTTCGAGTTGATTTCAGGTCGGGTTCATTTCAGGTCGGTTTCGTTTCAGGTCGGGCTCATTTCAGATCGGTTTCGTTTCAGGTCGGGTTCATTTCAGGTCGGTTTCGTTTCAGGTCGGGTTCATTTCAGGTCGGTTTCGTTTCAGGTCGGGTTCATTTCAGTTCGGGTATTTTCATGTCGGTTTCCTTTTAGATCGGGTTCATTCGGGTTTAGGGTTTATTGTGTAGGGATTAAGATTTAACATACATAATATTAATACATTATACGTACACACATATAGGAATTATGGTTTAGTGTTTTGGGGTTTAGGGGTAGGGTTTAGGGTTTATACATTGGTACATATGTACATACATACTTATATACATTACACATATGTTTATATGGTTTAGGGTTTAGGATTTAGGGATTAAGGATTGGGGCTTAGGGTTAAGGGTTTAGAGTTTCATGTTCCTACATACGTTATACATACATAGCACAAAAAGGAATTAAGGTTAGGGTTTAGGGTTTATACATACATAAATACATTTTACATATATATATAATATACTAATATATTACATATATCCTAAAATGAAACCCTAATCAAAACCCTAAACCCTAAATAAAAAATGAAACCTAAACCCGTAACCCTAATTCGAAACACTAAACTAAAACAAAACTCTAAAACCATAAAAAGAAACCCTAAACACTAGACCAATAAAAAGAAACCCTAAACCCATGACATGAAGACCTAAAATAAAGTCAATAAAAAGTAAACCCCTAATCCATAAGCATTAAACCCTAAAGATAGGCTTAGTTCACTAATAATGAAACCTAAACCCTAATTCAAAACACTAAAGTAAAACAAAAATCTTAAACCCATTAAAAGAAACCCCAAACCCATAAAAAGAAAATAAAAAATAAAAGCAATTAAAAGTAAACCCTTAAACCCTAATAGTAAACCCTAAAGACAAGCTTAGTTCACTAATAATAAACTCAAAACCCTAAACTCTAATTCAAAACACTAAACTAAAATAAAAACTCTAAACTAATAAAAAGAAACCCTGGACCCATAAAAAGAAACCCTAAACTAAAACAAATAAAAACAAAACCATAAACTAAAACACTAAACACTAAGCCATGAACCCTAAGCCCTAAACCCTAAAGAAAAGCTTAGTTCACTAAAAATAAAACCTTTATTTAAAACACTAACCCTAAACATTTAAACCCTAAACCTAAAAATTAAATACTAAACCCTAAAACCATAAACAATTAAAACAAAACCCTAATTTAAAACCATAACCCATAAAGCAAAACACCAAATAAAATCTTGAAACCCTAAAAACAAAACATATTAACCATAAATTATAAATCCTAAACCCTAGATTAAACCCTTAAACCCTAAAAATGAAACCCTAAATCAAAACATCAAACTTTAAATATAAAAAATCACTAAATTAAATCTTAAACCCTAAAATTGAAACCCTAATCAAAACAAGAATACTTGAACATTACATTAAACCCTAAAAATGAAACATTTAAATTTAAACATTGAAAAGGAAAACCCTAAATTAAAACCAAACCCTAAACCTTAAAACTAAAATAATGACCAAATTGAAAATAAAACAAAATTGTCAGCTCAATTTCACAGAAAAAAAGGACCAAAAATGAAAGAACCTAAACAAAGGAGGACCTAAAGGGTGAATAACCCTTACACCTAAAAGGGCGGGCAGATTCCCTCCATGCTTTCAATCAAGCGGGAGCGTTAAAAAAATTAAAATTAAAATAAAATTATTAAAATATTTTATTAACCCCTAAAGGAGTCTTGCCAAACCCTAGCTCCCATTTGAATTCATTTGCGTCGTTTCATTCTGGCCGAAATCATCTTCATTTGCTTTGTTATCTTGACATGTGCTTTTTCTCTTATTTTGGAATTGCAGAATATTCTTCCTGGAATCATCAACCAATTAGGTATTGTACTCTTGACTTTGTTATCATTTTTGTTGTTTTTTTTCTTGATTGCAAATTGGGTAGAATGTTGTCTCGTATCCTCAAATTTATAGGGCCAGATAATTTGCTCATGATGATCTGCCTGTTCCATACAGATAATCATACACACGATACACCTGTTAAAATACTTCGAAGGGTAATTCCATCTTTGATGCATTGTGTGCTTTAATATTATAAAGAATTTCATGATAGATTGTTTACAAGTAAACATAAATTGTTTGAAGAATGTTTCGTGATTTTGGAGATTTTGTTAATGGATAAGTGAATTAAAAATATTTGGATTTGAATTCTCAAAAGGTTTCTAATATTTTGGCATTTTCGATCGAGAATAACCTTCAGGGTCTTTCACAAGAGTTCCAAATTTTGAATTCATCGCAACCTCCATTGAAGAAAAATCGAGGATATCTTTCAAGAAATGGATCGAAATTTTAAAATAAAAATTGGGTATTGGTTTATGATTGATGAGGGGAAAAAAATTCTAAGGAAAAGAGAAAATCTATGCTTAATTTTAACAAATATTTGGCTGCTTCAATCTCAAGTTATTAAAATATATGATTGCTGAAGAAGAAAAAAAAGATGAACAATTTATGTTTACTTGTACATGATACACCTGTACTACGTTAGTTTGACTGGATTGTGGTCTGTGAATCTCCATGGAAAAATGAATATGTTTGATCTCAAAGAGTGGAAAAAGAAGGATATCACCACAAGTGGCAAAATATGGTGAGTCTATGATCAACACTATATCTGGTTTCACACACACCTTCATGCATTCATACTGAAACAATTTTCTGGTTGAAGGGTCCAATCCACCATAACTCAAATTGCGTCCTTATCTATTTGGTTTCTAAACTTTTCAAACATTTTAGTGTTTTGTACTTGAATTTATCTGATCTTGTACCAATTATTGTTTCTTGTGCAGTTCAAAATAGTATCCAAAGCGGTTTTAGCAAGCAGGTTGCTTATTTAAATGCTTTTCCATTTACATTGATTATATCTTTGATTGCAAACTTGATGGTGTACTCTATTGATTTCAAATGGTTGAGTTTTGTTTTGCAGACAGTTGATTGTAGGGAAAGGTCAGCTCTTCAATCTATCAAAAGCCTTTTCATAAAGGAGGTAAATGATGTTGGAGAATAATCTATAAGTTATAACGTTTCTTGCTCTGACAAGTGTTGGATTTTAACTGTCAATTGTATGATGCCACAATTAAATCAATTTTAGGTTATTGATGTTGTAACTACAAGCACAGCTAATTTGGGGCCACTAAATCTTGATTCTTTTAGAAAAGGCAATTTGTCTGCGTCGTGGAAAGATGTTGGGGTAGAGACTTTGGTTGAGGATAATGTTGTTTCGAAGGTTAGAATCATAGTTACGACGTACCTTATCAGTCCAATGTATTGGACACTTTCCTATTTTACATCCTTTTTTCTGTATCTTTTTTCCAAATTTAGTTGCTGATTGATTGATATTCAAACCAAAAGGATATCGAATTGAAACAAGAAATTGAGGGGAATTTTCTAGATGGTAATTTATTCTTTGTTTAATCTATGCATAATGCGCTTGTTAAAAATTTGTTCCATGCAGATAACCATACACATGATACACCTGCTAAAATACTTGGAAGGGTAATTCCATATTTGATGCATTGTGTGCTTTAATATTATAAAGAATATCATGATAAATGTGTTTTTTACTTACCTTGCAGCAACTTAGGAATGATAGACGTGAGAGGAAGGCTGCTGAATTTGTGTAACAAGATGAAAAAGTTACCGTTAAACTTGAAAATTCTGCCATTCAACAATCCAACATGATTTAGGAGAGTCAACATCTGTTTCTGACCTGTCTCGTAGGTAAAAGGATATTGGATCTTTAATCTCTTTGACTATGCTGCAGTATATGTTTCCCCCTGTTTTGTTCTCGTTGATTATGGCAGATTCTAATTTTGTGTTTTGATGCAACTTTGTTTAGTGCACCTGAAAAATTAAAGTAATGAATAAAGTTCTATCCAAAGCACGAGATCAATTGTATGATTGCAAGTCCGTTATTGGAAAGCTCAAAGAAATGCTTCAGACTTCAGATGAACAAGTTCGGATTATACACATGACTGCAACATCAAGTTGAGGTATGAAACCATGACTGTAACTATGTTTTTTGTAACAACATAAGAAGTTTGTAACAACTTCATCAAATTCAAGTCATTCCGACATGATAGTTTTCTTTTATCGAGTTGACTATGATCACTTTCTTTAGAATTGTATTTTCCCATTTTTACTTATGTTTAAAAGCACATTGATATACTTTAATTTTAGACACTTTCTGTAAAGTATTATACATTTGAGAGTTATCTTTTACAATCTAGTAATTTTTTTTGTATTTCATGGTATAAGTGATATAAGCAACATTTTTCTGTTTCTTCTAAAACTGTTTGCATACTGCAGAATGACTATGGATCCAATCTCCTCTGAGCGAAAGACATTCTAGGTCTTGAGATAATTCGCTCAAGTACAAATGAAATCCAATATCGTGCCAACAAGAGACACACACAAACACAAGGATATCAGTGGCTTTGATTATAACATTTGGTTTGACAGTGGTCACTCTCTTTGATTAGATGTACTGTTGGCCATGCTTTTACAAGTGGCTTCATCTAGATTTGGTGGTATAACAATGATAAATATCTTTAATTTTATGTTTGGGATGTTAGGGGAAATTGTCTATGTTCATATATCTAGGAGCTAAACCCCTGTAAAATGCTTACTTATTCTTACCAATCTTCACACTCTTTTTCCGGAAATAACAATTTCAAGTTGAGAATGCAGAAAATACAAGTTGACAATCTCTCAGTAGAGTATCTAATTTTCTTTTTCATTGCATTATTTTGTCTTCTGTTGTTTTTAAAGCATTGAACTTGATCTTCGGATAGTTGTGAAAATCAATGAATAAAGTAAACACATTGATTGTTGCAAAGATTGTGATGGAACTCAATTTATATATTTATAAATATACCAGCAGCATTATTTTCAAGATTTTTGGATTGAGATGACAGTGATACTATGAAGTATAATTTTTTTAAAAAAATACATAAGGGAAGGTTTTTAATTTTCTTAAAAAATAAATTACTTTATTCTAACAAATTTGTAAGTTTAACTTTGTAAGTTTGCCTTATTTTATCCAAAGTTAAACACAAATATTATTGCTAAGTAAGTTTTTATATATTTAATGTGTTAAGTATAAAAAAATAATCAAATTAAGCTATTTAAGTTTTTATAAAGTTAATTACTTTTAATCTTAAGTTAAGTTAATATTATTTATTATTAATTTAACATTAATTTATTCATATTATTTATTATTAATTTAAAAGATTATTTTTATTATTTTTAATTAAAGTTATCTTTTAATTAAAGATAATTTATTACCACTTGATATTTATTCATTCAATTTATCTTTTAATTAATGTTAAGTTAGTTAATTTATTAATACTTGGCATTATTATTAAATATAAAAAAAATTACTTATTATTTTTAATTAATTTTAAAATTTTAAAATCATTAAATATAACTTTTTCAAATGTCAGATAATTATCATTATCAGCAAATCAAATAACAATATCAGTTCAGGTCAATATCAGTTCAGGTCAAGAACAATTCAGTTCAATATCAGTTCAGGTTAAGAACATGTCGGGTTCAAAACAGGTCGGTTTCAAAACAGGTCGGGTTCAAAACAGGTCGGGTTCAAAACAGGTCGGTTTCAAAACAGGTCGGGTTCGAAACAGGTCGGTTTCAAAACAGGTCGGGTTCAAAACAGGTCGGTTTCAAAACAGGTCGGGTCCAAACAGGTCGGGTTAAATCGGTTATTTGGCAGGTCAGTCTCGGGTTCGGGTTCATTTCGGTCGGGTGCAGGTCGGGTTCTGTTACTACAGTAACAGGTCGAATTCGGGTTCGGGTTCGTTTCGGTCGGGTGCAGGTCGGGTTCGGTTACTACAGTAACAGGTCGAATTCGGGTTCGGGTTCATTTCGGTCGGGCGCAGGTCGGGTTCGGGTCATTGAGTTCTCGGGTCAAACCAGGTTCTGACTCGATCGGGTTTCAGGCAGGTTACCAGGTCGGGTCAGTTTTTCACATCCCTAAGTATGCCCTTCCATGTTTAGATACTTTTCATTTAAGTCATGTTTTCACTTTAAAATTTTAGTTTAGTTCAATTAAGTCCCAGAATAGTTGATCATTTTTATTTGGCCTTTAGGATTAGGTTTTTTTAATTAGGTCTTTAGTTAATAAGTTAGTTAGTAAGCCCATAAAATTCATACACAGTTTAATTTAACCATGCTTAATGTAGGTTTTTTTATTAAATGTTTCAATGGAATTTTAATTTGTTAAATCTAATCATTAAATTTGGAGCTTAATTAACATTATTAGTGTTTGAGGTTATGGCATTAGTTTAGGGATTAGGGGATTATGTTTGCACTTTAATTATTAGTGATAGTAAGATTTATGGCTTAAGGTTTGGGGTTTAGTGGTAAATGTGTCAAATTGAGTGTTTGGGGTTATGTGATTAGTTTAGTGATTAGGGGATTATGCTTGCACTTTAATTATTAGTGATTGTAAGATTTAGGTGTTGAGGTTTAGGGTTTATGGGTAAATGTGTGGAGTTGAGTGTTTGGGGTTATGTGATTAGTTTAGGGATTATGGGATTAGGATTGTACTTTAATTATTAGTGATTGTAAGATTTAAGGGTTGAGGTTTGGGCTTTATAGGTATAATATATGTTTCAAGTTGAGTGTTTGGTGTTATGAGATTAGTTTAGGGATTAGGGGATTAGGCTTGCACTTTTAATTATTAGTGAATAGTGATTGTAAGATTTATGGGTTCATGTTTAAGATTTAGGGGTAAATATTTTAAGTGGAATGTTTGGGGTAATGAGATTTGTTTAGGGATTTGGGGTTTATTTTTGTTTATATTATCTCTAATTTTTAACCGAATTGACCCCTATTTATTTCAAAATTTTCTAATCAAGTCCAATGTTTTTAATAAGATGGTAATTTTGTTCATTATAGTCCCTAACACTTTATTTTTAGCCGAAATTGACTCATATATATTTTTATTTTTGGTAATTTAGTCTAATAATATTTTGTTTATTCTAGTTCCTACAATTTAATTTTGAGTCAAATTGACTCATATTTATTTATATTTTTTGAAATTTAGTCTAATTTATTATAGTCCTTAAAATTTAATTTTTATTCCAAATTGACATATATTCATTTTTTTTATTTTATTCCGGTCCCTAAAAAGTAAAAACCTGCCTACCCATTTTTCAAGTTGATCTGCCCGCAGCCCGCCCATATTTAAAAAGCAATTGCCAATTGCTGTAACAAATAGAGGGAATCTTGCCTGCCCATTTTTTAAGGGGTTATTAGTGGATTAGGCCATTACTAGTTTAAGAGCTTTACACTTAGGTTATTTTTTTATGTTATAATTTTAGTTTGATTTAGTTTAGTCCCAATTTTAGTTTAGTTTCCTTAAACCTTTAGGTTTGGGTTTTTTTTAATTAGATCCTTTTTCATAAAATTGTTTAATAATTAAAACGTTTGACGGGCTTTTGAAGGCCCAATTTATTTCGGCAAGGATGAAAAACGGCGTCGACAACTATATTGTATATAATTATAATTATTAGTGTTTGAGGTTATGAGATTAGTTTAGGGGTTAGGGGATTAGTTTTGTACTTTAATCATTAGTGATTGTAAGCTTTATGGTTGAGATTTGGGGTTTAGGGGTAAATGTGTCAAGTTGAGTGTTTGAGGTTATGAAATTAATTTAGGGATTATGTTTGTACTTTAATTATTAGTGATTGTAAGATTTAGGTGTTGAGGTTCGAGGTTTAAGGGTAAATGTGTCAAGTTGAGTGTTTGGGGTTATGAGATTAGTTTAGGGATTAGGGGATTAGGCTTTTACTTTAATAATTAGTGATTGTAAGATTTATGGGTTGATGTTTGAAGTTTATGGGTATAATATATATTTCAAGTTGAGTGTTTAGGGTTATAAGATTAGGTGATTCGGGGAGTAGGCTTGTACTTTAATTATTAGTGATTTTAAGATTTAGGGATTGAGGTTTGGGATTTAGGGGTAAATGTGTCAAGTTAAGTGTTTGGTAGGAGTGATAAGATTAGTTTAGGGATTCATAGTGAGCTTTAATTATTAGTGATTGTAAGATTTAGGGTTGAGATTTGAGGTTTAGGGATATGAATTAACCCCTATTTATTTTAAAATTTTCTAATATAGTGCAATATTTTTAATATGATGATATTTTGTTCATTATAGTCCTTAAAACTTTATTTTTAGCCGAAATTGGCCCATATATATTTCTATTTTTAGTAATTTAGTCTAATAATATTTTTGTTTATCATAGTCTCTACAAATTAATTTTTAGTCAAAATTGCCCCATATTTATTTATTTTTTTGGCAATATAGTCCAGTAATATTTTTGTTTATTCTAGTAGATAAATTTAATTTTTACTCCAAATTAACCCCTATTTATTTTTTATTTAGTCCAATGTTTTTAATATGATGATATTTTTGTTCATTATAGTCCCTAAAACTTTATTTTTATTCCAAATTGACACATATTCATTATAGTCCCGTAAATTTTATTTTTCACCGATATTAACCCTTATTAATTTCTAATTTTTGTAATTTACTCTAATATTTTAAATATGATGATATTTTTGTTCAGTATAGTGCCTAATATTTATTTTTAATGTAATTTGTGTTCGTGAAAGGCGTTAAATAATTCACTCGAAATGACCCTACCCAAAGTCTATCGACTATTTGTATCAAACTCAAACTTAATATGAATTTGAAACCCGAATTAATCCGACCTGAAATGAAACCGACTTGAATTACCCGACCTGAAGACTACCCAAGTCTGTATTGACCCGTCAATTAACTGATTTGGACCCAAACCGTTTTAACCCGACCTGAAATGAACCTAGCTCTAAATGAACCCGACCTGAAATAAACCCAGACTCAAATTGTCCCGACCTGAAATTGACTCGCTCCCGACCTAAATCGAGTCGAAACATCAAATTAACCTGAAATGACCTATATTCGATTTAACCTGACCTGAAACCCATCTATTTACCTGTTTTTACATCGCTACAGGTAAGACAGTATTCCCAATCAACTTCAATGTGTTTGCAGCATAGGTAGGGTCCTCTAACATCGGTGTGTAAAAATCTTGTGTCGGACTAAGAACAACAAATAGTGATTGCATCGAATGGCTAAAGGTCGATGTCATCACATGTGTAGATTGTGGAACAAATTATATGAACCCAAACCATCGCAATATGCGATCCATCGAATGCCACTCAATGGTGTAATAACATATAAGAGGGACAAGCGCATTCCATACGTTTGATGTAGCAAAAAAAAACGGATATGATGCAAATTCTAAATTCAACGTTACAATATGACATCCATTCAAACTAAAAAAATAGTTTATGGGTTATCTTATAAGTGAATTTAGACTTATTATAATAAGAAATTATTAAAAATACGTACCTCTAATCCTGTTTTTTTTCCTCGATTAGCAGTCTTGAAATGAAATGGTCTTTCAACCACTTCGGACTAATGCGACCGCTGGTAAGAAGGTTCGATATCTTTCCGAGTGTCGTGATTATTTTTATCTGAATGTAAAAATAGCTTGACGATTATTTTGTAAATTAGAGTTTTTCCGTTTAATTTGACTTTTGAAAAGACTGGAGTCGCCACTGATCACTTCGAGGTAGATCGGACACCATAAAACAACCAAAGATTCTTTACTTTAAAATTTAGGTTCGAGATTCGGTTACGTGTGGGGAAGGATTAGCATTCCCACAAACCTTTTAATTTTATGTGGCATTTTGACGTTTCAAATAGCATTTTGAATTTAATTTAACCTTAATTATCAATTGGATTTAAATTCTAAAAGGATATATCCTTTTATAAGAAAATATGTTTTATCCGAATATGAGATTAGAAGCGCCCCATTACTTTAGGACACTTCGACTCATATTCAAAAATATATTTCTAACATAAAAGGTTTTTATGCATGATCGATTATTTTCTTGTTAATTTTAAGTTCTAACTTAACAGGTTTTAATTAATTGAATTGTTTAAAAACTATGAATATTATTAAATTCAAGGTATTTGTGAGATAACACTCAATTGCTTTAGTACTATTCATATTAAAACCCTAAATTGAATAATATTCCTAATTTAATTTTTGAATCTAATTATTTAAGTACTAGCCCTAATTAAGGCTTTAATTTAATTAACTAGGTCAATTTGTCATCTTCTAAGTTTAAATGGGTATCAAGTGTTCTACTTAAAAGACCAATTGGATAATATCTCATTACAATTAGGGGTGTTCATAAAAAATCGAACCGATGTACCGTACCGAAAATCCCAAAAAAAAAACGGACTAAATGGTAGGTAACCGAACCGGAAATTTTTAGTTGAAATGGTACGGTAACCGTACCGGTAAAATTAATAGTTAAACGGTACGATAATGATTACATTTTTTTTAAGAAACGGTTAACCGAAAAAACCGCCAATATTTAAAAAATATTATAAGATTTTAGACTTTTAGCCCATTCAATTAGCCCAAAAAAAACTTTGTTAATTTTACTAAAAGTTTAGATATGTTAAAATATATTATAAGATTTTAGATAAGTATTGGGCAAATGTTTATAATATAAACATTTTGTTGTTTGTTGCATTAATTTTGAATCCTAGACATAAATTACAATATGTTGAATGGGTTATCAAAGGTTTTTATGATTCAGAAAGTGTCACAATGTTGTGTTCGAAGGTTAAGATTACTTTCCGTGAATTATTTAAAATGTATGCCTCCTCTCTACATCAGTCAGTGAAGAATGCATATGTTTTTTTTTTTCACTACTTTCACACTTTCTTCAGGTACTAGTTCTCAACCTTCTGACCATTTGGGGATAGACTTGATGCCCAACAACTTTTGACTTTGAGATACAAGATGAAAAAAGATACATTTGGAGACATTGAGAAAAAGAATGAACTAGAAAAATACTTATATGATGATTGTGAACCAATTGAGCTTAATTTTGATATTCTGAGATGGTGGAAGGATCAACAAAGAAGGTATCCTACTCTTTGTAAGATGGCGAAGGACCTGCTTATTATTTTCGTTTCAACAGTTGTATTCGAGTCTGCCTTTAGCACAGGAAGTCGAGTTTTAGTTTCTTTTCGCACTTCTTTGACTCCTAGAATGGTGGAAGCACTAATTTTTGCTCAAAATTGATTGCGGACATCTCATGTTCCTCTTTCAATTGAAGAAAATTCGCTTGCATTAGAGGAGTTGGAAGATGGTAAGTTTAATTTTTTTTATGTACAAAACACTAATTGTTATGAAAATTTCTATTATACAAAAAGGATTTGACACTAGAACAACATGCATTTGTGATTGATGAATTATTTTCTATCATTGAAGAGTGAAGACAGAAGAACGAACATTTTTATAATTATTTTAGATTTATTAGTTCAGCATTTTTAGGTTTTGTTTTTCTTTATAAAACCGTGAATAAAGGGAAGGAAATAGATATTTTTCTATTATATTTTTAATTCATTGTTAATTCACTGGCAATATTATTTGCTTGACACTTTTATTTTATAAAGAAAAATTCAATTTATAGTTGGAGTTGTTGATTCAATTGTTGATGTAAAACGGTTCATGGTTAACCGAGTAACTGTATCGAGTAAATCGGTTAATCGCTTAAGCAATAACCGACTTAAACGAGACGATAACGGTTCATCAAAATGTCGAACCAAAAATTTCGGTAACCGTATCGATAAGCTATGACGGTACGGTTAATCGCTTAAGCAGTAACCGACTTAAACGAGACGATAGCGGTTCATCAAAATGTCGAACCAAGAATTTCGGTAACCGTACCGATAAGCTATGGCGGTACGGTTAACCGTCCATGAACACCTCTAATTACAATGAAACTATCCAACTTAGAAACTTCAAAGCTTCCTTTTCAATACCACATAGAATTAAGGCTCTAACAATTATTAAATCTAAGTGTTTAACATAATTAGGGATGTAAAAACAGGTCAACAGTTGGGTTTCAGGCCGGGCTCTGTCAGGTCGGGTCAAATCGGTTACAGGTCATTTCGGGTCATTTTTTGTTTTGACTCGATTCGGTTCGGGTTCAGGTTCATTTCGGGTCGGGTTCATTTCAGGTCGGGTTCAATTCAGGTCGGGTTCATTTCGGGTCGGGTTCATTTCGGGTCGGGTTCATTTCAGGTCGGTTCATTTCAGGTCGGGTCAAAACGGTTAATTGACAGGCTGATTTCAGGTCGGTTTCGTTTCAGGTCGGGTTCATTTCAGGTCGGTTTCGTTTCAGGTCGGGTTCATTTCAAGTCGGTTTCGTTTCAGGTCGGGTTCATTTCAGGTCGGTTTCGTTTTAGGTCGGGTTCGTTTCAGGTCGGTTTCGTTTCAGGTCGGGTTCTTTTCAGGTCGGTTTTGTTTCAGGTCGGGTTCATTTCAGGTCGGTTTCGTTTCAGGTCGGGTTCATTTCAGGTCGGGTTCCTTCGGGTTTATGGTTTATTGTGTTATGTGTATTATATATATTGACGGATTATGATTTTTATTTTTACGGTTTAGGGTTTAGGGTTTAAGGTTAGGGGATTACGTATATGTGATATATATATATATATATATAGTTGGTACTATTGGATTAATTTTTAGGGTTTAGGGTTTAGGGTTTGGGGTTTGGGGTTTAGGGTTTAGGGATCTTAAATTAATACAAACATACCTACATTAATTATATATATTGATGGATTATGGTTTTCAGGGTTTAGGGTTTAGGGTTTACTAATCTTAAATTAATACAAACATGCCTACATTAATTATATATATATTGATGGATTATGGTTTTTAGGGTTTAGAGTTTAGGGTTTAGGGTTTATGGTGTATGGTTTAGGGTTTAGGGTTTAGGGTTTAGGGTTTAATGATCTTAAATTAATACAAACATGTCTACATTAATTATATATATATTGATGGATTATGGTTTTTAGGGTTTAGGGTTTAGGGTTTAGGGTTTAGGGTTTAGGGTTTAGGGTTTAGGGTTTAGGGTTTAGTAATCTTAAATTAATACAAACATGCCCACATTAATTATATATATTGATAGATTATGGTTTTTAGGGTTTAGGGTTTAGGGTTTAGGGTTTAATGATCTTAAATTAATACAAACATGCCTACATTAATTATATATATATATTGATGGATTATGGTTTTTAGGGTTTAGGGTTTAAGGGTTTAGGGTTTAGTGATCTTAAATTAATACAAACATGCCTACATTAATTATATATATTGATGGATTATGGTTTTTAGGGTTTAGGGTTTAAGGTTTAGGGTTTATTGATCTTAAATTAATACAAACATACCTACATGTATTATATATATATTGATGAATTATGGTTTTTAGGGTTTAGGGTTTAGGGTTTAGGGTTTAGGGTTTAGGGTTTAGGGTTTAGGGTTTAGGGTTTAGTGTTTAGGGTTTAGGGTTTAGTAATCTTAAATTAATACAAACATGCCCGCATTAATTATATATATTGATGGATTATGGTTTTTAGGGTTTATGGTTTAGGGTTTATGGTTTAGGGTTTATGGTTTAGGGTTTACTAATCTTAAATTAATACAAAAATGATACGTACATACGTACATGTAATATATATATATTGATGGATTAATGGTTTTTGTTTTTAGCGTTTAGGTTTTAGGGTTTAGGTTTTAGGGTTTAGTGGTTAGGGTTTATTATTATTATTATTATTATTATTATTATTATTATTATTATTATTATTATTATTATTATTATTATTATTATTATTATTATTATATACTTAAATACAATTATTATTATTATATATTTACTATGCTTATTATTATTATTAGTTTTTATTATTATTATTATTATTATTATTAATAGTAATTATTATTATTATTATTATTATTACTATGATTATTATTATTATTATTATTATTATTATTATTATTATTATTATTATTATTATTATTATTATTATTATTATTATTATTATATACTTAAATACAATTATTATTGTTATTATATATTTACTATGGTTATTATTATTACTATTATTATTATTATTATTATTATTATTATTATTATTATTATTTGTAATTAAATGTATAGGGTTTAGGGTTTAGGATTAGGGACTATGGTTCATTGATTAAATATTATGGTTTAGGGTTTAAACCCCTAATGTCTAATTCTAAACCCTAAGCATTAAACCATAAAGCATAAGTAATTAACCCTAACCACTAAACCCTCGATCTAGGATTACGGACTATGAGCTATAGATTAAATATTAGGGTTTTATGGTTTAGAGGGTAGTGGTTATTGTTTAGGGTTTAGGGTTAGGGACTATGGTTCATTGATTAAATATTATGGTTTTATGGTTTAGAGGGTAGTGGTTATTGTTTAGGGTTTAGGGTTAGGGGCTATGGTTCATTGATTAAATATTAGGGTTTAAGGTTTAAACCCCTAATGTCTAATTCTAAACCCTAAGCATTAAACCCTAAAGCATGAGTAATTAACCCTAACCACTAAACCCTCGATCTAGGATTACGGACTATGAGCTATAGATTAAATATTAGGGTTTTATGGTTTAGAGGGTAGTGGTTATTGTTTAGGGTTTAGGGTTAGGGGCTATGGTTCATTGATTAAATATTAGGGTTTAAGGTTTAAACCCCTAATGTCTAATTCTAAACCCTAAGCATTAAACCCTAAAGCATGAGTAATTAACCCTAACCACTAAACCCTCGATCTAGGATTACGGACTATGAGTTATAGATTAAATATTAGGGTTTTATGGTTTAGAGGGTAGTGGTTATTGTTTAGGGTTTAGGGTTAAGGGCTATGGTTCATTGATTAAATATTAGGGTTTAAGGTTTAAACCCTTAATGTCTAATTCTAAACCCTAAGCATTAAACCCTAAAGCATGAGTAATTAACCCTAACCACTAAACCCTCGATCTAGGATTACCCTAAACCTAAAGGCTCCATAAACACTAAATCAATACCTTAAACCCTAAACATTTAACCTAAACCCTAAACCACAAACCTTAAATATTTAAACCTTAAACCCCAAAACTCAAACACTAATTGAAATAGTAGCACTAATCTTTAAACCTTACCCCTAACCCTAAGTTATACCCTTAAACTATAAATTATAACCATAACTCCTAAATTAAAACCCCAAACCTTAAATTAAATCCTAACCCTAAACCCTAAACCCACTAACCATAAACCTAAAGGCTTCATAAACACTAAATCAATACCATAAACCCTAAACATTTAACATAAACCCTAAACCACAAACCTTAAATATTTAAACCTTAAACCCAAAACTCAAACACTAATTGAAATAGTAGCATTAATCCTTAAACCTTACCCCTAATTTATAACCTTAAACTATAAATTATAACCCTAACTCCTAAATTAAAACCCCAAACCTTAAATTAAATCCTAACCCTAAACCTTAACACTGAAATAAGGACCAAATTGAATATAAAATAAAATTTTAAGCTGAATTTCACAAAAATCAGGACCAAATTGAAACAATTGAAAGTCAGAGTGCTTGCGGAGCAAGACCCGTGTAACCCGTTAAAAAACACGCGGATCTTTTTGACCCGGCTCACCCCTATAAATAAACCCTCACCCCTCAGCCATTTTACACCATTTTACCCTAGCGTTACTCTGCCGAAATTTCTCCTCGTTTTCTCTCTCTCTGAAAAACACAATTTCTCCCAGATTTCCTATCTATTCTCGATCAAAACCTCACTTTTTCCCAAAGTTCTTCATTGTTCTTCCCCAAAATCCTTCCAGATCTTATACAAACTTCCAACTTCAGTCTAAACCTGTTTCCTCTCGATCAAAACCAAACATTTTCACCAAGTTCTTCACTGTTCTTTCCCAAGCCCATTCTAGATCCTATACAAACATCCTACTTCAATCTAAACATGTTTCCTCTCGATCAAACCCAAACTTTTTCTCAAGAACATCATCATGTTCTTCCACTTTCTCCTTTTCAATCCTTCAAAACCCTAATCCTCAAATCAAAAATGTTTTACCCTAAACCCCAAATTACTCGATACCCTAACCCATATACCCTAAACCTCAATCCCTAATCCCCAAACCCTAATCTATCAACCCTAAACCCTTATCCCAAAAATCGATTCGTATTCAAAAATCTTTTCATCTTCTTCAGAAAACCCTAATATCCCTTCTCCTTCTTCTGACTTCTGAGATCCCTGAAAGCCCTTCTCCTTCTTCTGACTTCTGAGATCCCTGAAAGCCCTTCTTCTTCTTTTTCTCCTGACTTCTGAGTTTCCTAGAAGCCCTTCTCCTTCTTCTGACTTCTGATATCCCTGGAAGCCCTAATCTTCTGGGATTTGGTAAGTTTTTTTCTCATCTGTTCTTTTTATTTTTATTTTATTTTTAATTTTTTTAATTTTTTATACTCTGATTTATCCTAACTTTGTTTCTGTTTGGTTTGCATGTTTATTTTCTGGGAGCGGATCTTCTGGCATTTTCAGTTGTTGGTATATTTCTAAAATCCCTAACTTCTGGTTGGTATATTTCTGTTTATGTGGTTCTGGTATATATTTATGTTTGATATGCATGCTTTTTCATTTGGTTTCTATTTCTGTTTTGTTTGTTTAGTATGCATGTCTACTTTGTTTGGTTTTTCTTGGGTTTCTGTTTCTGTGTTGTTGATTTAGTATGCATGCTAGGGTTTCCTTGGTTTAATCCGAGTATATAGGCTGAAATACCAGACCTGCGGGGCTACTGGTGCCAAATGGGGATTTTAAAGGACCCTGGGGTTCGGTGTAAACAACGCCACGTACATGGATTAAACTGAAACCACCCTCTGTTTCTGTATTGTTTGTTTAGTATGCATGCTAGGGTTTCTGTTTATTAAATGTTTTAAAGTTTCTATTTATGGTTCTGGTATATATTTATGTTTGATATGCATGCTTTTTCATTTGGTTTCTTTTTCTGTGTTGTTGATTTAGTATGCATGCTAGGGTTTCCTTGGTTTAATCCGAGTATATAGGCTGGAATACCAGACCTGCGGGGCTATTGGTGCCAAAGGGGGTTTTTAAAGGACCCTGGGGTTCGGTGTAAACAACGCCACGTACAAGGATTAAACTGAAACCACCCTCTGTTTCTGTATTTTTTGTTTAGTATGCATGCTAGGGTTTCTGTTTATTAAATGTTTTAAAGCTTCTGTTTATGGTTCTGGTATATATTTATGTTTGATATGCATGCTTTTTCATTTGGTTTCTGTTTCTGTTTTAAAGTTTCTGGGTTCTGCAATGGATTCTGATTCTTTTGAGATGAACTATCCTGGTGAAACTGGTAAGGTTCTTTCTTTCTTTTTATTTTCTTTATTCTTTACTTGTTTTCAGTGTTAAAGTTACTAACTCTGTAATTGTTTTTTTGAAGGGGAAGCTAATGATCAAGTGTCAATGGTTGCTCCTTCCTCTAGGAGGAGGGCTTCAACTGACATTGGGAGAAGAACTTCTCCTGTGTGGGATCACTATACATTTATTAAGACTGCTGATGGTGTTATTGCTCAATGTAAGTATTGCAAAACTGCTAGCTATAAAGCTGATTCTTATGTTGGTACTTCTACACCTAAAAGACATACTGATAAATGCCAAGCCTATAAAGATTTTCTTGCTAAAAATGTTAGTAGTAGTTCTGCATCTGTTTTTGATAAAAAAAAATATTGTGAACTGTTTGCTGAAGCTGTTCTCTGTCATGGTTATGCTCTAAGTATTGTTGAGCATGAAAAACTTAGGGTTCTGCATCAGTATTTGAATCCTAATGTTAAAGCATGAAAAACATAAAAAATTGCTCATTGATTCTATGAGTTCTATTCCTAGTCGTATCTGCTTTACATGTGATGGATGGTCTGCTTGCACTTCACGTTCTTATTTTGCTTTGACTGCTAATTATGTTGATAATAATTGGAAACTTCAGTCTAAAATACTTAATTTTAGGCGTTTCCCCCCTCCACATGATGGTGAGTCTATATATAAGTTTGTGAAAAAAATGTTATGTGAATGGGGTCTTGAGAAAAAAGCCTTTACCATTACTGTTGATAATGCTTCTGCCAATGATCGAATGGTGAAGAGGCTTAAGGATGACTTGAATGCTATTTCTCCCCTACCTTGCAGTGGTAAGTTCTTTCATGTAAGGTGTGCTGCCCATATTTTGAACTTAATTGTTCAAAGAGATTTGAAGGTAATTGACTCTTCTGTTCTTAAGTTGCATGAAATTGTTAAGTTCATTGATTCTTCTGATGCTAGACTTTGTAACTTTGACTCTGCTGTTAAAGACTGTGGTTCTTCTTTTTCTGGTAAATTAATCCTAGATGTCCCTACTAGATGGAATTCTACATATCTAATGCTTCGTAGGGCCATTGATGCTAAAGTAGCCATAAACTTATTTGTTAATAGGGAAAATGATTTAGATATAATTGTTGATTATGAGTGGAAAACTTCCCAATTAATCTGTGATTTTCTGGAGCCTTTTTTTGAAATTACTACACTGTTTTCTGGTTCTAAGTATCCTACTTCTAACCTTTTTTTGGCTAATGTGGTTGCCATTGAGAAACTGTTGTATGATGCTCACAATGATCCTTGTGAGGCCATCTCTGCAATGGCTGGACCTATGCTTGAGTTGTATGAGAAGTATTGGTCTGAGCACTCGGCCATTTTGTCCTTTGCTGTTTTGCTTGATCCAAGGTATAAATTACAACTCCTGAAGGAGTTGTATTCTGTCCTCTATGTTGAGGATGAGGTTGAGAGAAGGGTAAGTATTGTTTACAATGAATTTGTAAACATGTATGTTTATTATTCAAAATCTGTCCTTTGCAATTCTGGATCTTCTGTTCGAAGTAACTCCTCTCTAAATACAACTGAGTCCTCCACTGGTCGGCCTCGAACATTTAAGAAGTCTAACCTTTTTCAGGTTAGTTTTTATTTTTGTTATTTTAGTTTCCTTTATTTTATTATTTCAGTTTCAATTACTGACTTGTTTTTTTTTCTAGAACTTTGATGCTAATCTAGCTGCTTCAAGGAGTGGGAAGTCAGATGTTGACTCTTTTATTAGTTTGCCCCTTCTCCCTCATGCTGATGATTCTGACTTTGATATTTTGGATTATTGGAAAGCCCAATCTGTGTCTTTCCCTGTACTTTCTCTCATGGCTAGAGATATCTTAGCCATTCCCATCACTTCAGTTGCTTCTGAATCATCTTTTAGCACTGTGGTCGGATTTTAAATAAGTTAAGGGCTAAACTCCTTCCTAAAAATGTTGAGATATTTGTGACAACCCGTAATTGGTTGTATGGGTTTGAGCCCGAGGAAGAGGATGAGGAATATCTTTCTGTTATGAAAGATTGTGCAGTTGATGAAGATCCTAGTGCAGAGTAAGTTTCTGATTTGTTTAACTTAATTTTTTTTATTTGTTTTGATTTCTTAACTGATTTGTTCTTTTTTTTGTAAGGACCTCTGAGAACAAGGAAGCTATGGATCTAGTAGGTATGTTTCTGATTTGTTGAAAGCTGGAGATGTTTGGTAAGTTGTTTTTATTCACTGTCTTTTTTTAATTTTATATTTCTCATTGATTCTGTTTTATGTTTGCTTTATATGCATGTATGTATGTTTCTGTTTAGTTGCTCACTATGTAATGTGTATGTATGCTTCTGTTTTATGTTTGATTGTATATGCATGTATGTTTGTATGTTTCTGTTTAGTTGTTCACTATGTAATGTGTATGTCTGCTTCTGTTTTATGTTTGGTTATATATGCATGTATGCATGTTTCTGTTAAGTTGCTCAGTATGTAATGTGTATGTATGCTTCTGTTTTATGTTTAGTTATATATGAATGTATGTTTCTGTTTAGTTGTTCACTATGTAATGTGTATGTCTGCTTCTGTTTTATGTTTGGTAAAATATGAATGTATGTTTCTGTTTAGTTGTTCACTATGTAATGTGTATGTATGCTTCTGTTTTATGTTTGGTTATATATGCATGTATGTTTCTGTTTAGTTGTTCACTATGTAATGTGTATGTATGCTTCTGTTTTATGTTTGGTTATATATGAATGTAGGTATGTATGTTTCTGTTTAGTTATATATGCTTGGTTTGCTTTATTTCAGTATGTTAATGTTCCTAATGATTTTAATTGCTTGTTGCAGTTTGTTGTTGGTTGCTGGTTTTCCTAGTTTTAATTATGTTGGTGTCTTAGCTTTAAAAGTTAAGTTGCCCATAATTTAAACTTGGTTGCCCTTCAAAGCTCGATGATGATAATTCTGGTAGCAAAGTTTGTAAAACTTTGTTATAAGATCTGAGAGCTTAAAGTGTAAACTTTTGTATGTTTGTAAATTTTGTACTGTGAAAGTTAAAGTTTCAGTTTGTAAAGATTATTTAGTTTGTAAGTTTCAGTTTGTTGTAAGTTTCAGTTTGTAAGTTTAAACTTTTTGTAATATTCAATAAAGTTTCAGTTTGTTGTAAGTTTTGTAAGTATATAACCACTTAAATTATTGAATATAAGTCATTTATTGTTTTAATCTTCTTAAGTTTTACCTTATTCTGTTTTTTGGATGTGTCCCTGATTCCATCCAAAGTTAATGTTTTATTATATTTTAAACAAGTTAATTTAATTAAGTCATTTAAGTTAATCAGTTTTTTACTAAGTCAATTAAGTATGTAATGTTAATTAAAAATTTTCGTTATCTTATATTAGTTTAGTATACATATTTAGTTTAATAACTTTAAACTAATTTTAGTTAAGTATAAAAAAATTATTTCATAATGGTTATTCATTCAACTTATGTAATTAAGTAGTTTATCAGAATGCAACTTAAGTTAATTTAATAACTAACTTAACTTAAAATGAATGCAAGTTAATTAAGTTTATTTTTAATCTTAAGTTAAGTTAATTTAATAACTAACTTAACTTCAATTAAAATGAATGCAAGTTAATTATTTAGCATTAATTTATTCTTATAATAAAAAATTTAAGTCATCTTATTTTAATTAAGAATATAAATTTAATTTAATAATTTTTACTCATTTAACTTAATTTGATTAAGTATAAAATTTTAATTTAATAATGGTTATTCATTCCACTTAAGTTAATTAAGTATAATAGTTTATCTTTGAAGTTATTTTAAAATAATAGTCAAGTTAATTAGAAATACAATTTATTAATACTTAGAATTATTATTAATTCACTTTATCTTTTAATTGAAGTTAAGTTAGTAATTTATTAATACTTGAAATTATTATTAATTTTATAATTTTTCAATACTTGACATTATTTTATATTCATTAAATATAACATCTTTAAATGTTAGATAATTATCATTATTAGCAAATCAAATAATAGTATTAGTTCAGGTTAATATCAGTTCAGGTCAATATCAGTTCAGGTCAATAACAGTTCAGGTCAATAACAGTTCATGTCAATATCAGTTCAGGTCAAGAACAGTTCAGGTCAATAACAGGTCGGGTTCAAAACAGGTCGGGTTCAAAACAGGTCAGGTTCATTTCAGGTCGGGTCCAAACAGGTCGGGTTAAATCGGTTATCTGGCAGGTTAGTCTCGGGTTCGGGTTCGTTTCGGTCGGGTGCAGGTCGGGTTCGATTACTACAGTAACAGGTCAATTTCGGGTTCGGGTTCACTTCGGTCGGGTGCAGTTCGGGTTCGGTTTCTACAGTTACAGGTCAAATTCGGGTTCAGGTTCGTTTCGGTCGGGTGCAAGTCGGGTTCGGCCTTTGAATTCTCGGGTTAAACCAGGTTCTGACTCGATCGGGTTTCAGGCAGGTTACCAGGTCGGGTCAGTTTTTTACACCCCTAAACATAATCTAACAATTAATATCAGATGCTATTTCAAATCATGCATCAATCATATAACATAAAGCAATTAAAGTTAAGTTAACACTGAAATTAGTGGCTAAATTTGAAAGGAATCACAAATTGAATATTCTGAGATTTTATTGCGAATTGGACAAAATTGAAGTACAACCCAAAGTTTCAAAGACCAAATGCACAATTAATCAATTTTAAAGGAAAATTCGCGGATCTCTCATACTCGACCCGGTTGAGGCGCACGGGTCCAGGGTGACCCGGCACCAAAACGGTGTCTTTTCCTTTGATCTATAAAAGGCCTGACCCGAGTCTAACTCGGTCGTTTTTCTGAGTTGCCCTCTCTCCTACTCTCACTATTTCTCATTTTCCTCTGCCCATAAATACTAAAATACCCAGAAAAATAAACGCTAATGGATCAAAATCCATGTTTATCACGAAAACTAAAACTTGTTATTCATTATTTTTTCATTTGATCCTTAGTCGCCGCTCACTAACCACCAAAACTTGTTTCCCGACCACTTTTCATCTTTCTGACTACCATCCTTGAACTCTGACCACCGTTCACCTCTGGCCGGCCGCCGTGAGGCGATTTCCGACCGTCGACCGGAACCCTAACATATCTAAACCCAAATCTGGCAGGATTCTCAACTCTGACCGCCTAATCTAACTAACCCAAGCCCGAATCCTCTTCAACTATGTCGTTTCATAAACTACTTCGGCCTCCATGATAACCACCGTGTCAAACAAACACCGGCCATCGCGAGATGAGTTTCTCGGCCACCAAACTCTTATTTTTTCCTCTTTTCGTTTCTGATTTTTAGAATCTAATGCTTATTCTTTATTTGCAGGGAATCAAAAGGAAAAATGAGAAATATACCTTCACCGTGGTGACGGCAAAGCTTCGGTGTCGATTCGGATCTCTGACGGTGAAATTACATCTCCAGCGACGACCGTTGTCCTTCTCCGACTATGTTTCGGCTGCTCCGGCGATTATTCCTCTTCCCGGTGTCGGTTTTGCTCCCCGCGGTAATCCCTTTTTCTCTCTTCTTTGTATTTATTATATTATTATTATTATTAATCATTAATTCATCTGACTTTCTCTCTCTTTCCTTTTATAGGACTGTCAGATGATAATGTCACGGTGACATCATCGCGCGCCAACTGTGTTCAAACAAACACATATCCACGTGAAGGAAAATGGACCACTAGTACAACATTTTGGGCGGGAAAATTGGAAATATGGTGGACTTGTGTATGTTTGGGATTATAAGTTGTAAATGGGTTCAAATGAGTTGTAAACAACTGCAGTGGGCCGTCGTCTGATGTATCTTGGGCTTTTAACATATGTAGAGGATATGGGCTGTTTGGACTGTCTATTATTATTATTATTATTATTATTATTATTTATTTGAATTTTATTTATAGTGAAATATTATAGATATGGGTAAAATTCGAGTCTTAACACCATCGTCAACCAGGAGTGAAACATCCTCCCGGTGAATGAGAGATGAAAAGTGTGTGCCTTCACTCTCCACCTTTTTATTAGTTGATTAAAACTTACAACCTCTCACTATCTGGCGCACCTTACAAAATTAACTCCAAGTAGCCTCAGAGGGAGCTGCATTAACGTAGTGAAGATTTGTTCCTAATCATTTTAATACTACATATATCTTTTATGAAAAGTATAGTAATTAATTTCGATTCAACTTGCTAATTTATGCATTTGAATTTGATTAAATATTTAAATTAAAGCTTCATGTGTACAATTGAACTAAATTAAAGTTTCAACTTTCATGTGTACAATTACATGTTTACATCCAAATCAAAAATTTATGTATAATTATATTAAATCAAAATTTACATGGTATAATAATAATGATGATGATGATGATGATATCCGAATTGAATTAACTTATTAAACTTAGGATCTAAATATGGAATTTTAATTAAATTAATCAAAATTGTGACTCAATTGAATTAAATTAAAATTTAAAGTGAAAATTTGAATGAAAAGTATCTAAAGTTGGAAGGGTTAAAGAATAATTGCCCCAAACGTAAAAGATTAGACGGGTTCTTTCCCTTCCACCCGTTCAATTTAATTAAAAAATTGATAATTGGTAAAATAAAATAGGGAAAAGGAAAAATTTTATGAGGAAAATACACCGCCTATTTTTAGGTTACATATTAATTACCTTTTAGGTCATATTGTGTTAAAATGTTACATTTTAGTCCTAATATTCACTTTTAAGTTTTAGTTTAATTCAATATAGTCACAAATATCCCCACGGTTTGGACTTCGGATATAATAATCCCCTCCCCACGGTGATATTTAGTCCTTAAAACTTTACTTTCACTTTATATCGACCCCTATTTATTTTTAATTTTGTAATTTAGTCTAATAATTTTAATATGCTGTCATTTTTGTTCATTTTAGTTCATAAGATTTAAATTTTAGCCGAAATTGACCCATATTTATTTCTATGGTAAAATTGTGAAATTAGTCACTAGACTCTCAAATTTCTTCACTTTCAAATTGTCAAATTTGTCCATAATTTCGGTTTTATGCTACATTTTATTGTGAAATTGAACACTAGACTCTCAAATTTCTCCACTTTCAATTTGTCAAATTGTTTTCTAGTTTCAATTTTAGGCTATATTTTATGGTAAAATTATGAAATTGGTCCCTAATTTTTTGTTTATAGTTTAGGGTTTAGGCCTTAGTGTTAATGGTGTAGAGTTTATGGTGTAGTTTAGGATTATTGGGCTATGAGATTATTTTCTTTGGCTAACTGTTTATGGTTTAGGATTTAGTTTTTAATATTAATGATTTAGGGTTTATGGTGTAGTTTAGGGTTATTGGTTTATAAGATTAATTTGTATGATTTAAGGTTTAAGGTTTGCCGTAGTGTATGAGATTATTTTCAAGTGTTATATAAGCTATAGTCTATAATCTATATATAATATATCATACGCGATGATATCATTACTAATTTATTACTATAGTCTATAGTCTATGCTTATATGGTCTGTAGTCTATATTGATACGTGTAACATGAATATGTCTCATACGTGTTACGTGATTATACTTTTTTAGGGGTTATAGCCTATAGATTTATGTGATTAGTTTAGGGCATAAGGATGAAATTTAGGTTTAAGAGTTTAGTGTTCAATTAATTCCCTACAAATCTGTATTTAAACCAAAATTGATCTTTATTTTTTTAAAATTGTGTAATTTAGTCCAACATTTTTAATATGACAATATTTTTTTGTTCATTTAAATCCCTAAAAATTTAGTTTTAACCGAAATTAACTCATATTTATTTCTAATTTTTATAATTTAGTCTAATAAACTAAAGATGATGTTGTTTTTGTTCATTTTAGTTTATAAAATTATATTTTTTATCCAAAACTGAACCATATTTATTTATAGTTTTTGTAATTTATTCCAAACCCTATAATTTTTGTAATTTATTCTGAAACATATAAATCATAAGTCCCTATAAGAATTCTAAAACCAAAGCTCGAATTTCAATTATAACCTAAATTGAGACTTGATTGAATTAAATCATAAGTCCCTATAGGATTCTTCTACTACTAAAGTTCTATTGTTAAATACACGATAGGCTTTAGAGGTTAAAGAATGTCCTATGAAAATAGCTTTATCACTTTTTGCATCAAATTTACCTAAGTTGTCTTTTCCATTATTCAAAACAAAACACTTGCAACCAAATGGATGAAAATAGCTAATGTTAGGCTTTTTAGATTTTAAAATTCCATAAGGTGTTTTCTTTAAAATTGGCCTAATCATTACTCGGTTTACAATGTAGCAAGCGGTGTTTGTGGCTTCCGCCCAAAAATATTTAGGTAAATTGTTTTCACAAAGCATGGTTCTAGCCATTTCTTGTAAAGTTCTATTTTTCCTCTCAACTACCCCATTTTGTTGAGGAGTTCGAGGAGCCGAAAAATTGTGGCTAATACCATTTTCATTCAAAAATTCTTCAAACCTTAAATTTTGAAACTCGGTTCCATGATCACTTCTAATATGAGAAATTCTAAGTTCAAGATCATTTTGGGTTAGTTTTGAAAATGTGATGAATTTTTATAAAGCCTCATCTTTAGCACTTAAAAATAGAACCCAAGTAAATCAAGAAAAATCGTCAACAAGAACAAATGCATAAGATTTACCACCCAAGCTCATAGTCCTAATTGGCCCAAATAAATCCATATGGATAAGTTGTAAACACCTACTTGTAGAAACATCATTAATGGATTTAAAGGATGACTTATGTTGTTTACCCTTAGAGCATGCATCACAAATTTTATCGTTTGAGAACTTAATCTTGGGTAAATCTCTAACTAGATCAAGGGAAACTAATTTTTCTAAAACACTAATGTTAGCATGTCCTAGTTTCCTATGCCACAACCATGCATCATTTTCATTTTGAGCTACTAAACATGCATGGGATGTATGTATGTCATCTAGATGTACCATGTAAATGTTACCTATGCGATGACCTATGAGCATAATATTATTAGATTTAATGTCAACAATTTTGCACCCATTTTTATCAAAAAGAATATTAAATTCTTTATCACATAATTGACTTATGCTTAACAAATTATGTTTAAGACCATCGACATACAAGACATTTTCAATAAGAATAGTAGAGTGATTACCTATGGAGCCAACACCTTTAATGTGGCCTTTGGAGTTGTCACCAAATGTCACCACTCATCCACTTTTTGGCTTTAGATCCATGAATCTACTATTGTCTCAGATCATATGCCTCGAGCATCCACTGTCAAGGTACCATGAGTTTTGACTTTGTGCTTTGACCTTGTAGCAATGCTCCCCATACAAACAAAGATATTAAACTTTTGTTTTCGGTACCCAAATCATTTTCGGTCCACGAGTGTTAGCTCCCAATAACTTGTTTCCCTTAGGAATCCAAGATGACATAGCAACAATGTTATTAGATTTTACAAGTTCCTTAGGAACTCATACACTTCTAATCCTTTTAGTTCTACTATGTCTAGGAAAGCTACTTTGTTTGTAGTTATTAGTCTTTTTCCTAGGTTGGTTTGTTTTTGAAGATTCGCCTATTTCATGCTTCACACTACCAACATTTTTAAAAGACTCCTTGAGCTTGTTAAGCTCATCTAACACCTTTTGGTGTTCACTATTACATTGAGAAAGAAGATTATTAAGGTCAACACTTTCATCTTGGAAGAATTTTAGTTCATCTTTTAACCCTAAAATCTTTTTCTCAAATTTTAGATTAGCTTGAGAAAGTGAGTCATTTTTATCATTTAATTCCGAAATAATTTTCTTATTCCTAATGACCGACTCCTTGTATTTCTCAACTAGTTCATCATAGACCTCTTGCAAGTCATCATATGCATCATTTAATTCATCATATGTAAAATTTAAAGATGATGAGTTAGAGGTTACCATGGAGGAATCTTCCTCAAGTGCCATGAGGCAAAGGTTGGCCACTTCTTGTTCGTCATCCTCGGATGACACCTCATCACTCCAAGTAGCAAGCTTGGCTTTGAGCTTCTTCTTCTTCTAAAAGCCCTTCTTCTTGAGTTGAGGGCACTCCGAACGTATGTGGCCGAGTTTATTGCACTCGAAGCAAATGATTTGATCCCTTGCTTCTTCTTTGTTTTTACCTTTGAAGTCCATCTTTCTTTGAATTTTTCTTCCCCGGTTGGACCTCATGAAGCGTGAGAATCGTTTGGCTATCATAGCCAATTCTTCTAGCTCATCCTCCTCACTAGAAGAGCTCTCCTCAAGTAATGAAGTTTTGAGAGCTATTCCCATCTTCTTCTTCTTTTCCACCTCTAGCTTCTCTACTCTTTTCTCTTCCTTCTTCTTCTCTTCTTCCCTTCCTTGCTTCATAATCTCATGAGTAAGGAGAGAACCCACTAGCTCATCAAGTTTTAAAGTCTTCAAGTTTTTGGCTTCTATGATGGCGGTTCTCTTCCTATCCCACGATTCGGGAAGTGAGTAGAGTAGCTTTCGGACAAGCTTGTCTTCCGATATAGTCTCTCCAAATCCTTTAAGCCCATTGACTATGGTTGAGAAGCGATCAAACATCTTGGACACTGTCTCATCGGGCTCCATCTTGAAATTCTCATAACTAAGATTGAAAATTCCAATCTTAGTTTCCTTGACATCGTTGGTTCCCTCATAGGTGGTCTCAAGAGTATCCCACACTTCTTTGGCACTCTCAATGGATGAGACTTTGGAGTAAATGTCCGGACCGAAAGAACAAAAGAGCATGTGAAGAGCTTTGTCATTTATATGGAACTTCTTCCTCTCTTCTTCACTCATTTCCATCTTCTTCTTCAAAACTATCTTCCATTCACTATCTTGCTTCAATGGAATGTAGGGACCATCTTCAATAACATCCCAAACCAAGTAATCGTTGGACTTGATGAAGAGACGCATCCGATTCTTCCAAAACGGATAGTTGTCACCATTGAAAAAAGGTGGTTTTGTAGTGGATTGAGACTCATACATGCTCGAACCGGAGGTAGATGTCATATCTTGATTTTTGGATGATCACACTCATCCTAGGAACTCCTCTTGTGGTTGTTAATCCTTCAAAGAGGTAGGCTCTGATACCAATTGTTGAGTGGATCGAATGATCGAAATAAACCAAGAGGGGGTGAATTGGATTTTTAAAGTTCTTGGTGGTGCAATTTGCAAATAAAAATGGTAGACAAGGAATTTTAGAGTGGTTCAAGTTCCAATTGAACTCTACATCCACTACCTTAGCTTCACTAAGGATTTCCAACAATTTCACTAATTGTTCTTCCCCTTTTCTAGGCTAAGGAGGTAAACCTTACAATTTTCGGTCAAATTTTCTACCCAAAATTTGACCCAATCCTCACACAATAGAAACAAAGAAGTTGTTGGCTAAAACAAGTATCTCTCAATACACAATATAGCTCAATTACAAGCACTCAACCCAATTGAAATGATAAGAATGAAAAATACAATTGGGGTTACAAGACAATAATGAGATTTAGGCACAAATGCTTGGATTTGATGTTTGGATGTTTGCTTTTGGATCAATAGTTGTTGCTGAAGCTTTTAGAGGTCCCTTTTTATACATTCTCATTGAATTCTAGCCGTTGTGGTTGTTGCATTCATCAAAAGAGCCGTTGGGGGTGTTATCTTCCCTCCATAAATGCAGTCTGCAACCAACCGTTTCGAAACGCCCAACCCTGTTTCGAAACAGACCAAAAAAAAGCTGTTGGGGTGCATTAAAGAGCCCGTATTGAAACGGTTAGACTTGTTTCGATACGCTAAGAGCCGTTTCGAAACATTTTGCCACTGTCAAGGATCGTATCGAAACGGGATGATATCGTTTCGATACGCCTTAACGACTTGTTTAAAATCAGTTAAAAAATATTCAACGGTCATATTTCTCAAATTAGATTGAATATCGTTTCGAAACACTAGATGTCGTTTCGATACGGTGTCTCAATGTTCTTAAGCCGTTTCGAAACTTGTTTCGAAACACGGGTTGGTAGTGTTGAAATCGTTTCGATATCCGTTTCGAAACATGAACTTACAATTTCAAAACTGTTTCGAAACGCCTAAGGCCGTTTCGAAATGGTGACTCGAAAATCACTATTTTGGCTTTAAGAACACTTAGAAAACATTTGATAAATTCAGTTTTTAACTTAGGCATATTGTTTAAAACATATAGAGAGGTTTGAGGACTTAAAAATTCGTTTTCACATTTTCAATTTAGTCCTTAGGTTCTTTAGTTATATCAAAATTAAAATATCGGTTTCACAAATTAATTAACCATTTGGCATTTGCTGCCTAATTTTTTGCTTAGTGATTAAATTACCCTTTAGGTCCTCACTCGTTTAAATTTTTTCATTTTAGTCATAACATTCACTTTTAAATTTTAGTTTAATTCAATTTAGTCACGATTATATACATATATATTTTAAATAGTAACATATTTTGGCATCCTAAGGGATATTTTAGTTCATATTAATCCTTGAAAATTTATTTTTATTCGTTATTTACCTGCAATTACCATAATGAAGTTTATCTGTACACAGTAAGACCCGACTTGAACTTCAATCGAATTTGATATTACCCGACCTGAATTTTACCTGTCAACAACGTGACTTGACCTGAACATGGCCTGACCTAAAGTCCATCCCTACCTAAATTAACCCGTTAATTAACTGTTTCGGACCCGAACCGTTTTGGCCTGAACTGAAACTTACCCGACCTGAAATTAACCCGACCCAAACCCAAAGTCAATCTGATTTGAAATCAACCTGACAATGACCCGAATCTGAGTCGACTTGAACCCGACTTATCCGAGTCGAACCATTAAATTAACCTGATATAACCCGTATTTGATTTGACCTTGCCTAGGAGTGTAAATGAACAGAGCGTTCGACGAACTGTTCGTGAACCGTTCGTATAACGTTCGTTTATGTTCATTTATTAAGCTAAATAAACGAGTATGAACAAAATTTTTATGTTCATTTAATAAACAAATGAACACGAACAAAGGTGTGTTCGGCTCGTTTATGTTCACGAACAAACTCGTTTATAGGCTTGTTTATGCGCTCATGTATAAGCTCGTTTATAGGCTCGTTTATAGTCCCGTTTATAAGCTTGTTTATAGGCTCGTTTACATGCTTGTTTATAAGCTCGTTTATAGAATGAAAATATTTTGTGGATGTATCTAAATACAACTTTTTGTTGTTGCTAAGGATATTATATTAAGTTCATGTTTAAATGTAAGTTTTAATTTGTTGTTTTTATTTATTTATTTATTGTTAATTTAGTTAACATTTCTTAAAATATAAACAAACATGTTCGCGAACGAATAAATGAGCATGTTCGTGAACACTTAAACGAACACGTTCACGAACACTTAAATGAACTCATTCGTGAACACTTAAACGAACAAGTTCGCGAACACTTAAACGAATATGTTCGCGAACACTTAAACGAACACGTTCGTGAACACTAAACAAACGAACACGAACACCTTCAAAAATAAATAAACGAACACGAAAACAATATTAAAAATTTAAACGAACACGAACTGAACATGAACACCTTTAAAATTAAACAAACGAACACGAATAGAAGCTTGTTCGTTCAAGCTCGGTTCATTTACACCCCTAACCTGACCTAACATGACCTGACTTGAAACTTGAACGATTACCTGATTTCATATCCCTAGTTTGAAGCGTACTTCACATCTAATCTACGCATCTCTATTTTATAACTACAAACTGTATTACGAAATATTAACTGTTATCTATAACTTGTATGAATACAACATATATATAATAGAAAAGTATATACCGAAGAAAAATATATCATTAACAATAATATTACACTATTCAAAAAAATAATATTACAAAAGAATTGAACTAATTAATTTATACAAATAAACACCATATTAACTAATCGATAGACAACAACAAATAATCGAAGTGAAAGATAAATAATTAAAAATACATGGTAATTACACAGCTTCTTAGCCTAAGCTATCAGAAGTTTTCCGACTTTTCCCCAACTACACTGCTTGTACTTTCTACCAATTCCTTTTTCAATTTTATTTCTTTTCTTTGTTTTTGGTGTGATTGCAACGATGGGGAGTGATTTATATAGGTCTTGTCTCAGCGCAGTGATTTTTGGAGCTATTTTGGACCGGAGGTGTAGAAGACGTCTGAAGGAGGAGGTCCAGGTTTCGTGATACTTGGAGCGTGGCGCGGAAATGGGACTTAGTGGTTCACCTGTCACGGGACGAACAAAGAGCCACAATAGTTTTTCGAAGACATTTGACAGAGGTACAATAACACTAAAATCGGAATTAAATAAACATGTATTTTAAAAAATGATTTTTTTAAAAGCGTTGGCCAACATATCCCTTCACAATTTATTTTTTTGCAGAAAATGTGAGTTAAATATATAAAAAAAATTAAACTATATGTCAGGTTGGCGGAAAATGCTTTCTAAAATGTTAGGAGTGTAAATGAACCGAGAATGAATGAATAAGGTTTTTTTCCTATTTGTTTGTTTATGTTTGAATGTGTTCATGTTCAGTTCATATTCGTTTATATTTTTAATATCATGTTCGTGTACGTTTTTTTTAAGGTGTTCGTTTGTTTAATGTTTGCAAACATATTCATTTAACATTCGCAAACATGTTCGTTTATATGTATGCTAACATGTTTATATAATTGCCCAAATAGTGAAATTACATTACTAGTCCTTAAACTCTTTTGACTTCACATTTTGAACTCTAAAGTTCACCTTATGTTCAATTTAGTCCCTACTTTATGATAGGAGGCTGTCTAGAGACGTTGGAACCTTTAATTTGATGGCTTGGAAGCAAATCTAGGGCTCTAAACTCAATCAAGGATATTAGGCTTAAATTTAAAATTTCAAGAGAAACTTGTAGGGAGTTTCTTAAAAATTTTAAAATTAAGGTTGAAAAATTAAAGAAACAAAGACAAAACAATAAATTAGATGATGGATAATAAAAATGAAACTAAAAAGGTTGAAAATGATAAAAATAAAGATAGATAAAACAAATCTGAATTTTTAGCCTTGTTTATGGATTGTGGAAGATGACGTGAAGGTAGAAGATGGAGATAACTTGATGTACCATGTAACCCTCTTAATTGCAATTAACTAGACAACCTCTACAATACGGCTCTAATCGACTCTTTCCAATCGCAATTGACTAGGCAACCCAGAGCGCGAAGATCCTCAACGATAAATCTCAAAGAACTTGACGATCGATTTATTTATAAAACACAAGATAAACTTCTTGCAAATGTGAACTCAATAGAGAACTTTATTTAATCAATGAAATTTGAAAAACAAAGAAAAAAAGCATCATCCTTTTATTGATGAATGATGGCTTTAACCTAAAGCTAAAAATGGATAAATTAAACAAAAAAGTCTGGTCCGTTAAATTAGACTTGATCTAACAGTTTGGGAGACGGGTGACTGGTTCCTAAAGTATATAAAACCCTAAAAACATAATTTATATGTTAATAATTAAGTTGGGGTAAGTCTAATTTGTCCAAAAGCTTTATATATTAGCTTTTGGGCTGAATTTACAAAATCTCGTAGTTAAACTCGTATCCAGTTTTCTGCTTGCTCAACCTTTAGTAAAGTGAACGTATCTTGAGTTTTCGATGTCCGATTGACGCGTTTCAAGATGCGTTGGAAAGGTAACTGAATGAGAATCAATTATTTAGAAGACAACTCGACCTAGAAATGCCCGGATCCCATTCTAAAATTCATCTCAATTAGGTTGATGCTTCAGCCTTGCAAAACAGTTTCAGATTCAGCCTTGCATCGAACAACTTCAACTTCTTGTCCAAGATAAGTAATGTTATCTCTCTTATGCATGTATCACCTTACCGATATTTAATATGTAAAAAAATAAAAGGGAAATGAAAACCGATTAAACGAGCTTATAAATGAGTCAATAAATGAGCTTATAAGCGAGTCAATAAACGAGCTTGTTCGTGAACATAAACGAACCAAACGCACATCTGTTTGTGTTTGTTCGTTTATTAAACGAACATAATTTTTTCATACTCATTTTTTAACTCAATAAATGAACATTACACAAACAGTTCACGAATAATTCGTTGAACGTTGTCTTCATTTATACCCCTACAAAGAGCACACCCTCCGCAAAGAGATTTGACTAGACACATTTTTACTCCGTATAACAAAAATATGTGTTAGTTTCATAAATAATATAGAAAAATGTTTTTTCTTTCGCTAAATTTTTTGGATATTGTTGTTGAAAAAATATGTTTGAATATAATGCATTTTCCTTTTTATATTGAGATCTATTGCACTTTCTATTGTGAAAAGTGAAAACTAAATTACATGTCGATTTCAAGTAAATAAAAAAAAAGTCTGCCGGACTACATGTTAACTTTTGATGCCGATTTCAGTAAAATTTATTCGTTGTCTCATTAGTGTAATTAAAACCACCATAAATCATGAAATAAAAATAAAATCACACCAAACCTTGAAATAAAAACTAAACCACAATATTTTAACAATTATTCCTATTTCGTTAAACAAGGGAGTATATTAAAGTAAATCTACCGATATATAGGTGGCTTTTGAATATCATTTTTATATATAAAAAAATCACGAGACAATAAATCAGGAAAACATAAATATCTGTTTCATTGGAAACAGATGTCTTGTCGACATATAGGAAGTGGAACTTTCAGTATGATAAAAGAAAAAAAAAAGGAAGTGGAACTTTCAGAATGATCTTCGAGTATCTGGTTATTTTGGACAAAAATTGGAATGAAACATTATTTTCCAACACCTGTCTAAGTTTTAGAGTTAAATGCTTCCAGCAATTGTGTTCTTATAAATCATATCCGAATTTTAATTTTTTAATTGTCTCAATATCCAAATTTTTTATAATTAAATTTTAAAAACTAAATTCTAAACTTTTATTGTGACAATTTAATAATTAAACTCCGATGCAGACTCTGAATCCAGATGACTGTTTCGGATGGAAATTTACTGTTATTTTTTATGTTTTTACTTATGTCCTCACATTTAAAATTAGATTTAGAGTTTATGATTTATGGTTTTAGGTTAAAATTAGGGTTTAAAAAATTTAAGGTATGATGTATTTTGTAGGGTATAAAGTGTAAGGTTTAAGATTTAAAATTTAAAATTAGAACTTGAAATTTAATTTTATAATATTTTTTAGTATTGGCATAAGTAAGGACACCAAAATTTTTTATCCGATTGTTCCCTGGATTCAGATCCAATACATGTTTCACCTGGTCTAAATCTAGATCTCAAACTTCCCTTTCAAGGATTATCTTAATAAAAATTTCCACCTTTTTGCTTTTCTGATAATTTTGCATTTGGGAAAAATAAACCAACCCTACAAATTTAAATTTCGAAACTTAACAAGGAGTCTAGTAGAGAAATATAATATTTATTTTAAAAATTCAAATTTAAACACATATGTATGTAAAATATATATATTGTCAAAGAATTAAATAAAATATAAACAAGTGCTAACAATGTAAGTACACCTCCATATAAAAAGAAATTTAATATTTCTATCTCGATGGTAAATAAATAGTGTAATATATTTATATATTATCCCGTGGTGAAAAACGAAAGAGGTTTAAGTATTTGGTACAAAGTAAAATCGCATACCAAATTATACAACATCAGTGCATAAGAAAAAAGAAAACAGTAAAACATATGAGGGTCCTTGAGGCACTGTTATTGATCCAAACTCTGTACTAAGCTACGACTGGGGTTGTATGAAAGATGAGTGGTAATGGCTAATGCATAAGGGCGAGAGCCGCCTCCTGGATGAAAGGCTGGGTGACATGCACGAATTGTTGGGCTTCCCGCTCCACCTCCTCCCAACACCGAGGAGCACCTTTTCCATCCTTCATCTTCTTCACGAATGCGACAAAGCGTCTCCAATTTTCGGGATGGAAGAGCGATGGGTTCATCCTCAAGTATGTAAATGCACACATTTCTGTATCAACATCCAAAGACGATGCTTGTAAGATCTGGTGATGGGCGTATTCATCGTAACGGGGAAGTGCATTCTCCCCGGCAAGTGGAACTTGTGCTGCTGCGGTAGCTAAAGCCACTTGCTTGACCAGCTTTTCAGGTGCACATAGGGCATCTTGAGGCTGCTCATCATCACGCATCTCTATGCAAGTGAAGTTGAAAACGGCACCGTGACGTGCTAGCATTTGGGCAATCGGGAGGTATCCGTCTCGGTTCCTTGTGTTATAGTACCCTGCTGTGAGTTCCGGAGCATGGGATCGGGTTCCATAATGCCAGTGGATTCCGGCAACTTTCACAGAGACCTTCACACCGAAAATTGATGTCGCTGACGATAGAATTCTGTCGCCGTGGTCTAACAGCATCTGAGAATACCAGGAAAGGAAGAATTCACCATAGGGACTATTCCAACCACCACCTTCTTTCTTGAAAAATGGTGTATCTTCTGGCCAATTGTTGTAATGACCAGCATCAGTTGGGCCAGTACTACCCCATTCTGGCTTACCGGCCGCTTCAGCTGCTGCTTTTAGGCTGCTAAGCATGTACTGCAACAAATAACATGGGCATTTTTAAAACAACAAATAACAGCTTGGCCTAAAACTAGAAGAAGCAAGAGAGATGATACCTTATCATAACATTGAAAGGCTCCAATTCCAGGGAATTTCCATGTCCCATTCGCCTCCGGGTATGAAGGATACCGGAGCTCACCTGCAGGACCCATTCCGACTTGGATTTCCTGCAATGAAAAACATTAGCAGTTGATTTGTTGTTTTAGCAGAATGGTAGTAAGTTTGAGAATTTACCACAATGGTATCACCAAGGAGATGTTTGAAATTGTCCCTAAAGGCACGCATGAAATCAGCATAACATTGAACAGGGGAACGGCCTTTTAAGACAGGAAGGGTATCGCAACCAAGTGAAAGGTATTCATAATTCCTTCTTCCCCATTGATCAGTATATGCAAGCTCTGGGTCCTTGTCCATCTCCTCTGTTACCCACTTTGGCAAAGGAATTCTGTACAAAAACAAACCATTTCAATTAATAATAATACCATTTCAAAATTCAAATCTCCATCTGCTGCTCATCTAATTATAAAAATTCAGAGCTTACGTGCAAGAGTCACCGACGTTGCCGCCGCACTGATGAAACGACATGACAGCCTGGACTTTAAGCCCGTGTTTCTTGGCCATCTCCAGAAGCTCCGCATAGCCACCCCAATTGTAAGCACCCGGCGCTTCCCTCTCCACCAGCCCCCACCAAACGTCCATCATTATCCCTTCCACCCCCGCGCTCTTCAGCGCCTGTAGACTCGCATTCATCGCCTTCTTCCTATTCACCGTGTTCCCGTACGTCACGCTATCCAACGGCATCATAACGTACACCGGAACCCCTCCCTTCTCCTCTTTCTTCCCTCCCTCCTTCCACCACACCGCTGACTCCTCCTCCGTCTCCACCGGCGCTAACGTACCGTAGGCCTCGCAAGCAGCGGAAAGATCCGGACGCAGCATCGGATTCGGACTCATGGTACCCGACCTGTTTGCTGCGCTCCGCGGTGTCAGCGGTGGTGTTAAAATAGGAGGGGATACAGTTTCCCCGGGGGCGTTGCACCGGAGGTTCGCCAATGGAACTTTCCTAACTCCGGACACATTCGCCGGCGCCGACGATGGCTGTTCTCCGGTGGTGACTTCCGCCACTTTTTGTGTACCGGCAAGAGTCCCAATCTGGTGTGCCAAATTCAACGCCATTTTCTCCGATTAACGGGATGAATATTACTCTTTTTTTCGCGGGTTATTTTTTTAGAAGCTTTTTTTTTTCTCAGTGGGTGATGGTTTCGTACTTGGAATCAGAGCGGAGGTTGAAAGGCGAGATGAGATGGGGTATTTATAGAATCGAAACTAAAGTTTGATTAATCCAAAAATCCGTTATTTTCTCGACACGTGTCCTTTCTACTACGTGGCGAAAGCAAAGGCGATCTAGGAGGCAACGGCTACGACTGCTGGACTCACGTGAGAATGGACGGTTGGATTTAATTAAATATCGTGAACGCGTTTATATGGAGTAAACGACTAGTTTATAAGGAGTGGCCAGTAGTCACTGATGACAAAAAGGGGAAATTATATTATATGCCTGAATATTCACTGTATCATATATGGTTCTAATCAAAGATTATTCACTACATCATTTTTAAAGAAGTGCTGATTAATTTTTACAAAATTTAGATATTTGATAGAATATTTGAAAATTTTGGATAAATATAAATAGTTATTTGACATTTAGATTGGATATCTGAAAATCTAAAAATTCAAAATGTATATGGATATGAATCTTGTTATATTCAATACTTTTACTTGTTATATATGAAAATTTTAAAATTTTGTTATATTCAAAATTATATGAATATGGGTACAAATCTTGTTATATTCAATAATTTGTTGCTTGTTATATTCGAAAATTCGAAGACGATCAATTTAAAAAAAAAACTTAAATCAAGTCATAAGCTTAGATATCCGAATGTCTGATCCAAAAATATGATATATAAAAAATTTGATATTTAATTTTTTCGGATCAAATATGAAACGTTAATTTGTTGATTTAAAAATTTATAATATCCAAAATTTAAGATAAAATTAAATCGGAATCTGAAATGCACACCCCTAACTGATAGAGGTGGGAAAAACCCAATTACTCGGTCTCGGTTCCGATGAATTTTTACTCGGTTCCAAAATTTAGGTCTCGGTTGCAACCGGGATCGAGACTGGATTCTGATTTTTTGGACCCGGTACCCAGTGGGTACCCAACATGACCGGGACCAATACCAGGTACCTGGCACTGGTCTAGTACCAATTGGTGTTGAAGAGATTGGAAACAACTAAAGGTGCTATTTTATTTCTCTTTATGTATGAATATTATGAGTATGACTCGTTTTAAGACCTAAACCTTGAAACCTACAATATTCTAACTTTGCTATTTAATATTATTATTGATGGTTAGAATTTTTTCCCTTACTGCTCAAATTTTATTAATAATAGACTAATTGATCGATTATCCAATATTAGTACCTATTCCCACTAGTATCGGAAGCGATTCTTAAAATTTTGGACCCGGTCCAACCGAGATGAAAATTAGTTCTAATTTTCAGGAACTGGTGGTTATTGAAACCGGAACTAATTCTAGACAAATTAACCGGGTACCCGGTCTTGCCCACCCCTGCTAACTGATGTGGTAAGCAAAGCTAATATTATAATTTTTCTTAAAAAAGGGGGATAGCGAATGAGAAGGAGAAAGGTGTCTAGAAAAAGAGCATTCACGTGTTCAATCCTTTGGGGTTAAGACATTAGATAAGAGGATTTTGTTTTTGTTTTGTAAGGCTAGTTTGACGTCCACGCAAGCGGCAGGTGGCAGGTTTTCAGGGGTACAATTTCCACCTCCTGTTGGATAAAGACACGTGGGTTCCGTGATACAGCAAATTAGAACGGTGGGAAATGGATTCGAGGTGTGGCTTGATTTTCAACTGATTGGGGATTTGTGGCTCTGATTCTTCGTGTGGACCAGTCCTGAATCTTGGATCCATTATGGGGACTGCTGCCAATATCTTTCTTAAGTTCCATAAACTGAAAACGACCCGTACCCGGTAACTTTACACCCTATAAACCGCCAAACTATACTCCTTAACTCATTTTTGTCATTAACTTTTGAATTGATTTAATCGTATCATTAAATTTTAGTTTTTAGCTCGTTTATAGTATTCTTTTGTTAATTTTTTAACGGGCGACTCTTTATTAATAAAAAAATCTTAATTGGTGATACATGACAGATAACCAATGGTGTGAATGTCAAATCAAAACGACATCTTAAAACAGTTTAAAACGATTTCGTATTGATGATGAATGAAAATTAAAAAAAAAAATTTTTTTGATTAAATAAGGAATAAAATACTATGACGAGCCTCATTAAAAACCTCCATAACCTAAATGGAGGAAAAGAGTACTCACCATAGCATTACAACATAGCGGAAGACACCATAAAACATAACGACTAACCCGGATTAGGCAAGTCATCATGCAACAAACCCAATACCGCATCAGGCGGATAACAATAATATATCGCCTCATAACCCTGCCAAGGCCCCAATTTCGCAAGAGCATCCGCAACCTTGTTAGCCTCTCGGCACACATGATGAACATCACAGGTCCTAAACTTTCGAATTAAATAACGGATCGCGCTCAACAGAGAAGACTGATCCATTGTACCATAGTCTTTTTGCAACATACGGACTATCTCAACACAATCAGATTCCACGATAACGTCGTCAATATTACAATGTAACGCATACCTCAATCCCTAATGAATCGCCCAAAGCTCCGCTTCCACCGCACTACAACGCCCTATAAATCTCGAGAAACCACCTCTCCATGAACCTGTTACATCGTGGATCACACCTCCACAAGATGCCAACCCCGACATCCTGTCACAAGCTCCGTCAATGTTCATCTTCCAAGCAGTGTTCGTCGGTGGCACCCATTGCCGCAGTTGCTGTTGGTTGGTCGCCATAAGAACCGACACAGACCGACGAGTCACCAGTGCTCGCCTAGTATCCTGCACTAGCTGCTTACTCCGTGCAACCACTTCGTCACTCCTCCTAGCCACGTCCTTGAAGATTATGTTGTTCCTTGCGAGCCACAAATGCCACAACACTGTTCCAAACATCAAATCCCATCGATCATCCCCTCCCCATGCAGCCGTCTCATGCTGCAGATTCGTGATACGCCACTCCTCCATCGAACTGCTGAAAAACCACAACCTATACGCAGACGACACCAACTGCGACCAAACCTGTTTTTCCGTCGAACAGTGGCGTAACAGATGCTCAATAATTTCCTCACTCGCCCCACAAACCACACACTCGGACGACTTCGCCATATGCCTTCGAACGCGCTCGCTATTCGTCAATAATCTACCATTGCACACCAACCACAAAAAAAAGCTTAACCCATTGCGGACCTTGGAATTTTTGCAGCAAATGCCACACCTCCTTGCCGAGTGCAACCCCTTGCTGCTGGTGAATGGAGTAAGCAGATTTCATTGTAAAAGACAAGTTGGCATTCCACCTCCACCCAGGCGCATCAACCACATCACCACCACAAGGAGCTCTAACGACCATAATCCGATCGATTACTTCAATATCAAACAAATGTTGAAAACGACCAATATCCCACTGCCCATCTCTCGTGGTCATCTCCTTTAAAGGCGTAAAGGAATCCGGCACCAGCTCCGAATCCAAAGCAACCCACCCAAGAGGTCCAATGCCACGTACCCAATCATCATGCCAAAAGTCTATGTACTCCCCATGCCCAACTCTCCAAATTACACCCGCCCGAACATCATTCCAAATCGCTGACACTCCACGCCATAAATGAGAACAATTACTTCGAAGGATAGATGCCGGCATAATCTCAACACATTTATATTTAGTACGTAAAAAACGCACACAAAGTTGATCCCGTTTATCAATTAAATTGAACCCAATTTTCATGAGAAACACATCATTTTGCTCTCTAAGCTTTTTGAAACCCATACCACCTAGCTCTACATGTTTACACAATTCATCCCAATTTACCAAATGTACGCCTCTCTTATCAGCACCACTCTCCCAAACAAAATTGCGTATCAACCGTTCAATGTCCTCACACACACCTACGGGTAATTTGGTTGACTGCATGGCATAATATGGAATAGCCGACAACACCGCCTTTGCAAGAGTAATTCTACCCGCAAACGACAAATACTTAGCTTTCCAAATTGATAGTCGATCACGCACCTTCTGAATTAAATACGAGTAAGTTGCTCTAGAGACCCGTCGATGCAGCATTGGAACACCTAGGTAGCGCCCAAGATCAGAAACTTCAGAAAAACCCACCATAGAGCTCAAAAGGTTACGTACCTCACTAGATACATTCTTAGAGAAAAATATGTTTGATTTTTGCACATTCACTTTGAGACCCGAAAACCTGCAAAACTCAATCAGAACCTCCCGAATCACATCCAGCTGCTCCATAGAAGCCTCCGCAAAAAGCACCATATCGTTCGCAAACATCAAATGTGAAATAACCGGGTTGCGTCGAGACGTACAAAATCCCTTCCACTGCCCCGATGCCACTCTCTGATTTATCGTCTGACTAAGCCTTTCCATACAAAGCACAAATAAGTATGGGGAAATGGGGTCACCTTGTCGGATACCTCGAGACGGCGCAAATGAATCTGTTAATGAACCATTCCAACTAATCTGAGTCGAAACACTAGAAACACAATTTAATATCAGCTCACGCATACTTGCAGGAAAATTAACATCCCGAAGAGTATCGTCGATAAAACCCCACTCCAATCTATCGTACGCTTTCTCCAAATCAATTTTCAATGCCATCCATCCGCGCTTCCCTGTTTTCCTAGACATCGAGTGAATAATCTCTTGAACAATAACGATATTGTCAGAAATAGCACGCCCGGGGACAAAACTAGTTTGGCTCTCCGATATCCAATCCTATAGGAATGGCTTAATCCGATTAACCACCACTTTAGTAATAACTTTATAAAGAACAGTACAAAGGCTGATAGACCTGAACTGGCTCATAGTCTTAGGAGACACAACCTTTGGAATTAACACCATAATCGTTCTGTTAATCTCTTTCGGAAACGACTCCCTGGAAAAAACACTCTTTATGCACCGACACACACTGTCACCCACAACATCCCAATTATGCTGATAAAAGCCCGCTTGCAACCCATCAATACCCGGGGCCTTCCACGGATCCATATCAAAGATAGCAGCCTTGATTTCAACATTCGTAATTGTCGCACTTAATACCCGCCACACGTCATCCCTCATCCTAGGAAACAACCCTCGAATATGCTACTGTCCATCATAGCTCGGATCAGCGGTAAATAACCTCTTGTAGAAGTCGATCGCTTCAGTACACAGCGTCTCCTGATCCGTATTCCAAAACTCGTTACTCGATTTAAGCCCCACGATCATATTAGCTCATCGACGCGCCATCGTGGAAGCATGAAAATACCGAGTGTTTCTATCTCCATACAAAATTCACTGACTACGGGATTTCTGAAACCACAACGTTTCTTCTTGCTCCAAAATAATATCTAATTCAGTCCGTAATTTACTCCTCAACTCAATCAAAAAAGTTGACTGTGATCGTTGCAATGATTTATCAATACCCCTGATCCGTGCCAAAATCCTCCTTTTCTTCTTCCCTTTTATGGCCAAACACATCCACGTTCCACTTTTTAACCACCTCCTGAAATTTCTGAGCGTTGTCCACCACTGAAGACGAACCATCCCAAGAAGCTTCAAGAAGCTCACGAAAGTCAGGATGATCCTGCCATGCTGCCAAGAACCTAAAAGGACGCTCACTGGTAGGTATCAAAACACCATTCGGCTTAATGAGAAGAGGACAATGGTCACTACCAACACGATCTAAATGGACGACTATTGACAACGGGTAAGCCACAATCCATGCATTATTTGCCAAACATCGATCAAGCCGCTGATACAGGTTACCGCGGCACCAAGTAAACTCATCCCCTTTAAAGTCGATTTCCGTCAACTCTGTACTGTCGATAAAATCCTAGAAGAGGGAGCTAGTTCCCAAAACATCACTCGAACCACCACACCGTTCATCTTTGCGAAGAATCGCATTAAAGTCACCACCTAATACCCAAGGAACCTCAACCCCCAGATTAAGGCAGCTTAACTTATCCCACAAATGTCGCCTAATACAAGCATTAGGACTAGCATAAACAACAGTAAAAAAGAACCAATTCTCGGAACTAACCTCTCGAGCTTTGCCATGCACAAACTGATTAGAAACAGACAAAATAGCAACATCCAAACCAGCCCTCCACAAAAGCCAAACACCTCCACTAAAGCCTCGCGCCTCAACCCGAAACGAATTCGGATACCCAAATCTCTGAATCACTCTATCAGCTTCACCATAACTCACCCGTGGTTCAAACAAAGCCACAATCCGCGGATTATTAGAACGAACAAAATTTCTAAAATGGCGTCGGAATTCTGCACTTCCCGCACCCTGTGTATTCTAGAACATAATATTCATTAAAACAAAACAAAAGAAACCAAGGAACAAAAACCTTACTGAGAAGGCGGAAGATTTTCCTTTCCCACGACCACGTCATCGCCACCATTGGCCTCCCTATCAAATCACATCGATTGATCGCCCGCACACTCATCCACAACATGTGCATGTTGTTGCCCAATATCTTGTAACTGATCAAGTTTCGAAGAGAGCGACGAAACCCATTCCATTAGAACAGGACGTGGAGGCATTCTAGCTTCTGGCTTCTTCGAAATCTTTAAACTCTTTCGCTACACCGCTGACAGAGAGTTCCCAGTTTTACCCGAACCTAGGCCGCTACGTAACCGTGAAGTCGATTTAAAATCGTTCCTCCCCTTTTTTATTGATATAGCCCTATGGGAACCCGACATGATACCAGGCGTATACTGAATTGCTTGTGAATCAATGCCCACCACTGACGGCACCACAACCACCGTTTGGTTCCCATGCTAATCGACGAACCCTGGCCAGCATCACGTTGAGTCTCCTGCACTTGCCTCACTTCGGATTCCCTTGCGGCTGACCCCCTAAAGCTAGGCCTTTGCCTTTGTCCACCTCTCGTGCACCACATGATGCACTATCCAATTCCACATCCAAACTGCCCGTGTTGACCAAGCCTTCATGCCCCATGTCCCGAGTCACACTCTCGGTAACCTTACCTCCAGCAGCACCCGTCAACTTAACCCCAGCACCTTGCCTTGGTGCATTTTGCACGGTCGACTTCGCAGGACCAACCGACCCCTTGCCATGCACGTCCGGCATCACACGTTGAGCACTCCCCCTTTAACCGGCTTAGAACTACCCCCAACCACAACGTCTTCACCATCACGCAAACCTTGCAAAACCCCAAACCGAGACCCACTTCGATCAACATGGCTGCCATCCTCTCTATTGCCATTCACCCGAGATGGCCGACGTCGAGGTCTCTCAACCACCATCCAAGGACCAAATAAGTCTTCCTTCGATATCTCCACATTTGATATCGCGTCCAAACTATTAGCATCCGACCGCGGCGCTACCTCATTCTCACAACCAATATTTGCATTCACACACGAGTCCACGAAATGTCCATATCTACCACACTTAAAGCAAATTAAATGAAGCCCCTCATACTCAAGCTTTTGGACAAAACCGTCAATCCCAATACAAGACAATAGCGGTTTGTTAAGATCGACAACCACCGCAAGTCTCGCGAACCGACCCCTTTCACCTAGCGACGTACTATAATCAATCTTTATAACACGTCCAATAACATCTAAATTAAAAAAAATATTCTTATTGGGGTTTGAACTTAAAACCTTTAAAATTAAATACTTATATTAAACCACCAAATTAAATTATGTTTTTATTGAGTTACTAACACAAACAATATAAATTAAACTACAATTGAAATTAATTTAATTTATTTTTGTTAAAGTTTTTCGATTCAAATAATAGCAAAACCAGTCCTTAATGTTTTACTAATTTTTAATTTCACCCTTAAATTTTTTAAATTCTAATCTCATTTTTTCAAAAATTTGCAAACAAACCTTTTTTATGTTCTCCAAATATAATAACAAAAATCAGTCTTTAACATTCATTATTATTCAATTTCATCATTATTTTTTTACAATATCAATCTAATTGTTTCAAAATAAGGAGAGGTCGTTCCCTAGAATGTATTAGTATAAAGAGTAAAAACTTAAAATAAACTAAACTAAAAAGAATAAAACAAAATAAGAAATAAAGAAAATAGTAAGTCTCTCTCAACTTTTAGAATTCTGTAAAAAAATTCAGTTAAAAAATTCTCTCTCTTTTGTCTTTGGATCTTCAGGGACGAATTTTAGAATATAAAGAGTTACAACATCCCCCAAGTACATATCAACTCAGAGCATCCCATCCTTTCCAACTCACATCATTTCAAAAAAGCAGGCTCCAAAAATTCTTCTGATCCATAATAGGAAAAGAGTTTTAGAGACTATCTTGCTAAATCTCTCAAATATCTTGTGTTTTCTTGACTCAACTGAGCAACAAATCCTACTAAGCTATCCTAGAAGCAACATATCAACAACTTTTCATTCTATGTACCCCAAGCATCCTTCTACAATACATGGGGCTTTCTCTTTTGGCAAAAACAAGATGAGATTATTATTAATTTTCAGAAACACAATAATACATATATCACATAAAAAATAATTTATGTAAGCTTTAGAGACACTTAAAGAAAGTTCTCAGCATGTTTAGGTCTCTAATTATACAATTAGTTCAAAAATAAAAAGTCTCGTACATAGATGGATTAAGAGGGTTAAAAAAGACTGTCAGCTCTTTAAAAATTTAGAATTTATATATAATGTTAAAAAAAAATTAAAAATTGGAGATGGGGTGAATTCACCCAACACCTAAGCACCTCTTCTTCGTAACTTGGTTTGTCACTCAGTCAACCGCACAATTTACTTCCCTTCTTACAGCAAAAAATTCAACCTCCCCAATCATTTATTCTTGTGAACATATGGGACCTTAAATACCTCATTTATGATTATTTTCATTTTTTTGTTACAATTGGGACTCATGGGGAAGAATGTTGCCTCAGCTATAACTAGTAGGATCGAATTAAAAAATATGTCATCTCATTGAAATCATCAATCTAATCGTTAAACTTCACTTATGCTTGTATCAAGGTGTCTACACTTGATTGGTAAAAATCACATCATAACAAAACTTTAAAGATATCAGTGGGTTTTTTTCTTCTCAAATAAATATGAACAATTCAATAGTAAATATCATATAACACATTTTTTAAGTAATAGTGTCGTATTTACAAATTTATGGTGTGTTTGGTTTTAGAGAATACACGATATTTTCAATTAATTCATTATTAATTTTTTGCACCCTATTTAACTCTCATTAGTTGAAATATACTCAATTTAGTCCTTTCGTAACGGTTGGCCAAATTTTAACCATTAACTCATTAACTGGGGATATTGTTGTTGAATTTTTTATTTCAAGGTTTAGAGTATTTTATTTTTTATTTCATTATTTATGATGATTCCTATAAAATTAATGGAGTAACCAATGGTTTTTTTAAAGTGACATGCAATGGTTATTGTAGGTGGCCTAAAGTTTACATGTTTTCATGGTGACATTCCCTTTATTCGGTTGAAGTCGACATGTAGTCTCGGTGACTTTCTTCGGTATTGTAGCAATCACTAGGGGTGTTCAAAAAATACTCGACCCGGCCCGTTGATCCGACGATCCGAACCTTAAAAAGTCGGGCATTTCTTTAAAAAAATTACTCGACCCAGGATTTATCTCGAGTAGTTGGGCTGAGTCTAGGCTAAATTTTTTGTAACCGGGTACCCAGCCCGATACTTTAAATATATTTATTTTTTTCAATTTTCAATTATATTTTTATTTTAGATTTCTTAATATTTTTACCTACAACTAAATTTAAATCTTTAAATTCTTTTTATGTTTGTATTATGTACTTTTAAGTTTTAAATTTTTTCTAAAATATTTGTATTAATTTGTTAATACAAGATTTAAAGGAAAAACGAGATTAATTTTTTTAGTGTCTTCTATTGGAGATAAACTCATATATACACACACACAAATATTTCTATCTTAAAACTAACTTCAAATCACTAATATTTGTTTTATATATATATATATATATATATATATATTTCTATCTTAAAACTAGTCATTTTAAATCACTATTATTTGTGTTTAGATTATGTATTATATATATATATATCTAAATATTTTTATCTTAAAACTAACTTCAAATCACTAATATTTGTGTTTGGATTATGTATTACGAACTTTTAAATTTTATGTATTTACTATGTGATATTTTTAAAATTTTTAAATTTAAAATAAATAAATAAGTAATGTGTACAGGGTACCCGATACCATATTTTACGAGTACATGATAATTATGGGCCATGACACAGACATACAAATGTGCTACCTGAGGAATCGAGTACCCGGTACTTTGGGTACTTAAAAGTCTGGGTACCCAATTTGAAGCAACCATGAAACAAAAAAATTAAAACATCTAATATCATGAAATAAAAAAATCAACTATAATATTCCAGAAAATCACCCTCCATCCAAAAGTTATTTAATTTGTTTTCTTAATCTTTTTATCTTAATTTAAGGTAAAATATACTTAAAAAATTATCGAAATGTACATAAATATTATGGAAGATATATAATTTATTAGAGAAAAACTTTGATACACAACTCGTGTAACAGCCTCGACCCGAACGCCACATTTGGACCTTAAGCCCAAACCATTACCATAAAATTTTTAACCTAGTTTAGCCCAAACCACATCCATTTCATAAAAATCCATTAAGTTTAAATATTTCAAAGTAGATAAATACTTAAAACATTACATGTGAGCTCCATTTAAAATACATAAATAAAAAGCACTCGACTCACGATTTAAAATTCAAAAATAGAGTTACAATAAATAGCCCAATAATCTAAGTAATGTACTTGGACACAACTCGATGCTGAAGTTCTACTCTGATGATGCTCCAACGATGCACGTCAACTTGCTAACATGCGAACGAAAACAACAATTCCGAACGCTGAGCTAACAAAGCTCAATAGATACACTTCCACTCAACCATGTTTCATTCAAATCATATATATGAGCATGTAGCTAAAGATGATATCGTGGAAATATAATAATATTTGGGGCTACCTATAGCCGCCTAAACAAATAACAACCAATGGGGATACATAAAATCTCACACAGTAATCATAAACATCATACTACAAACCTGGACTGAGGCCCGATACCACTAAGCCTCGAGGTCATACACTCTGAGTGAGGCCCGATGCCACTAAGCTTTAAGAACGTACACTCTATAGGGTGAGGCCCGGTGCCAATAAGCTTTGGGAACGTATACCCATGCTTGGAATCTCTTAACGAGCATCTTCGAATGAGACCCGGTACCACTAAGCCTCGGGAACGTACATTTGGCAATCTCTGACCATGGTGTTACAACACACTCTTCTCTCACTTGGTATCCAGATCCCAACAATCAATGGCGATTCAACTAAACAAGTGCCCTTACCTGGCACCCAGCATCCCACGATCCACCAAGGATCCATATGGTTGCTATTACAAACAAGTCACCCAAGGTTTTACCAAGTTATCACTCATTATGCTCGTATAAGAGGTTTAAATCTCAGTTTCTCAGTCTTACTATTTATTTTACCATATTAGAAGCCCATTGGGTCATAATCTCCAAATTATAAGCCCATCAAACTCAAATTGCATTTATCGGGCAGATTGCCCAATGGGTATCGATACCCACCATCGTCTACCGATACACCTCTCTAGGTACCGATACCCATCCTATGCGTACTGATACCCGACTTCACACTCTAAGGGGTTTAACCAACAACCCTGTACCGGTACACATGAGCGTGTATCGATACCCATTCAATACCGATACTCTCACAAGCGTATCGGTACACATTTTTGCTACCGGAATTCTGATGAACCAGGGGGTACCGATGACCACCTTAGGCATACCAAAACACCCTTAAGAGATTGTCTGTGTTAATCAGTTAAAACACGGGGTACCGATACACGTTCAACCATTATCGATACTCGAACCCAAGATTTGTTTTCTAGAGTTCATAATTCACCTCTCGTGCCTCCAAAACCAAAGTTAAGACCCCCAAACGAACCTAAAAGTTATGAGAAGGGGTTTGAGTGGTTTCCTACCATTTTAAGTCATTTTAACACTAATCTTAGGATTAGCCATTAAAGAGGTCTCAAGCATTCAAGCAACCAAAATATCAACCAAGCAAAAAAGCAACCAAATTTATGATTTTCAGGAACACAAAGGAGTTAGTAGTGTACTAACCTTACTCTTACAACTGAGAATGAAGCTCCTAGCCTAAGCCTCAAGATTTCTTCTTCCATTGCTCCTTAGAAGAATTTCTGACTTCTTTCAATACAAGAAAATGTTGTAAAATATGTTAAAACATTGTTGGAAACTTGAGATATGCTAAAGGAAGAGTTCTACAACAAGAAATGGAGTCAAATCCTTCATTCTCGTTTTCCTCTTCAACCCCTACCAAACACCTATTTTCCAACCTCCACCAAAACTAACCATTCTTAACTTTATAGATAGATCCTTGAGTGATGATTAACTTTCTCTCAACAACAAATCCGGGATTCACACTTTACAACTCAAAGATTTCACCTTTAGACTTTGGTTCTTGGGAGGGAGATAAGCATGGATGAAGAGAGAAGACAAAGGCACATGGTGATATTACCAATATGCTTTTTCAGTAGAGAAATAAAGAATCTCTCCCCAATCTTTCTTCAAAAAGAGGTAATTACCTCATTAACCCTTCTTCATACACCCAACTCATCACCCAACCAAAACCCAAGCCCAACAACCCAAAAACAAGCCCATAAAAGCTCTCGAAGGATCAAATCTTGGCTCAAACACGAAGCCCACACTCTGGCCTAAATCGACTCTCAAATTATGAAATCTAGGTCGTCACAACTCTCCAATCCTTAGAGAAAATTTCGTCCTCGAAATTTACCCGATGGAAACAGATGCGGATAAAGCAACTTCATATCCTCCTCGACCTCCCACGTAGCCTCCTTGACTCCGTGGTTCCTCCATAACATCTTTACAAGAGGTATACACTTATTGCACAACTCTTTTGTCGAAAACTCTTATCGATTCTTCTTCGTTTGTCAAGTCAGTGTTGATCTCGATCTCCTAAAACATGATAACATGCGAAGGATCGAAACGGTAGCGTCCCAACATAGACATATAGAACATACTGTGGATGTGTGCCATCTTTGGAGGCAAGGCTAACTGATAAGCCACGAGTCCAATCCTCTCAAGAACTTCATACGGCCTAATAAATCTTGGGCTTAACTTGCCCTTCTGCCCAAAATGGAATTCCATGATGACATATTGAGGAACACTTTGTCACCAACCTCATACTCTATGTGCTTACGTTTCTGGTCCACAAAAGCTTTTTGACGACCAAAGGTTGCTTGCAAACTCTACTTGATTATCTGAACCTTCTCCTCGATTTGTCTAATCAAATCTAACCCCACAATCCTTCTCTCATTAAGCTTGGTCCAACACAAGGGGGTTCTACACATACGTCCATACAAGGCCTCAAAAGGAGCCATCTTGATGATCAATTGGAAACTGTTATTGTAGGCAAACTTAACAAGCGGTAACTGCTCTTCCCACCTCCTCTCGAAATCAATGACACAACACCGAAGCATATCCTCTAGAAAGTGGATAACTCGCTCATGCTATCCATGGGTCTAAGGGTGGAAAGCCTGTCACAAAATCTATGGTCACACGATCCCACTTCCATTTTGGAATCTAAACACTACAAAAAAATGTACATATACCGACGCCTGGGTATATCGACGGACAAATTGCGTCGCTATAGATACTATATACCAACGAAAAATAACACTATCGATAAAAGTCCTGATGTATACCGACAAATACATAATTTGTCGGTATATATGTATTATATACCGATGGTAAATAAAAATGTGTCGGTATAGATGTAATATATACCGACGATGTATTTGGACCATCAATATAGGTAAACCATAGATCGACGAGTTTTTATGATTGTTGGTATAGGTGTAGTTTATGCCGACAGTTATTGTGAATGTCGGTATAGGTTAACCAGTTTGTCGGTATAGGTAAACTTGTGTGACGGTATAGGTAAAATATATACCAACGGTATTTCCAGCCGTCGGTATAGGCATGTTAATTTTTTTGGGTTTTATTTTATTTTTTATTACTTTAATAAAACTCATCGTTTTAACTTAACCCAAATCAAACCTTTACAATCACTGCCCCTATTCAGTCGTCTCCGTTACCTCCCAATCATCTTCGTCGCCTCTAGATCGTCTTCATCGCCTTTAGATCGTCTCAATCGCTCACCGGCGATATTCTGCTGCATCCTCCCTGCAATTTGCTGGTCTTAGTTGGTATAGGTCAGTTTCTTTCTATCTCTCTATCTATTTTCTCAATCGCCTTTTTATTCACGTTTGGGCGAAATTGTTGTTTTACACCGCTGATCTTTTTTAATTTGTCACTAAACCAAAGGAAACAAATAGCTTCATTTTTTTCTAGTGTCATCTATACATTATGCAGAAAATCATACAAGGTTTTCTACCTATCAGATGGTTAGAAATAATTTCAAAAGTTTTTCGTACACATGGTGTTCACTGCTCACATTCAGAAGTTTCTTGGATGCCGACTCTTTCATTTCATTAACCACATCATCTTGAGCCTGAAAGACCTTGATCCTAGATGCATTAAGCTGCATCGAATACTCACTGCAGCAAAAGAATGGCAATACTATTACTAATTATACTAGAAGTGCTAATTCTGCATCAAAACAAACTAAACTCACTTTCCTTTCCCATTTACTATCATCGCGACAATCAAACTTCTTTAATTTTCTAGCTTCACCCAAATAAAAATACCATTTCAGATTCCTAATTAAACTAGTATCATCTTCAAATCTACTAACTTGCAATATATTAAAGTTAAGTGATAAATTGTTCTTAAAGTTAAGGAGAAACATAAATTTGAGTTTGGCTTCTACTTAGTTCTAATAAACTAGTATCATTTCTCAAAAATTGAACATGAGCCATGAGGTAACCAATTTACTTGTAAAAATAATAATCAGTTTATATGGCATCACCCCGACCCTCTTTTTCTACAAGTATCCTTGTTAGACACATATCCATATATGATTATCAGGATCTGGCTCTCCAATCGACATGGTGTGTTTTGTTAATATTTAGCTTCTTTTTTTAATCTTGAATGAGTTTATTAGAAAATTTCATTAGAAACCTTGTTGGTTAGTTCTATTGAAAACTGTTTGTGCATAATCGATTTCTTAATTTTTGTATTCTGCTAAAATGACTGAAGAGTATGCTGATATTTGTTCTCTAATATGTTTTTGTCATATATAACTTCCTTTTTAGTGATCCCAAACAACCTATTTTTGTTCTATTTATCCCCACTGAACTCCACCATTGTATTTTCTTTGTTTTTGTTTTATACTTTTATTCGGTAGCATAATCATTTTCTTCTTGTGTTTTGTTTCCGATTGCTTGGAACAAATAAGTGAACCTGAGAAGTGGGACTATTCATATGATAGGAAGAAAGTTTTTGTTTACTTTTTTGAAACACAACAAATGTAAGTGCACATTTCATTATTATCTTTCTGTTCTAACCAACCTTTTTGCTTATTGTTCTTTTCTCTTTTTTGCCCTATTTTGTCATTCTGTTAGGTTATTAGTTGGTCATATCCTGATATCCATATGTAAATTTAGTTTTACGTTTAGTCTGTGCTTTGTGTCAAAATTGAATTTCAATATGCTGTTGGTTACATGAGTGATCCTTTCCTTAGTTCAGATTGGATCTTCTTTTCCATTTAGCCGGATTATAAGTTTTACATTTAGATATGTGTTAGAAAAAAAGTTTTACATGCTGAGAAAAAGGAATTCTAGAATATCAAGTTCCTTGAAGTATTGCTGGTATTTTTTCTGATTTAAGAAAAGTCATGTAATTATTAGTTGATGCTGATAAACTATATTTCCCTTAGTTAGCTTGTATCTTATTTTCCATGTCATCTTCAGTTGAGATACTAACGTTCTCACTTATCTTTTTTGCTTGGTTGTGACCTCTCTCATTGTAACATTTGGAAATGTTGTGAAAGGAGTCATGTTGGTTTACCGGTGTTTTCCAGCACATACATTCTACTTTTATTGTTGATCCAGAACCTGAGACATGAATAAACAAAAGACTTGAGCCCGTGGCCACAACTAGATTTTCTTGGATTGCAATCTCTATCGAATTCTAGGTAGTAGGTAGTGTAGTACTTACTTGTATTTGAGGGTCCACTCGTTGTTAGAGTATACATCCTTCATAGTCACTTGAATGCCTTCTTTGTCATATAGTGTTGGAAGGTTTGCCTCTGTCTCTCTCTGGTTTTAATTTACAGATAAGCAGCATAGATAAAGCTTAAGACTAGAGTTTGACATGTTTAAAAGATCAAAACCAGCATGCAAGATAATGATTTTTTTAATGTGTGAGAATCGAGAAGTCAATAAAGGATTAATATTAGTTACTGCACAGTGTAAGATGACACCAATGTAGCAGTAATCAATGAGAGGAAACAAAGGAATAGCTATTGGTTGGCTCTATATTTTTTTTAAGAATTATTTTCCTTCTTTCAAAATCAATCTTTTAAAGTGGAAGAACATGCCTTGAGAATGCTCTTTATAGTTTGAAAGATAAGAATCTAGGGCAAGAACTATAGGGTAGTCAAAATGTGAAACCCAACTAGCTACTGAAAAAGAAGTGGATGTAATATAATCATTGAGTGACCTCGGGATCTGAAATTGGAATGGAAAGTAAAAAACTAGGTAAGAAAAATCCAACAAGAATCTGAAATGTCTTTTCAAGGTGTTTGAAATCCGGCTGATGGCTGCTCTAAACATATGAAATTATTTACAAAGAACCGATAATAAAATTATGAAGTCATGACTAAAAAATCTTAGGCAATTGAATATGACCGATTTCCTTGATTTTTAATAGGCAATTGAATATGACTGATTTCCTTAATTTTTTTCAAAGGTGCGTTGTTGATTTGTCATCTCTTGTTGGATGCAAAAGCTGTTAGAGTTTTGACACATCTTCTTCTAATACAGGATGTCAAGGTGAGTAAGTCGATCATTTTATTTATTTATTTTATATTAAACTATTAACATATGTTAATCTAAGTTTAAGCTATTAGAGTTGGATGAAGATGCTACTAGAGTTTTGACCTATTTTGTCGTTTACTTTAATACACTAGATTAAGCTATGTTATGTTTATGTTAATCTAAAATCAAATTTAAAATGTCTAAATACTATATAACCTCAAATAATTAATTGTAAGACTAAAAACTGCACATGATGAACAATAGATAGTTTGAAATCACTGCAAAAATAAATCAAATCTAAAATGTCAGTAGTTTATTGGTAATATAGGTATCATTGATGGATAAGACATGGATCAATCTCACATCAAGGGCAAGTGAAGAATACATTAGAGGGGTTACTAGTTTTTTAAACTTTGCCTTTGAGAGAACCGAAGATGGAAAAATTTGGCGTCCTTGTGTGAATTGTGTAAACACTTATAGAGTATGTAGAAGAGATGCATTTGATCACTTAATATGCGATGGCTTTCTTAAGGGTTATGTTCGATGGATTTTTCATGGGGAGCGATGTGTCGGATCTACGCCACCAATTTCAACTAATATAGAAGAACAAGATTTTGAACCCAACATTTATAACCTCTTGCATGATATGATGACAGAGCGGATTATGAATAATGATGATCGTAACTATCATTCGGTAGATGCAAGTACAAGGCTAGGGGATCATAATCATAGACTTCCAGGAGACAAATTTTTTGATTTACTCAAAGATGCAGAGGTGCCACTTTATCCAAATTGCAAAAACTTTTCAAAGTTGTCCTTTATCACTTTTTTGTTCCACATTAAATGTTTTAATGGGTGGACAAATAAGTCTTTCAATTCCATATTGGAGGTGTTAAAACTTGTATTTCCAGATGATAATACTTTGCCAAGGTCTTATCATGAAATGAAAAAGATAATTCGTGAATTGGGTTTAGGATATGAAAAGATTCACGCTTGCCCAAATGACTGCATGTTGTTTTGGAAGGAAAATGAAAAAAGAGATATTTGTTTGAAGTGTGGAGCCTCCCGATGGAAAGGAACCTCAAATAGTGTCGAAGATGAGGATGTTAACACTTCTTCAAAAAAAAAAAGAAACAAGCCGCAAAGATTTTGCGTTGATTTCCCCTCATTCCAAGATTGCAAAGACTATTTATGTCTTCAAATGTTGCTCCTTTAATGACTTGGCATGAAGACATTCGTAAGAACGATGGGCGTATGAGGCATTCGACAGATTCCTTGACTTGGAAATCATTTAATTCTCGATATCCTAAATTTTCTTCAGATCCTCGTAACATCCGCTTAGGATTGGCTTCTGATGGTTTTAATCCATTTAGAACTCTAAGTGTGACGCACAATAATTTGCCTGTTATCGTGATACCTTATAATTTGCCATCGTTGATATGTATGAAGTAGTCCAATTTTATACTCTCTTTGCTCATTTCTGGTCCAAAAGGTCCAGGAAATAATATAGATGTATACTTGCAACCTCTAGTTGCATAATTACATGAGCTCTAGGAAGTTGGTGTTGAAACTTTTGATGCTGCAACGAGTCAAAGATTTCAACTTCGTGCATCATTGATGTGGACTATAAATGACTTCCCAGCATATGCAAACTTATCTAGATGGAGTACTAGAGGGGAGTATGCTTGTCCTTGTTGTGGGTATAATACCGCTTCTAAGTGGTTGAAGCATAGTCGAAAGTTTTGCTATATGTGTCATTGTAGGTGGTTAGATCCTAATCACAAGTTTCGAACCGACAAGCATTCTTTTGATGGCACTGAAAAACATAGAAGTGCTCCTTCACCACCATCAGGTAGCGATGTATTGAGGCAATTGGAAGCTTTAAATGGAACCGAAAATAGCCCTTGGAAGAAAAAATTTATTTTCTTTTCTTTACCATATTGGGAGCATCAACTATTGCATCACAATCTTGATGTGATGCATATCGAGAAGAACATTTGTGATAATATTCTTGGAACATTGATTGGACAAGAGGGGAAAAATAAGGACACCTATAAATCACGACTAGACCTTGTCGAAATGGGTATAAAGAGTATTCTTCATCCACAAACTCAAATTGGTCGTAGCACTTTGTAATTGCCTCAAGCTTCTTATCAAATGACGATGAGTGAGAAAAATTCTTTCTTGAAAGTTCTCAAGGAAATGAAAACTCCTGATGAATATTCTTCCAATGTCTCACGTTGTGTGCACCTTAAACAACATAAACTACCTGGGCTCTGTAACACCCCAATTTTGGGCTTAGAAGTTTTGGGTTTGGACCGGGCCGGTCGGGTTGCGGTTCGAATTTAAAGGGTGAATTTAGGAAAGCCTAGTTCGGGTTGCATTAAAAATATGGAAAATATCTTAAAATCCTCTTTTATTATATATAAGAGAATGGTGAAAACAATTTTACAAAATGAGGTTTGGAAGAGTGACATTTTGGGTTAGTGACTAAAATGTAATTTTTGAAAACTGGGTGACCGTTTTAAAAAGGATTGAAACTTTGAATCTTTAAGGAGCTATTTACCCAATAAGAGTTTCTCTAGATTTTTCTGAATATTAATCAATTAATTAATGGTTTTTAATTAGATGAAAAAGGAGGGAAAAGATATTTTGGCATTTTAACTAACTTTTCCCAAATTTTCCATTTTCTTTTCTCTCAACTTTTCTCTCAACCCAAACACATTTCTCCAGCAAATTTCTCTCTGATTTTGACATCTAAAGATTTGATTTCAACCTTCATTTGATCTCTAATCGTTTCTTCAACAAAACCTTAGCATTTGCTTATTGGATTTTCAAGATCTTGGTTCCAAAAAGGGAGAAACTCAAGTTTAGAGGTATGAACGTCCTTCTCCTCTAAATTCTCAGTTCTTTACTGAAATTCCCAAGTTCTCAATCCTTGATTTGTGTTTTATTAAAGGTTTTACAATTGTATTCTTGATCTTGGCTTTAAAATGCAAGATTTGGTTAATTTTTGATGAAATTCGTATGAATTGATTGGGCACTGTTTTGAGATGTCATTTTGATGTAAAATGAATGTATAATTGATGAGAAATTGAGGTTTAATTAATGCAATCTCGAACAAGTTAATTTTCCTAAGTTTTGCTTGAGTATTTGGTTGTTTTTGGGATGATCTTGATGATCTGCTATAGCTGGAGGTATAAGGACGTGATTAGATCCTTTTTGGATGTTAATTGAGTTTTAAGAATGTTTGGAATTGATGGATCTTGGCTGGGTAGTGTTGTGGAGTTGTTTGGATGTGTTTTCGGTTGTGTTTGGTAGCCGAAAATGGAGTGTGGATGAGAGCAGCGAGTTTAGGTGCTTTCATTGAAGATATTAATGCATGATGATGCATTAATCCTCTGCTTTGATGTGTTTAAAACAGGGGAGACATCTTCGGATCTTTGTGGTGGTGATCCGGAAGCTTGATCGGTGTTTCGACAAGTTGCGAAACGGAATCGGTGAGTGGATTTTGGTTTCCAGCTTTGAAACCAATGTTTTGAAGGTTTGGGAGCTTAGTTTAAGTCTAAACAACTTTGCTAAGCTCAAGAGTAAGTTTTCGGAAAAACTCTCTTGTTGATGAACCATGAGTTGGTTGAATGCAATGTGATTTGTTTGCATGTTTTAAATTCTGTTTTGAAAGCATATTTTAGCATGTTTATTTGCTGATTTTATAAGCCATGTGTTGAAGGATGCTCAAGGTAAGAGATCCTTGTTTTTGAACATTGTTAAATGTGGTATTGATGCATAACGATGCATGATGATTATGGCTTTGATAAATGCTTTAAAACAGTGGAATATTGTTGTTAAATGATGTATATTGGCAAGTGATGTCTTGAGAATGGTTAAGAACACTATGGTGGTTAAAAGTCCATAGGTGGTTCTTGTATTAAGAACAACATGGTGGTTAAAAGTTCATGGTTGGTTCTTGTGCTAAGGTCACAAAGGTGGTTAAAAGTCCTTGTGTGAGCCTTGTGTATGGTAAGGTCACAAAGGTGGTTAAAAGTCCTTGTGTGGACCTTGTGGATTGTAAGAACACCATGGTGGTTAAAAGTCCATGGGTGATTCTTGTGTTAAGGTCACAAAGGTGGTTAAAAGTCCTTGTGTGGACCTTGTGGATTGTAAGAACACCATGGTGGTTAAAAGTCCATGGGTGATTCTTGTGCTAAGGACACAATGGTGGTTAAAAGTCCATGTGTGGTCCTTGTGAATTGTAAGATCACAATGGTGGTTAAAAGTCCATGTGTGGATCTTGTGTTGATTGTATTTTGAGATGGAAAAAGATTATGATTATCACTTGTGGCCAATATGACATGTTAATAAAATTGAAGCATGAAATGCTTGTTTAAAATGCTTATGTGCATGTATAAATGTTGTTTTGAACTAAGGTTTATAAAGGTGTTTTATAAATGCATTATTGAGTTGTTTTAAATGAGCATTCCTCACTAAGCTATTTGCTTACACTCTCTCTTTTCTTGAACAAATAATGCAGAGCATTGAAGTGCTTATAAGGGCAGCAAGAGGTCAAGAATCCAAGTGAAGAACTAAGCTCATGTATGGTGAAAGTTTCTTAACACTATTAGCTTTTGGCATTTGGCAATGGGCAACCTATGTTGTTGATTTGGGAGATGTTTTGGACTCCCTAAGTTGGTTTTATGTTGTTGTTGATGATGGAACATGTAATTGGCCTTTGTGAAGTTGGTTTGGTATTATGGTGCTTGAATGGTTTTCTACCTAAAATGCATGCCTTTAGAATTGGGGATTTGCTTAATTGATGCCATGTTTGAGAATGGTTGATGCTATTATGTTCCTTGTGCATGTAATGTCTTGTTGGTGTGTTTTGGTTGCCTTTGGAACATGTTTGAGGGGTCAATTGTATAATAAACCAGCAAAATTTCTGCAATCTGGGCAGCCCGTTTCGGAACAGGTGCTACCGTTTCGGAACAGAGGGCCTGAAATGGCCTTGGCGTTTCGAAACGGGTAGACCCGTTTCGGAACGAAAATGCTACTGCCAAGCCCTATTTCGGAACTTATTTCGGAACGGTCCCGCGTTTCGGAACGGATTATCCCCGTTTCGGAACACTCGACCGTTGGGCACTGAAATTGACGGTTATATGTTTTGAAATCTTTGCGTTTTAGTCCTGAACCTTGTTTATGCAATTGAATGAGTTCGAGATGTCCGTTTGAGCTGAAATTTGGCAGAGAAGCATGAAAGATGATTAATTTCATATTGGTAACTTTTAATTGGGTTAAGTCCTTATAATTTTCAGAGTTTGCATTTTGGTCCCTAAAGTCATAACTTGTGCAATCGAGTCCATGAATGTTCTTTGATTGTTATGATCTTTGAGTATGCTATTCTTGTGAACATTACTAGGGTTAATGTGCATTTAGATAAGACTTAAAATAAAAAAAGGGGTCGTTAATCAAGGTTGACTTTCGGGTTGACTTTGGTTTTCCCTGTGTAAACTTCTTAATTCGGTTCAACCGTCTGGGCCGGGTTAAGGGGGTTACAGGCTCAGAAGTTATGATTGTCATCTCCTAATGGAAGAGTTTCTTCCTATAGCCATTCGGGGAAATTTGCCTGAAAAGGTTTGCATAGTTCTTATTGAAGTGTGCAATTTTTTTTATAGATATTTGCTCTAAGGTCCTTGAAGAAAGTGAACTTGATGGACTTGAGTTAAAGGCTGCATCAATTTTATGTGATCTTGAAAAGATTTTTCCTCCATCCTTTTTTCACAATTATGATGCACTTGCTAATTCATCTAGAGAATGAAGCTAAAATTGCCGGTCCAGTTACTTATCGGTGGATGTATCCAGTTGAAAGGTATAATTTAAGAATATATTGTTAGGAGTGAAACTATAAAAATATTCAATAAGATGTTTACTAACATATAATTTTTTTCTTCCAATGAAATAGGTATTTGTCGGTACTAAAGTCTTTTGTATGCAATAGAGCTCATCTAGAAGGATCTATTGCAGAAGGTTACTTATCACATGAGTGTTTGACCTTTTGCTCTCGATATTTGGAGGGGGTTGAGACTATATTCAATCGAATTGGTCATAATAATGATGGTGAAAATCCTTATCTTGATTCTGAAATTACAATCTTTTCTACATCTGGAAGACCATTAGGAGGGAAGAAACAATATGCTTTTCATGTCAAGAAGCGTAAAAGGGTTTCAAGACTTGTGCTTGATGAACAAGGATTAGCGCAAACACATCGATATGTCCTATTCAATTCAGATGAAGTATCTCCATATATAAAGTAAGTTTCCTTCAATTGTTTATAGATTTGACTCCACGCGGATTATAATCATTCTATTTTTTCATTTAGGAAGCAAGAACAAGAGATTAAGAGACGTAACCGAGAGAACGATTTTCACCATTTGAGATGCAGAAGTTGCAAAATGAAACTTTTCATACATGGTTTCGTGATCATGTAAGTATAGAAAAATTAAGATGTGAAACTTATATGATATTATTTAAACAATTAGTATTGACACTTCAACTATTACATAGGTTGCACTTTTGGATCAACAAGTACATTCAAGTGTTGTCGACGTAGTTAAGTGGCTTGCTCGAGGTCCAACCAAAGTTATTAAGAGATACAATGGCTACATGATAAATGGATTTAGGTTTCATACAACAAGAAGAGATAAAAACTTGAAAACTCAAAATAGTGGAGTTGTTGTCAAAAGTAAGACATGGAGTTATGTAACTGCAAGAGACAAGCAACCAGTCGAAGGTGAAGTTAACTATTATGTGGCTTTGAAAGATATTGTTGAATTGAATTATTCAGGTCGATATAAAGTTTTATTGTTTAAATGAGATTGGGTTGATATCAATAGAGGTTGCAAGAAAGATAAATTTGATTTCACGCTTGTGAATTTCTCGCATTTGGCGCACAAAGGGAACAATTTAATTGATGATCCATTTGTGTTAGCATCACAAGTTATGAAAGTTTACTTTGTTAAGGATGAAAGACAACCCGGTTGGCAAATCATCAAACATGCTAAGCTTAGAGATGTGTTCGATATGGGTGATGCGTCATCCTTTAACAAAGATGGGGAACTTGAACAATTTATTTTAGATGATTCTACGGACACTAGTGTTTCAAATTGGATCAGAAATGATGATGGTGCTAATGGCTTGGATGTCACTCCAGATATGGAAAATGAAAATATAGAGGAATATCCAATTAATGAAGAAAATGGAGAAGACATGTTTTAGAGTTATATGTCATCTTTTGTACATGTTCTATTGTAATCATGGGCTAATGGATTAGATGTTATCTTTTATTGATCTTTTTCTACAACTACAATATGAGAACATCTTAGTAATTGAATGTGTTACTTTATTGTTATTTTTTTATAAATTTAGTTTCAGTAAGAAATTTGAATTTAAAATTGGTACTTTTGTGTTATTTAATACTAGATTTAGTAAGTGAATGTGGTACTTTATTGTTAGTTTTTTTCTGCAATTGCAATATAATTTTTTAATACTAGATTTGCTGACAATAAGATGTTGCTACAATATAAGTTACTCATATTTTATATTGAATTTTGCAGGACTTTGAACAATATGCCGAAGCGAAAACGTCTTAGCATTGTTTCTTCATCTAGAAACTCTGAATCTCGTGCTCGAAGTGAAGAACAACGAGCAACATCTGCTCAGCATCAGGAACAATCTCAAGCACAACAATCACAACAATCTGAAGAAGTTCAAGGAGTAGGTGGAGAACACTCTCGTGAAGAACAATCACAACCTTCATCAGGTATGATATGTTCACCTCAAATTAATGGTTCAAATACAATTTTTTGTTTGAGTTTCATTTGCACTTAATCATATTCATTTAGAGAACATTAATCGTAAGAAAGTCGAGGAGCAACACTTATGCTGGATATTTGGGAGCTGCCAGAGGGACAACGCGTTAATGTCAAAATTAACAATTTATATCAACCTGTGGGTGAAGAATCAACTTGCTTATGTCGCTTCATAGGAACGATGGTGAGAAAGGCTGAGTTTGCGCCAATTAGTTATTTGAATTGGCATGAGATGCCGAACAATAAGAATGAAGAAATGTGGTTCACGATCGAGGTATGTGCACTAATTCAATACTTGTTATTTTAAAATGAAATTAATTCTTAGAAACAAGGTTGTACTTATACAGAAACAATATGCTTCTATTCTTTAAGTTTCTCTCTTAGAATTACATGATCTGTTTTGGATTGTCCTTTGAATTTGAGAAAACAAACACTGCTTTTATAGATACAATATGCTTCTATTCTTTTGGTGCTAAATAATAATTGTTCTTGGATTGTGATACCAATTATTTTGTTAATGCAATTAAGGTTTCAATTCCAACTATTTGATTCGGAGGAAGGCGTTGATGAAGCTACATTAAAACATTTTAAGAAATGGTTTCTCTCAAATATGAATACCAAATGGAGGCAATAGAAAAATGAATTGAAATCTCAAATATTTGATGAGAACCAAACTGTAGAGCAGATCGTTGAAAATTGCAAGGATCCACGAGTGAATTTAGACCAATTGAAGACATTTGTTGAATATTGGTTGTCCTCAAAAGCAATGGTAAGATACTACGGTTTTATAATTTCTATAACTTTAATATTTAAACTTTTATTAACAATTTATTACTTATAATTCGAATAGGAACAAAGTGCCACAAATAGATCAAATAGGTCAAAGTTAAGTGAACCACATTGCACATGAACAAGATCTTTCCCTCGGATTTTTGAAGACTTGGTGCGTATAATTTTCTTTATTATTACCATTGATTTGAAAAATAACAATTGTTTCTAATATCTCTCGTTTTCTTAATGTCAGACTGCATCTAATGGAATCCCACTGACACGAGCTGATGTCTATGTTCGATCCCGTACACGTAAAGATTGAAGCATCGTAAATTCCAGGGCCACGGTTGTTGTGGTAATTTATTATTATTAAGTCTTGTATACGTGTTCGGTATAAATATAATATAATTATTATATTATATGTTTAACTTGCTTATATTTTTAGGAACGTATTCAAGAGAAGAGAAATGAAAGCTCGTCTTCTGAGAATTTATCACAAACTTCATGGTCAAATGATGTGTTTGCTCAAGTTAAGGGACCAGAAAGAAGAGGACGTGTTCGTTGTGTAGGGGCGGTTCACACTCGTTCTTCTCAGGAATCTGGACCTTCACAATCAGTCCAAAATACTGAAGAAGTGGAAGGGTTGAAATCTAAGGTTGCGAAATTAGAAAAACATTTTGAAACTTGCTTTCTACCCTACTTTCAACAACAACGTACAGATCTACATGTGCATGATATGGATGCTTTGCTTTGTATGGTTGATACAGATGTATTCAAAATATTTTTCTTTCTTATTACTCCATTCATTTTTATTTAAATTCATTATTTTAATTGCTTTTAATAGGCAACTCCTGATGCTGGTAGTGCTTCAACAGCAATCAATAGTACCAGTCAATCATTGCCTTCAACAAATCAACAGAATACAAATGCAAATGATCCAAGCACACAATAGAGGAGGATCATCAATTATTTCTAGCTTTTATTATTTAAGTTATTAAGAAAAAAGAATATTTGCTTGCATATTTCTTTCGCTTGTACTAGACTTGTAGGTACATGTTTTATTGATTATGTATTACATATTTCTTTATTTGAACATTAAATCGAATATTTTCCCTTTAAATCGAACATTAAATCAAATATTTTCCATTTAAAAAATGAATAATTTTTGTTATAATAGTTTTAGTAATTTTAATATTTAAAATAAAAAATATTAAATAAAAATAATAGAATGTATTAATAATTATTAATATTTTAATAAACAAATACATACCAATTACACCTATACCGACAGACAACACTGTCGGTATAAATATTTTATATAGATCTTACATGATACATATACCGACGCAAAAAACCGTTAGTAAAAGCTGTAATATATACTGACGGACAAATCGTCCGTACATATAACAACTATACTGACGGATGAACCATTAGTAAATGCCGTAGTATATACCGATGGACAAACCGTCAGTACAGATAAAAGCTATACCGACAGACAAACCGTCAGTACAGATAACAACTATACCGACGGACAAACCGTCAATAAAAGCCGTAATATATACCGACGGAAAAAATCCGTCAAAATATATACCCTAATTTGTCGGGGTAGTCCATACCTATGCCTACGGTTTTGTCTGTCAGTATAAGGCATTATATCTATACCAACGATTTTGTCTGTTGGTATAAATTTATACCGGCAAGCGTATTACTGACGGTACTTTGTCTGTCGGTACTTTGTCTGTCGGAATTTCCCTTTTGTCCGTCGGTAAAAAAGGCTTAGAACATATACCGACGAAATTTTGATGTTGTATTGACGGATTTGTGTCCGTCGGTATATGTCATTTTTTTGTAGTGGAATGGGATGAAGCAAGTCCGAAGGAACTTGGTGCTCAGCCTTAACTTGCTGACAAGCTAAGCATCTTGTCACAAATTCAGATACATCTCTTTTCATACTAAGCCACTAATAAAAAGGGCGAAGGTCTTGGAACATCTTGTTGATACTCAGATGCATAGCAAATAGACTACAGTGCGTCTCTCGAAGCATATGGTCCCTCAAATCCTCCAAGGCTGGGACACACAACCGAACCTTGAAGTACAAGATTCCACCATCTCGCACTTCAAAATCGGATGCCTCCCATCTTTAAACTATCTCTATCTTTTCCACCAACTCTTCGTCCTCTTGATCTCTTGCACTAAGGTAGGCTTCACTCGAAGCTCGGCTAACAACCCACCATTTTCGGTCATCCTTAGATGGGCAAACATCGCTCTCAAGTCTGACATAGAATTTCGACTCAAAGCATCGACCACCACATTAGCTTTACGGGGATGATACTCTATGATACAACCATAGTCCTTTAGCAGCTCAATCCATCGCCTTTGCCTCAAATTCAACTCCTTTTGGGGATGAGGTACTTCAAACTCTTATGATCGATATCGGTATAACACTTTTCTCCATACAGATAGTGCCTCCAAATCTTCAACACGAAGGTGACTGCGGCAAGCTCCAAATCATTCGTACGATAGTTCCATTCGTGAGGCTTGAGTTGTCTCGAGGTATAATAGAACACCTTACCCTTTTGCATGAGAGCACAACCAATCCCATTCAACGAATCATCACTAAACACAACATAATCCTTTCGCAGTTCGGGTTGCATCAAAATTGGAGCCTCTATAAGGTAAGCCTTCAAATGCTCAAAGCTTTGTTGTCTTTTCTCGTTCCACTCAAACAAAACTACTTTCTATAATCACTTGGTCATAGGTACCGCTATGATAGAAAAGCCCTTGACAAAATGATGGTAATGTCCGGCAAGCCTAAGGAAACTATAGACTTTCGCGATATTCCTAGGTGGTTTCCACTCTACCACAGTATGAATCTTTTGCGGATCGACACAGATCCCATTTGGTGCAACAATGTGGCCCAAAAACGCTATCTTAGAGAGCAAAAATTCACACTTACTGAACTTGGCAAAAAATTTTCTTTCCCTCAAGGTTTGAAGGACAACATGAAAGTGATAGTCGTGCTCCCCTTTCGAGCTCGAATAAACCAAGATGTCAGCAATGAAGACCACTACAAACTGATCTAGATAGGGCTGAAAAATACGGTTCATCAAGTCCATATTAGTTGCAAGTGCGTTGGTAAGCCCAAAAGGCATTACAAAGGACTCATAATGTCCATACAACGTCCTGGAAGCGGTATTCTGAATATCCTCTTCTACTACCTTCAACTAGTAGTAACCCAACCTCAAGTTGATCTTTGAGAACACATAGGCACTTCTCAACTGGTCAAACATGTCATCCATCCTTGGTAGGGGATAACAGTTCTTCATCGTTACCTTGTTGAGCTGGCGGTAGTCAATGCACATTCTCATTGACCCATCATTCTTCTTGACAACAAGACTAGTGCACCTCAAGGTCAGATGCTCGGTCAGATAAAACCTATTTCCAAAAACTCTTGAATCTAATTCTTTAACTCTCTCAATTCTGTCGGTGCCATGCGATACGGTACAATGGATACTAGTGCCGTGCCAGGCATCGCGTCTATCCGAAACTCTAGCTCGCGATCTGGAGTTGGTCCAAGAAACTCTTCTAGAAGCACATCGGCAAACTCTCTAATATTCCAAAGGCTTTCAAGCATCAGACTCTCAACCCTTGTATCAACTACGCGAGCCAAGAAGGCCTCGCAACCTTACTAGATCATCCTTTGTGCCGCCAAGGGCAACACTACATTGGAAAGCCAAGGATTTTTCTCACCCTTCACCACTAACTTGGCCCCATCCAAACCACGAAGCTTAAGGCTCTTCATTCTACAACCCAACTGCGCATCATGCTCAAACAACCAAACCATCCCTAAGATGGCATCAAACTCTTGAAACGGTAACACCATCAGATCAGTTAGAAAGATCAAGCCTTGAACTTCAATCGAACACCTCTGGTACACCTTATCTATTAAAATATCATACCCCAAAGGACTAGTCACATAGACTCCTATCTCAAGATTCTCGGCAAGAATACCTCACTATTTGGATAATCCACTACAGATGTAGGAATAGGTAGATCTCAAATCTATAAGAGTAACTATAGGGACTGAAAACAAGGTAAACATACTTGAGATAACATTAGTAGCCTCACAGTCCTCCTGAGCCTTGACTACATATTGTCTCATGGGTGCCCTCGCGATGGAATGGATCGTACCTCCACTTTGATGTCCAAACATTTAGCTCGCTCCTCCTCTAGCAAAGCCCCAACCCCTCTAAACTGGATAAGAGGCCCTCTAATTCTGAACTAGAGTGGTGTCAGTAGCTGTCGAATAGTCCCTCAGATAATGATCCGGTGACCCACAACCATAACAAACTCTGGCTATCCCCAACACTCGCTTTTATGCTTACGTACACACTAATCACAAATTGGTACGCTCACACTCTTCTATGAGCCCTCCGAGCTCATCATAGACGAAGGCAAATGCCTTTTACAACCAGTTGATTCTAACCTACGGTCTGATCTTGAATTCTGGTTCGAAGCTCCTCTACCTTGGTTCCATCAGTTTTTGTTCTTATCGGAATAAGACTGCGAGTTGTTGGAGGAGTTCCAGGTTCTCCCGCTCGAGCTTCCATGCCCACCAGCCGGGCCATAGGTCAAACCTTGCACTTGATGAAGTGACTTGGCATTAGCAGTCAATTCCAAAAACAATTTTGGTGGGGCAGCAGTCAATTCCAAAAACAATTTTGGTGGGGCAACAGTCAAGTATGTCTGAATTTCCTTCTTCAAACCTTTTAGAAACCCCTTGCACCTCATCTTCTCGTTAGCGGCCAACTTAGGGGCATACCTACTCAACTACAAGTAATCTTCTTCATATTCAAAGAATAATCGGCTCCCCTGGACAAAGTGAGTGAACCGATCTCTCAAGCTATCAATGTGGGCTTCTCCCACATACTTCCTCTCAAACTCATCCAAGAAGTCATCCCAAGTAGGTTGGTTAGGATACCATCCCAAATATATGGTCTCCCATCACTATCGAGCTGTAACACCCTGGTTTTGGGCCTAGATGTTTTAGACATCGGATCAGACCGGTAGAGAACGGTTCGAATTGCGTAAGGTGATTTTAAGAAATCAAGGATCGGGATAGGATAAAATTTTGATAAAAATTGATAAAATCCTCTAAAAATATCATTAAGAGGTTGGTCAAATCAATTTTACAAAAAGGATTTGGAAAATGGACATTTTGAGTAGTGACCAAATTGTAAAGTTTCAAAACTGGGAAAAATGTGCTTTTTAAGGTGGAAGCAGAAATCTTAGAATATTTAGGGGGCTTTAAGTCAATTTGACCTTTCTTCAAATATGACATGTGTTTTAAATGGATTTTAATTAAAGAATTTTAATTAAATAAGATATTAATTAATTGATAGTTAGTGGATTTTCATTTTACGAAACTACCAATTCCCTCTCATTTTAACCAAACACTATTTTCTCTTATCTTTTCCAGAATTCTTTCTCTCAAAAGTTCTCTCAACATTTTCTAAATCAATTTCAAGAGATCTTCCTTAATTCTTCAAGATTTTTGCAAGCAAAACTTGTCATCTATTGAAGGAAGCAAGGATTAGAGGTAAATCCCGTTCTCAACCTCTAATCTAAGTTCTTTATTGAAATTCCTAAAATAATTGGCTTCTATTAACTATTTTTGATTGAGTTTTCAATATAGTTTTGATTTGAGATCAAAATATTGTGAAAATGTGGATGAAATCTTGATTTTTGGACTTGATGAGTTGGGCACTGTTTTGTGTTGATTTTAATTGATTTCTAAGTTGGTTTATATGTTAAAATGATGTGTTAACAATCTAGATCCCGAAATCCTTGAGATCCTTGAGTTTCTTGGTAGTTTTAAGTGTGATTTTGGGGTGGAATGATGGAATCTTGATGGCTGGAGGTATAAGGATGAGTTAGGATGTTTATTAGATGTGTTTTGATGTTGTTAATGGTTTGGAAGTGTTGCATGATGGTTGGGCTTGGTTTATGAGGCAATCGATTGAATTTTCGGTTGTGTTGGAAGGGTATTTTGGTGTTGTTTGAGTGGGCAACGAATCTAAGGATTGTTGCTGGTGTTAGAATGCATTTTAATGCATTTAGATCTCTGTTTTGATGTTGTGAAAACTGGGGATCTTGATTCGGAAGCTCACGAGGTGATTTTGGAGGCTCTGGAGGTGTAATTTCCATGTCGGTGAACAAGGCTTCGCGTATCGGTGAGTGGAAATGCAATTTCCTGCTTTGTAATGCTTTGAGCGTACTCTTGGGAGCTTAGTGTAAGCTGGATACACTTAACTAAGCTCAAGTGTAAGTGTTTCAGTAATCCATCTCTTGAAAATGTGTTGAGTTGGCTGAAAATGCATTTGATGTAAGAGTGGATTTGTTTACTGATTTTAAGCATGTTTAAGCATGGTTTAATGCTGGATTTTAATGTCATTATGTAAAGGATGCACTAGGTAAGTGATCTTTGGTTTTCATATGAAAATGCATATGATGTTAAGCATGTGTGCTTGTGGAAATGACATTGTGGTTATGCTTGAAAAACAATGGATTAATGTGGATAAAAGATTATATTGGCAAGTGATGAAATGGTTTTTAGTTACTTAAATCGAATATAGTTAGCCGGCTATAGGATTGGGTGCACCGTGAATAAAGTTGCCTTGGATGTTGAGGGGTTGTGATTGTGCCGTAATCTCCATCCAAGTACCCTAACGATTGAGGTTAAGATCACAACGGTGAATGGTTAGTCCCGTGTGTGAGTCTTGTGTATGTGTTCCAAACTCTCGTTAGTGGAATTATACAACTACCAATGAGTGATGTTGAGGGGTTTTGATTGTGCCATTAGTCTCTATCACGGGTGTTGATGGGTTGTGATTGTGCCATTTGTCTCCACCCTGTGTAGTCCGGTAGTTTGTATGAAGCGCGAGGGACAACGCTTGTAATCCGCGTATCCGATTGTGTCTTCTGTTGAAAGGATTTGTGAGTTATCACTTGAAAGCCAATATAGTGTAAATGATCTAAGTGAATCATGAGATGCTTGTAAATGATGCAAGAGCGCGTGAGAAATATGTGTATAATGCAAGAATGCATGTGATGCTTGTAATCCGGAGTGTTTCAGGCTGCTGTTGCTGGAGCTCAAGTGCAGGCCCCTGCAGCTGGGCAGGTGGGTCTACCTTTGGAGAGGTTGAGGAGCTTGGGAGCAGTAGAGTTCTATGGTTTTGCACCTGAGGCGTCTGAGGCCTGGTTGGCCAGTACGATCCGCATAATGGATCAAATGGGTTGTAATGATGAGCCAAGCTTGGGTGTGCAGTTTCCTTGCTGCAAGGTGATGCTTACAACTGGTGGATGACTACCACAACTGGGATGGAACCCAATGAAGTTGATTGGGAGTTCTTCAGGGGTGCCTTCCGGAGAAAGTATCTAGGTGTAAGATACTTGGATGAGAAGAAATGGGAGTTTATGTCTCTCGTTCAGGGTAACCTATCGGTGGCTGAGTAGGAGGTTCAGTTCGTACGCTTGAGCCAGTATGCTCCTGAGCTGGTACCGAGTGAGAGGAATCGCTGTGATCGCTTCTGGTATGGATTGGTGCAAGATGTTAAGACGTACATGCTAGCTGCAGACTACACAGATTTTGATGTGCTTGTGTGTCGGGCAAAGGAAATCGAGCAGAACCTGGGCTTGTGTTCTAGAGGTGTTGGATCTAGCTCTAGAAAGAGGGCTGCTGAGTATAGTTCCGGTGGTGGACGGAACAAGAGAGGCCGTGACAGGAGACATCAGCCTGAGGGAAGGCGTGGTGTTCTGTGTCGAGGTGGGCAGGCTCAGGGAGGTCGTATGAGGTCCGAGCAGCATACATGCTGGACTTGTTGTTCGAGGGACAATTTAAGGCGGGATTGTCCTCGAGCAGCTAGAGAGGTTCAGGCTCCTGTTGCAGTGACGGGGAACTCCTGCTGGAATTGTGGTCCGGCAGATCACATGAGGAGGGAGTGTCCTTTGTTGGCTGGTGGTGGCCAAGGACGTGCTCCTGTGGTGGCTGCACCTCAGAGAGGTCGTGGGCGCGGCCGTGGGAACTTTCAGATGAGGGGCAGCGAGGTATTGCTCACGTGGTAGCTGTTCGACCTGAGGGAGGTGGACCGACGAGGGTGTATGCTCAGCGCGAGGAGCGCAACGATACCGATGTGATCACAGGTAGGGGTGTTCAAAAATACCCGGCCTGAACTACCCGACCCGCCGACCCGCCTACCCGATTTAATTTTACTGGGTATTTATATTAAAGTACCCGATTTTTTCGGGCCGGGTACCCGACCCGCAATTTTTTCCGGGTAGTTGGGCCGGGTCAGGGCCAAAAATTTTTTATAACCGGGTACCCGACCCGACCCGCTAATTTTAATATTTATATATTTTACATTTTAAATTCTATTTTCATTTTATGTTTCTTATTATTTTTCCTTAAAAATTAATTTTAAACCCCTAACTTCTTTTTATACTTGTATTATATACTTTTAAGTTTATAACTTTTCAAAAATATTTATATTAATTTGTCAATATTAGAGTCAAAAAAATCATGATCGAGATTAATATTTTTAATACCTGCTTTTGTCGATAAACTTTAATATATATACATATATATCCAAATATTTCTCTCTTAAAACTAACCACAAATCAATATTTTTAGTGTTTGAAATATATATCATGAAATTTTATGTGTTTCTTATGCATTTTTTTTTTAAAAATTAGATTTGAAAAATATAAAAAAATAAACCGGGTACCCGGTACCCGATTTTACGGGTACCCGAATTTTACGGGTACCCGGTTCTTATGGGCTGGGTCACGGGCCGACTTTTAAGTACCCGGAAATTCCAGGTACCCAAAATTTAGGGTACCCGAAAATCCGGGTACCCGGATATGAACACCTCTAATCACAGGTACCTTTGCTCTCCAGTCTTTATCTTTGCAGGCTTTGATTGATTCTGGATCCACGCATTCTTATATGTTGAGTGAGCATGCACATTTGCTTGATATACCTGTTGAGATGCTTGGGGATAGGAATGCAAGTGACTAGTTTTTTTGGTGAGACAATAGTCATTAGGAAGTTGTATAGGAGGTGTCCTCTGTCTGTGCAAGGTCATGTTTTTCTTGTGGATTTGATGGAATTGCCTTTCTACGGATTTGATATAATCCTTGGCATGGATTGGTTGACGGAGCACAGAGCCATGGTTTACTTTGATGTTAAGCGAGTCACCTTAAAGTTGGCTGACGACTATGAGGTTGTTGTAGTAGGCGAGAATGTGAAATTCTTGTCGAATGTAATTTCGGCCTTGGAAGCAAATCATATGAAGAGGTTGGGATGTGAGGCTTACCTGTCTTACGTGATGAATCCTGGTACTAAAGATGTGCGTGTGCAGGACATTCGAACGGTTCACGATTTTCTGGGTGTCTTTCCAGAAGAATTGTAACGCCCCGGTTTTGGGCTTGGAAGTCTTGGGCGTTGACCGGTTGGTCAAAGTGCTGTTCGAATCGTAAGAGGTTAAATTAGGAAAGCCTAGTTCGGGTTGCATAAAAATTATGGAAAAATGTTCTAAAATCATCTTTTATTATAATTAAGTGAACTGTGAAATCAATTTTGGAAAATGAGTTTCGGAAATATGACATTTGGCTAGTGACCAAAATGTAATTTTTGAAAGTTTGGTGTCTATTTTATAAAGGGTTGAAACTTTGAATCCTTAAGGAGCTATTTACCCAAAGGGAGTTTCTCCAGATTTTTCTAAAATATTTTAACTCATAATTCTGATTTTAAAAGAATCAAAAGGAGGGAAAATCCAATTTTAGCTATTTTCTCATTTAACTACCTATTTTCTCTCTATCTTTTTCTCTCAACCCAAACACTCATTTCCAGAGATCTTGTTCTGATTTTCTCACCTAAAATCATTCTTTCAACTCTCAATTGATTGCAAATCATTGTGTCTTCAAATCCTCTTCAATTGCTTCAAGTTTCATCAAGCTTTTCTATTCCAAAAAGAGGAGAAACTCAAGTTTGGAGGTAAGAACGTCCTTCTCCTCTGAACTTCAAGTTCTTTAATGAAATTCCTAAAGTTTTCAATCCTAATTTGATAATTGATTAAAGGTTTAAAGGTTGATTTATGGATCTTGGCTAATTATGCAAGATTTTGATGATTTCACTTGATTTTCGTTTGATCTGTTAAATCAGTGTTTTGAGAAGTGTTTTTGATGTTAAATAATCATTAAATTGATGTGGAAATGAGTCTTGATTGATGCAATCCCGGATAGGTTGGGTTTCCTAATTTTAGCTTGTGTTTTAAGGTAGCTTTTGTGGTGATCTTGTGGATCTGGTGTTGCTGGAGGTATAAGGATGGTTGTAGGTTGTTTTTAGATGTTAAATGATGTTAATGGAAGTGAGGTTTTGCTGGTTTGTGGCTGGGCTTTGTTTAGAAGTGTTTCGGATGCATTTTCGGTTGTGTTTGGTGGCCGAAAATGGAGGTTTAGTGAGAGCAGCGAGTTTAGATGCTTTCATTGAAGCAATTAATGCATGATGATGCATTAATCCTCTGCTTTAATGTGTTGAAACAGGGGAGGCATCCTTGGATCCAAGAATTGTTGATCCGGAGGCTTGATTTGGTGCTTTGGCTTGAAGCAAAGTGGAAATCGGTGAGTGGATTTGTGAAAATGGTTTTCGGCTTTGAAACCAAGGTTTTGGGAGCTTAGTTTAAGTCTAAACAACTTTGCTAAGCTCAAGTGTAAGTTTTCGGATTACTCTCTCTAAGTGGTGGCCATGTTTTGATGAAATGTGAAATGATGATTTTGCATGATTTGCTACTGTTTTGGAAAGCATGTTTTAGCATGTTAATTGCTGATGTTTTAGCATGATTTATGCTGATGATTAAAGCCATGTGATGAAGGTAACTCTAGTTAGGAGTACCTTGTTTTTATGCAATGCTAAATGATGATTTAATGCTTTGAAATGCATGATGAAATGGCTTGATTTAAATGCTTTAAAATAGTGGATTATATGATGTATAAAGTGTGTATTGGCAAGTGATGGTTTGTAAAAGTGAAGGTCACTAAGGTGGTTAAAAGTCCTTGAGTGAGCCTTGTTATCTAAGATCATCAAGGTGATTAAAAGTCCTTGGATGAATCTTGTTGCGGACTCTAAGGTGGTTAAAAGTCCTTAGGTGCTCCTTTCCATGGTGGTTAAAAGTCCATGGGGCCAAGGTGTTTAAAAGCCCTTGGGGCCAAGGTGTTTAAAAGTCCTTGGGGTAATTCAAGCTACGGACACAAAGGTGGTTAAAAGTCCTTGTGTGGTCCATTCATGGTGTTTAAAAGTCCATGGCCAAGGTGTTTAAAAGTCCTTGGGGTCCAAGGTGTTTAAAAGTCCTTGGGGAAAGTTGTTGAACTTGATTTCATAAATGAAATGTATCACTTAAGCCAATATGACATGTACAGTACATGAGATGCATGAGATGCATGATTTAATGTTTATGTTGAAGCATGAGATGCTTGTGTAAATGAAATGTGGAAGCATGATATTGCTTGATTTAAAGTATGCTTTGAGCATGTGTAAAGATTGTTTACAAGCTTGATCTACAAATGGTTTTAAATGCATTATTGAATGGTTTTTAAAGAGCACTCCTCACTAAGCTTTGGCTTACGCTCTCTCGTTTTCTTGATTCAATAATGCAGAGCATTAGAGTACATTGAGGGCAGCAAGAGAAGGCAAGCATACAAGTTCAAGTAAAGCTCAATGTATGGAAGGTTTTGTTAAACATTTTAGCTTTTGGTTGATTTGGCAATGGGGGACCAATGTGTATGTTTTGGGAGGTGTTTGAGACTCCCTATGGATGTTAATTGATTGTTTGAATTGCTGGTTTTTGGATTGAATTTATATTGCTTGCTTATGAAGGTTTATTGCTTGAATGATAGCTTAAGTAGGAAGCATGCTATATGAATTGGGGCTTTTCACATGTGATGATTAAATGTTGAATTGTTGATGCAATTGAGGTCCTTGCATGTTGTATGATTAAATGATATGGTTTGGTGATGTTAATTTGGTGTATAATGCATGTTTGATGCTGTTTTCGAGTTGTTTCCAGGCAGGGGTATCGATACTCGGGCTTGGGTATCGATACACCTGAGCCAAATATGCATGTTTCTGCCCAGGGGTATCGATACCTCTGAACAGGTATCGATACCATATGAATGGAGTATCGATACCAGGGGGAAGGTATCGATACCCTTGCTAGAGTTTGGTTTCTGCCTTCCCCGAGTATCGATACGACACATGGCGTATCGATACCGACCGTTAAAATCAGTTAAAAGTATCTTTGGATGTTTCGTTTTGTTTACGTTTTGGTCCTGAATCATGTTTGATCAATTGTATGAGTTTGGATTGTCCGTTTGAGCTGAAATTTCACAGAGAAGCATGAAACCTGACTAATTTCAAGATGGTAACTTTAATTTGGGTTAAGTCCCTTAATTTATCAGAAATTACAATTTGGTCCCTAAAGTTGTAATATGTTCAATTGGGTCCCTGTTTGATCTCTGATGTTTGTGATCTTTTGATATGTTGTTTGTATGATCACAATTAAGGTTAATGTGCATCTAGACAAGTCTAAAAAGAAAAAAAAAGGGTCGTTAATCAAGGTTGACTTTCGGGTTGACTTTGGTTTTCCCCGTGTGACTTTCTTAATTCGGGTCAACCGTCTAGACCGGGTTAAGGGGGTTACATTTGGTGGTATCAGAGCTAGGTTCTCGAGTAATTGGGAATGTGTGAATGCATGATTGAAGCATGGTTTGGTTGGTATGCTTGTTGAGTGAAAGCATGTTCAGTGATTTGTGATGATGATGTGTAAGTGATGCATGTTGTGATGATGCATGATGAGGATACCCATTGCCAAACAAAAGCTAAAGAGATGATGTTGTTTTTGAAAGAAATTGAGCTTGAATACTTGGAATTTGCTTACCTTGCTGGTCCTGACTTGTTTTATTTTGTATTGTTATGCATGGTAAAAGTATGGCACCACGTAGAGAGTTAAGGAGTAGCGTGAGAGCTACGACCCCGGAGGGGAATGTGAATGATGAGCACACGGGTAGTGCTGTGATACCTCCTTCTCCACCTGGTGGTGGTGGTGCGGAGAGGGAAAGAGCTGGAGCTGAGGCAGCTGGTGCTGGAGCTGCAGGACCTGAGGTTGGTCAGGGGCAAGCGATGCCTGACATGTCTGTGCTGGTACAAGCTATTGCGGGTGCTTTTCGAGCAGCAGTAGCTGGAGCTCAAGGAGCTGGGCATCAGGGAGATGCTGGAGCTAGACTACCCTTGGAACGTTTGCGCAGTCTTGGTGGGACTGAGTTTAGGGGTATGTCAGCTGAGAGGTCAGAAGCATGGTTGGAGAGTACCAAGCGTGTCTTGGGGCAGATGAGTTGCACTGATGTGCAGAAGCTGGGATGTGTGGTGTCACTGCTGCAAGGTGATGCTTATACGTGGTGGACGACCACAATCTCTGGGATGGCTGATGCTGATGTTACTTGGACGTTCTTTCAGCATGCGTTTAAGAGGAGATATCTGGGAGTTAGATATCTGGATGAAAAGAAGCGTGAATTCATGTCTCTGACTCAAGGGAACATGAGTGTGGCTGAGTATGAGGTACAGTTCGTACGTCTTAGCCAGTATGCACCGGAGCTGATACCTGATGAGCGCGAGAGGTGCGAAAGGTTCCGTTATGGCTTGGTGACGGAGGTTAAGACCTATATGTTGGCTGCTGAGTATAATGATTTCGATGTGCTGGTTAGTCGGTCCAAAGACATTGAGATGAACCTGAGTTTGTCTGCTAAGGGTGCTGGAGCTAGTTCTGGAAAGAGAGCTGCAGAGTATAGTTCCGGTGGACGGAACAAGAGAGGGCGTGATCAGAGGTTTCAGTCTTCGTCTAAGAGAGGTGGAGGTGCACCTGCTAGGGGTGGCAATGCTAGAGCTGACCCTAGTGCTTGTTGGATTTGTGGTTCCCGTGGTCACTTGAAGCGTGACTGTCCTCGTGCTGGAAGGGAGGTTCAAGCTCCTGTGTTGGCAGCTGGTTATGAGTGCTGGAACTGTGGTTCAGCAGATCATCTGAGACGTGATTGTCCGAGGATGGCTGGTGGTCAAGAGCGTGCTCCTGTTGCTGCAGCACCGCAGAGAGGTCGTGGGCGCGGCCGTGGTAATTTTCAGAGGCGAGAGGAAGGTGGGCGCGGTGTAGCTCATGTTGTGGCTATTCAACCTGAGGGTGGAGGCCAAGCGAGGGTGTATGCACAGCGCGAGGGAAGGAATGATGCTGATGTGATTGCAGGTACCTTTACTTTGCAATCCTTGTCATTGCTTTCTTTGATTGATTCTGGATCTACGCATTCATACATTCTTCGTGAGCATGCTGAGTTGCTTGGTTTGCCTGTTGAGTCTTTGGATGTTGGTGTTAGAGTCACTAGTTCTTTTGGTGAAACTGTTGTGACTCGTAAGCTTTATAGAAGGTGTCCTTTGGTTGTTCAAGAGCATGTCTTTCTTGTTGATCTTATGGAGTTGCCCTTTTATGGTTTTGATGTGATCCTTGGTATGGATTGGCTTGCTGAGCATCGTGCTGTTGTGGATTGTGAGAATAAGCGGGTTTCGCTTAAGCTTGCGGATGATTATGAAGTGGTGGTGGTTGGTGAGAATGTGAAGTTTCTTGCCAATGTTGTTTCTACCTTGGAGGCGAGCAGGATGCTGAGGCAAGGTTGTGAAGCTTTTCTAGCTTTCGTGATGAATCCTAGTTCGAAGGAGCTGAGGGTGCAGGATATCAGGGTTGTGAAGGAGTTTCCTGATGTTTTTCCTGAGGAGTTGCCTGGTTTACCTCCTAATCGCGAGGTGGAGTTTGGTATTGAGCTGTATGAGAATACCACTCCTGTGTCCATTACTCCCTATAGAATGGCACCTAAAGAGCTGAAGGAGCTGAAGACGCAGTTGCAAGAGTTGCTTGATCGTGGTTTCATCCGGCCGAGTGTTTCGCCTTGGGGTGCTCCTGTTTTGTTTGTGAAGAAGAAAGATGGCACAATGAGGATGTGCATTGATTACCGTCAGCTGAACAAGTTGACTATCAAGAATCGGTATCCTTTGCCGAGGATTGATGATCTCTTTGATCAATTTCGGGGAGCTGCTGTGTTCTCTAAGATTGACTTGAGGTCAGGGTATTATCAATTGAAGGTGAAGGATGTGGATGTGCCTAAGACAGCTTTCAGGACAAGGTATGGGCATTATGAGTTCCTTGTGATGCCGTTTGGTTTGACAAATGCTCCTGCTGCTTTCATGGACATGATGAATCGTGTTTTTCATGAATACCTGGACAAGTTTGTTGTGGTGTTCATTGATGATATCCTTGTGTACTCGCGTACTGAGGAAGAGCACGAAGAGCATTTGAGGATTGTGTTGCAAGCTTTGTTGGAGAATCAGCTTTATGCTAAGCTGAGCAAGTGTGAGTTCTGGCTTAGAGAGGTGGTTTTCCTTGGACATGTGGTCTCAGCTGAGGGGATTCGTGTTGATCCTCAGAAGATCGAAGCAGTGATGAACTGGAAAGTTCCTAAGTCTGTTCAGGAGGTTCGTAGTTTCCTTGGTTTGGCAGGATACTACCGAAGGTTTGTGGATGGTTTTTCCAAGATTGCTGCTCCTTTGACGAAGTTGCTGCAGAAAGATGTTAAGTATGAGTGGACAGAAGCGAGGCAGCAAGCTTTTGAGAAGCTGAAGATGGCTTTGACGCAGGCTCCTATCTTGATTCAGCCTGAATCAGGGAAAGAGTTCATAGTCTACAGTGATGCATCCTATGTTGGTTTGGGGTGTGTGCTGATGCAAGAGGGTAAGGTTGTGGCTTATGCGTCGCGGCAGTTGAAGGTGCATGAGCGCAATTATCCTACGCATGATATTGAGCTGGCTGCAGTGGTTTTTGCTCTGAAGATCTGGAGGCATTATCTGTATGGTGAGAAGTGTACTGTGTACACGGATCACAAGAGTTTGAGGTATCTGATGTCTCAGAAGGAGTTGAATCTCAGGCAGCGACGTTGGTTGGAGTTGCTCAAGGATTATGATCTGTCGATTGAGTATCATCCTGGGAAGGCCAATGTTGTTGCGGATGCCTTGAGTAGAAAGGTAGCTGTCGAGCTTAGAGCTATGTTTGCTAGCTTGAGTATATCGCAGGATGATGGTCTTGTAGCTGAGTTGCAAGTGAAACCATCGTTGGTTCAGTTGATCAAGGATAAGCAGTTGTTGGATGATTCCTTGGTGTCTCATGTTCAGGATATTGCGGAGGGTAGACCTTCGGATTTCTGCTTTAATGAGGATGGAGTGTTGTGTTTTGGTAGTCGGATAGTAGTGCCTGCTGATGCTGAGTTGAGGCGTGCTATTCTGGCTGAAGGTCATAGCAGTCCTTTTGCTATGCATCCTGGTAGTACAAAGATGTATCGCGATCTTCGTGATGAGTACTATTGGGTAGGTTTGAAGAAGGATGTGGCAGAGTTCGTGAGCAAGTGTTTGGTGTGTCAGCGAGTCAAGGCTGAACATCAGGTTCCTTCTGGTTTGTTGCAACCGCTGAAAATCCCTGAATGGAAGTGGGAGAGGGTTACCATGGATTTTGTATCTGGTTTGCCTTTGTCTCCGTCGAAGAAGAATTCTGTTTGGGTGATTGTGGATCGCTTGACGAAGTGTGCGCATTTCTTGCCTGTGCATACTATGTTCTCTTTGGACAAGCTGGCAGAGCTGTACATTGCTGAGGTTGTGAGGTTGCATGGTGTGCCTAAGTCGATCGTGTCGGATAGGGATCCGAGGTTCACATCGCGTTTTTGGCAGTGTTTGCATCAAGCTCTGGGTACAAGGTTGCATTTCAGTACATCCTATCATCCTCAGTCGGATGGCCAGTCTGAGCGTGTTATTCAGATTTTGGAGGATATGTTGAGATGCTGCGTGATAGAGTTCCAAGGTTCTTGGGAGAAGCATCTGCCTTTGGTTGAGTTCGCTTACAACAACAGTTTTCAGGCGAGTATACAGATGGCACCTTATGAGGCTCTGTATGGGAGGAAGTGTAGGACTCCTCTGTGTTGGGCTGAAACTGGTCAAAAGTTGGTTTCGATGCCTGCTTTGTTGAAAGGTACCACCGAGAAGGTGAAGCTCATATGTGAGAGGTTGAAGGCTGCTTCTGATCGGCAGAAGTCTTACGCGGATTTGAAGCGTAGGGAGATAGAGTTTGCGGTGGGTGATCGCGTGTTCTTGAAGGTTTCGCCTTGGAAGAAGGTGATGAGGTTTGGGCGGAAGGGTAAGCTGAGCCCTAGATACATTGGACCGTATGAGGTTGTTGAGCGTGTGGGTCCTGTTGCGTATCGGTTGAGGTTACCTCAAGAGCTGGAGAAGATTCATGGTGTGTTCCATGTTTCTATGCTCCGGAAGTATAGATATGATCCTTCGCATGTGATGCCTGTGGAGGAAGTGGAATTGAATCCGGATTTGACCTATGATGAGGAACCGGTGAAGGTTCTGGATTCAGATAGCAAAGTTCTTCGTGGCAAGACCATTGAGTTGGTGAAGGTGCTATGGAAGCATCGCGGTGTTGAGGAGGCCACGTGGGAGCGGAAGGAAGATATGCTGAAGCAGTTTCCTTATCTCTTTCCTTCAGGTAAATTTCGAGGACGAAATTTCTTAAGGGGGGGGGGAGAGTTGTAACGCCGCGGTTTTGGGCTTGGAAGTCTTGGGCGTTGACCGGTTGGTCAAAGTGCTGTTCGAATCGTAAGAGGTTAAATTAGGAAAGCCTAGTTCGGGTTGCATAAAAATTATGGAAAAATGTTCTAAAATCATCTTTTATTATAATTAAGTAAACTGTGAAATCAATTTTGGAAAATGAGTTTCGGAAATATGACATTTGGCTAGTGACCAAAATGTAATTTTTGAAAGTTTGGTGGCTATTTTATAAAGGGTTGAAACTTTGAATCCTTAAGGAGCTATTTACCCAAAGGGAGTTTCTCCAGATTTTTCTAAAATATTTTAACTCATAATTCTGATTTTAAAAGAATCAAAAGGAGGGAAAATCCAATTTTAGCTATTTTCTCATTTAACTACCTATTTTCTCTCTATCTTTTTCTCTCAACCCAAACACTCATTTCCAGAGATCTTGTTCTGATTTTCTCACCTAAAATCATTCTTTCAACTCTCAATTGATTGCAAATCATTGTGTCTTCAAATCCTCTTCAATTGCTTCAAGTTTCATCAAGCTTTTCTATTCCAAAAAGAGGAGAAACTCAAGTTTGGAGGTAAGAACGTCCTTCTCCTCTGAACTTCAAGTTCTTTAATGAAATTCCTAAAGTTTTCAATCCTAATTTGATAATTGATTAAAGGTTTAAAGGTTGATTTATGGATCTTGGCTAATTATGCAAGATTTTGATGATTTCACTTGATTTTCGTTTGATCTGTTAAATCAGTGTTTTGAGAAGTGTTTTTGATGTTAAATAATCATTAAATTGATGTGGAAATGAGTCTTGATTGATGCAATCCCGGATAGGTTGGGTTTCCTAATTTTAGCTTGTGTTTTAAGGTAGCTTTTGTGGTGATCTTGTGGATCTGGTGTTGCTGGAGGTATAAGGATGGTTGTAGGTTGTTTTTAGATGTTAAATGATGTTAATGGAAGTGAGGTTTTGCTGGTTTGTGGCTGGGCTTTGTTTAGAAGTGTTTCGGATGCATTTTCGGTTGTGTTTGGTGGCCGAAAATGGAGGTTTAGTGAGAGCAGCGAGTTTAGATGCTTTCATTGAAGCAATTAATGCATGATGATGCATTAATCCTCTGCTTTAATGTGTTGAAACAGGGGAGGCATCCTTGGATCCAAGAATTGTTGATCCGGAGGCTTGATTTGGTGCTTTGGCTTGAAGCAAAGTGGAAATCGGTGAGTGGATTTGTGAAAATGGTTTTCGGCTTTGAAACCAAGGTTTTGGGAGCTTAGTTTAAGTCTAAACAACTTTGCTAAGCTCAAGTGTAAGTTTTCGGATTACTCTCTCTAAGTGGTGGCCATGTTTTGATGAAATGTGAAATGATGATTTTGCATGATTTGCTACTGTTTTGGAAAGCATGTTTTAGCATGTTAATTGCTGATGTTTTAGCATGATTTATGCTGATGATTAAAGCCATGTGATGAAGGTAACTCTAGTTAGGAGTACCTTGTTTTTATGCAATGCTAAATGATGATTTAATGCTTTGAAATGCATGATGAAATGGCTTGATTTAAATGCTTTAAAATAGTGGATTATATGATGTATAAAGTGTGTATTGGCAAGTGATGGTTTGTAAAAGTGAAGGTCACTAAGGTGGTTAAAAGTCCTTGAGTGAGCCTTGTTATCTAAGATCATCAAGGTGATTAAAAGTCCTTGGATGAATCTTGTTGCGGACTCTAAGGTGGTTAAAAGTCCTTAGGTGCTCCTTTCCATGGTGGTTAAAAGTCCATGGGGCCAAGGTGTTTAAAAGCCCTTGGGGCCAAGGTGTTTAAAAGTCCTTGGGGTAATTCAAGCTACGGACACAAAGGTGGTTAAAAGTCCTTGTGTGGTCCATTCATGGTGTTTAAAAGTCCATGGCCAAGGTGTTTAAAAGTCCTTGGGGTCCAAGGTGTTTAAAAGTCCTTGGGGAAAGTTGTTGAACTTGATTTCATAAATGAAATGTATCACTTAAGCCAATATGACATGTATAGTACATGAGATGCATGAGATGCATGATTTAATGTTTATGTTGAAGCATGAGATGCTTGTGTAAATGAAATGTGGAAGCATGATATTGCTTGATTTAAAGTATGCTTTGAGCATGTGTAAAGATTGTTTACAAGCTTGATCTACAAATGGTTTTAAATGCATTATTGAATGGTTTTTAAAGAGCACTCCTCACTAAGCTTTGGCTTACGCTCTCTCGTTTTCTTGATTCAATAATGCAGAGCATTAGAGTACATTGAGGGCAGCAAGAGAAGGCAAGCATACAAGTTCAAGTAAAGCTCAATGTATGGAAGGTTTTGTTAAACATTTTAGCTTTTGGTTGATTTGGCAATGGGGGACCAATGTGTATGTTTTGGGAGGTGTTTGAGACTCCCTATGGATGTTAATTGATTGTTTGAATTGCTGGTTTTTGGATTGAATTTATATTGCTTGCTTATGAAGGTTTATTGCTTGAATGATAGCTTAAGTAGGAAGCATGCTATATGAATTGGGGCTTTTCACATGTGATGATTAAATGTTGAATTGTTGATGCAATTGAGGTCCTTGCATGTTGTATGATTAAATGATATGGTTTGGTGATGTTAATTTGGTGTATAATGCATGTTTGATGCTGTTTTCGAGTTGTTTCCAGGCAGGGGTATCGATACTCGGGCTTGGGTATCGATACACCTGAGCCAAATATGCATGTTTCTGCCCAGGGGTATCGATACCTCTGAACAGGTATCGATACCATATGAATGGAGTATCGATACCAGGGGGAAGGTATCGATACCCTTGCTAGAGTTTGGTTTCTGCCTTCCCCGAGTATCGATACGACACGTGGCGTATCGATACCGACCGTTAAAATCAGTTAAAAGTATCTTTGGATGTTTCGTTTTGTTTACGTTTTGGTCCTGAATCATGTTTGATCAATTGTATGAGTTTGGATTGTCCGTTTGAGCTGAAATTTCACAGAGAAGCATGAAACCTGACTAATTTCAAGATGGTAACTTTAATTTGGGTTAAGTCCCTTAATTTATCAGAAATTACAATTTGGTCCCTAAAGTTGTAATATGTTCAATTGGGTCCCTGTTTGATCTCTGATGTTTGTGATCTTTTGATATGTTGTTTGTATGATCACAATTAAGGTTAATGTGCATCTAGACAAGTCTAAAAAGAAAAAAAAGGGTCGTTAATCAAGGTTGACTTTCGGGTTGACTTTGGTTTTCCCCGTGTGACTTTCTTAATTCGGGTCAACCGTCTAGACCGGGTTAAGGGGGTTACAAGAATTGCCTGTGTTGCCACCAAATAGGGAGGTTGAATTTGGTATAGAGTTGTACGAGAATACAACTCCGGTGTCCATTGCTCCTTATCGCATGGCACACAAAGGGTTAAAGAAGTTGAAAACGTAGTTGTAGGAGTTGTTGGATCGAGGTTTCATTCGGCCAAGTGTGTCACCTTGGGGTGCGCCTGTTCTGTTTGTAAAGAAGAAGGATGGGACGATGAGAATGTGTATAGATTGTCGGCAACTGAACAAGTTGACGATAAAGAACAAGTATCCCTTGCCTAGAATTGACGATCTCTTTGATCAATTCCAGGGAGCCTCAGTGTTTTCTAAGATAGACTTGAGATCGGGGTACTATCAGCTGAGGGTGAAGGATGTGGACGTACATAAAACTGCTTTTCAGACGAGGTACGGGCATTATGAATTTTTGGTGATGACGTTTGGTTTCACCAACACGCCTGCTGCTTTCATGGACATGATGAATCGTGTATTCCATGAATTCTTGGATCATTTCGTGGTGGTGTTCATCGATGATATCCTTGTGTATTCGCGTACTGAGGAGGATCATGATAGACACTCGAGGATCGTTTTACAAGCGTTGTTGGAGAATCAGTTGTATGCGAAGCTGAGTAAATGTGAGTTTTGGCTTAGGGAAGTGGTCTTCCTTGGGCATGTGGTATCGACTGAGGGTATTCGCGTTGATCCGCAAAAAGTGGAGGCTGTGATGAGTTGGAAAGTACCTAAGTCAGTGACGAAAGTACGGAGTTTCCTTGGGTTGGCTGGGTACTACCATAGGTTTGTCGAGGGTTTCTCAAAGATAGCGGCACCTTTGACCAAGTTGCTGCAGAAGAATGTTCGCTTTGAGTGGACAGAGGCGAGACAGCAAGCCTTTGAGAAACTGAAGGAAGCTTTGACGCAAGCTCCTGTTTTGATTCAACCTGAGTCTGGTAAGGAGTTTGTGGTCTATAGTGATGCGTCCATTGTTGGTTTGGGCTGCGTGTTGATGCAGGAGGGTAAGGTGGTGGCCTATGCCTCTAGGCAGTTGAAGGTGCATGAGCGCAACTACCCTACTCATGATCTTGAGCTTGCAGCTGTGGTATTTGCCTTGAAGATTTGGAGGCATTACCTGTATGGTGAGAAATGTGTTGTGTTCACGGATCATAAAAGCTTGAAATACCTTATGTCTCAGAAGGAGTTGAATCTTAGGCAACGACGTTGGGTGGAGTTGCTTAAGGATTATGATCTGGCGATTGAGTACCACCCGGGAAAGGCCAATGTTGTGGCCGATGCTTTGAGTCGGAAGGTGGCTGTTGAGTTGAGAGCGATGTTTGCTCGTTTGAGCATATCGTGTGAATGTGGTCTTGTAGCGGAGTTGCAAGTGAAACCATCTTTGTTATAGTTGATTAAAGAGAAACAATTGCTTGCTTGATGATTCTCTTGTTTCGCATGTTCACCACATTGCAGAAGATAGACCTTCGAATTTCAGCTTTAGTGATGATGGTGTTCTGTGTTTTGGGAGTCGAGTAGTGGTGCTAGATGATGCTGAATTAAGGCACACTATTCTGATTGAAGCTCATTGTAGTCCTTTTGCTATGCACCCGGGTAGTACAAAGATGTATTGTGACCTAAAGGATGAGTACTACTGGATGGGGTTGAAAAAGGATGTAGCTGAGTTTGTTAGTAAGTGTATGGTGTGTCAGCGACTGAAGGCTGAGCATCAGGTTCCTTCTGGATTGTTGCAGCCTTTGAGAATTCCAGAATGGAAGTGGGAGAGAATCACCATGGATTTTGTGTCTGGTTTGCCTCTGTCACCGACAAAGAAGAATTCAGTTTGGGTGATCGTGGATCGGCTTACGAAGTGTGCACATTTTCTGCCTGTGCATACTACGTATACTTTGGATAAGTTGACTGAGCTATACATAGCTGAGATTGTGTGGTTGCACGGTGTGCCAAAGTCCATTGTGTCAGATAGAGATCCGAGGTTTACAACGCGATTTTGGGAATGTTTACATCAAGCCTTGGGTACAAGGCTGAATTTCAGCACTTCTTATCATCCGCCGACGAATGGACAGTCAGAACATGTGATTCAAGTGCTTGAGGATATGCTGAGGTGCTGTGTGATAGATTTTCAGGTTCTTGAGAGAGGCACTTGCTGTTCGTTGAGTTTGCGTATAACAATAGTTACCGGGCAAGTATCCAAATGGCTCCATACGAGGTTTTGTATGGGAGGAGATGTAAAACCCCTCTTTTTTGGGCAGAAGCTGGGCAAAAGTTGATTTCAATGCCGGCTATACTTAAGGAAACCACCGAGAAGGTGAAGCTCATTTGTGAGCGGTTAAAAGCGGCATCGGATAGACATAAGTCTTACGCGAACTTGATGCGTAAGAAGATTGAGTTCGCAGTTGGCGAACGTGTGTTCTTGAAGGTTTCACCTTGGAAGAAGGTGATGAGATTTGGGCGTAAGGGTAAGCTTAGCCCAAGGTTTATTGGAGCTTACGAGATTGTGGAGCGTATTGGTCCTGTGGCATATCGGTTGATATTGCCTGCTGAGTTCGAGAAGATACATGATGTGTTTCATGTCTCCATGTTACGGAAGTACAGATCGGATCCTTCACATGTAATGCCTGTTGAGGAGATAGAGTTGAATCCGGATCTGTCATATGATGAGGAACCAGTGAAGGTTCTGGACGTAAGTAGCAAAGTTCTTGGTGGCAAGACGATAGAGCTTGTGAAGGTGTTGTGGCGACACCGAGGAGTTGAGGAGGCCACGTGGAAAAGCAAGGCGGACATGCTGAAGCTGTTTCCGCATCTCTTTTCTTTAGGTAAGAATTTCGAGGACGAAATTTCCTAAGTGGGGGAGAGTTGTAATGCCCTGGTTTTGGGCCTAGATGTTTTAGACATCGGATCGGACCGGTCAAGAACGGTTCGAATCGCGTAATGTGATTTTAAGAAATCAAGGATCGGGATAGGATAAAATTTTGATAAAAAATGCTAAAATCCTCTAAAAATATAATTAAGAGGTTGGTCAAATCAATTTTACAAAAAAAGATTTGGAAAATGGACATTTTGAGTAGTGACCAAATTGTAAAGTTTCAAAACTGGGAAAATGTGCTTTTTAAGGTGGAAGCTAAAATCTTAGAATCTTTAAAGGGGCTTTAAGTCAATTTTGGTGGCCAACTTTGGTGGGGCAGCAGTCAATTCCAAAAACAATTTTGGTGGGGCAGCAGTCAATTCCAAAAACAATTTTGGTGGGGCAACAGTCAAGTATGTCTGAATTTCCTTCTTCAAACCTTTTAGAAACCCCTTGCACCTCATCTTCTCGTTAGCGGCCAACTTAGGGGCATACCTACTCAACTACAAGTAATCTTCTTCATATTCAAAGAATAATCGGCTCCCCTGGACAAAGTGAGTGAACCGATCTCTCAAGCTATCAATGTGGGCTTCTCCCACATACTTCCTCTCAAACTCATCCAAGAAGTCATCCCAAGTAGGTTGGTTAGGATACCATCCCAAATATATGGTCTCCCATCACTATCGAGCTGTAACGCCCTGGTTTTGGGCCTAGATGTTTTAGACATCGGATCAGACCGGTAGAGAACGGTTCGAATTGCGTAAGGTGATTTTAAGAAATCAAGGATCGGGATAGGATAAAATTTTGATAAAAATTGATAAAATCCTCTAAAAATATCATTAAGAGGTTGGTCAAATCAATTTTACAAAAAGGATTTGGAAAATGGACATTTTGAGTAGTGACCAAATTGTAAAGTTTCAAAACTGGGAAAAATGTGCTTTTTAAGGTGGAAGCAGAAATCTTAGAATATTTAGGGGGCTTTAAGTCAATTTGACCTATCTTCAAATATGACATGTGTTTTAAATGGATTTTAATTAAAGGATTTTAATTTAATAAGATATTAATTAATTGATAGTTAGTGGATTTTCATTTTATGTAACTACCAATTCTCTTTCATTTTAGCCAAACACCATTTTCTCTCATCTTTTCCAGAATTATTTCTCTCAAAAGCTCTCTCAACATTTTCTAAATCAATTTCAAGAGATCTTCCTTAATTCTTCAAGATTTTTGCAAGCAAAACTTGTCATCTATTGAAGGAAGCAAGGATTGGAGGTAAATCTCGTTCTCAACCTCTAATCTAAGTTCTTTATTGAAATTCCCAAGATATTTGGCTTCTATTAACTATTTTTGTTTGAGTTTTCAATATAGTTTTGATTTGAGATCAAAATATTGTGAAAATGTGGATGAAATCTTGATTTTCGGACTTGATGAGTTGGGCACTGTTTTGTGTTGATTTTAATTGATTTCTAAGTTGGTTTATATGTTAAAATGACCTGTTAACAATCTAGATCCCGAAATCCTTGAGATCCTTGAGTTTCTTGGTAGTTTTAAGTGTGATTTTGGGGTGGAATGATGGAATCTTGATGGCTGGAGGTATAAGGATGAGTTAGGATGTTTATTAGATGTGTTTTGATGCTGTTAATGCTTTGGAAGTGTTGCATGATGGTTGGGCTTGGTTTAGGAGGCAATCGATTGAATTTTCGGTTGTGTTGGAAGGGTATTTTGGTGTTGTTTGAGTGGGCAACGAATCTAATGATTGTTGCTGGTGTTAGAATGCATTTTAATGCATTTAGATCTCTGTTTTGATGTTGTGAAAACATGGGATCTTGATCCGGAAGTGGAAGCTCCGGAGGTGTAATTTCCGTGTCGGCGAACAAGGCTTCGCATATCGGTGAGTGGAAATGCAATTTCCTGCTTTGTAACGCTTTGAGCGTGCTCTTGGGAGCTTAGTGTAAGCTTGATACACTTAACTAAGCTCAAGTGTAAGTGTTTCGGTAATCCCTCTCTTGAAAATGTGTTGAGTTGGTTGAAAATGCATTTGATGTAAGAGTGGATTTGTTTACTGATTTTAAGCATGTTTAAGCATGGTTTAATGCTGGATTTTAATGTCATTATGTAAAGGATGCACTAGGTAAGTGATCCTTGGTTTTCATATGAAAATGCATATGATGTTAAGCATGTGTGCTTGTGGAACTGACATTGTGGTTATGCTTGAAAAACAGTGGATTAATGTGGATAAATGATTATATTGGCAAGTGATGAAATGGTTTTGGTTACTTAAATCGGATATAGTTAGCCGGCTATAGGATTAGGTGGACCGTGAATAAAGTCGCCTTGGATGTTGAGGGGTTGTGATTGTGCCGTAATCTCCATCCAAGTACCCTAACGATTGAGGTTAAGATTACAACGGTGAATGGTTAGTCCCGTGTGTGAGTCTTGTGTATGTGTCCCATACTCTCGTTAGTGGAATTATAGAACTACCGATGAGTGATGTTGAGGGGTTGCGATTGTGCCATTAGTCTCTATCACGGGTGTTGAGGGGTTGTGATTGTGCCATTTGTCTCCACCCTGTGTAGTGCGGTAGTTTGTATGAAGCGTGAGGGACAATGCTTGTTATCCGCGTATCCGATTGTGTCTTGTGTTGAAAGGATTTGTGAATTATCACTTGAAAGCCAATATAATGTAAATGATCTAAGTGAAGCATGAGATGCTTGTAAATGATGCAAGAGTGCATGAGAAATATGTGTATAATGCAAGAATGCATGTGATGCTTGTTAAAGCATGAGCAAAGGTTTATTTGCTGTTGTATATTGATGCATATGTGCATGAGGTTTCAAAAGTGCATTGAAGTCTTGAGAAGACTTGTTTTATAAGGGCATGTATTGTAAAGTGATGATTTTGTAAACTTGAGTTATGCATTGATGAATGTGTTTAGCGATCCTCACTAAGCTTTATGATTACGCTCGTTTGTTTAATCAATGCAGAAAGTTGAACATTTGGAGGCAGCTCAAGAGCAAGGGTAATCCAAGATTTTTGTCAAAGAAAAGTATGTGGTTCATCTTTAGTGTAATATGAGGCAATGGGTGGGATTTATACTTTGGAGTGTTTGAGATTGTTCCTTTTACTTTGAGCATGTTTGTTCGTTTATACTTGAGTTGTAAACGGCCTTTGGAGTTTGGATTTTGGTTTCTTGGGAGTTTTGACTTGCTATGGTTTTGGCAAACTAGGAAGCATGCCTTTAGTGCCTTTGCCTAATGTTGGTTGCCATGTTTAGGCTTTAGCTTCAATATGTTGATTGTTGATATGTAGCCTTGGTGTATGCATGTTGTGGCATGTCTCGGGGTTGATTCGAGTAGGAAAAAGTATGAAAAACCAGAATTTTCTACTGTCATAGTGCAAGGTGTATTGAAACACCCTTAACTGTTTCGAAACGAAGTCCTGTAATGGTCATAGCGTTTCGGAACAGCTGAAGGTGTTTCGGAACAGATTGGCCACTGGAGAGGTCTATTTCGATACTGGTCTCGAAACACACCCGAGTACCAAAACGGTCAACACCGTTTTGATACGGGTGTTTCGGTACAGGTTTTGGTGTTCCGAAATAGTTGACTGTTGGATGATGATTTTGAATTGTTTTAAGTTTCCATGTTTTACATTTTAGTCCTGAATGTTGTGTATGCAATTGCTTGAGCTTGGAATGTCCTTTTTAGTTGAAATTTGACAGAGGAGCATGTAATTTGATTAATTACATAATGGTAAGCTTAAAATCTATGAAGTCCTTATAATTTCTAGAAATTTCATTTTGGTCCCTAAAATGTGTAAATCTTGCAAATAAGTCCCTAAATGTTTTCTGATCGCGATGTCCTTCGCTACTATGCTTCTTGAGTAATCATATAGGCTTAATGTGCATCTAGAGACGATAAAAAGAAAAAAAGGGTCGTGAATCAAGGTTGACTTTCGGGTTGACTTTGGTTTTCCCCGTGTAATCTTCGTAGTTCGGGTCAAACGTCTAGGCCGGGCTAAGGGGGTTACACGAGCATTCTCCTTCACCAGGGAAAGAACACATGTCAACTTGTCCTCGGGTTTTGACCTCATCTGTCGCATGATCCAACAAGTATCACTCAACCAGTGATCCACCTTAACCGAATTGTCTTATCTTGTTCCAAGAAAGTCCATTGCACCATGAGGACGCACCCTCTCAACTGATGCCTTACGAGCGGTAGCCAAAGGCCTAGGTATGGCCCTCACAATCCAATGAAGGGCTTGATGCAGATGAGAGAAATAATTGGACCCGCAACCCCTTTCATCTTTCGATATCTCCTCTAAGTCGGGAATATAATCATCATCTTAGCCCTCCTCACAGGAGCCCCAACTCTCCTCACGATCTCGTGCACTCCTTGGTATGATTACTTTATGCACAAGCAAACAAATAAGGTTACATCATCAAATATTCAGCTTAAACGAGGACAACTTCGACTTATGCGCAATGCATTCTGTTGATATATTTGTTTCGATATAACAAAGTAAAATCGTTTTTGTAAGAGTTTTTGACTAACATACATGTATAAGTACTCAAAACAGTAAAAAACGTTCAGTCGTACCGATATGAGCCTTGCCAGTACCGATACGGGCATGCTTCCAGAATTCTAGAGAGAAATTCTTGTACCGGTACGCTATGTAGGGTACTGATACCCCCAGTTTCGTAATGATACAGAAGTATCGCGTACCGGTACGCCTAACGACTTGCAACGGCCAGTTCTCTGATTTAAATGCAGGTATCGATATGAACATCACATGTATCGATACCCTCTACCCAAAACTGCCTCCAACGGCTGAAAAATGTTCCCTACAACTCCAAATCATCCTTAACGGTCTTAAACGGCTACAAACTCATTCCAATCAATAAAAGGAAGGTTGCAACACTTGAAGCTGGTTAGAGAACACATCCAAGCCTAATGTTCAAGAGAAATTGAATTCAAGTCTTTATTTTCTTCATTTCTCTTGTAAATATTTGTAAAGAGTGTTTTATTTTTTATTTTTATCCTTCACTCTTTCTTGTGAGCTCAATTGTGTAAACACCCATCATGTGAAGTATTTAGTTCACCAAACAAACCTTGTAAAAGGGAGAGGTTCTAGTTTAGCCTAAGGAAAAACTTGGGTGGTTCTATCTTAGCCATAGAAAAGATAGGGTTGTAAGGGTTGCCTCCTTAGCCTAGAAAAGGGGAAGAATTCTTAGTGAATTGGGAAATCCTTAGTGGTGTGCTACGGTTTTTAATGTAGAGCTTGGTTAGAAGCTCGAATGACTCTAAATCATCGTGTAATTTTTCCAATATTTTTTGATTTAGCCAATCCATTCGAAAAACAACTTTCAACCCTCTTGATGATGTTTTGAAAGATTGATTCGAGCGTGTTACAAGTTTTTCAATTGGTATCAGAGCCTCGTCTCCATCAAAAGACTAACATCTGAGAGTAAATATCATTTGCTCGAAGTCCATCGATCAAGAAAAATGGCAAGATTTGAAGAAGGCCGCTCTATCTCGTGTCCTCCACTCTTTGAAGGAGAATCATACTTTCAATGGAGCAATGTCTTGAAGTATTTCATAAAATCTCTCAATTTTGAGGTTTGAGATATCATTGAAGATGGTTACTTGGAAGCTCATAAGAAGAAGAATAAGAAAAGGAGTGCAAATGACAGGAAGGCCAAGCTAAACGCAATGGCGACGCACACTCTTCTTTGTGGCATCAGTGAAGATGTTTCCAAGGAAGTCTCCATATGCAAAAGCGCTAAAGAAATATGGGAGAAACTTGAGAAACTCTATGAAAACAAGAAGGGAGAGAAGAAGGATGATGCTTCATCTTGTGCAAACCTCCTCCCAATCCCTAAGGTGGATGCTGTTTTGGCTCTCGATGAGCCTGATGTATTTTCTAACTCAAGTGAATTAAATTCATATACATTTGATGAGTTAGAAGATGCTTTAGATGAATTATTTTTGGAATTTGAGACCATGAATTCCAAATTTAGAAAATGATTTCTGAACTTGAATTTGAAAACAATTTTCTTTTGAAAACAAAATTGGATTTTTGAAAACGAAAATGAAAATTTGAAAGATGATTTAGAGTTTTCAAAAACAAGCAATGAAGTTTTAGAAAAAGAAAATCTTGATTTGAAAGTTAAGCTTAAAATCTTAACAAAAGAAAAACAAATTGTTTTTAATAATTCATCTTGTCACATAATGGCAAAATGCTCACATTGTCATTATCATGGTCATTCCTCGCATACTTGTCCTATAAAGAAGAGAAAATCTTATAGGATTAGACAAGTATGAGTTTCTAAGGGAACTAGAGACGTTGAGATAATGTTAATGGATCTAAAGCAATTTGGATACCAAAATCCAAGTAATTGTCTCTTGTAGGTGTGTTGGAGCAAAAGGAAATAAATGCAAAGACATGGAAATGCTCTAGTCACACAAGTGAAGAAAATGGGTAACCCCTAAGCTTACTGCCTTTAATTCTATATTTTTGGTTATCTATTTTTGATAGTTTAATGTTCATGCATATATGCGTTTTTATCTCAATACCAAAACAAGCATGTCATTATTTGAGATCTTTATGCATATGCGTCTAATGGTTTCATTCATATGTTTGCATAAATATTTTTAAAGTCTTGGATAAATTGAATTTCATATGCTCTTAATTTGATTTTATCTTGAAATTCAAAATCTTTTAAGTTTCAAGCATTTGAGTTAAATTTATTAAACTTGAATGCTTTGGTTTAGGGGGAGCTTTGATTTTAAAAGGAAAATGTTTTTTCTCCATTATTTTGAACTTAATGTGATTTCAAACTTTATTTCCATTATTTTTGACATAACAAGAAGGGGGAGAGGTAGATTTGAAAAATTCAATTTCAAAAAGAAAAAAGGGGGAACTTTTTAATATTTTTCAAAAATACTCTCTTTTTCAAAAATTATTTTACTGAGGGAACAATCTCAAAAACAAAATTTTAAAAGTTTTTTATATCAAAAAAGGGGAGATTGTTAAGATATTTGTTTCTATATAACAAAGTAAAATTGTTTTTAAGAGTTTTTAACTTGTATACATGTTTAAATACTCAAAACATACAAAAACGTTCAACCATACCGATATGAGCCTTGCTTGTACCGATGCGGGCTTGCTTCTATAATTCTAGAGAGGAATTCTGGTACCGATACGCTATGTAGTGTACCGATACCCCAGTGTCGTACCGATACAAAAGTATCATGTACTGGTACGTCCAAACGGCATGCAACAGCTAGTTCTCTTACTTAAATGCAGGTACTAATGCAGACATCACGTGTATCGATACCCTCTGCCCAAAACTGTCTCCAACGGCTGAAAAATATTCCCAACAGCTCCAAATCATCCATAACGGTAATAAACAGCCACAAACTCATTCCAATTAATAAAAGGAAGGCTGGAACACTTGAAGTTTGTTAAAGAACACATCCAAGCCTAATGTTCAAGAGAAATTGAATTCAAGTCTTTATTTTCTTCATTTCTCTTGTAAATATTTGTAAAGAGTGTTTTTATTGTTTTTATCCTTCACTCTTTCTTGTGAGCTCAATTGTGTAAACACCCACCTTGCGAGGTATTTAGTTTATCAAACAAACCTTGTAAAAGGGAAAGGTTCTAGTTTAGCCTAAGGAAAAAAACTAGATTGGTTTTATCTTAGCCGTAGAAAAGATAGGGTTGTAAGAGTTGCCTCTTTAGCCTAGAAAAGAGGAAGAATTCTTAGTGAATTGGGAAATTCTTAGTGGTTTGCTAAGGTAGTGGATGTAGAGCTTGGTTAGAAGCTCGAACCACAACAAATCATCATGCAAATTGTGCAATATTTTTCGATTTAGCCAATCCATTCGAGAAAAAACTTTCAACCCTCTTAACTGTGTTTCAGAAAATTGATTCGAGTGTGTTACAAGTCTTTCATCTTCGCTAGACACATATACACCACTCTAGACAATCCCCGAGGCATCCTAGAACCGAATAAACCTAGGCCTTGATACCACTAAGTGTAACACCCTCGACCCAGATGTCACATTTGGGTCTTAAGCCCAAAACATTACTATAAAATTTTCAACCTAGTTTAGCCCAAACCACATCCATTTCATAAAAATACATTAAGTTCAAATATTTCAAAGTATATAAATAGTTAAAACATTACATGAGAGCTCCATTTAAAATACATAATTAAAAAGCATTCGACTCACGATTTAAAATCCAAAACAGAGTTACAGTACAAATATAGGGTCTTACGAATAAATAGCCCAATATAATCTAAGTACAGTACTCGGACACAAGTTGATGCTGAAGTCCTAATCTGATGATGTTCCAATGATGCACGTCAACCTACTAACCTGTGAACAGAAACAACAATTCTGAACGCTGAGCTAACAAAGCTCAGTGGATACACTTCCACTCAACCATGTTTTAGGCAAATCATAAATATGAGCATGTAGCTAAAGATGATATTGTGACAATATAATAATATTTGGTGCTACCTCTAGCCGCCTAAACACATAACAACCAGCGAAGATGCATAAAATCTCACAATAATCATAAGCATCATACCACAAACCTGGAGTGAAGCCCGATACCACTAAGCCTCAAGATCACACACTCCAAGTGAAGCCCACTGCCACTAAGCTTCAGGATCGTACACCCATGCTCAGAATCTCTTGTCGAGCATTTTTGAATGAGACTTGGTACCACTAAGCCTCAGGAACGTACATTCGGCAATCTCTAACCATGGTGTTGCAACGCACTCTTCTCTCACTAAGTATCTGAATCACATGAATCAATGGCGATTCAACCAAACAAGTGCACTTACATGGCACACAACATCACACAATCCACCAAGGGTCCCTATGGTTGCTATTACAAACAAGTCACCCAAAGTTTTACCAAGTTATCACTCATTATGCTCGTGTAAAAGGTTTAAATCTCAGCTCCTGAATTTTAGTATTTATTTTACCACAGTAGAAGCCCATTGGGCCATAGTCTCCAAATTATAAGCCCCACAAACTCAAATTTTATTTTTCGGGCAAATTGCCTAGTGCGTATCGATACCTACCATCATGTACCGATACACCTCTCTGGGTACCGATAGCCATCCTATGCGTACCGATACTCGACTTCACACTCAAAGGGGTTTAAATAGCAACCTCATACCGGTACACAAGGGTCGTGTACTGATACCCCTTCGGTACCGATATGCTTACAAGCATACCAGTACGCATTTTCGCTATTGGAATTTTGATGAAATAGGGTGTACCGATAAGCCCTTTAGGGATTTCCTATTTTCATCAGCTAAAACACGAGGTACCGATACATGTTCAACTCGTATCGAAACTCGAACCCAAAATTCATTTTCTAGAGTTTGTAATTCACCTCTCATGCCTCCAAAACCAAAAGTTAAGACCCCAAAACGAACCTACAAGTTACGGGAAGTGGTTTGAGTGGTTTCCTACCATTTTAAGTTATTTTAACACCAATATTAGGATTAGCCATTAAAGAGGTCTCAAGCATTCAAGCAACAAAAATATCAACCAAGCAACGAGGCAATCAAATTTATGATTTCCAGGAACACAAAGGAGTTACTAGTGTACTATCCTTATTCCTACAACTGAGGATGAAGCATCTAGCCCAAGCCTCAAGCTTTCTTCTTCCCTTGTTCCTTGGAAGAACTTCTAACTTCTTTCAGTACAAGAAAATGTTGTAAACTTGTTGGGTCACGTCGGCACGCCCTCTGGCGCAGCGGAAAAATTAATCCGACGTAATCCAGCCAGGATCTATGTACATGAACGAATCCGGGGTGAAAAGATGAATAGATACCTTTTAAAATTCTAGAAACTGGAAAACCGATGGTATGTCGGAATAACCACGTCAAGTATAACCAGAATCGTCACAAGTTTGCAACGACATTTACGGAGTCCACCCGAACAAAACGAACAAAGTTTCCGCCTCCCTAATACTTAGGGATAAATTTCGACAAGTTTGAACACCTTCCAGGGAGAAGTCGAAATCCCTCCAGAGATTCTTGAGGGAGTCTGAAATTGACCAGGAGTTAATCCGGGACTTGCAATCGAGCAAGGAACCTTCAGGGATTTGCCAGGGGGCAAGTAGATCACCAGAAAAATATCGAACAGCTTCTCAGAGAGCTTTCTTGGATATGTCGAATTCTAGTGGGGAATCCCTAGGGGTGTTGTCGAAATCTTCAAGAGGAGGAAGAAGGATGATTTGGTTGCTAGCCCTTGTCCCTTTAAATAGTATTCAGAGACTTAATTCTAGTTGAATTCCTTAAATCCAAGTTCAACCAAAATTCATAGAATCTAATTCTACTTGAAATTGGTTTATATTAAATATACATTATATTTAATAATATTAAATGAAATATATATATTTAATTATGTAGAATCTTATTCTACATAAAACATGGATTTAAATATACATTATAGTTAATCCAAATATATATATTTTTATTATATAGAATCTCATTCTATCTTTACTTGGATTTAAATATATTTAAATATATGTATTTTAATTATGTAGAATCTAATTCAACATAAACTTAGAATTAAATATACATTATATAAATTCCAAATATATATTTAAATTTCTAGAATCTTATTCTATAATATTTAAGTCTCTAAATATTTTCCAGACTCTAAATAATATTTGATAAATACAATATTTATCCAATATTATTCCCATTTAAGAGAGTTACCGATTTCCCCTATCCCATAAGGGATTTTCGGCAACCTTCCTAAAATAGGGTGTATGGTTTCCAAATTTTGTTCGTTTCATTCGAAGGGTGTGACCCTTGTAGGTTCATGCAACGTTAGCAGCAAAATTAGAACTGTTCTAATCTTACAAACAATGAGTGGCATCTAGCAATACATCATTGCTACCTAAGTTGCATGAAGTCATGGTTTGACTTTCCTAATTCCTGAATAAACTTCCTTTATGTATTTCATCCTTTTGTCCTTTATATCTTAGATGAACACAAGTCATGGGTTAGTCACACTCACGTTGTCCATCTAGTGTTTCTTGATGTCTTGAGCAGATTATTATAAACGAATCTCTATGATATCTCATATCATAATATTCGAGCATGGCCATGCATTTTCTAATCTCACTCAATCAAGTGGGCGAAGATATTTCTCCCATTATGTAGGAGGGACAAATCCTTTCTTGACCAACCATATTTCACTACATAGGTCATCACGTATCCAATCATCAGTCTTTATAATGTAGTCAGTTACGACACACGTTTGACTATGTCAAAATACATAAATCTTTATGTTGAAATCATGTTGATCTCAAGTCTGAGGATTATACATATGTTTATCATGAGAAATGTCGTGACTGTCACATAATTACCCAAGAAACATGCTCATAGCGGGTCAATCCAATATGTTGTTCTCTAACAAATACTTATGTGTTGATTTTGACATCTCTATGCCAATGACATCACTTGTTATCAATCAACCACATATTAGTCTTTATATATTATCACTGCCCATACCCATAATAATATTCGACTAAGGATCCCATTTAACAATAATCGTATTATTGTATGGACATTATTATCCAATGGTTAGTTTGATGCACAGAAACATACCAAATGATAATAACGACAATGCCATTACTTGATAAATCTAGTAAAATAGTTTGTCTATTCAATCATCATATGATTGATCTTTGGGCATACTCCAACAATCTCCAACTAGCACTAAGACCAATCATTCTCGTATCTAATACAATATGGCTTAGTGTAACTGACATGCTTATGCTGTGTCAAAAGCTTTGTCAGGGAGTTGACAAAGTTATCAACTTTGTGCGTATGTTGCATACTTTCACATCTCCAAGATGTAAGCACTTTAGAATATGTTTGGATTTATTGATGAGATCTGGGTTTTATTTACTTACGCAAAGGTTCCATCATAACAGAGTTATGTAGCATCTAATATGTTGGGAACAACCCTTAGTTCAGAAGTGAACCCTTCAAATCCAAACATCCTTCTTTATTGCTATGTCGAATGTAATACATTCAGCCTATGTTGTAGAGTTAGATATTGTCTCATGTTGCTAACTCGCAGTATCTTTTATTAATGCAAAGGGATTGCGATCTTTAGTTCCTTTTGATGAGTATTTCATCTACATACAATACTTAGGAAAGTAACAATGCTCCCACTAGCTCTTTTGAAAACAAGACTCCCATTTGTTTCTAGATAAACCAAACCTTTTGATTGTATCTTCTGAAATGAATATCCTAACTTCGAGAAGCTTGCCTTAGTCTACGGATAGACCTTTGTAGCTTACATACCTTCCAAGTGTTTACTGGAGTGACAAAACCTTTCTGGATGTGTCATGTACACATCTGTTTCAAGTTTTCCCTTAGGAAAGCGGTTTTGACATTCCTTTATTTGATTCCATAATCATGGTATGTAACTACTTGCAAGTGAGATTAAGATGGATTAAACTTAGCTACAAGGAAGATGCTTTATCATAGTCTATACTATGAAGTTTGTCGAAAACTTTTAGCGATGAATCATCCTTTGTATGTTTTATCATCCATGTCGATTTTTCCTTTTTGAAAAACTCATCCATACCTCTTAGGTTTTACTCTTTTAGGTAACCAAAGTCTATACTTGGTTTTAGACATGGATTTCATCTCATCTCTCATGGCTCTTAGCCATTTCTCGAATTTTGGGCTCACCATTGTTTTCTGATAAGACCTAGTCTTTATCTTGATCTGAAAAGAAGAGTGTTTCCATGTATGGATAGTGAGAAATCCATATTTCTCAAGTATATGGTATTCTCTTAAGGATCAACACAATGGTTGTGTTTTGTTCCAATGTTCCTTGATCATTTGTGGAACATTCTCAGTCTATGGTTCATAAATTTGTTGTCTAAAATTTCTTCAAATTCCAAATTCCATTTTTTCCTTTTGTGAGAGGTAATCTCTTTCGAGAGAAACTCTCGTTTGAGCAACAAACATTTTGTTCTCGTTAAAGTTGAAGAAATAATATCCCTTTGTGAGAATTAATCTCTTTCAAGATAAACTCTCGTTTGAGAAACAAACGCTTTGTTCTCGTTAGGATAAACAACAAATGGAGTTTTTAAGGTTCGAACTTTGTAAACATTTTAACATGTAAGTAACCTTAAAACTTCAAAGGTATTCTAGAACAATTCTTAGTCCATATCTTATATGGCGTTTCGAACCAAGTTTGAGAAAAAAAACGATTAAGTATGTGAGTTGTTTTTCTAGTGTGTAAAGAAGTCGAAAATGACTTGTTCTTAATCAAAACATGTCTAACATATTTGATTCTCTTTCAAAGACTTTTCGTTCCACTTGTGGGATTTAATTATGGGACAATCCCATATTCTTTGAAAGTTCATCAAACTTTAAATATTCTTGAATTTGATCTCATCAAATTACCTTAATACTTTTTACGAGTTTGAGATTAGTCATTTGTTTTATTTATCTTATAAATATTATTGATTTGATTAGTTTAAAGATCATTGATTCGTTGTGCCATAAGAGATTAAAAGAATAATCTCAAAAATATCTTGTCCTTACAAGATAACTAAAACTTAGGCACAAAATAATAATCTTAAAAACTAAAACAAATCTATTTAAGCAAAAACACATGTACTAATGGATGATGTAGCAACTCTTGCTTTATTTCCATTCGCAGGTTCATGTCTATTCTGATGCCTTCTCTTTAGAAGCCTCTGAGGTTGATGCCTCACTCGTTTTTGCTTTCTTGACTTCTTGTACGTGTGTGGGGCAGTTTCTCTTCCAATGTCTGGTCTTGCCGCAATGGAAACATTTTCCATCCTTCTTGATTCCCTTCTTAGGTCTCAATGCCTCCTTTCCATCGGTTTTTGTCTTACCATCACCTTTAGACTTTGCTTCTGATTTACCTTTCTTCTTGCCCTTGCGAACCATCAGAACAGGTTTAGGTCCTACCTTCTTCAGGTTGATTTCAGCAGTTCTCAACATGCCGAGCAACTTTGGTAGCGTCTTGTTAATTTCATTCATATTGAAATTAAGGGCGAACTGATTGAAACTATCCGACAACGATTGCATGATGACATCAGTAGCTAATTCGTCTTTCAGCGGAAAGCCGAGCTTCTCCAACGTTTGGATGTAGCCCATCATTTTGATAACGTGAGCTCCTACGGAAGATCCCCCATTCATCTTGCATTGAAACAGAGCTTTAGAGGTCTCGTACCTCTCTTGACGAGCTTGCACTTCATAAATCTCCTTGAGATTTTGAATCATATCATAAGCCACCATGTCCTCATGTTGATTCTGAAGCTTAGGGGTCATGGAGGCAAGCATAAGACAACCGACATCCAGCATGTCGCCCATGTGTTTCTTAAACTTGTCTTTGTCAGCTCTGGAAGCAGTGGCAACCGGTTCATCAGGAACATGTTCTTAAATGACATATTCCTTCTTTTCCTGTTTGAGAACAATTCTCAAATTGTGGAACCAGTCAAGGAAGTTTATGCCATTGAGCTTATCCTTCTCAAGGATAGATCGCAGAGATAGAATATTATTTGCCATTAATTCTACAACAAAGAAAATATGCTATATAAGTTTTACTAAAATTTAAAATTTATAGATAAGTCTTTACTATAAATTTACTCCCACTATTTTCTTCAGAATTAAAAACCCTCTAGTTTTAAGTTCGGAAAAATGTTTCGATAGTTTTTCTAGTGAGTGAGGATCCGCATTTCACCATTCCTAAATCAGCTTTGGCCAGTCTTTTAGGAAATGGTTCTTTAGGTAAGTAACACCTTACTAATTACATCTCATGTAATTCCTCATCTTTTGGCGAACAACTCTTGTTCTTTAAATCATCTTATGATTAACCAAAACTTTTAACCACTAGGTTTTCTAATCCTATTAGAACAACCCAGCTAAGTCAATACCAATATCTCAACCGGCGAATATCACTAGCTTATTCTTCGCGTTTAACTAAGATAGATAAATGTGACATTGCTTTGGCAAAGCTCGCATTATATCGATCGAAGCTTTAAGAAGGGTAAATATTGGATGGTTAAAACAGACTTAGAATTATAGTGAGGGATTTACTTAATTATCTCATCATTTTAACATTGATCCTATCAATAGAACTATGTTTAATCATGCTTATAAAACATCCATTGCATCACATACAAGGTAAATATAAGTGGTAAATAAATATGAAATGAATATAGCCCTTCTTAACCTAAGGCGACCCGTCCCAAGCCAATGGGAGGACCGTTCTACTGAAGATAGAATCTACTTCTGAAACGCTCGGTCCACCAGGGAAGGCCCATCATGCTGCTACCTTGGTCCTTGCTTTATCTCCATGAGTATTTACAATTTTCAGAAACTCGCGTTACATGCGAGGGAGTGAGATGAGAAGAGAAGTACAATAGAAGATAGAGAAAGGCACGATACGCAGGCCATATTTATAAAAACCAAAACTATAAAGGCTATGGACTATAACCATGCAAAACAAACACCGTGCAATCTAACATGCATTTCAAACATCGTGCGAACAAAGTAACGACGTGTTTACGGAGTTTTAAACTGATTATCCCTATGTTGCGGTTAATGGGCCAAAGAAGGATCACGAGGTTTCATAAACCATTTGCGTTAATGAACAAATTCACCAGGTAGGTCAACATGAAAGAGAGGTGGCGCACTAGGCACACTTAAGTACCAGGTCTTTGATGATGCCAATCCTAGACATGCATTTTTCATAACGTCTAACCATAACTCTTATGGGTTCACCGTGAAAGATAGTTTGATAACTTTTATCAAATTAGAAGCCCTTTCAAAGATTTCATAAATTTATGAAACTACGAACAACTACTTGTTCTCTAGACTAACTATTAGTCTCAACATGTTAACATTTAACATTGAAGCAACCTAACATAGTTATGATTAACTCTTAATCATTCAGTGATAATCGAAATAAATCTTTATTAGGTGCGATACGATAAAAGATAAATATCTAAATCAAATCAAACAACATGCATCTCATACATAAACATCACCCAAGAATTTAAGTCCGAATTCGTATGATACAAGTGGCTATAATCCCTAGGAGGTCTTTGTTGAAACCATGTTCCCCTTCAGTAGGGAACTTGAAGCCTTGCTCAGGAATTTTTTTTGGTTTTTGAGAAGTTGGAAGCGTTCTTTGGCTTTATCATCGAGGAACTTCTTGAGCAACACTGATTTTTATTGGGCACTACTGGATTCTCTTCGACTCTCTTGAATTGAACCATTATTTTGAAAAAAGAGGGAGAACGAAGGGGAAAGTTTGGTAGGGTTTATGGTTTTGGTATAGGATGTTGAAGGTCTTTTGTCAATGGTGGGTTGTTGAGCAGAGAAGGCGAAGGGGGATGGGTTTTGGTTTTAGGGAAGAGATTAAATGTGGGTGTTATGATGGTGATGGGAGTTGAAAAGAAAGTAATTGCCACAATTTGAGAGAGAGAGAGAGAGAGAGAGAGAGATTTGGATGTTTATGCGGCATGGGTTTAGGAGAGAGGTAAGGGATAATTAATGAAAAGTGAAAAGTAGAAGAGAGAAGACGACAAGGTAATGATGGTTAGTGTTTCTTTAAAAAAAGGGTTAAAAGGTAATTAATTTCCCTCTCTTTTTGCCTTTTAAGAGACGGCTCTCTCCAATGTTGGAAAAAGTTGGTTTTTCCAATTCTTTTTGTAACCCCCTTAGCTCGACCTAGACGCCCGACCCGAACTACGAAGATTACACGAGGAAAACCAAAGTCAACCCGAAAGTCAACCTTGATTAACGACCTTTTTTTCTTTTTATCTTATCTAGATGCACTTTATTAACCTATGTGATTAGCAAATCATTTCAGCGGAAGCGACACAGTGAATGAAACTCAAACAGGAGTTCGATTGCATACCAACGACTTTGAGGGACTAAAATGTAAATTTCCATAATTATAAGGACTAAACATGTTTTAGTGTTACCAATCCGTAATTAATCATAATACATGCCATCATGTCAATATTCATCTCAAACGAATGGCTTAAACTCATTTAATTAAGCAAACAAGACTTAGGGACCAAAACGTATGAAACATAAACCTGAAACAGTTCAAATTCAAACTTCAACGATCAGGTGTTCCGAAATGCAAAGCCTTGTATCGAAATGGTCGTTTTGAAACCAGGTTGACCGTTTCGATACTCGGGTGCGTTCCGAGACCCGTATCGAAACACCCCTTTTCCAGTAGCAAAACCGTTTCAGTACGTTCCTGCACGTTTCGAAACCTCATGGCCATTCTAGGCCCTTGTTCCAAAACAGGCAAGGGCGTTCCGATACACCTTGCCTTGCAACAACAAAATATGCTAGTTTTTCACATCTTTTCATGTACGAATGCCTTCCAAAACATGTCACAACATACATACAACCTATTTAAGCATCAAGGATCATCATTAAGAAGCCAAAGCTAAAGCATAGCATCAACCATGCAAATAATGAAACTATAGGCATGCTCCCTAGACCACCCAAACCATACAAAGCTAAAATCAACATTTAAACATAAATCAATCCATAAAGGCCATTTACAACTCAAGGATCAACAACCAAACATGCTCAAAGTGAAAAGGAACATCCACAACCATCCAAGAGTATAAATCCCACCCATTGCCTCTTATTACACCAAAGTAAAGCCACATACTTTGCTAAACCAAAAATGCTTGGATTCCCTTGCTTGTGTGCCGCCTCAAACAACTAATTCTCTGCATTGATGAAACAAATGTGCGTAAGCACAAAGCTTAGTGAGGATCGCTAAACAACATTCATCAATGCATTCAACACAATTTGCAAAACCACCACTTTCAACATATGCCTTTACACAAAACATGTCCTTTCAAGACATCAATGCACTTTTCAAAAAAACATGATCATATGTCTCATTCTAAAACAACAAATAAACCTTTGCTCATGCTTACTAAGAAACTCATGCATTCTAGCATAATTTACAAGCATCTTATGCTTAACATTTATCATTTACATTATATTGGCTCACAAGTGATATTGCATAACCATACCAACAAAAGACACAATCAGATACGCGGATTACAAGCGTTGTCCCACACGCTTCATACACACTACCAGACTACACAAGGCTCACACACGAGAGCAACCCTCCATCGTTGTGACACCCGTGGTGGAGTATAACGGTACAATCACAACCCCTCAACACCACTCATCGGTAGTTGTATAATTCCACTAACGAGAGCATGTGACACATAACACAAGATCCACACATGGAATTAACATCCACCGTTGTGATCTTAACCTCAATCGTTAGGGTACTTGGATGGAGTATACGGTACAATCACAACCCCTCGACATCCAAGGCCACTTTATTCACGATGCACCTGATCCTATAGCCGGCTAACTATATCCAATTAACACAACCAAAAACCATTTCCATCACTTGCCAATATAATCATTTAACCTCATTAATCCACTGTTTTACAAACATAAACACAATGCCATTTCCACTAGCATAACATGCTTAACATCACATGCATTTAACATATGAAAACCAAGGATCACTTACCTAGTGCATCCTTAACATAAAGGCATTTTCATCAAATCCACACTTAAAACATGCTTTAAAACGGTAATCAAATCCACACTTAACTCAAGTGCATTTTCATCAAACATAGCACCTCTCCGAGAGAGATTTCCGAATCACTTACTCTTGAGGTTAGTTAAGTGTATCAAACTTACACTAAGCTCCCAAGACCACGCTCAAAGCGTTACAAAGCAGAAAATTCAATTTCGACTCACCGATACGCGAAGCCTTGCTCGCCGACGCAAAAGTTACTCTTTCGGAGCCTCCAACAACACCTCGTTTGCTTCCGGATCAAGATCCCCTATTTTCACATCATCAATAAAGAGATCTAAATGCATTAAAATGCATTCCAACACCAGAAACAATTCACAAGCTCGTTGCTCACCCAAACCACACCAATTTACCCATCCAAAACAACCAAAAACTCAATCTATTGCTTCCTAAACCAAGCCCAGCCAACATACATCACTTGCAAACCATTAAAAACATCAAAACACATCTAATAAACAACCTAACCCAACCTTATACCTCCAACAAGAAATATCCCACCATTTCACCTCAAAAACTCACTTAAAACCATCAAGAACTTCAAGAATCTCGCGGATTTCGGGATCTATGTTATCAACACTTCATTTCAACATAATAATCAACTTAGAACACAATTAAAATCAATCCAAAACAGAGCTCAACACATCAAGTCCGAAAATCAAGATTTCAACCACAGTTTTACAAGATTTTGATCTCCAATCAAAACTATAATGAAAACTCAACCAAAAATAGTAACTAGAAGCCAAATATCTTGAGAATTTCAATAAAGAACTTTGATTATAGGTTGAGAACGGGATTTACCTCCAATCCTTGCTTTCCTCAATGAATGTCAAGTTTTCCTTAGCCAAATCTTGAAAACCTTGAAAGGATTTCTTGAAAATTGATTAGGAAATGTTAGGAGAGTGTTTGGGAGAAAAGAATTCTGGAGAGAAAAGAATGAAAATAGTGTTTGGCTGAGAATGAAGAGAAAATGGTAGTTAGGTAATAGGATCTCACATTAACTACTCATTTAATTAATTAAAATAAAACCAATTAAAACCATTTAATTAAAAACCATTTAAAACACATGTCATATTAAGGAAAGGCTAAATTGCCATAAAGCCCCCTAAAGATTCCAAGAATTTGGCTTCTTCTTTAAAAATCACATTTTCCACAGTTTTGAAACTTTACAATTTGGCCACTACTCAAAATGTCCCATTTTGAAACTCTTTTTGTAAAATTGACTTGACCAACCACTTAAAAATATTTTTAGAGGATTTTAGCAATTTTTACCACATTTTTATCATATCACGATCCTTGATTTCCTTAAATCACCTTACGCGATTTGAACCATTCTCGGCCGGTCCGATGTCTAAAACATCTAGGCCGAAAACCAGGGCATTACACTTTTTGTTCTCATAAAGACAAGGCCCTGATCCTCCTAGGACAAGTAGTCTTTGTCCACTAAACCCTGGCACGCCACCTGCAGCTCTGGGGTCATTTAGGCATGAGTAGATGAAAACAAAATAAAAGCATAAATTAAAACAAAGCAACATAAAACACAATAATTTAGAGGATGAAGTACGACTCAGAGATAAAAACATGTTCAGTTATTTATGAACAGGAAATCATGAAAATGCGGCAGCAAAATAAAAATAAAAGTGAAGGTTTCAAACTCTCAAGGATCATGAAGGGATAGGGAAGATTTGTCTGGCAGGATGGGGGCTCCATTTTATATCTTCACGCGTTGTCCATTGACCTTGAAGATCGTGTCATCATCCAGTTTTTTGATATCCACCGCACCATGGGAGTAGACATTGTGCACTAGAAAAGGGCCTGACCATCGGGACTTCAGTTTGCTTGGAAAGAGTTTGAGCCTGGAGTTGTAGAGGAGCACTTGTTGACATTCTGAAAAATGATGTGACAAGAGATGTTTGTCATGCCATTTCTTTGTCTTCTCCTCGCATAGGCGCGCTGTAGGGCGTGTAAGTGTTCCCTTTTTTAAGAGTGCAAGTGCACACTCCTGCCAAGTTATAGTATAAAAGATGTCAAATCCCACGAGGATTGGACAGCTTGGTTCAAATTGTCATTCCTGCACAAGGAAAAGTAAATTTCACAAATAAGGATATTATTTGAGAAGAAAAAGTAAAATAAAACACAAGTAATAGAGGAAGTAATCAGGTTGATAGAGAGGGCAGGGTTATGTTAATGTTTAGTGTGAAACTGCGTTGAATAAGGCAACTCGTTTTGTGCTACCACAATATACTACCTCGGCGGGTAATGGCAAATTGAGGCTGTGGCAACTTTCGCTGCCACGACAGAACTCTGCTCTTGCAACTCTCGCTATCTCAGCAAGTGGAATGGAGAGAATCCTGGCGGCAAGTCTGGCAGATACTCCAAGGTCGGCAGAGCAATTATGAAGTGATCCTTCCTATGTCTAGGCAAGGATTCTGCCACCACGTGATGTAGGCAATACCTAGCAATCTCAGCGTAAACCTAACACAGGCAGTCGACGTTTGGTTGCTCATTTTAGCCGCTAAAATTCTAACTTATGTCTAAGCCAAATTAGTCAACACCTCGACATGATGAGACCATACTTAATTCTTTCATGAGTTTGACACTCTCGTGCCCGAAAAATGAATTTCTTCAACTGGACTTTTGGAATTAATTGAAGAAGTGAAGAACATGAATTAAGCAAACTTGGAATATTTTATTGAAAACAAACTTGAAACCTAAACAACCGTTCTCACAACTAATTTACAACATAACCCAAAACCCAAGGGAAGTTTAGAACATGATGGCGACAAAGAAAACCTTAGCTATGTCTAAAGAAAACCTAAGATGCTTTGAATTAGAATTACAATGAGTATTTATAGACAATAGCTAGGTCTAGTTCTTCTTGAAGTAGAAGTCTTCAAAAGTAGCTTTCCACATTTAATGTGACTTTAAACTTTGACTTCTTTGAGCTGAATGTGGACTTTGTCACGTTGCCTTGTCCCGCAAGCAATCTTGAGATTTCACTTCGGCGGCTCTGCCTGCTGCTACAGATGTTGGAAAATTGAGTGGATGGCATCGATAGAATCAGGGTTTTTAGCTCTACAAATCGCACTCTGTTTCTCCAACACCATAGTTTTGCTGCCGTGGGCAGCAAGGTCGGCGGCGGCAGCACTCTACAGCTACTGTCTTCGGCTGGAACTGCATCAGTATAGCTCCTTGGTTCCTTGCCTCAACATCGCATCCTCAGCTCCTCTTTCCCTCTGTCAGTCGTTAGTACCTAAAACCAAAAATACACTAAAACAATATCTCTTCTTCACCAAATAAAAGATAATCTATAAAAACAAGGTAAAGTGTAGAAACACTGTAAAATGCAATGCATGATCCTAATTATGCCTAAAATGAACTCAAAAACAACAAGAATATGAGATGGTATGTGCATAAAATATAGAACTTGTGTACATTTTACACACCTCAAACTCGAACTATTACTTGTCCTCAAGCAATGCAACATAAACATACTTGCTCTAATAATAAGTAGAAAGAATTTTTCAACTTGATTTCATACCTCAAGGCCACCTATATTAAATTAGTGAAGGGAATTAAGCACGAAAATAACTTAGAATTAATTTCTAATGCCAGTGTAGTGTGTGCATGGTTGTGTATAGGCTGAATATGTAGAATAACTAAATAAACAAAGATGCTGTTACGATATATAAGGTTGCTGCTGAGGTAGCACAGTTAAGCACAATATTTTAATCATGGCAATGAGGGCTTCACCTTATCACAACTACTCTTCCAGGTCTGAAATTAAGATAGGAGCAAACTACAAAACCCCAAACCCTTGGAGTAAAGTCATCCCGTGAAGACTTTCATTCACTCATGCTAATTTGTCTGTAACCCCCTTAACCCGGCCTAGACGGTTGACCCGAATTAAGAAGATTACACGGGGAAAATCAAAGTCAACCCAAAAGTCAACCTTGATTAACAACCCTTTTTTTCTTTTTAAAACTTATCTAGATGCACATTAACCCTAACATGTTCACAAGAACAACATACTCAGAGATCATAACAATCAAAGATCATTCAGGGACTCAATTGCACAAATTACAACTTTAGGGACCAAAATGTAAATTCTGAAAATTATAAGGTCTTAACCCAAATTAAAGTTACCAACTTGAAATTAATCATATTTCATGCTTCCCTGCCAAATTTCAGCTCAAACGGGCATCTCAAACTCATCCAATTGCAATAACAAGATTTAGGACCAAAACGCAAACATTTCAAAACATATAACCATCAAATTCAGTGCCCAACGGTCGAGTGTTCCGGAACAGGGAGGACCTGTTCCGAAACGCGGGACCGTTCCGAAACTGGTTCCGGAACGAGGCTTGGCAGTGGCATTTCCGTTCCGGAACGGTTCCTCCCGTTTCGGAACGCCTAGGCCATTTCAGGCCCCTGTTCCGAAACGGTAGAACCCGTTCCGATACGGCCTGCCCAGATTGCAGAAATTTTGCTGGTTTAACACTTAATTAACTTATCAAACATACTCCAAATGCCACCAAATTGTACCAGCAAGTCATTTAACATTCAAGGAACATAATTGCATCAACCAAACATCAACATGGCATCAATTATGAAAATTCCCAAATCTATAGGCATGCTTCCTACTTAGAAACCATTCAAGCATCAATATACCAAAATCCACATCACAAAGGCCAATTACAAATACCAACACCAATATCAACATAATACCAACTTAGGGAGTCCAAAACATCTCCCAAAACAACAACATAGGTCCCCCATTGCCAAATACCCAAAAGCTAATAGTTTTTAGGAAAATGTTCACCATACATGAGCTTAAATCTTCCCTTGGATGCTTGACTTCCTTGCTGCCCCAAAATGCACTTCAATGCTCTGCATTATTGGTTTAAGAAAAGAGAGAGCGTAAGTAAAAGCTTAGTGAGGAATGCTCATTTAAAACCACACAATAATGCATTTATAAAACACCTTTATAAACCTTAAATCCATCATCATTTGCACAAGCACTTAAGCATTTAAAACAAGCAATTCATGCTTCAAGTTCATAACATGTCATATTGGCCACAAGTGATACATTCAACATAAGATCCACACATGGACTTTTAAACACCATTGTGATCTTACAATTTCCAAGGACCACAGATGGACTTTTAAACACCATTGTGTCCTTAACTAGAATCATTCATGGACTTTTAAACACCATGACAAGGATCACACAAGGACTTTTAAACACCTTTGTGTCCTTAACAAGAATCTCCCAAGGACTTTTAAACACCTTGGAGTTCTTAAATAAACAAGGCTTGCACAAGGAATTTTAACCACCTTTGTAACCTCAACCAAGAACCAACCATGGACTTTTAACCACCATGTTGTTCTTAAATACACAAGACTCACCCAAGGAATTTTAACCACCTTGGTGATCTTAACCAAGAACCAACCATGGACTTTTAACCACCATGTTGTTCTTAAATAAACAAGGCTCACACAAGGACTTTTAACCACCTTTGTGACCTTAACCATCACTTGCCAATATGCATCATTAACAACAATATTCCACTGTTTTAAAGCATTTAACAAAGCCATAAACATCATGCATCTTTAAGCATCAAACCACATTAAAACAAAGTTCAAAAACAAGGATCTCTTACCTTGAGCATCCTTCAACACATGGCTTATAATCTCAGCAAATAAACATGCTAGATATGCTTTCAAAACAAGATTTAAAACATGCAACAAACCACATTGCACACAACCAATCCATGGTTCAACATCAAGAGATTTTTTCCGAAAATTTACTCTTGAGCTTAGCTAAGTTGCTTAGACTTAAACTAAGTTCCCAAACCTTCAAAACATTGATTTCAAAGCTGAAAACCAAAATCCACTCACCGATTCCGTTTCGCCACTTGCCGAAACACCAATCAAGCTTCCAGATCACCACCACTTGGATCCAAAGATGACTCCCCTGTTTTAAACACATCAAAGCAGAGGATTAATGCATCATCATGCATTAATATCTTCAATGAAAGCACCTAAACCCGCTGCTCTCATCCACACTCCATTTTCGGCTACCAAACACAACCGAAAATGCATCCAAACAACTCCACAACACTACCCAGCCAAGATCCATCAAAACTAAACATCCTTAAACATCAATTAACATCCAAAAAGGATCTAACATCACCCTTATACCTCCAGCTATAACAGATCATCAAGATCACTCCAAAAACAACCAAGAACTTAAGAAAAACTTAGGAAAATCAACCTATTCGGGATTGCATTGGTTAAACCTTAATTCCTCATCAAATATACATTCATTTAACATCAAAAAGACACCTCAAATCACTGCTCAAACAGATTATACGAATTTTAACAAAAATCAACCAAATCTTGCATTTTAAAGCCAAGATCAAGAACACAACCTTAAAACCTTTTATAAAACATAAATTAAGGATTGAGAACTTGGGAATTTCAGTAAAGAACTGAGAATTTAGAGGAGAAGGACGTTCATACCTCTAAACTTGAGTTTCTCCCTTTTAGAACCAAAATTCTCGAAAAATCCACTTAGCAAATGGTAAGGTTTTGATGAAGAGATGATTGGAGATCAAAAGAGAATTGAAATGTGATATTTAGATGACAAAATCAGAGGGAAATGCTCTGGGGAAATGTGTTTGGTTTGAGAGAAAAGATGAGTGAAAATGAAAATGGAAAATGTGGAAAGTTAGTTGGAAATGCCAAAATATCTTCTTTCCTTTTTAGTTTTATTTAAAAACCATTAATTAAATCTTTAATATTTAGGAAAAATCTGGAGAAACTCCCATTGGGTAAATAGCTCCTTAAAGATTCAAAGTTTCAATCCTTTTTAAAACAGTCACACAATTTTCGAAAATTACATTTTGGTCACTAGCCAAAATGTCACCCTTCCAAACCTCAATTTGTAAAATTGATTTCACCATTCTCTTATATATAATAAAAGAGGATTTTAAGACATTTTCCATATTTTTAATGCAACCCGAACTAGGCTTTCCTAAATTCACCTTTTTATATTCGAACCGCACTTCGACCGAACCGGTCCAAACCCAAAACTTCTAAGCCCAAAACCGGGGCGTTACAACTCTCCCCCCCTTAAGAAATTTCGTCCTCGAAATTTACCTGAAGAAAAGAGGTACGGAAACTGCTTCAGCATGTTATCCTTCCGTTCCCACGTGGCTTCTTCAATACCACGATGCTTCTACAACACCTTTACCAACTCAATGGTCTTGCCTCGAAGAACTTTACTATCCGAATCCAGAACCTTCACCGGTTCGTCATCATAGGTCAAATCCGGATTCAATTCCTGTAACGCCCCAATTTTGGGCTTAGAAGTTTTGGGTTTGGACCGGGCCGGTCAGAGTGCAGTTCGAATATAAAAGGTGATTTTTAGGAAAGCCTAGTTCGGGTTGCATTAAAAATATGGAAAAATGTCTTAAAATCCTCTTTTATTATATATGAGAGAAAGGTGAAATCAGTTTTACAAAATAAGGTTTGGAAGAGTGACATTTTGGGTTAGTGACCAAAATGTAATTTTTGAAAACTGGGTGACTGTTTAAAAAAGGATTGAAACTTTGAATCTTTAAGGAGCTATTTACCCAAAAGGAGTTTCTCCAGATTTTTCTTAAATATTAAATGATTTATTGATGGTTTAAAATAAAGGTAAAAAGAAGGGAAAGATATTTTAGCCTTTTTAACTAACTTTTCCTAATTTTCCATTTTCATTTTCTCTCATCTTTTCTCTCAAACCAAACACATTTCTCCAGAGCATTTCCCTCTGATTTTGTCATCTAAATAACACATTTCAATCCTCTTTTGATCTCTAATAATCTCTTTAACAAAACCTTTGCATTTGCTATTTGGATTTTCAAGAATCTTGGTTCCAAAAAGGGAGAAACTCAAGTTTGGAGGTAAGAACATCCTTCTCCTCTAAACTCTCAGTTCTTTACTGAAATTCTCAAGTTCTCAATCCTTAATTTGTGTTTTATAAAAGGTTTTAAGGTTGTGTTTTTGATCTTGGCTTTTAAATGCAAGATTTGGTTGATTTTTGATAAAATTCGTATGATCTGTTTGAGCAGTGATTTGAGGTGTCTTTATGATGTTAAATGAATGTTAAATTGATGAGAAGTTGAGGTTTAATCAATGCAATCCCGAATAGGTTGATTTTCCTAAGTTTTGCTTGAGTTTTTGGTTGTTTTTGGAGTGCTTTTGATGATCTGTTATTGCTGGAGGTATAAGGACGTGATTGGGATCATTTTGGATGTTAATTGATGTTTATAAATGGTTAGAAGTGATGGATCTTGGCTGGGTTAAGTTTTGGAAGTGTTTGGAGGTGATTTCGGTTGTGTTTGGTAGCCGAAATGTTGGATTTGTGTAGAGCAGCGAGTTGAGTTGTGTGGCTGGTGTTTTTAATGCATAATGATGCATTAATCCTCTGTTTTTGTGTGCTTGAAACAGGGGAGATTGATCCGTGAGCATTAGAGGTGGTGTGGAAGGTTTCGGATGCTTGGAAGGCTTGTTGGCTAGCCTTGTTTTGTGTATCGGTGAGTGAAGTTGGGTTTTCGGCTTTAAAACCAAGGTTTGAAGGTTTTGGGAGCTTAGTTTAAGTCTAAACAACTTAGCTAAGCTCAAGAGTAAGTAAATGGAATTTCTCTCTTGGTTTGTGTATGAATTGGTTTTTAAAGCACTTGTGTTTGTTGGATGCAAAGCATGTGATTTGTATGTTGTAATTTCTGTTTCTGAAAGCATATTATAGCATGGTTTAATGCTGGTTTTGGAAGCCATGTGCGAAGGATGCTCAAGGTAAGAGATCCTTGGTTTTGTACATTGGAATTGTGGAATTGTTGCATAGTGTTGCATGTTGTTTAATGGCTTTGTGTAATGCTTCAAAAACAGTGGATTGATGATGGTAATTGGTGGTTTTTGCATTTTGGTTATGCTTGTAAAACAATGGATTAATGTGGTAAGATGCTTATATTGGCAAGTGATGTAAGTGGCTCTTGGTTACTTTAATCGGATATAGTTAGCCGGCTATAGGATTGGGTGCACCGTGAATAAAGTCGCCTTGGATGTAGAGTGGTTGTGAGAGAACCGGTAACTCCATCCAAGTACACTAACGAGATGGTTAAGAACACCATGGTGGTTGAAATTCCATTGGTGGGTCTTGTGTTAAGGTCATAATGGTGGTTAAAATTCCATTTGAGGACCTTGGGTAAGAAAAGGTCATAATGGTGGTTAAAATTCCATTTAGGGACCTTGTGCTTGTTAAGATCACAATGGTGGTGTAAAGTCCATGTGTGGATCTTGTGTGGTTTGTCCTGGATCTCGTTAGTGATGTTATACAACTACCAATGGGTGATGTTAAGGTCATATGGTGGTTAAAATTCCATATGAGGATCTTGTGATGTTAAGGCCATATGGTGGTTGAAATTCCATATGAGGGCCTTGTGTATGTAAGGTCAAATGGTGGTTAAAATTCCATTTGGGGGCCTTGAGATTGGTAGTGTGTATGAAGCGTGGGGACAACGCTTGTGATCTGCGTATCCGATTGGTTGTTGAGTTGAAAAGTGGATATGGTTTATCACTTGGAAGCCAATATAAGGTTCTTGAATATATTGAAGCATGAGATGCTTGAAATGATGCATGGTTACATGAGGAGTGTGTAATGCTTTATGAATGCATGTATTACTTGTTAGCTTGAACAAGTGTTTATTATCTATTGAGAATGGTGCATGTGTGCATGAAATCTCTTTAGTGCATTGGAGTCTTGTGAAGGCTTGTTTAAAAGGCATGTAATGCAAATGTTGAGTTTGTGGTTCATGTGTTACACTTGTTTAATGCATGTGATTAATTGATTTGAGTAAGTGGTTTTCAAAAGGTTACTTGCTTGAAATGATTTTCAAGGTATGAGAAAAGTATGATGTGAAGTGGAAGTGTTTTCCAAGGTTCTTGTATTTAACCTTGCATGTGATGTTCATGCATGGAATGGTTTAAATGTTGGTTTTGCAAGTTTATGCTTTGAAAAGGGTTACTTAGCTTACTAAGCTAATGGTTGGTTTTCATGTTTGAGCAATGCATGATTTTGAGCATGTTGTTAAAAAGGGTTTCCAAACATTGCTTTGGTTTATCAAATTATGATGCTTTTGAAAGAAGTTTATGATTCGCTGCATTGATGGTGTTTTGGTTTTGAGCATTCCTCACTAAGCATTATGTGCTTACGCTCCTTTTTGTCCATCATTGCAGACAATTGAAGTTGGAACAGCGAGAAGCAAGGGATTCAAGGAAAGCTCCACTTGAGATGTATGTCTCGGTAATAGCTATAGATAATAAAGGCAATGGGGGTGAACTCTTATGTTGATGTTAATGAAATTGTGTATGTTGGACAAGTTTGGTTTTATGTTTTTGATAATGCTAGAACTTGTAATTGACCTCTTGGGTTGTGGTTTGGTGATTTGAGGATTTCATGGTTGCCTTATAGGAAGCTTGCCTATAGAATTGGGGATTTTCATATTTGATGACATGTTGATGTTTGGTTGAGGCAATTATGTTCCTTGTATGTTGAATGACTTGCTGTTAAAGTTTGGTTGCATTTGGAGCATGTTTGATGGGTCAATTGTATGATAAACCAGCAATTTTTCTGCAATCTGGGCAACCTGTTTCGGAACAGGTGTTACCGTATCGGAACGGGGGCCTGAAATGGCCTGGGCGTTCCGAAACGGAAGGCACTGTTCCGGAACGGATTGGCTACTGCCAGGCCCTATTTTGGAACGGTCCCGCGTTTCGGAACGGGTCTTCCTTGTTCCGAAACATTCGACCGTTGGGCACTGAAATTGACGGTTTAATGTTTTGAAACCTTTGCGTTTTGGTCCTGAACCTTGTTATTGCAATTGGTTGCGTTTGAGATGTTCGTTTGAGCTGGAATTTGTCAGTGAAGCATGAAACATGACTAATTTCATATTGGTAACTTTTAATTGGGTTAAGTCCTTATAATTTTCTGAATTTACAAATTGGTCCCTAAAGTTGTATTTTTGTGCAATTGAGTCCCTGAATGATCTTTGATTGATGTAATCTTTGAGTATGCTGTTCTTGTGAACATGTATAGGGTTAATGTGCATTTAGATAAGATTAAAAAGAAAAAAAAGGGTCGTTAATCAAAGTTGACTTTCGGGTTGACTTTGGTTTTCCCCGTGTAAACTTCTTAATTCGGTTCAACCGTCTGGGCCGGGTTAAGGGGGTTACATTTGGTGGTATCAGAGCTGAGTTGCGAGTGCTTGGGGAAAACGGTAAATTGTTGTATTATGTGTTTTATGTTTACCTTGATGTGTGGTTGAAGGTCGGTTGGAATGTGTGTTTTTAAGCATGCTTTTTGGTTATGAATCTTCATTGAGCTCATGTGAATTTGTGCTGATGTTTTGCTGGTGTTATGAGCTGATTTTGTGAATGATGGAAGTGTAATGAGTATGACATGTTGGTATTATGCTATTACAGGTGGATGTTGTTTGATGAAAGCATGATCGGATATGTTGTTTGATATACTTGATGTTGTGATATCCATGTTTTATTGACTGTTATGTCATGTGAAAGGGGAGGATTCGGGATACCCATTGCCTTATTATTATAGCTATTGTGTGTTATTTTGGAGTTGGAGTTTGAATCCTTGCTTAAAGCTGGTCTAATTGATTTGTTTGTTTTGTTGTGATTGTTTGCTGTTAATAGCATGGTGAAATCGATGAAAGAATGGCAGTTAGGTGAGATGGTTGCTGCCTTAGAGCAGGTTGTTAAGGCGTGGAATTCACCTTTTAATGGAGGTGTTTCGTCTCAGTCTTCTGTGCCTGGAGTTGAGGTAGTGAGGCAGGAGGAAGAAGCTGGTTCTGTGATGGAGAGTTCATCACCTATTGTTCAAGAGGTGTTGGGAACATCTCAAGCTGTGGCAAAAGTGAGGCCTATAGATGTGCTGGCTGTGGGATGTGTGGGTTTGTCGAAACAACGTTTACATGATTTGGGAGCTGTGGAGTATCATGGTTCGATACCTGAGATGTTTGAGGCCTGGTTAGCCAGTGTAGTTCAGATTTTGGACCGGGAAGGTTGTGACTATGCCTGTAAGCTGGGAAGTGTTGTCTCATTGATGTTGGAGGACGCTTGTGCCTGGTGGACATCTGTGGCGGTGGCATCGCACATCCAAGATATTGATTGGGACTTCTTTGTGTCTGCTTTTTATGAAAGGTACCTTGGAGAGAAATTTCCAAGGGGTAAGCAATGTGAGGATGTGGTTTCTGTTTATAAAGGTGGGAAAGGTTTAAGCAAGAAAGTTGTGGGTGGAGTGGAAGCTCAGTTACCGGTGTGTGACCGTTGTGGAAGGCGCCATGTTGGAGGTTGTTGGGGCGCAGGTGCGTGTTGGAACTGTGGTTCTAAGGAGCATGTGAAGCGAGATTTTCCTCATGTGGTAAAATCAGCTTCAGTGGTAGCAGAAGGGTCTCTGAAGGGCCGTGGGCACGGCCGAGACAAAGTTCGAAGGGGGCAGGAAGAGCAGAAAATTGTGAAGAGTTTGGGAAATGGAATCTGCTGGAATTGTGGGTCTGTTGGGCATATGAGACGTAATTGTTTGAAGTTGGCTCGGGGTAGCCAGGGTTCTTTACCGCAGGGAGGTGGTGATGACCTTAGTGTGTTAGCTGATGCTGCAGCAGTGCGGTTGGGGAATGATGGTTCTGCGAGGAAGAGAGCTCGTCTGATGAAGCTCCGGGGTGGTGATGTGTTTTCAGGTAACCTTGTTAAGTAACCTTTTGCTCTAGTATCCTAGTTGGTTTTGGTTTGGTTTTTCCTCGCGTAGCGGGTATGGTCTCGTTGCTAGCATGTTTGGGGTAGTAGTTGTTGTTGTTTGAAAACAACTTTAGCGTGAAGAGGGCATTAGTGAGTATCTTGTGGATAGTGGGTTGCTAGAGTGATGGAGTTGGTCAAGTTAAAAGTGAGATAGGAGGTTGTTTTTAGGCGGACTCTGTGGATGTTATTGGTGGGTGTGAACCGACATTCATGCACAGTTAAAATCATTCGTTATATGATATATTTTATATGTGCTGGTCCATGCATACATGTGACATGACATTAGAGGTTTTGCATACATGTACATTAGGCATTGGTAGGGCATATAAGTGACCATGCATACGAACGTTCACACTCGCTGATAGTTAATCGGGTCCGTTGGTGTTGTGATAGGGTTAGACTGGATGGAGGGTATTAGGTAAGCTGTTAGTAGTAGTGAGTGCGGTATGGCATGTTGGTAGAAGGAAAGTGTTTGGCGCTTAATGAGTTTAGTGGTATGGTGGTAAGGAGATTACCGGTTGAAGTTAGAAATCAGTCAAAGTGGTTGTGAATAGCTAGTAGAAGTGGTAGATCCTTGGAAGTTAAGTGATGTTGTATGTTGTGGATGGGTTCCAAAGTGCTGAGGCAACTTGGTATTGATGTTGTAGTAGAAGGGTTGTTTATGTAGGTGAGGGTTCGTAGCAACCTTTGAGGGGTTGAGAAGAGGTTTTGTTGTGGGTTGTAGAAAAGGGTTAGTCTGGGAGAATAGAAGTTTCGTAACCTATATATGTATGTGTAGGTTGGGCGGTGTCCTGGTAAGGCTAGTGTTGTAGTTAAAGCTTGAGGTGGAAAGGCAATGTAAGATCAAAGGCCATTGTTGGTTGGACGGGTTCTTGTGAGAAGTGGTTGGCTGGTTGTGTTTAAGTAAGTTCCTGTTGGGGTCAGCTGGTGGTGTATGGAACGGCTGGCGGAGTCAAGGTTGGGGTTTTGTGATGTGATTTTCGGATGTTAGGTGAGTAGTCCTGGTGAATCGCTATGGTAATGATAGCGGCGGATGTGAAGGAAGGTCAGCAATACGTTGGGATGTTTGAGTAAGCAGTTGATGCTTAAGAATTCTTGCTTGGAGTGGTAACCTTTGGAAGAGGTTGAGCAGTTGTGCAAGGGGTTTTAGAAGCAGTGAAGGTTGTGGGTCACATGGTGGTTGAATTGGATTGGTTGGTGTCACCATGTGTTCGAGTCTTGGGAGTTATGAGTTAAGGTGGTGTATGCTGTAAAAGTTGGAGGTTCTTTAGGTTGTTGTTGGGGCTATGTGCAATCCGGAAGTGTGAAAGGTTAAGATGTGGTTAACATCTGAGTGTTCTGGAATTCGTGAACAGTATGTGGTGGTGTTGAGTTTGGGTGGAGTTTTGTGAGGAGAGTGTTCAGTGGTGTTTAAGTCTCCTGTGTTGCTTTGTGTGTTGTTTTGAGAGGTTTGGTTGTGCTCAATCCGCCGGTTGAAATTTCGAGGACGAAATTTCTTAAGGGGGGGAGAGTTGTAACGCCCCAATTTTGGGCTTAGAAGTTTTAGGTTTGGACCGGGCCGGTCAGAGTGCGGTTCGAATATAAAAGGTGATTTTTAGGAAAGCCTAGTTCGGGTTGCATTAAAAATATGGAAAAATGTCTTAAAATCCTCTTTTATTATATATAAGAGAAAGGTGAAATCAGTTTTACAAAATAAGGTTTGGAAGAGTGACATTTTGGGTTAGTGACCAAAATGTAATTTTTGAAAACTGGGTGACTGTTTTAAAAAAGATTGAAACTTTGAATCTTTAAGGATCTATTTACCCAAAAGGAGTTTCTCCAGATTTTTCTTAAATATTAAATGATTTCTTGATGGTTTAAAAAAAGGTAAAAAGGAGGGAAAGATATTTTAGCCTTTTTAACTAACTTTTCCTAATTTTCCATTTTCATTTTCTCTCATCTTTTCTCTCAAACCAAACACATTTCTCCAGAGTATTTCCCTCTGATTTTGTCATCTAAATAACACATTTCAATCCTCTTTTGATCTCTAATCATCTCTTCAACAAAACCTTTGCATTTGCTATTTGGATTTTCAAGAATCTTGGTTCCAAAAAGGGAGAAACTCAAGTTTGGAAGTAAGAACGTCCTTCTCCTCTAAACTCTCAGTTCTTTACTGAAATTCCCAAGTTCGCAATCCTTAATTTGTGTTTTATAAAAGGTTTTAAGGTTGTGTTTTTGATCTTGGCTTTTAAATGCAAGATTTGGTTGATTTTTGATAAAATTCGTATGATCTGTTTGAGCAGTGATTTGAGGTGTCTTTATGATGTTAAATGAATGTTAAATTGATGAGAAGTTGAGGTTTAATCAATGCAATCCCGAATAGGTTGATTTTCCTAAGTTTTGCTTGAGTTTTTGGTTGTTTTTGGAGTGTTTTTGATGATCTGTTGTTGCTGGAGGTATAAGGACGTGATTGGGATCATTTTGGATGTTAATTGATGTTTATAAATGGTTAGAAGTGATGGATCTTGGCTGGGTTAAGTTTTGGAAGTGTTTGGAGGTGATTTTGGTTGTGTTTGGTAGCCGAAATGTTGGATTTGTGTAGAGCAGCGAGTTGAGTTGTGTGGCTGGTGTTTTTAATGCATAATGATGCATTAATCCTCTGTTGTTGTGTGCTTGAAACAGGGGAGATTGATCCGTGAGCATTAGAGGTGGTGTGGAAGGTTTCGGATGCTTGGAAGGCTTGTTGGCTAGCCTTGTTTTGTGTATCGGTGAGTGAAGTTGGGTTTTCGGCTTTAAAACCAAGGTTTGAAGGTTTTGGGAGCTTAGTTTAAGTCTAAACAACTTAGCTAAGCTCAAGAGTAAGTAAATGTAATTTCTCTCTTGGTTTGTGTATGAATTGGTTTTTAAAGCACTTGTGTTTGTTGGATGCAAAGCATGTGATTTGTATGTTGTAATTTCTGTTTTTGAAAGCATATTATAGCATGGTTTAATGCTGGTTTTGGAAGCCATGTGCGAAGGATGCTCAAGGTAAGAGATCCTTGGTTTTGTACATTGGAATTGTGGAATTGTTGCATAGTGTTGCATGTTGTTTAATGGCTTTGTGTAATGCTTCAAAAATAGTGGATTGATGATGGTAATTGGTGGTTTTTGCATTTTGGTTATGCTTGTAAAACAATGGATTAATGTGGTAAGATGGTTATATTGGCAAGTGATGTAAGTGGCTCTTGGTTACTTTAATCGGATATAGTTAGCCGGCTATAGGATTGGGTGCACCGTGAATAAAGTCGCCTTGGATGTGGAGTGGTTGTGAGAGAACCGGTAACTCCATCCAAGTACACTAACGAGATGGTTAAGAACACCATGGTGGTTAAAATTCCATGGGTGGGTCTTGTGTTAAGGTCATAATGGTGGTTAAAATTCCATTTGAGGACCTTGGGTAAGCAAAGGTCATAATGGTGGTTAAAATTCCATTTAGGGACCTTGTGCTTGTTAAGATCACAATGGTGGTGTAAAGTCCATGTGTGGATCTTGTGTGGTTTGTCCCGGATCTCGTTAGTGATGTTATACAACTACCAATGGGTGATGTTAAGGTCATATGGTGGTTAAAATTCCATATGAGGATCTTGTGATGTTAAGGCCATATGGTGGTTGAAATTCCATATGAGGGCCTTGTGTATGTAAGGTCAAATGGTGGTTAAAATTCCATTTGGGGGCCTTGAGATTGGTAGTGTGTATGAAGCGTGGGGACAACGCTTGTGATCCGCGTATCCGATTGGTTGTTGAGTTGAAAAGTGGATATGGTTTATCACTTGGAAGCCAATATAATGTTCTTGAATATATTGAAGCATGAGATGCTTGAAATGATGCATGGTTACATGAGGAGTGTGTAATGCTTTATGAATGCATGTATTACTTGTTAGCTTGAACAATTGTTTATTATCTATTGAGAATGGTGCATGTGTGTGTAACCCCCTTAACCCGGCCTAGACGGTTGACCCGAATTAAGAAAGTCACACGGGGAAAACCAAAGTCAACCCGAAAGTCAACCTTGATTAACGACCTTTTTTTTCCTTTCACTCTTGTCTAGATGCACATTAATCCTAGTTATGATCATTCAAACAACATACCCAAAGATTATAAACATCAGAGATCACACAGGGACCCAATTGAAAAATTTACAACTTTAGGGACCATATTGTAAATTCTGCAAAAATACAAGGACTTCATCCAAATTAACGTTACCAACTTGGAATTAGTCAGGTTCCATGCTTCTCTGTGAAATTTCAGCTCAAAAGGACTTCCCAAACTCATACAATTGCACAAACAATATTCAGGACCAAAAAGCAAACATTCCAAAACAATTAACTACCAATGTCAGCCCCCAACGGTCACGTGTTCCAAAACAGGAAGAGCCCGTTTCGAAACGCGGGGCCGTTCCGGAACACGTACCGAAACGCGGGCTGGCAGTGGCCTTTCCGTTTCGGAACGGTCTCTCCCGTTTCGGACGCCTGGGCTGGTTTAGGGCACCCGTTCCGAAACGGTAGGCACTGTTCCGAAACACCCTGCACAGATTGCAACAAAATGCATGCTTTAACATGCAATTAAACATCCAATCATGCTCCAAATGCTACCAAACTTTACCAGCAACAAATTCAACATACAAGAGACATATTTGCATCAACAATTCAACATTTTAACATCATATAAGAAAAGCCCCAAATCTAAGGTATGCTTCCTACACAAGCAACCATTCAAGCATAAAACCTTCAAAACCAAGCACATATAGACCAACAACAAATCCAGCATTTCCAACAACATTAAACACACTTGGGGAGTTCAAAACATCTCCCAAAACATACACATAGGTCCCCCATTGCCAAATTACCAAAAGCTAAAATGTATAAGAAAACCTTTCCATACTTTGAGCTTAATCCCACTTGATTGCTTGCCTTCCTTGCTGCCCTCAAAGTACCTTAATGATCTGCATTATTGGTTTAAGAAAACGAAAGAGAGCGTAAGCAAAAGCTTAGTGAGGAATGCTCATTAAAACCATTCAATAATGCATTTATAAAACACTTATAAATCATATTTCAAATCATCATATATACATGCTCACTAGCATCCTTAAACAAGCAATACATGCTTCCATATCAATTCATGTCATATTGGCCACAAGTGATAAGTTCCATCATTCTAAAACGTGATCAACATAAGACTCACACATGGACTTTTAAACACCATTGTGATCTTATAACTCTCAAGAACCACATAAGGACTTTTAACCACCTTAGTGTTCTTCCCAAGGACTTTTAAACACCTTGGCCCCAAGGACTTTTAAACACCTTGGCCCATGGACTTTTAAACACCATGGCAAGGACCACACAAGGAATTTTAACCACCTTTGTGTCCTTAACAAGAACCATCCAAGGACTTTTAACCACCTTGATGTTCTTAAGTAACAAGGCTCACTCAAGGACTTTTAACCACCTTAGTGACCTTAACAAGAATCGTCATGGACTTTTAACCACCATGAAGTTCTTAGAAACCACAAGGCTCACTCAAGGACTTTTAACCACCTTAGTGACCTTAACCTTTTCAAAACATCACTTGCCAATATACATCATTATCATCAAATAATCCACTGTTTTAAAGCATTAAACCAAGCCACAAACATCATGCATTTATAAGCATCAAACCACATTTTAGCTATGCTCAAAAACAAGGAACTCTTACCTTGAGCTTCCTTCAACATATGGCTTACAAAATCAGCATTTACCATGCTAAATCATGCTTTCAAAACAGAATTTAAAACATGCAATAAACCACATTGCATCACAACCAAACCATGGCCACCACTAGAGAGTTTTTCCGAAAACTTACGCTTGAGCTTAGCAAAGTTGTTTAGACTTAAACTAAGCTCCCAAGACATTGGTTTCAAAGCTGAAAATCCAATTTCACTCACCGATTCCACTTCGCCTCTTGCCGAAGCACAAATCAAGCTTCCGGATCACCACCACTTGGATCCAAAGATGACTCCCCTGTTTTAAACACATTAAAGCAGAGGATTAATGCATCATCATGCATTAATAGCTTCAATGAAAGCACCTAAACTCGCTGCTCTCATCCACACTCCATTTTCGGCCACCAAACACAACCGAAAATGCATCCAAACCACTTCTCAACAAAGCCCAGCCATAAACCATCAAAACCACACATCCTTTAACATCATTTAACATCTAAAAAGAGCCTAAAAACATCCTTATACCTCCAGCAACATCAGATCCACAAGATCACCTCAAAAACAACCAAGAATCACAAGCTAAACTTAGGAAACTCAACCTATCCAGGATTGCATTAATCAAAACTCAATTCCTTATCAAATTAATGTTCATTTATCATCAAAAACACACTTCAAATCACAGATTTAACAGATCAAACGAAAATCATCAAAAATCACCAAATCTTGCATTTTAAGCCAAGATCCATTTACCCAACTTTAAAACCTTTTATAACACATCAATTAAGGATTGGGAACTTAGGAATTTCAGTAAAGAACTGATAGTTTAGAGGAGAAGGACGTTCTTACCTCCAAACTTGAGTTTCTCCTCTTTTGGAACCAAAAAGCTTGAAGAATCAACTAGCAAATGGTGAGGTTTTGTTGATGTGATGATTAGGAATCAAAAGAGAGTTGAAAAGGAAGATTTAAGTGACAAAATCAGAAAGAATTCTCTGGAGAGAAAGTGTTTGGGTTGAGAGAAAATGAGAGAAAAGGAAAATTGGGAAATATGAGAAAGTTAGTTACAAATAGCCAAAATGATTTCCCTCCACTTTTCTTTAGTTTTAAAATCAGAATTAAACCTTAAAATATCTTAGAAAAATCTGGAGAAACTCCCTTTGGAATAATAGCTCCTTAAAGATTCAAAGTTTCAATCCTTTCTAAAACAGTCACGCAACTTTCAAAAATTACATTTTGGTCACTAGCCAAAATGTCACCCTTCCAAACCTCATTTTGTAAAATTGATTTCACAGTTCACTTATATATATTAAAAGATGATTTTAGAACATTTTTCCATATTTTTAATGCAACCCGAACTAGGCTTTTCTAATTTCACCTTTTTAAATTCGAACAGAACTTTGACCAAACCGGTCAACGCCCAAAACTTCTAAGCCCAAAACCGGGGCGTTACAGTGTGCATGAAATCTCTTTAGTGCATTGGAGTCTTGTGAAGGCTTGTTTAAAAGGCATGTAATGCAAATGTTGAGTTTGTGGTTCATGTGTTGCACTTGTTTAATGCATGTGATTAATTGATTTGAGTAAGTGGTTTTCAAAAGGTTACTTGCTTGAAATGATTTTCAAGGTACGAGAAAAGTATGATGTGAAGTGGAAGTGTTTTCCAAGGTTCTTGTATTTAACCTTGCATGTGATGTTCATGCATGGAATGGTTTAAGTGTTGGTTTTGCAAGTTTATGCTTTGAAAAGGGTTACTTAGCTTACTAAGCTAAGGGTTGGTTTTCATGTTTGAGCAATGCATGATTTTGAGCATGTTGTTAAAAAGGGTTTCCAAACATTGCTTTGGTTTATCAAATTATGATGCTTTTGAAAGAAGTTTATAATTCGCTGCATTGATGGTGTTTTGGTTTTGAGCATTCCTCACTAAGCATTATGTGCTTATGCTCCTTTTTGTCCATCAATGCAGACAATTGAAGTTGGAACAACGAGAAGCAAGGGATTCAAGGAAAGCTCCACTTGAGATGTATGTCTCGGTAATAGCTATAAATAATAAAGGCAATGGGGGGTGAACTCTTATGTTGATGTTAATGAAATTGTGTATGTCGGAAAAGTTTGGTTTTATGTTGTTGATAATGCTAGAACTTGTAATTGACCTCTTGGGTTGTGGTTTGGTGATTTGAGGATTTCATGGTTGCCTTATAGGAAGCTTGCCTATAGAATTGGGGATTTTCATATTTGATGACATGTTGATGTTTGGTTGAGGCAATTATGTTCCTTGTATGTTGAATGACTTGCTGTTAAAGTTTGGTTGCATTTGGAGCATGTTTGATGGGTCAATTGTATGATAAACCAGCAATTTTTCTACAATCTGGGCAACCTGTTTCGGAACAGGTGTTACCGTATCGGAACGGGGGCCTGAAATGGCCTGGGCGTTCCGAAACGGAAGGCACTGTTCCGGAACGGATTGGCTACTGCCAGGCCCTGTTTCGGTACCAGTTTCGGAACGGTCCCGCGTTTCAGAACGGGTCTTCCTTGTTCCGAAACATTCGACCGTTGGGCACTGAAATTGACGGTTTAATGTTTTGAAACCTTTGCGTTTTGGTTATGAACCTTGTTATTGCAATTGGTTGCGTTTGAGATGTTCGTTTGAGCTGAAATTTGGCAGTGAAGCATGAAACATGACTAATTTCATATTGGTAACTTTTAATTGGGTTAAGTCCTTATAATTTTCTGAATTTACAAATTGGTCCCTAAAGTTGTATTTTTGTGCAATTGAGTCCCTGAATGATCTTTGATTGATGTAATCTTTGAGTATGCTGTTCTTGTGAACATGTCTAGGGTTAATGTGCATTTAGATAAGATTAAAAAGAAAAAAAAGGGTCGTTAATCAAAGTTGACTTTCGGGTTGACTTTGGTTTTCCCCGTGTAAACTTCTTAATTCGGTTCAACCGTCTGGGCCGGGTTAAGGGGGTTACAATTCCACTTCTTCCACAGGCATCACATGTGAAGGATCAGATCTATACTTCCGGAGCATAGAAACATGAAACACATCATGAATCTTCTCCAACTCTTGAGGTAGCCTCAACTTGTACACAACAAGACCCACACGCTCAATCACTTCGTATGGTCCAATGTACCTAGGGCTCAACTTACCCTTCCGGCCAAACCTCATCACCTTTTTCCAAGGCGAAACCTTCAAAAACACACGGTCACCCACTGCATACTCAATCTCCTTACGCTTCAAATCCGCGTAAGACTTTTGCCGATCAGAAGCTGCCTTCAACCGCTCACAAATGAGCTTCACCTTCTCGGTGGTTCCTTTCAACAAAGCCGGCATCGAAACCAACTTCTGTCCCGTTTCAGCCCAACAAAGAGGAGTCCTACACTTCCTCCCGTACAAAGCTTCATAAGGTGCCATTTGAATACTTGCTTGATAACTATTGTTATAGGCAAACTCCACCAAAGGCAAATGTTTCTCCCAAGAGCCCTGGAATTCAATCGCACAGCACCTCAACATATCCTCCAAAATCTGGATAACACGCTCGAACTGACCATCCGATTGAGGATGATAAGATGTACTAAAATTCAACCGTGTACCCAAAGCTTGATGCAAACACTGCCAGAAACGCGATGTAAACCTCGGATCCCTATCTGACACAATCGACTTAGGCACACCATGCAGCCGCACAATCTCAGCAATGTACAGCTCCGCAAGTTTGTCCAAAGAATACGTAGTATGCACAGGCAAGAAATGCGCACACTTCGTCAGGCGATCCACAATCACCCACACCAAATTCTTCTTCGATGGTGACAAAGGCAAACCAGATACAAAATCCATGGTAATCCTTTCCCACTTCCATTCAGGGATTCTCAACGGTTGCAACAACCCTGAAGGAACCTGATGCTCAACCTTAACTCGCTGACACACCATACACTTGCTCACAAACTCCGCAACATCCTTCTTTAAACCCACCCAATAGTACTCATCACGAAGATCTCGATACATCTTAGTACTACCAGGGTGCATAGCAAAAGGACTACTATGACCTTCAGTCAGAATAGTACGCCTCAACTCAGCATCATTGGGCACTACTATCCGACTCCCAAAACACAACACTCCATCATCATTAAAGCTGAAATCTGAAGGCCTACCCTCCGCAATATCCTGAACATGCGGTACCAAGGAATCATCCAACAAATGCTTTTCCTTGATCAACTGAACCAAAGATGGATTCACTTGCAAATCAGCCACAAGACCACCATCGCGCGAGATACTCAAACTGGCAAACATAGCCCTCAGCTCAACAGCTACCTTTCTGCTCAAGGCATCCGCTACAACATTAGCTTTCCCAGGGTGATACTCAATCGTCAAATCATAATCCTTGAGCAACTCCACCCAACGTCGCTGCCTAAGATTCAACTCCTTCTGAGACATCAGATACTTCAAACTCTTGTGATCCGTGTATACAGTACACTTCTCACCATACAGGTAATGCCTCCAGATCTTCAAAGCAAAAACCACCGCAGCCAACTCAATATCATGCGTAGGATAATTGCGCTCATGCACCTTCAACTGCCGCGATGCATAAGCCACCACCTTACCCTCTTGCATCAACACACATCCCAAACCAACATAGGACGCATCACTGTACACCACAAACTCTTTCCCTGATTCAGGTTGAACCAAGATAGGAGCTTGCGTCAAAGCTGCCTTAAGCTTCTCAAAAGCCTGCTGTCTCGCTTCCGTCCACTCATACTTAACATCCTTCTGCAACAACTTTGTCAAAGGTGCAGCAATTTTAGAAAACCCATCCACAAACCTCCAGTAGTATCTCGCCAAACCAAGAAAACTACGAACCTCATGAACAAACTTAGGAACCTTCCAATTCATCACCACCTCAATCTTCTGAGGATCAACACGAATCCCCTCAGCAGAAACCACATGCCCAAGAAACACCACTTCACTTAACCAGAACTCACACTTGCTCAGCTTGGCATAAAGCTGATTCTCCAACAAAGCTTGCAGCACAATCCTCAAATGCTCTTCATGTTCCTCCTCAGTACGCGAGTACACGAGGATATCATCAATGAACACCACAACGAACTTGTCCAGGTATTCATGAAACACACGATTCATCATGTCCATGAAAGCTGCAGGAGCATTTGTCAAACCAAACGGCATCACAAGGAACTCATAATGCCCATACTTTGTCCTGAAAGCTGTCTTAGGCACATCCACATCCTTCACCTTCAACTGGTAATACCCTGACCTCAAGTCAATCTTAGAGAACACAGCTGCTCCCCGAAATTGGTCAAAGAGATCATCAATTCTCGGCAATGGATACCGATTCTTGATTGTCAACTTGTTCAGCTGACGATAATCAATGCACATTCTCATAGTGTCATCCTTCTTCTTCGCAAACAAGACCGGTGCACCCCAAGGTGACACACTCGGCCGAATGAAACCACGATCAAGCAATTCTTGTAATTGCGTCTTCAGCTCCTTCAACTCTTTAGGTGCCATTCTATAAGGGGTAATGGACACAGGAGTTGTATTCTCATACAGCTCAATCCCAAACTCCACCTCACGATTAGGAGGCAATCCAGGCAACTCCTCCGGAAACACACCAGGAAACTCTTTCACAATCCTGATATCCTGCATACGCAACTCCTTGAGCTAGGATTCATCAGAAAAGCTAGATAAGCCTCACAACCTTGCCTCAGCATCCGGCTCGCCTCCAAAGTAGACACCACATTGGCAAGAAACTTCACATTCTCACCAACCACAACTACCTCATAATCATCCGCAAGTTTCAACGAAACTCGCTTATTTTCACAATCCACTACAGCTCGATGCTCAGCAAGCCAATCCATACCAAGGATTACATCAAAACCATAGAAAGGTAACTCCATAAGGTCAACATGAAAAACATGATCTTGAACAACCAAAGGACATCTTCTATAGAGCTTTCGAGTCACAACAGTCTCACCAAATGAACTAGTGACACGTACACCAACATCCAAAGACTCAACCGGCAAACCAAGCAATTCAGCATGCTCACGCAATATGTATGAGTGCGTAGATCCAGAATCAATCAAGGAAAGTAATGACAAGGATTGCAAAGTAAAAGTACCTGCGATCACACCCGCGTCATTCCTCCCCTTCCGCTGAGCATACACCCTGGCTTGGTCGCCACCCTCATGCTGAATAGCCACAACATGGGCCACTCCCCGATCACCTTCTTCTCTCCGCTGAAAGTTACCACGGCCGCGCCCACGACCTCTCTGTAGTGCAACAACAACAGGAGCACGCACTTGGCCACCAGCCAACATAGGACACTCTCTCCTCATGTGATCCGTAGATCCGCAGTTCCAGCATGCATTACCAGCTGCCACAACAGGAGCTTGCACCTCCCTCACAGCATGAGGACAATCACGTTTCATATGGCCACGTGAACCACATGTCCAACACGCACTCAGATCAACTCTAGCGTTGCCTCCCCGAGCAGGCGCACCACCACCTCGCTTAGCTGAGGACTGATACTTCTGATCACGTCCTCTCTTGTTCCGTCCACCACCGGAACTATATTCCGCAGCTCGCTTACCAGCACTTGACCCAGCACTTCTAGCAGATAAACCCAAGTTCATCTCAATATCCTTTGCTCGACCCACCAGCACATCAAAATCATCATACTCGGTAGCCAACACATACATCTTAACATCCGTCACTAAACCATAACGGAACCTTTCACACCTCTCCCGCTCATCCGGAACATGCTCAGGTGCATATTGACTGAGTCGAACAAACTGTACTTCATACTCTGCCACAGACATGCTCCCCTGGGTAAGAGACATGAACTCCCTCTTCTTTTCATCTAGGTACCTCACACCTAGATACCTTCTCTTGAACGCGTTCTGAAAGAACGTCCAAGTGACATCAGCTTCCGCCATCCCAGCGATAGTGGTTGTCCACCACGTGTACGCATCATCTTGCAGCAATGATACTACACAGCCCAGCTTCTACATATCAGTGCAACTCATCTGCCCCAAGATTCTCTTGGTACTCTCTAACCAAGACTCCGAACCTTCAGCTGACAAACCCCTGAACTCAGTCCCTCCCAGACTGCGCAGACGTTCCAAGGGTAGTCTGACTCCAGCATCTCCCTGATGCCCAGCTCCTTGAGCTCCAGCTACCGCCACTCGAAAAGCACCAGCTATAGCTTGCACTAACATCGTCATGTCAGGAATAGCTTGCCCCTGACCAGCTTCAGGTCCATCGACCCCAGTACCAGCTGCAACATCCGCTCTTTCACCCTCAGCACCACCACCACCAGGCGGAGGAGGTAAATCCATAGCATTCTCAGCATTCTCTTCGTTTTCGTTTTGAGCCATAGCTCGCGTATTCACTCTTAACTCTCTACGAGGTGCCATACTCTAACAATACAATCACAATGCAATAAAACAAAGTCAGGCTCAGCAAGGTAAGCAATCCAAGTACTCAAGCTCATTTCACTTAAAAACAACATCATTACATTAGCTTTGATTTGGCAATAGGTACCCATAACATGCTTCACCCCAGCATACACCACAATTGCAACATATATTCAATTCACTCAACATGCTTTCACTCAACAAGCATACAAAGCATACATATTTTAATCAACCACACAATCATTCCCAATTACTCGAGAACTCAGCTCTGATACCACCAAATGTAACCCCCTTAACCCGGCCTAGACGGTTGACCCGAATTAAGAAGATTACACGGGGAAAATCAAAGTCAACCCGAAAGTCAACCTTGATTAACGACCTTTTTTTTTCTTTTGAAAACTTATCTAGATGCACATTAACCCTAACATGTTCACAAGAACAACATACTCAGAGATCATAATAATCAAAGATCATTCAGGGACTCAATTGCACAAATTACAACTTTAGGGACCAAAATGTAAATTCTGAAAATTATAAGGTCTTAACCCAAATTAAAGTTACCAACTTGAAATTAATCATCTTTCATGCTTCCCTGCCAAATTTCAGCTCAAACGGGCATCTCAAACTCATCCAATTGCAATAACAAGATTTAGGACCAAAACGCAAACATTTCAAAACATATAACCATCAAATTCAGTGCCCAACGGTCGAGTGTTCCGAAACAGGGAGGACCTGTTCCGAAACGCGGGACCGTTCCGAAACTGGTTCCGGAACGAGGCTTGGCAGTGGCATTTCCGTTCCGGAACGGTTCCTCCCGTTTCGGAACGCCTAGGCCATTTCAGGCCCCTGTTCCGAAACGGTAGCACCCGTTCCGATACGGCCTTCCCAGATTGCAGAAATTTTGCTGGTTTAACACTTATTTGACTTATCAAACATGCTCCAAATGCCACCAAATTGTACCAGCAAGTCATTTAACATTCAAGGAACATAATTCCATCAACCAAACATCAACATGGCATCAATTATGAAAATTCCCAAATCTATAGGCATGCTTCCTACTTAGAAACCATTCAAGAATCAATATACCAAAATCCACATCACAAAGGCCAATTACAAATACCAACACCAATATCAACATAATACCAACTTAGGGAGTCCAAAACATCTCCCAAAACAATAACATAGGTCCCCCATTGCCAAATACCCAAAAGCTAATAGTTTTTAGGAAAATTTTCACCATACATGAGCTTAAATCTTCCCTTGGATGCTTGACTTCCTTGCTGCCCCAAAATGCACTTCAATGCTCTGCATTATTGGTTTAAGAAAAGAGAGAGCGTAAGCAAAAGCTTAGTGAGGAATGCTCATTTAAAACCACACAATAATGCATTTATAAAACACCTTTATAAACCTTAAATCCATCATCATTTGCACATGCACTTAAGCATTTAAAACAAGCAATTCATGCTTCAAGTTCATAACATGTCATATTGGCCACAAGTGATACATTCAACATAAGATCCACACATGGACTTTTAAACACCAATGTGATCTTACAATTTCCAAGGACCACACATGGACTTTTAAACACCATTGTGTCCTTAACTAGAATCATTCATGGACTTTTAAACACCATGACAAGGACCACACAAGGACTTTTAAACACCTTTGTGTCCTTAACAAGAATCTCCCAAGGACTTTTAAACACCTTGGAGTTCTTAAATAAACAAGGCCTACACAAGGAATTTTAACCACCTTTGTAACCTCAACCAAGAACCAACCATGGACTTTTAACCACCATGTTGTTCTTAAATACACAAGACTCACCCAAGGAATTTTAACCACCTTGGTGATCTTAACCAAGAACCAACCATGGACTTTTAACCACCATGTTGTTCTTAAATAAACAAGGCTCACACAAGGACTTTTAACCACCTTTGTGACCTTAACCATCACTTGCCAATATGCATCATTAACAACAATATTCCACTGTTTTAAAGCATTTAACAAAGCCATAAACATCATGCATCTTTAAGCATCAAACCACATTAAAACAATATTCAAAAACAAGGATCTCTTACCTTGAGCATCCTTCAACACATGGCTTATAATCTCAGCAAATAAACATGCTAGATATGCTTTCAAAACAGGATTTAAAACATGCAACAAACCACATTGCACACAACCAATCCATGGTTCAACATCAAGAGAGTTTTTCCGAAAACTTACTCTTGAGCTTAGCTAAGTTGCTTAGACTTAAACTAAGCTCCCAAATCTTCAAAACATTGGTTTCAAAGCTGAAAACCAAAATCCACTCACCGATTCCGTTTCGCCACTTGCCGAAACACCAATCAAGCTTCCGGATCACCACCACTTGGATCCAAAGATGACTCCTCTATTTTAAACACATCAAAGCAGAGGATTAATGCATCATCATGCATTAATATCTTCAATGAAAGCACCTAAACCCGCTGCTCTCATCCACACTCCATTTTCGGCTACCAAACACAACCGAAAATGCATCCAAACAACTCCACAACACTATCCAGCCAAGATCCATCAAAACTAAACATCTTTAAACATCAATTAACATCCAAAAAGGATCTAACATCACCCTTATACCTTCAGCTATAACAGATCATCAAGATCACTCCAAAAATAACCAAGAACTTAAGCAAAACTTAGGAAAATCAACCTATTCGGGATTGCATTGATTAAACCTTAATTCCTCATCAAATATACATTCATTTAACATCAAAAAGACACCTCAAATCACTGCTCAAACAGATTATACGAATTTTAACAAAAATCAACCAAATCTTGCATTTTAAAGCCGAGATCAAGAACACAACCTTAAAACCTTTTATAAAACATAAATTAAGGATTGAGAACTTGGGAATTTCAGTAAAGAACTGAGAATTTAGAGGAGAAGGACGTTCATACCTCTAAACTTGAGTTTCTCCCTTTTAGAACCAAAATTCTCGAAAAATCCACTTAGCAAATGGTAAGGTTTTGATGAAGAGATGATTGGAGATCAAAAGAGAATTGAAATGTGATATTTAGATGACAAAATCAGAGGGAAATGCTCTGGGGAAATGTGTTTGGTTTGAGAGAAAAGATGAGAGAAAATGAAAATGGAAAATGTGGAAAGTTAGTTGGAAATGCCAAAATATCTTCCCTCCTTTTTAGTTTTATTTAAAAACCATTAATTAAATCTTTAATATTTAGGAAAAATCTGGAGAAACTCCCATTGGGTAAATAGCTCCTTAAAGATTCAAAGTTTCAATCCTTTTTAAAACAGTCACACAATTTTCGAAAATTACATTTTGGTCACTAGCCAAAATGTCACCCTTCCAAACCTCAATTTGTAAAATTGATTTCACCATTCTCTTATATATAATAAAAGAGGATTTTAAGACATTTTTCCATATTTTTAATGCAACCCGAACTAGGCTTTCCTAAATTCACCTTTTTAAATTCGAACCGCACTTCGACCGAACCGGTCCAAACCCAAAACTTCTAAGCCCAAAACCAGGGCGTTACATTGTCTGTCACTTCAAAGCTTTCAGATTCATGGACTTTGATAGCAGCGGAATGTCCTCGCACACGATTCTTCCTAGAGCTTGTTGCGGGCACCTCTAGGGTAAAACAACAATGTCCTTTGTTTTTACTTCTGCTGCCGTGGCAGTGCTGTATTTTTCTATTTCTTTTGCCTGCCTCGGCGGCTACCTGCAACCATTTGTTAGAATTTTGCAAAGAATTCTAAAAATAAACAAGCATTGTTCATCAGATATTCTAACACATTCAGCAAGTAACAGAGGTGTTTGACAGTTTTGGAAAAAAGAAAAAATCTAAGTCATTTTTTATGCTTTTCCCAAGATTAAGTTCAATTTATTATTGGTGCGAAAACAAGTAATCGGCTAATCTGTCATAGGCACAAGTTATATAACAAAATTTTCTTTTCCGATTATTACTAAGGCAAGTACAATGCAACCTGTATGCTATTAAGTACGCCTAGACAAATGATTCGAGAGCTATCCCCCCAAACTCGAGAAGGGCATTGCCCTAAATGCAAAAAATAAAACAGAAAAACAAAAAAATAAATACAAGAGATAAATAAAAGAAAACAACAAAAAGAAAAATAAAATAAAGAAAAGAGAAATAAAAGAAAGAACTAAAAATTGGCTGAGGGTTGAGGGGAGGCTTGAGTCTTTTCTGCTGAGGAAGAGGAAGATGTAGGGATGATGAAGCGGCGGCCGGCAGATGTCTTGGTGGCACCTTAGCAGGTGAGGTTTTTTCTTTCCGCGGTGGCTGGACTCTTTTCAGTGTATGCTGAGGTTTTTCTTGAGGTTCGGCAGAGGGAGTGGCTAGAGGTGCTTCGCTCTCTTCTGACTATGTCTCGAAGTCCACAAGCTCGGTGGCTATGATGCGCCTCTTCCTCTTCCTAGTGCCTTCCTCCGTGGGTGCCGTCAAAGGGACAATCTTTATTGGAATGGCTTCTTCTGCTGCTACCACTGTTGTTGCTGGCTCTGGCGGTTGCTGCTCAATATACTCTGATGAGGGGCTGTTCGCCATTGTCTCTGTTGTACAGGCTGGTGAATGGTACTACTAGTGCCTCTCCGGGGAGTCTATCATTGTGTCAAATGCGGTGGTGGCTGAGTAAGTTGGGTAGTGCGTCGGAGAGGGCACCTGACGAGTAGTATGGTGGGCAGCGGCGGCGGGTGGCGTTCCTTGTGCTGGGCTGCTACTGCAAGCTCTGCAGGGTATGGAGGCGAGATGAGTCCTTCATGAGGGAATTTCTGCTGGAGATATGCCACAAAGGCTTCTTGGACCTCCCCTATAAATTTCATGAAGGTCAGCTGCTGCTGCTTGATGCGTTTTGTGCTGTCGATAAGGGTGTGCAGCAGTGTAAGGACTTCATTGTCTGGGGCAGCTTCAGTACTGCCGGGTGTGGCTGGAGTGTCAGGTTGAGCGGCAGAAGGCTGGCTGGGCGTTATGGGCTCTGTCTTCGGGCTTGCATCATCTGCAGAAAGACTTGTTTGGTCCACCCTTCTTTGGCAGTTGTCAGCTCATGTTTAGGGTCTACCGAAACACCAAAGTTGGCGCAAAGGTCTGTGATAAGGGACGAGAAGTACAACCTGCCCTTTGTCTTTCTAAAGCAATTATAGATCTCCGTGCAAATGATTTCCCCAACGTTTATTGGCTGATTCATCAGAATGCTATTGTAACACCTCGATTTTGGGCTTAGAATTTTAGGGTTTGGTCGGATCGGTCTGAGAAACGATTCGAATATAAAAGGAGGTTTTAGGGAAAGCCTAGTTCGGGATGCTTTAAAAATATAGAAAAATATCTAAAAATCCTCTTTTAATATATATAAGAGAGTGGTGAAATCAATTTTACAAAATAAGGTTTGGAAATACTACATTTCAATGTAGTGACTAAAATGCGATTTTTGAAAAGTTTAGTGGTGACAGTTTTGTAAAGGATAGAAACTTTGAATCTTTAAGGAGCTAATTTACCCAAAATGTTTTCTCCAGATTTTTCCTTAATTTGGGTGATTTAGTTAATGTTTTAATTAAATAAAATAAAGATGGAAACTACTTTTAGATTCTCATAACTACCTTTTCCTAATTTTCTCTCATTCATTTTTCTCTCAAAATCCCATCATCCAAACACATTTTCTCCAGCATAAATCACTTTGATCTTCACCTCTTTTGATGAGATTTCCATCACTCATTGGTTCCTAATCAATCTTGCATCAAATCCTTTTGATTTCCACATTGAATTTTCAAGGAATTTGGCCCAAATCAAGGAGAAATCATCATTTAGAGGTAAGATTGTTCTTCTCCTCTAAATACTCAGTTCTTTACTGAAATTCCCAAGTTGTCAATCCTTAATTTAAGTTTTATAAATGGTTTTTACGTTAGAAACTTGATTTTTGGCTTAAAACTCAAGTTTTGGAAGAGATCTTGAAGAATTTCGTTGTGATTGTTTGGGCTCTATTTTGAGGTGGTTCTTAAATGTATTTTGGATGTTAATTGATGTTAGAAATGAGGTTTTATCAATGCAATCCCGAATATGTTGTGTTTCCTAAGTTTTTGGTCCAGAAGATGGTGGTTTTTGAGGTGTTCTTGGTGTTCTGTTATAGCTGGAGGCATAAGGTCGAGTTTAGGTTTGTTTTTAATGGTGATTGATGTTTAGAAATGATTAGAAGTGATGTATCTTGGCTGGTTAAAGTTTTGGAAGAGTTTAGAGGTGATTTCAGTTGTTTTTGGTAGCCTAAATGTTGGTTTTAGGTAGAGCAGCGAATTTAGGTGTGTTGGCTGAAGATTTCAATGCACGATGACGCATTAATCCTCTGCTTTGATGTGTCTAAAACATGGGAGACATCTTCGGACACCTTTGGAGTTGATGTGGAAGCTTAATTGGCGTTTCGGCAAGCAAGCGAAACGTAATTGGTGAGTGGAGATAGTTTTCCAGCTTTGAATCGATTATTTGGAGGTTTTGGGAGCTTAGTTTAAGTATAAACAACTTAGCTAAGCTCAAAAGTAAGTTTTCGGAAAAACTCCCTCGGGTGTGCTAAGAAGTGGTTTGATGCATTGATTATAAATTGCATGTTTAATTTCTATTTTGAAAGCATATTTTAGCATGATTAATGCTGATTTTGAAAGCCATGTATTGAAGGATACTCAAGGTAAGAGATCCCTTGTTTGACATGTTATTAGTTTGGTAATGATGCATGGAGATGCATGATGTTTAATGGCTTTGATTAATGCTTTAAAACAATGAATTGATGATGGTTTTTGATGTATATTGGCAAGTGATGAAATGGTTTTAAAGTACTTGAATCGGATATAGTTAGCCGGCTATAGGATTGGGTGCACCGTAAGTAAAGTCACCTTGGATGTTGAGGGGTTTTGATTGTACCGTAAACTCCATCCAAGTACCCTAACGATTGAGGTAAGATCACAACGGTGGTTAAAAGTCCGTGTGTAGATCTTGTGTTATGTGTCCCGTACTCTCATTAGTGGAATTATACAACTACCGATTAGTGGTGTTGAGGGGTTGAGATTGTACCGTTATACTCCACCACGGGTGTCACATCAATGGAGGGATTGTTCTTCAGTGTGAACCTTGTGTAGTCCGATAGTGTGTATGAAGCGTGTGGGACAACACTTGTAATCCGCGTATCCGATTGTGTTTTGTGTTGAAATGGTTATGAACTATCACTTGAAAGCCAATATAATGTATTGAATATATTGAAGCATGAGGTGCTTGTAAAGTATGCATGGTAGCATGAGAAAAAGATGAGTATGTGGTTTTAAAGCTTTGTTGGAAATATTTTCTAAAAATGCATTATTGTGTTGGTTTACTTAGAGCATGCCTCACTAAGAATTTGTGCTTACGCTCTCTCTTTTACCAATAATGCAGATAATTGAAGTGTTTAAGGGCAACAAGGAAGCTAAGAGTGTCCAAGGGAAACCAAGCTCATGTATGGTGATGTTTTCATACACTATTAGTTTTGGTAATTTTGCAATGGGAACCTATACTTTGGTTTGGGAGATGTATTAAACTCCCTGTCGATGTGACATGTTTGCCTTGGTTGATTTGGATTGTAAATGGCCTTTAATGCTTGAATTTGGTTTGGATTGCTTATTGGTTTGCTTGGCTAGGAAGCATGCCTCTAGAAATATGCGTTTACCATGTTTGATGCTATGAATGTGTTTAGGAGTTCTAAACATGCACCTTATATGTTTGTTGACTTGTTGACATGACTAGGAAGTCATTAGGTTGTGTTTGAATGGGTTTACGTTTGAAAAACCAGATTTTGCTGCTGAATCTGGGCAAATCGTATCGAAACACCCTCTAGTGTTTCGAAACGGGGGCCTGAAATGGCCTTCGTGTTTCGAAACGCTAAGGGGCGTTCCGAAACGATTTGGCTACTGGAAGGCCTTGTTTCGGAACCAGTCTCGGAACCAACCCGCGTTTTAGAACGGTCAACGCCGTTTCGTTCCTCGTTCCGATACAACATGAGAACGTTTCGAAACAGGTGACCGTTGGGCACTGATTTGAATGGTGCTGAAGTTTGCAAGCTTTACTTTTTGGTTCCAAATGTTGATGTTGCATTTGCTCGAGTTCGAGATGTCCATTTAAGTTGAATTTTGGCAGAGAAGCATGTAATGTGACTAATTTCCTATTGGTAACATTAAATTCAGTTAAGACCTTTTAATTTACAGAAATTACAATTTGGTCCCTAAACTTGTATTAAGTACAATTGAGTCCCTCTTTGTTGTTCGATTGCTGTGCTTTTCTCTTATATGTTTCATGAGTACTCACTTAGGGTTAACGTGTATCTAGACAAGATTAAAAAGAAAAAAAGGGTCGTTAATCAAGGTTAACTTTCGGGTTGACTTTGGTTTTCCCCGTATAATCTTCGTAGTTGGGGTCAACCGTCTAGGTCGGGCTAAGGGGGTTACATTTGGTGGTATCAGAGCCTAGTTCTCGTGTAAATGGGAATGGTTATGTGGGTGATGTATGTGTATTTGCATGATATGCCTTTTGGATGAAAGAATGTTGTATGAATAGTGATGCATGGTTTCAATTGTGATGATATGCTATGTTGGAGTGTGTTAGGGGATCCCATTTCCATATCAAAACTAATGAAAGGAATTGTTTTCGAAAAAGAGCTTGAGTACTTGGATTACTTACCTTGTTGAGCCTAATTATGTTTATTGCATTTGTGTCAGTGCATTGTTTTCTTGTAAATGGGGTCGCGTAGAGAGATGAGAATGAATAAAAGAGCTATGGCTCAGAATGAGAATGAGGAGAATGATGAGAATGTTGTGGATATACCTCCTCCCCTGGTGGTGGACCACCCGGCGGTGGTGGTGTTGGAGGTGATAATGCTGGTGTTGGTGTTGGGGTCGCTGGACCTGAAGGTGTGCAGGGGCAAGCTGCTTCTGACATGAATGTGTTGATTCAGGCTATTGTTGGAGCCTTTCAGGCAGCAGTAGCTGGAGCTCATAGAGCTGCGCATCAGGGTGATGCTAATGTGAGATTGCATTTGGAACGTCTTCGCAGTCTGGGAGGGACTGAGTTCAGAGGTTTATCTCCGAAGGATCTGAGTCTTGGTTGGAAAGTACCGAGAGGATTTTGGGGCAAATGAACTGCAATAATGTGCAGAAGTTGGGTTGTGTGGTGTCACTGCTGCATGATGATGCTTATACGTGGTGGACGACCACTATCTCTGGAATGGAGGACAATGATGTAACTTGGACGTTTTTCCTGAATGCGTTCAAGCAGAAGTATCTGGGTGTGCGATACCTAGATGAGAAGAAAAGATAATTTATGTCTCTTGTGCAAGGATGCATGACGGTAGCTGAGTATGAGATCCAGTTTGACCGCCTTAGTCAGTATGCACCTGAGCTAATCCCTGATGAGCGGGAAAGATATGAACGTTTCCGTTATGGATTGGTAACGGACGTGAAGACTTTTATGCTTGCGGATGAGTATACAGATTTTGATGTGCTTGTGAGTAGAGCGAAGGACATCGAGTAGAACTTGGGTTTGTCTTCCAGAGGCGTTAATTCTAGCTCAGGCAAAAGAGCTACTGATCATAGTTTTGGTGGTGGACGGAACAAGAGAGGACGAGATAAGAGGTATCAGTCTTCTGCTAGGCGTGGTAATGGAGGACATGGTGCGCCTGTTCAGGGAGATAGGATGAGGGTTGATCAGAACACGTGCTGGACGTGTGGATCTCGTGGCCATTTAAGGCGAGATTGTCCTCGAGCAGCGAGGGAGGTTCAGGCTCCTGTTGCAGTGAGAAGTAATTCATCCTGGAATTGTGGTTCGGCAGACCACATGAGAAGGGAGTGTCCTTTGTTGGCCGGTGGTGGTCAGGGACGTGCTCCTGGGGTAGTTGCACCACAGAGAAGTCGTGGGCGCGGTCGTGGTAACTTTCAGCGTAGAGATGATGGTGGGAGGAATGTGGCGCATGTTGTGGCTGTTCAACCTGAGGGTGGTGGCCAGGCTCAAGTGTATGCTCAACGTGAGGGGAGGAATGATACGGATGTGATCGCAGGTACCTTTACTTTGCAATCCTTATCATTACTTTCCTTGATTGATTCTGGATCTACACACTCATACATATTGCGTGAACATGCTCAAATGCTTGGTTTACCTATTGAGTCTTTGGCTGTTGGTATGCGTGTGACTAGTTCCTTTGGTGAGACAGTCGTAACACGGAAGTTGTATAGAAGGTATCCCTTGAAAGTGCAAAACCATGTTTTTCTTGTTGATCTCATGGAATTGCCATTCTATGGTTTTGATGTAATCCTTGGTATTGATTGGCTTGTTGAACATCGAGCTGTAGTGGATTTTGAGAACAAGCGAGTTTCGTTGAAACTAGCGGATGATTACGAAGTAGTGGTGGTTGGTGAGAATGTGAAGTTTCTTGCCAATGTGGTGTGTACGTTGGAAGCAAGCTGAATGATGAGGCAAGGTTGTGAGGCTTACCTAGCCTTTGTGATGAATCCTAGCTCTAAGGAGTTGCGCGTTCAAGATATCAGGACCATGCGAGAGTTTCCTGGAGTGTTTCCGGAGGAGTTACCTGGATTGCCGCCTAGTCGAGAGGTGGAGTTTGGAATTGAGTTGTATGAAAACACAACTCTAGTGTCCATTGCTCCTTACCGAATGGCACCTAAGGAGTTGAAGACGCAACTTCAGGAGTTGCTTGATTGTGGTTTCATTCGGTCGAGTGTGTCACCATAGGGAGCACCGGTCTTTTTTGTGAAGAAGAAGGATGGCACTATGAGAATGTGCATTGATTATCATCAACTGAACAAGTTGACTATCAAGAATCGATATCCTTTGCCGAGGATTGATGATCTTTTTGATCAGTTTCGGGGAGCGGTTGTGTTCTCTAAGATTGACTTAAGGTCAGGTTACTACCAGCTTAAGGTGAAAGATGTGGATGTGCCAAAAACAACCTTTAGGACGAGTATGGGCATTATGAGTTCCTTGTAATGCCGTTTGGCTTGGCGAATGCTCCTGCAGCTTTTATGGACATGATGAATAGAGTGTTCCATGAATACTTGGACAAGTTTGTTGTAGTGTTCATTGATGATATTCTTGTGTATTCTCGTACTGAGGAGGAGCATGAGGGGCATTTGAGGATTGTATTGCAGGCGCTGTTGGAGAATCAGCTTTATGCTAAGCTGAGCAAATGCGAATTCTAGCTCAAGGAAGTTGTTTTCCTTGGTCATGTGGTTTCTGCTGAAGGGATTCGTGTTGATATTAAGAAGATTGAGGCGGTGATGAATTGGAAGCCTCCTAAGTCTGTTCATGAAGTCCGTAGTTTTCTGGGGTTGGCAGGATATTACCGGAGGTTTGTGGATGGATTTTCGAAGATTGCTACTCCTTTGATGAAGTTGTTGCAAAAGGATGTCAAGTATGAGTGGACAGAAGCAAGGCAACAAGCTTTTGAGAAGCTTAAGGTAGCTTTGACGCAAGCTCCTATCTTGGTTCAACCTGAATCAGGAAAAGAGTTTGTGGTGTACATCGACGCATCCTATGTTGGTTTGGGGTGTGTGCTAATGCAGGAGGGTAAGGTGGTGGCTTATGCATCGCGACAGTTGAAGGTGCATGAGCGCAATTATCCTACGCATGATATTGAGTTAGCTGCGGTGGTTTTTGCTTTGAAGATTCAGAGACATTATTTGTATGGTTAGAAGTGTACGGTATACACAGATCACAAGAGTCTGAAGTATCTGATGTCCCAGAAAGAGTTGAATCTTAGGCAACGACGTTGGGTGGAGTTGCTTAAGGATTACGATTTGACGATCGAGTACCATCCGGGAAAAGCTAATGTTGTAGCGGATGCCTTGAGTAGGAAGGTGGAAGTGGAGTTAAGGGCTATGTTTTCCAGCTTGAGTATTTCGCAAGATTGGGGTCTTGTGGCTGAGTTGCAAGTGAAACCATCTTTGGTTCCATTGATAAAGGATAAGCAGTTGTTGGATGATTCTTTGGTGCCACATGTTCAGGATATTGCTGAGGATAGACCGTCGGATTTCTATTTTAATGATAATGTAGTTTTATGTTTTGGAAGTCGGATAGTATTGCCGAATGATGCGGAGTTAAGGCGTACTATTCTGACTGAGGCTCATAGTAGTCCTTTTGCTATGTACCCTGGTAGTACAAAGATGTATCGTGATTTGAAGGATGAGTACTATTGGTTGGGTTTGAAGAAAGATGTTGCGGAGTACGTGAGTAGGTGCATGGTTTGTCAGTGGGTTAAGGCTGAGCATCAGTTTCCTTCAGGGTTGTTGCAACTGTTGAGGATTCCTGAGTGGAAGTGGGAAAGGATTACCATGGACTTTGTGTCTGGTTTGCCTTTGTCGCCATCGAAGAAGAATTTGGTGTGGGTGATTGTGGATCGCCTTACGAAGTGTGCGCATTTCCTACCTGTGCATACTACGTATACTTTGGATAAGCTTGCAGAGTTGTACATTGCTGAGATTGTGCGACTGCATGGTGTGCCAAAGTCTATAGTGTCGGATAGGGATCTGAGGTTCACATCGCGGTTTTGGGTGTGTTTGCATCAAGCTTTGGGTACGCGGTTGAATTTCAGTACTTCTTATCATCCACAGTCGGATGGACAGTCTGAGCGTGTTATCCAAGTGCTTGAGGATATGTTGAGGTGCTGTGTGATTGAGTTTCAAGGTTCTTGGGAGAAGCATTTGCCTTTGGTGGAGTTTGCTTATAACAATAGTTACCATGCAAGTATTCAAATGGCACCTTACGAAGCCTTGTATGGGAGGAAGTGCAGAACTCCTCTTTGCTGGGCTGAAACAGGTCAGAAGTTGGTATTGATGCCGGCTTTGTTGAAAGGAACCACCGAGAAGGTGAAGCTCATTTGTGAGCGGTTGAAGGCAGCTTCTGATCGACAGAAGTCTTACGCGGATTTGAAGCGTAAGGAGATTGAGTTTGCGGTGGGTGATCGTGTGTTCTTGAAGGTTTCGCCTTGGAAGAAGGTGATGAGGTTTGGCCGAAAGGGTAAGTTGAGCCCTAGGTATATTGGACCATACGAGGTGGTTGAACGTGTGGGTCCTGTTGCGTACAAGCTGAGGTTGCCACAAGAATTGGAAAAGATACATGATGTGTTTCATGTCTCTATGCTTCGGAGGTATAGATCAGATCCTTCGCATGTTATGTCTGTGGAGGAAGTGGAGTTGAATCCAGACTTGACCTATGATGAAGAGCCGGTTGAAATTCTGGATTCGGACAGTAAAGTTCTTCGAGGCAAGACAATTGAATTGGTTAAGGTGTTGTGGAGGCATCATGGTGTTGAGGAAGCCACGTGGGAAAGGGAGGATGACATGAAAAAAGCAGTTTCCGTACCTTTTTCCTCCAGGTAAATTTCGAGGACGAAATTTCTTAAGAGGGGGAGAGTTGTAACACCCCGATTTTGGGCTTACAAGTTTAGGGTTTGGTCGGACCTGTTTGAGAAATGGTTCGAATATAAAAGGAGGTTTTAGGGAAAGCCTAGTTCGGGATGCTTTAAAAATATAGAAAAATTTCTAAAAATCCTCTTTTAATATATATATATAAGAGTGCTGAAATCAATTTTACAAAATAAGGTTTGGAAATACTACATTTCGGTGTAGTGACTAAAATGCGATTTTTGAAAAGTTTAGTGGTGATTGTTTTGTAAAGGAAACTTTGAATCTTTAAGGAGCTAATTTACCCAAAATGTTTTCTCCAGATTTTTCCTTAATTTGGGTGATTTAATTAATGTTTTAATTAAATAAAATAAAGATAGAAACTACTTTTAGATTCTCATAACTAAATTTTCCTAATTTTCTCTCATTCCTTTTTCTCTCAAAATCCCATCATCCAAACACATTTTCTCCAGCACAAATCACTTTGATCTTCACCTCATTTGATAAGATTTCCATCACTCATTGGTTCCTAATCAATCTTGCATCAAATCCTTTTGATTTCCACATTGAATTTTCAAGGAATTTGGCCCAAATCAAGGAGAAATCATCATTTAGAGGTAAGATTGTTCTTCTCCTCTAAATACTCAGTTCTTTACTGAAATTCCCAAGTTGTCAATCCTTAATTTAAGTTTTATAAATGGTTTTTATGTTAGAAACTTGATTTTTGGCTTAAAACTCAAGTTTTGGAAGAGATCTTGAAGAATTTCGTTGTGATTGTTTGGGCTCTGTTTTGAGGTGGTTCTTAAATGTATTTTGGATGTTAAATGATGTTAGAAATGAGGTTTCATCAATGCAATCCCGAATAGGTTGTGTTTCCTAAGTTTTTGGTCAAGAAGATGGTGGTTTTTGAGGTGTTCTTGGTGTTCTGTTATAGCTAGAGGCATAAGGTCGAGTTTAGGTTTGTTTTTAATGGTGATTGATGTTTAGAAATGATTAGAAGTGATGGATCTTGGCTGGGTAAAGTTTTGGAAGAGTTTGGAGGTGATTTCGGTTGTGTTTGGTAGCCGAAATGTTGGTTTTGGGTAGAGCAACGAGTTTAGGTGTGTTGGCTGAAGATTTCAATGCATGATGATGCATTAATCCTCTGCTTTGACGTGTCTAAAACAGGGGAGACATCTTCAGACACCTTTGGAGTTGATGTGGAAGCTTAATTGGCGTTTCGGTAAGCAAGCGAAACATAATTGGTGAGTGGAGATGGTTTTCCAGCTTGGAAACGATTATTTGGAGGTTTTGGGAGCTTAGTTTAAGTCTAAACAACTTAGCTAAGCTCAAGATTAAGTTTTTGGAAAAACTCCCTCGGATGTGCTAAGAAGTGGTTTGATGCATTGGTTATAAATTGCATGTTTAATTTCTGTTTTGACAGAATGTTTTAGCATGATAAATGCTGGTTTTGAAAGCCATGTATTGAAGGATACTCAAGGTAAGAGATCCTTGGTTTGACATGTTATTAGTTTGGTAATGATGCATGGAGATGCATGATGTTTAATGGCTTTGATTAATGCTTTAAAACAGTGAATTGATGATGGTTTTTGATGTATATTGGCAAGTGATGAAATGGTTTTAAAGTACTTGAATCGGATATAGTTAGCCGGCTATAGGATTGGGTGCACCATAAGTAAAGTCGCCTTGGATGTTGAGGGGTTGTGATTGTACCATAAACTCCATCCAAGTACTCTAACGGTTGAGGTAAGATCACAACGGTGGTTAAAAGTCTGTGTGTGGATCTTGTGTTATGTGTCCGTACTCTCGTTAGTGGAATTATACAACTACCGATGAGTGGTGTTGAGGGTTTGAGATTGTACCGTTATACTCCACCACGGGTGTCACATCAATGGAGGGATTGCTCTTGAGTGTGAACCTTGTGTAGCTCGGTAGTGTGTATGAAGCGTGTAGGACAACGCTTGTAACCCGCGTATCCGGTTGTATTTTGTGTTGAAATGGTTATGAACTATCACTTGAAAGCCAATATAATGTATTGAATATATTGAAGCATGAGGTGCTTGTAAAGTATGCATGGTAGCATGAGAAAAAGATGAGTATGTGGTTTAAAAGCTTTATTGGAAATATTTTCTAAAAATGCATTATTGTGTTGGTTTACTTAGAGCATGCCTCACTAAGGATTTGTGATTACGCTCTCTCTTTTACCAATAATGCAGATAATTGAAGTGTTTAAGGGCAACAAGGAAGCTAAGAGTGTCCAAGGGAAACCAAGCTCATGTATGGTGATGTTTTCATACACTATTAGTTTTGGTAATTTGGCAATGGGAACCTATACTTTTGTTTGGGAGATGTATTAAACTCCCTGTGGATGTGGCATGTTTGCCTTGGTTGATTTGGATTGTAAATGGCCTTTAATGCTTGAATTTGGTTTGGATTGCTTATTGGTTTGCTTGGCTAGGAAGCATGCCTCTAGAAATATGTGTTTACCATGTTTGATGCTATGAATGTGTTTAGGAGTTCTAAACATGCACCTTATATGTTTGTTGACTTGTTGACATGACTAGGAAGTCATTAGGTTGTGTTTGAATGGGTTTACGTTTGAAAAACCAGATTTTGCTGCTGAATCTGGGTAAACCGTATCGAAACACCCTCTAGTGTTTCGAAACGGGGGCCTGAAATGGCCTTCGTGTTTCGAAACGCTAAGGGGAGTTCCGAAACGATTTGGCTAATGGAAGGCCTTGTTTCGGAACCAGTCTCGGAACCAACCCGCGTTTCGGAACGGTCAACACCATTTCGGTCCTCGTTTCGATACAACAGGTGAACGTTTCGAAACAGGTGACTGTTGGGCACTGATTTGAATGGTGCTGAAGTTTGCAAGCTTTACTTTTTGGTTCCAAATGTTGATGTTGCAATTGCTGGAGTTCGAGATGTCCATTTAAGTTGAATTTTGGCAGAGAAGCATGTAATGTGACTAATTTCCTATTGGTAACATTAAAATCAGTTAAGACCTTCTAATTTACAGAAATTACAATTCGGTCCCTAAACTTGTATTAAGTGCAATTGAGTCCCTCTTTGTTGTTCGATCGTTGTGCTTTTCTCTTATATGTTTCATGAGTACTCACTTAGGGTTAACGTGTATCTAGACAAGATTAAAAAGAAAAAAAAGGTCGTTAACTTTTGGGTTGACTTTGGTTTTCCTCGTGTAATCTTCGTAGTTTGGGTCAACCATCTAGGCCGGGCTAAGGGGGTTACAACTATGAATGTGGGCGAGACATGGCTGATCAACAGTTGAGTTGTGGGAGGTTGGCAGCAGGCGCCTCTTTACAAATGTGTTCCACAGCATTGCCACGGGCAGCAGGTGGCGGCGTTGGATAGATCCTACATGCTTGCCTGCTAACCACATCGTGTTGGGCCTGCAGAGTTTGGCCTTGATTTTCTCATAGTCGGAAGCCGTCAGTGACAACCTCCACTCCTCGTGAGGGTTGTCGTGCATATCCAGGCCATAGTATCTGTTGATGACGGCGGTATTCAGCTTGACGGGCTCCCCGCGGACATAGACAAATGGTTGCCCTGGGCGGGGATGGTGGGCATAAAAATCCCTAACCATGGTGATGTTGGCTATCTCTGGCTGTCGTGCGAACATCTCCCATTCCTTGTTGTGGATGGTCTCAAATTGGGCAGACTCTAATCCGAGATCGCCTGTCTCCCTTGTGTAGTGAAAGCCTTGCTCCTCCCATACGTTCTTCTTAAAGAACTGATCTCTGTATCTGTCCTTGTCGGCCCTGGAGCAAAATCTCTTGTAGGTGGGTTTGGGCTGTGATGCGGATGCCATGTGAAACGGTTGAAGTAACTGAAACTTTGATAAAAAAAATTTTAGAGAGTTGTGGGAGCAAGAAGAAGATAGCAATGAGGTAGAAGTAAAGTAAATGAATAGAGTGAGAGGGGTTTAAATAGAGGTTGCCGAGAGGTGCCGTGGCGGCATTAAATGTTCAACGGCCAAGTTGTCTTGTGCACGTTACGGGATTTCTTCCCGTTATTTTCGGAACTATTGGCAGCTAGCCATTGGCGGCCAACTAGTCGTTACGCGTTGCTACGCTGGGCTGCCATAGGCTGTCTCGACGAGATGGTGGGCGAGCTCCTTGCTGGGCCTCCTTCTTGATCCGACTCTTTTATTCTTAAACCTGAAATAAAAATAAAAATGATTAAATAACTTCTGAAAAATAAAAATTTGAAAAACTAATTTTCATCCTAAATAAAATAAACTCTAATCCTAGTGCCTAAAAATAAAAATAAAGAAATTATAAAAATTAAGTTATGTTGAGAGTGCATTTGGGTGCAACTCTTAGGCATAACC